>JAGIQG010000017.1:47195850-48395850 GCA_024679065.1 Sphyrna mokarran
ATGAGGTACCAGGCAACCCATGGATCAACATCCAAGAGCTGTACCCGCACCACCTGCCGAATGCGTGCTCAAATTATGGACCGAATTTCCTGTGGAAAAAAGCCGTAGTTAAACAGCCCTAATATATCCCTCTATCTGCATACCGCTCATGTGGCTGTCCAAGAGACCCTTAAACAGCCCCAGCGTGCCTGCTCCCACCACTTACTCGGCAGTGCATTCCACACCCCCACTACCCTTTGTGTGAAAAACTGCCCTCTAATATTCGTCCTATACATAGCCCCCCCTCACCCTATGGCCATGACCTCTCGTCCTATCCATTTCTAAAGGTGGAAAAAGTTTACCTCCATTTACTCTATCTCTCCCCCTTATAATCTTATACACCTCTATGAGATCCCCTCTAAGCCGACGTCTTTCAAGGGAAAACAACCCCAGTCTATTTACTTCTTCCCTCTGCAGTCAGGCATTCAGGTCGAGAAGGTTTTAAGAAGGCATATGGAGTCTAGCTTTTATTGTAGGGGTATTGAATTTCGGAGCCGCAACGTCATGTTGCAACTGTACAAAACTCTAGTGCAGCCGCACTTGGAGTATTGTGTGCAGTTTCTGGTCCCCGCATTATAAGAAAGATGTGGAGGCATTGGAGAGGGTACAGAGGAGGTTTACCAGGATGTTGCCTGGTATGGAGGGCAGGTCCTATGAAGAGAGGTTGAAGGATTTGAGGTTGTTTTCGTTAGAAAGGAGGCGGCTAAGAGGGGATCTTATTGAAGCATATAAGATGATTAGAGGTTTAGATAGGGTGGACAGTGATAGCCTTTTCCTAGGATGGAGAAAGCTAGCACGAGGGGACACAAGCTTTAATTAAGGGGTATAGTTAAGGACGGATATCAGAGGTAGGTTTCTTTACCCAAAGAGTGGTTAGGGAGTGGAATGCCCTGCCTGCAGCAGTTGTAGATGCGCCAAGTTTTGGTGGCGTTTTAAGAGGTTTAGTTGATAAGTTATGGAAGAAAGGGAATGGTTTAGTTTGGAGGGCATTGCTTTTTATTTGGTCGGCGCAACATCGAAGGCCGAAGGGCCTGTTCTGTGCTGTAATGTTCTATGTTCTATGTTCCATAAGACAGTCCTTCCATACCAGGCAGCATCCTGGTAAACCTCCTCTGCACTCTCCCAAGGACTCCACATCCTTCCGATAGTACGGCGACCAGAACTGGACGCAGTATTCCAAGTGAGGCCTAACCAACGTTCTATACAATTGCAACATCAAACTACTACTCTTGTATTCTATACCCTTTTCTATGAAAGCTAACATACTATACGTCTTCTTTATCACCTTCTCCACCTGTGAGGACACCTTCAGAGACTTGTGAACCTGCACCCCCAAGTCTCTCTGCGTCTCTATGCTCCGTATAGTTTTACCTTTTATCCTATAACTCTCTTCTACATTTTTCCGGCCAAAATGCATCACCTCGCATTTATCCGGATTAAATTCCATTTGCCATCTATCTGCCCAGTCTACCAACCTATCTATGTCCTGTTGTATTGCCTGGCACTGCTCCTCTGTACCCGCCAATCCAAGCATCTTAGTGTCATCAACAAATTTGCTGATCTCACCACCTACCCCAACTTCCAAGTCATTTATGTAGACCACAAATAGAAGAGGACCTAGTACTGAGCTATTCTGTTATAAATTCTGTATAAATTCTGTTAGAATTTTATAGGTTTCTATCAGATCCTCACTCATTCTTCTGAACTCCAGTGAATACAATCCTAACTGACTCAATCTTTTCTCGTACATCAGTCCTGTCATCTTAGGAGTCAGTCTAGCAAACCTTCTCTGCACTCTCTCCAGAGAAAGAACATCCTTCCTCAGATAAGTAGGCCACAACTGCATGCAATATTCCAGGTGTAGCCTCACCAAGGCCCTGTACTGAAGCAAAATATCTGTCTCCTGCCCTCAAATTCTCTCGCTTTCAAGGCCACTATACCATTTGCCTTTTTTACTGTCTGGTACAGCTGCATACTTATTTTCAATGACTGGTATATGAGGACACCCAGTTTATGTCAGACATTCTGCTCTCCTAATTTATGGCCATTCAGATAATAATCTGTCTTCCCATTTTTGCTACCTAAGTGGATAACTTCACATTTATCCAAATTACATTGCATCTGTCATTCCTTTGTTCAACTTGTCCAAGCCACACTGAAGTGTCCCTGCATCTTCCTTGCAGCTTACCCTCCCAACTAGTTTTGTGCCATCTCCAAATTTGGGAAATTACATTTAATTCCTTCATCTAAATCATTAATATGTATCGTAAATTGCTGGGGTCCTAGCACCGAGTCTGTGGTACCCCACTAGTCACTGCCTGCTATTTGGAAAAAGACACATTTATTCCTATTCTTTGTTTTCTGTCTGTTAACCAGTTTTCTATCCATCTCAATACACTTCGCCAAATCCCATATGCTTTAATTTTACATGTAAATCTCTTGTGGATTTTGTTGAAAGCTTTCCGAAAGTTAAAAAGAGCTACATCCACACACCAGTAGATTTAACAAGCATGATTTCCTTTCATAGATCCATGTTGACTCAGTCTGATCCTAGCACTATTTTCCAAATGTTTTGCTATAAAATCTTTGATAATGGATTTAGAATTTTCCCCACTACTGACTTTAGGCTTATTGGTCTATAATTCCCTGTTTTCTCTCTACCTATCTTTTTAAGTAGTGGTCATAAGCTACTCAACAATCTGTAGGAACTGTTCTAAAGTCTGTAGAATCTTGGAAAATGACCACCAATGATTCCACTGTTTTTTGGGTTACTTCCTGAACAATTCTGAGAAATAGATGATCAAGCCCTGGGGATCTGTCAACCTTCAATCCCATCAGTTTCCCCAACACCATTTCTCTACTAACACTGATCTCCTTCAGTTCCTTCCTCTTACTAAACATCAACAATTCTAATTCACTCATGTCCTTTAGGAAAGAAAACCTACCATCCTTACGTGGTCTGGCTTACATGCGATTCCAGAGTCACAACAATGTGGTTAATGCTCAACTGCCCTTGGGCAATTAGAGATGAGCAATCAATATTGGCCAGCCAGTAACGCCCATGTCCCATGAATGAATTAAAAAAAACTTATTTTTGTCCTCCTTTGAGAAGACACCAAAGTATCTATTCAGTTAGTTAGACATGTCTTTGTTTCCCATTACAAATTTCCTTGTGTCTGACTATAAGGGACCTTTATTTGTCTTCCGTCTTCCTCCTCACATGCCTATAGAAGTTTTTATGTAATCTACAATCTTAGTCTTGTACTCCTTTTCCCTCTTCTCAATCAGTCCCTTGGTCCTTCTTTGTTGAATTCTAAACTGCTCCTAAGATTAGTTTTTTTTTGTTTCACTTGACCAATTTGTATGCCTCTGAGATTGAATCTAATACAATCTCTAATTTCCCTTGCAAGCCATGGTTTGGCCACCTTTCCAGTTTTATTTTTGCACCAGTCAGGAATAATCAACTGTTGCAGTTCTTCCATGCGCTCTTTGAATATTTGCCATTGCTTATGCACCATCACCCTTTTAAGTAATGTTTCCAAATCTATACTAGCCAACTTGTACATCACATAATTGTAGTTTCTTTTATTAAGATTCAGGACCCAGTCTCCGAATCAACTCCATCACTCTCCATCTTGATGGAGAGTTCTATTATGTTGGAACTCTCTTCCCCAAGGAGTCACACACTACATTGCCAATTGTTACTTCCTCAATATAAATACCCATTCTAGAATGCCCTACTCTAGTTGATTCCTCAACTTATTGGTCAAGGAAACCATCCCATGTACACTCCAGAAATTCCTCCTCCAAGATATTGTGACTAATTTGCTTTGCCCAATCTACGTGCAGATTAAAATCATCCATAATTACACTTGTTGCTTTATCTCATCTCTAACTTTCTGTGTAATGTTATTCCCAAAATCACCACTACAGCTTGGGAGTCCATGTACAACCTCTTTTAATAATTTTGCCCCTAGGCGTTTCATTTCTGTACCTACAGAGATTCCATATTGTCAGAGCAAATATCCTTCCTCAGTATGATGTTAATTTCCTCTTTAATCAGCAATGCAACTCTACTGTCTTTACCTTTTTGTCTGTCCTTTTTAAATACTAAATATTCCTAGATGTTCAGTTCCTATCTCTGGTCATCCTGCAGCCATGCCTCTGTAATCCTAACTATATCATACATGTTTACATCTATTTGCATGATTAGTTCATCCACTTTATTGTAAATGTTCTGTACATTAACATATGAAGCCTTTAGGTTCATCTTTTTAACATTACTAGTTCTGATTTCACTAATTTTTATTGAAGCCCTGTTTGAATTTGGACTTTGATTTCTCTACTTATTCTTCTTTCAGGCTTTGACTTTTGTCTTTGATTCCCCCTCCTCTGATTTCTTGCATTGATTCCCATGCCCTTGTCACTTCAGTATTAATCCTCCACACCCACTCTACCAAATATTCCCCCATAGGATATCAGTCCTCATCCTGCCTGGGTGTAATCCATCTGGTTTGTACATCTTCCTTAGAACTGGTCCCAATGTCCCATGAATCTGCAACCTTCCCCCGTATACCATCTCTTGAGCCATGTATTCATCCAATATATCCTGCTATTTCTACTCTGACTAGCACGTGGCTGTAGTGGTGATCCTGAGATTACTATGTCTGAAATCTAACTTCTTAACTTTCTTCCCTATATTCTGATTTCAGGACCTCATCTCTTCTATATTACCATGACCACTGGCTGTTCATCTTTGTCCTCTACAATGTCTTGTAACCTCTCCAAGACATCCATGACCCCCAACACCAAGGAGGCAACATACCATCCTGCAGCCACAGAAACGCCTATCTATTCCCCTTACAATTGAATCCCCTATAACTATTGCATTGCCATACTTTTTACTCCTCCTTTCTGCAGCAGAACCAACTGTGGTGCAACAAATTTGGCTGTTGCTGTTTTTTTCCTGAGAGGCATTCCTTGCAACAGTATCCAAAGCAGTATATCTGTTTTGCAGGAGAATGGCCACAGCAGATTCCTGCATTGCCTGCCTCACCCTCTCACTCTA
Organism: Sphyrna mokarran; assembly: GCA_024679065.1. Classification (NCBI taxonomy): domain Eukaryota; kingdom Metazoa; phylum Chordata; class Chondrichthyes; order Carcharhiniformes; family Carcharhinidae; genus Sphyrna; species Sphyrna mokarran. The sequence goes on from JAGIQG010000017.1 coordinate 47,200,958, forward strand.
CTCAATTGTCATCCATTTCCCTTCCCGCCTGGGGAATCTTAGCCTGTGGTGTGACCATCTCTCCATACATGCTAACCACGATATTCTCCGCCTCATGGTTGACCTACAGTGTCCCCAGCTGCTGCTCCAGCTGCAAAAGCTAGGTACATGTAATGACATCCTTGAAATGAAAGAGAGATTTTGATGTACTGTGAAGTGCAGGAAAGGATCAATAAGACACATATTATACTCCACTGGTTTCAATCTGAGTGAACAGGGGAAAAGGAAAATTTATCAATTAGACAACTGTAAGATACATTTCTATATTTTTACTTTCTCATGCTCAAATAGATAATAAAGGAATAATTTTAACTGATGACAAATAAATAAGTGGTAATACATCTTAAACTGGAGTAATTTCAACTTCTAAATAAAGCATGCAAAAGATGATATATATAAAACAAGAAAAAAGTCATCTTATATACTAATTTGACTAAATGCATTATAATAATAAGCATGTTGTCACCTGCAACAAAATTTCAATGACTCATTTCTCAGTTTTGCGATCATGAAAATGCTCCTTTTCAGCATCTATGCCATGTGAAATTCTACAGCTCATAAATTATTGGTAGAAGCATTGCCAGAAATCAGACTTTGGTTAATTTTTCATGTCCTTTCTTTGTAAAAGGTTTTTGTGAAGTTACAAGTTTATGTCAATAGAGTTTAGGCAGTACAATAAGCTTAAACTGCGGAGTATGAAATGGTTTTACAATAGGTTCACTGTTTTAAACAGTGATGGCAAACCAGAGATAAAATAAGTAGTTTAGAAACTTATATTTACCCTCAAATTTAATAATGTCGCCCCTGTTCGCATAGCTTCACTCACTTCAACATTGTACAGCATTTGTGGAAACCTTGGAGGGCTTTGGTTGTTTGGAGGAAGAACCTCAATATAGACAGTGGTTATAGAGCTTCTGCAAAGAACAGAATTTCAGCATCAAAATCTTCATGAAATACACTTCACATGTACAGCATAGATACTGTTGTCAATGATAATAGCTTAACACTTAATATGTTGACCTAACATGCCTTTGCCACACGTCAAAATTTGTTTTAAACAGAATAATGTTTCTATTTAAAGAAGTACACCAAGGAATGTGATATTAATGCAGTAAGCATTCTCCAAAAGACAATTAAACATTAATTAATTAAACAATTTCATAATGACCAATCCAAGAAATACAAAGGAAAACATTTGAGAAAGACTTTGATGAAAGAAAGCAGAGGTTGCATTAAATCTGCTTTGATTCTTTGGCATTGGAGTGTTACACAAATCAATGATCCAGTTACAGAAATTACATTAAGTTGTAAGATTGTCTTCCGAGAAAGTGACTATGTTGACAAGAAACACAAAGAAAATCAAAGAAAGGACCATTTGGTCCATCAAAAGCTCCTTCTTCCGTACACTCTCTGCATCGATAATTGAAGTGTATTTGTACCATCGTGTCAGAGATGTTGTGCTGATACCACATTTACAATGCAAATGTAGCCTCAAATCCAGAGACAGAGCCTTACTCGATAATGGAACAGAGGTAATGCTCTCTGGAGTCATTTCAGGCTTTCAGCTGTGATTGACTTTTACAACGTAAAACATCAGGGGAAAATCAAAACAGCCTTACTTGTTAAATTAATTCAAACAGTTATCACCTTTGAGAACAGGCAGTTCTATTTTAAATGTTATTTTTCTTTCCATACTTCATCCACACCAAACTTACGATTGAGGGGACACATAAAAGTGTATTATGAAGAAAGCTGTTCTATCTGGGTTGCTTAGGGACTGATGTTTTCACAAGGGACATCTGAAGTCAAAGATTGCGGTCTATTGCATTAGTCAAGATAAGTAAGATGGTTTGTTATGTGTGTCAGGCACTTGAAGAGATATTTCATAATCCTCAACCAAGATTTATTCCGCTGAAAGAGAAAGACTTCACAAGAAGGATGAACTTTGCAGCTAACAAAGAAAATTCAGGATGGTATAACATTAAAAGAAAAGGCATGTAATGTTGCCGAGTTAGATGGAAGGTCGGAAACTGGGAAAACTTTGGAAATCCAACAAAGGATGATGAAAAGAATGAAAATAGATTATGAAAGTAAACAGCAAGAATTCTACATATATTTTAAAAAGGAACAAAGTAGCTCGAGAGGTGGAGAATTAATAAATGACAAATCTTTAAACAAATATTTTACATCCACTTTCAGATGAGAAGAACACAAGGCTTTCCAATCATTAATGAAAGTCAGAGAGGCAAATAGGAGAGTGGAACTTAATCATCATACAGAAAAAATGCTCAGCAAACTAATGGGACTAAAGGTTGACAAATCTCCTAGACCTGATAGCCTGCATCCAGAGTCAAAAAGACTTTCAGAGATAGTGAATGCATTGGTTATAATCTCCTAAAATTCTCTAGATCCGGAAAAACTTCAGCAGACTGGAAAACTGACCAAGTGTAATGCTGCATTCAAGAGCGAGAGAGATAGAAAGCAGTAAACTGTAGGCCAATTAGCCTATCACCTGTCATAGAATTATCGAACCCCTACAGTGCAGAATGAGGTCATTTGGCCCATCAACCAACCATAATTCCACCCAGACCCTATTCCCATAAAAGCCAATCCACTGACACTGGGGTCAATTTACCATGGCCAATCAACTTAACCCTCACATCGTTGGACTATGAGAAGAAGCATGGGAGTGAACCAGACATTTGAATACATTCTGTGCCCAGCACACTGTCTTCAACTTCTCTCTCTCCATATGCACATTCCCCTCAACCTCTCTTTTTCTCCCACTCTGCACCCTTTCACACTCTGTACTCTTACACTCTTCTCTGTACCCTCTCTCTCATGCTTTAACACTTTCTCATTCCCTCTCTGCACCTCTTTCTCTCACTCCCCTTCCACATCCTCTCTCTCCCTCCCTTTCTGCACCCTTTTCCTCTCTACCCCTCTGCATCTTCTCCCTTTCTACCATTCCGCACCCTCTCCTTCACTCCCCCTCCACACCCTTTCTCTCTCTACTCTTCTGCACCCTCTCCCCTCTCTCCCCTCTACACCTTCTCTATCTCTTTCTGCACCCTCTCTTTCAAACACAGATATAACCTGTAATAGGAAGAGCGTTTTCCATTTAAACATATTTCTTTGAAAGGTATTTTTAAAACTTGTACCGGGGTTTGCGTAGAGCAGTTTCAGCTCTTGGGAGGTATATTGGACAAGCCTGGTCTGTATAATCTATATATTATTTCTATATATATACTACACTGTAAATATATAGTCACTGACCTTACTGCTAAGATAAATAGGCTCTTCCTATCCATTCTATCCAGGCCCCCTCAAATTTTCTACATCACAGTCAAATCTCCCCTCTGCCACCTCTGTTCCAAGGAGAACAACTCCAGCCCATCCAATCTTTCCTCGTGGCTGCAATTTTCCTGTCTTGGCAACATCCTTATAACTCTCCGCTGTAATCACATTCTTTCTAATAATAAGGTACAAGAACCTCACACACTACACTTACACTGGAGGCAGTTCAGAGAAGTTTACTGAATTGATTCATGGGATGAAATGGCTGTCTTATGAGAAAAGCTTGGGAAGGTTGCATCTATACCCATTGGAGTTTGGAGAATGAAAAGTGATCTTAATGGAACATAAAATTAAGGGGACCTGATGGGATATGTGTTTCATTAATGGAGGGAATGTAGAATAAGAGGTCACCCATTTAAGACAGAGAAGAGGAGGAATTTCTTCTCCCAGAAGACTGTAAATTTTTAGAATTGCCTAAATGTGCAAGCTGAGTCATAATATGTGTTCCAGGCAATTGTTAACATATTTTTGGACCATAGAAAGTCTTGGATTGTGGACAGGTAAGTGGCGTTGAGGCCAAGAGCAGATCAACCTTGATCTTACTGAATGATGGAGCAGACTCAAGGGATGTATGGTTTATTCCTGTTCCTATTTATTTATTCATGAAACACCTACCTTCTTTGAGCTAGCTGAGCATTATCTGTTGCTTTGACAGTCAGGGCATAGGTTTGCCCAACGTCTAAACTAACTCCAGGAGCAATGGTAATCAATCCACTGCTGTTATTTATGACAAAATCACCACCATCACCAGTCACTATTTCATAAATGATTTGTCCATTCTTCTCCTCATCAGCATCTGATGCAGTGAGCTGAAATATAGACAATAGCAATAAAAATGCATTAAAATACAATTCAACTTCAGTCCTAAATAAAACTGTACAATTACAATGACATTGAAGGGCCAATAGAATGGATCTGGAAACAATGGAAATGGTAGGATACTGAGAAACAATAAGAATAGAGAGACCTTGGAGTGCACAGACTCCTGACGATAACATGACAGATAATTAATACAGCTCTGAGGAAGAGTCATACGGACTTAAGGATTCTCTCCCCACAGATGCTGCCAGAGCTGCTGAATTTTTCCAGCATCTTCGGTTCTTGTTACAGATACACAAAGCCTGTCCCCAGCAGAAATGCAAATAAGCTATCTTTTTATTGCAAACATTTTCTTGATTCTGTGAAACCATATCAATCATTTCTATCTCCAGTGGAATTTATAATTCTTTTCCAAAATTGGGAATTCTGGCCTCCAAAGGCAACGTGGTCCTAGACTTCTAAGTGTAATAAATTATAAAGTTGTTTGAATTTGCACTTATGAGAAGTCGATAAGCAATTTTATCCAATACCCTAATTTTCTATTGTTAAAACTTTACAATTCCTAAAACTGAAAGTTATATTTTCAAACATATGAATTATGAACAAGATATTTGAAGCATTATTGGTAATACCATGCCTGCATCCTCCTAAACCAGTGGAATTCACAAATAGGCCAAGATGTACTTATTCAATTTCAAATAAATATAGTTTTTATCTCTCAGAACATAAGTAGATGTTAGCTCAGCACTTAGGCAAGGCCATTACTGAATCTAATATCATCAGTTTTTTGCTTCCAACAACATGTCATGCATTAATTTTCCTGAGAATTTGAGTTCAAACTCCACTCCAGAAATCTGAGCATATAATCTGGGCTGACACCAAGGGTGAAGTTCTCTGGCCTCAAAGCCACCTGTTTCCGGCCGGTGAGAGCTAACGTGATGTTTGCTAGCCGCAGGATTCTCTGGTCCCGCTGCTGTCAATAGGAATTTCCACTGATGTCGCCCACTGCTGGCGGGACCAGAGAATCCTGCCGGACTGAACGGCCAGGGAATTCCAGCCCAGATGTGCACTGCTGGGCTGGTGCCTTTGGATGAGGCATGAAGTTGAAACTTTTTTTCTCTTAGGTGAGCAGAGAGGAGGAGGCTTCTGCTGCTATCAAAGCCAATATTTATTCCTCAATCAATACCAGGAAAACAGATTATCTGGTCACTTATCTTGTTGCTGTTTGTGAGGCCTTGCTGTGCATAAACTGATTACATTCACAAATGAATTGTTAATTTGTTAAAATCACAAACATTAATCAGCACTGCCTTGACCATCTTTTAAGATTGTCCACAAAATGATACATTGCTGAGCACCCACCATCCTATCTTAGTAAACTGTGGCACTTCCTCAGTGATCAATTCATTTCCTTTCACAAAGCATGCCTTTTTCACAAAAATGACACTCAATTCTATTATTTAGAATTCAAGTGATTGCAGTATTTTCTATTCTACACAGAACGCCACGTGCAGGATGGATGTCATAAATTTGAAGTTTAATTCATATTTGATTTCTGATCTATACGTGGCTTTTCAAAGTAAATGTCATGACTGTTTCGTAATTTCTTAGAGCAAATGCCTGATTTTAATCTCAATGTATTCCACGATAAAGGTGACCGAATGCTTCATCCCCTTTGGTAATACCTCTTGTTGAGATAGAAAATGTTTCAGTAATGCCCACTGTGCCTTTTCCCTGCCTAAAAATTCAATAAGTAGCCACTGATGCAGAGCCTTTCTCTATAGAGTGCAAGGAAGACTTGGCAAACAACATCAGCTTATGATCACAGCCACATCTGCACTGTAATACTGGTTGACTGCAAGCAGATGGCAAGCTGTAAAAACCCTGTTGAGCTGGCAGAAGCTAGTTAATCAGGTATGCATAGCTTACTGACAGGGTTGATGTTGTATTTTGTCTGTAATATGTACCACAGCTTTAGATATAGTGTGCAACATCTACTGGCCATGTCCTTTTGTTAGCAATGCTCTTGTGTCAGATTCAACTTCGGAAGTACATAACCCAAATTTTGATCAACAGCACATTAACTGACAAACGCTGTACCCAAATTACTCTTTATTTCTTCGATTTGTGGTTATGTAATTTTTGATGCATGTGGTGACTGGTCCATCAAAATGTTGTATATGCAAACCCTGTGAAATTTGATTTTGTTTGTCTGGTTCCCTGGTTAATGAAAGTCGAGTGTGCATTAATTGACACAAGATCACGTGAGGAATTAATATGATCAAAGTAATGTCAAGATATCTTCAGGTTGGAAATGAAAAGATTATTTTATAAATCACCTAATTTACATTCTAAGTTGCTGTGGTGCGTGATCAAGACATTAACACAGGATGTAATCCATAATGTTGCATACAAAATGTCAGATGTATTCCAAAAATCTCTTTAAAAAAGGTTTAGCAATTTATAATGTGAGGATTAAATTCAGTTAAGCCCTACAATAGAGGTCACAATGAGAAAGTTATTACTAAGAATTAACAAATAATCAGTATTAATTATTGGTTTGTTCTACTGCTCTTTATAATCTGTGTATTTAATGCGTTAATAGCATTAAATTTCTGCTAATAAATTCTCTCCAATTATATTTACGTTTATTGTACTCTTCACCTAGATGTTCTTCGATAAATTAAGTAATTGGATTATTTCATTAAAAAATCGTGTGGGAAAGGAGGAGTCCATTTGGCCCATTGTGTCCACTGCCAGTTCTTTGGAAGAGTTACTCAAATAGTCCCCTTCCTGGTTCTTTCCACAGTCATGCAATTTATTTTTCAAGGATTTATCATCTTCCCTTCTGAAAATTACTATTGAATATGCTTCCACAGAAAATGCCATTTGCAAATCATATTAAACCTGTGCCCACTGTTTAATTTTCATCTTGTGAGACACACAGTGGGCGATTTTCCCCCAAAAAATTCAAATGCTGAATTTGTGGGAAAGTTGGTGTAAATCACGATTGTTTTTCAGTGGGAGTTCAGACTCAAATCTCCTACAGTCTGTGCAATGCAGAGGTCACAATTGTGAATATCATTAAAAGCTCGGGGGCATAGAGTCTATTCACAACAGAGTCTGACAGTTCCACAACTCTGCGCATGCACAGCTGCCCTGAACTATCAGCCTGTGCTTTGCTAGCCAGCTCAATCACTGGCCAGCCTGGGATCCTCACAGTGCTGTCCCTCCAGCTCCCCGCCCCCCCCATCCTCCTGCTCATGGTCCGATCATGGCCCCACAAGCATTCCCAGGCCAGCCCCGAAACCCCTCCACCCCCGAAACCCCTCCACCCCCAATCCCATCCCATCCTCGGGCGCACGAAATAACAGCAACCCCCCCCAGCAGTGATGGTTCCCCCCCAATCCAGCAGATCCCTTCCACGCCTGCACCACTGCAGGCAGATTACCCTGCTCCACCCCAGTAAACCATATCCCCGCTCACCTCGATCGCTGGCTTCCTTCCAGCCCTGAACGAGCCTGTCTGCAGATTGCCTCCTCGGCAATGGCCTCCAGTTGGCCCTGCCCCAATCCATGCCCCCCAGACCCCAGCTCCTTGACACTGCCCCTTGCCCACTGTGTCGTCAGTGTGGGAGAGATATAGCATGGTCATTCTCACACTCCACAAGAATGAAATACTGCATTTGGCTTTTCTTTTAATTAATGGCCCAGATCTGCCAGTCTCCAGATCTTAGCAGATCAGATGTATGACACGAGATGCATGCTGTGACTCTGCTAATGTCTTAACAGGCGAACCTCTAAGGGAATTGTCCAGAAAGCTTGAAATTTTTCCCTGCCCCCTGCCCCCCTTCCCAGGCCCTCTCCAAACATCTCTAACTCTGATTTAGAGTTGGAGACTTTGGATAATTCTGAATAGTTACCCAGAAAATGTTAGACAAAAAAATCATAGTCTAATTTCTGGGTAATTACAAAACTGAACCCCCCCACACTTCCACCTCTCCAATCATTCATACAGAAACCCACCAAACTCAAATCTACCCACAACTAACCCCTAAACACCAGCCTTGGACTAACTACCAACTCGACACAATGACCTGCTAATACTTGGTCACATGGCTACCACCCTGACCAGACCTGACTAGCGCCCAACCTGACTTCATCTCCTAACCTGACCACCTAGCTCAACCACCAAACTCAAAAACATACATGCCATGATTGCCTGCCACCTCACCCACATATTCACCTTAACTACACATCATCTCACCCATCTGCCACCCAACCTGCTTACTTTAGCGACCTGTCTACCATACTACCATGCACATTTACTCATTTATCTGCACTCCCATTCACTGATATTCACATTGGATTAATCTTATGTCTCGGCAGCTAGTGCCATAAAGCTGAAACTTAGCCATCTTTCCCCCTAATGCTCCAATGTTGTTATGGTGTTCTCAGTGGGAATGTATGCTTCATATTCCCAAAGAAGTTGGGCTTGGGAACTTCATGATCTGGAGATGTTGGCATGGACTGGATAAGTACAGTAAGAAGTTTTACAACATCAAGTTAAAGGCCAACAGGTTTTTTTGGCAGCACGAGCTTTTGGACTCTCACTTCTTCTTCAGGTGAGTGAGCAATTGTGTTCACAAACAGGGCATACATAGACACAAACTCAAATTGCAAGATAATGGTTGGAATGCGAGTTTTTACAGATAATCAAGTTTTAAAGGTACAGATAATGTGTGTGAAGAGAGGGCCAAGCACAGGTTAAAGAGGTATGTATCGTCTCCACTAGGACAGTTAGTAGATTTTGCAAGTCCAGGCAAGTTATGGGGGATACTGTGACATGATTCTAAGCTCCCGGTTGAGGCCATCCTCATGTGTGTGGAACTTGACAATCAGTTTCTGCTCAGCAGTTCTGCGTTGTCATGTGTCGTGATGGCCACCTTGGCGAATACTTACTCGAAGATCAGAGGCTAAATACCCATGATGGCTGAAGTGTTCCCCAACTGGAAGGGAACACTCCTACTGGTGATTGTTGAGTGGTATTCATTCATCCATTGTCATAGTATTCTCCAAGGCAGCCTTCACAACACATGACAACACAGAATTGCTGAGCAGAAACTGATAGCCAAGTTCCACATACATGATGGCCTCTTCTGGGATCTTGGCTTCATGTCACACTATCCCCTACAACTTGCCAGGATTTGCAAAATCTCAGTAACTGTCCTGGCAGGAGACAATACACATCTCTTTAACCTGTGCTTGGCCCTCTCTCCATTCACATTGTCTGTACCTTTAGGACTTGATTATCTGTAAAAACTCGCATTCCACCATTATCTTGGAAACATAGTTTGTGTCTGTAGACGCCCTGTTTGTGAACACAACTCCTCACTCACTTGAAGGAGACTCCAAAAGCTGGTGCTGCCAAAAAAATCTCGTTGGACTTTAACCTGGTGTTGTGAGACTTCTTATTGAAAAACTCAGCCAGAAATGCAGAGTAATGTTGGGGCACAGAGTGGAGTGGCAACTTAATGATAATTTCCACTTTGCTGAAGATTCAGGCCACTAATTAGCATTACGTGTCTTTATTTCATTGAAAGCATTTAAGTGAATTTTGGGCCTGGTTTAAACTATAATTGAAAGTATTGAAAACAAAAATTGAAAATACAATATGACAGTATAGAATTTTATTCCAAGACTATAGCACATTATCAAACCTGTACATGAGGAATCACTGACTCATCAAAAAATTGACAGCATTATAAATAACAGGACAGGCACAAAATGCTGTTTAACTTCAAACTCTTAAAAGAAAGGGTGACAAGTTTGAAGTTTGCCACTATCAAAGAGATGGGACGAATTCATAGCTCAAAAAACAGGCAAATTAATAATAATCAACTTACATGACAAAGTAAATTCATTTAAAAAAAAGCATGTCAGATAGAACAATGAAAAAATACTAGACAAGTTATCCCAGAAATGCTCCTGTGCAGTATTTGTTTGTCAAGTGTTCGATGACCAAAGGATGAGCATATTCACTGTGAGGCAGATATGTGCCACCTGGCAGAGGGGCAAAAAGCAAGGATATCCAGGGTCACCAAAGCATTAAACCTGGACTTACTCAAATGCAACAAGCTGATAATGACAATTATGCTGTTGAAATAAGTGGCCAATAGTCCTTGAAGCTGGTTTTTATAATGTTGGATTTGCTGAATGAAGGGGGCGCTGTATGGCCAAACAGAAAGCCCTTTAAAGAACCACTGCAGGCAGCAACTAAGAAGGGTAGTGTTTAAAATATTCTTGTGTGAAGGTGGAGTCGCAGGATCCTCCAGGACACATACAAAAGCAAGATGGGACATTCACTGGCCACAATTGCCTCAAACCCAGTCCACCACAGATTATATCTACATATGTGCCACCTGGCAGAGGGCAAAAAGCAAGGATATCCAGGGTCACCAAAGCATTAAACCTGGACTTACTCAAATGCAACAAGCTGATAATGATAATTATGCTGTTGAAATAAGTGGCCAATGGTCCGGTTTCACTCCCATTGGTCCTGGGCTCTGCCCTGCCAACTCATCACTAATGCCCTTTCCTGTGGTTTGCAACCCACCAGTTCAGTGAACAAGACTAAAGAGCCAATACCCATGCACACCTCAAGCCCATCTTTTCAGACACTGAGATTATTTGCTTACCATCCATATTTCTAAGCTTTTTAAGGGCTTTCTTAATATAGCACAAAGGAAAAAAACATGTAGTCAAGTTCAACAGCAGAAAACATCAGCATTATTTGCTTTTATCCCTTGCAGCAGAAATAAGAGTATAAATTTATCTGATAAAGGTAATAAAGATGGTATAAATCTTTTTTACGCATGAATCCAAATCACAATCTTCTCTGCTAAATAACCTAACCATCTGGAAGACACATTCTCTCTTTCCTGGCCCTGCTAGGAAGAGCAAAGTTTGGGAGTTCATAAATTTTCTCAAGAAGAGGATCTTCACATCTCAGCCTTGCCCATGAAAAAGCTGGTAATCCAAACTCAACAGACCAAGGGCCTCTTCTGCACTTTACGATTCTATGATTTAATGGCAGCTGGGTCACCGCTCATTTGGCTGCTTTGCACACTTGAAACACCATAAGCTGTACTCTCGGTGCATCAACTCCTTTGCAAAACTCTGGTGCACAATGCAGGAGATAAGAAGTATGTTATTCAGCATCAGCTACGCCCAGAAGACTACTGCTTGTCTTAAGCTTTGCTGGTATGGCAAGATGAGGACGACAAATTACACCCTTTCAGGATGTACCCTTTAGAGGTGCTGGTACAGCACTCACTTCTAAAGAATGTTACAAAAGCAGCTTCATTCGAGGTTGCAGAAAGAGTGAATGGTATGACATTTGGAGACATATTTTATGAATAGAAGAGGAATAAAAGCACTGCCTTCAAGATTTTGCTTAATTTTACAATGATGTCTCACAATGCATCTCAACTTTTCTTTATTGTATGACTGATGGATCCGTACAGCATGACATTTTTCAAAACAAAAAACTATTTCACATAAATCATTCAAATAAACTGACTGAGTTACTTTAACATTGACTGAGGACCTTTCCAGTTTCTCTTCAATTTGCTCCATCTTCTCCCCCTTTCTCAGCTTCCTCTTTCCCCATTACATTTTGTTCACGATGCTTTCCTTTCTATGGTCAGAATTCTCTGACCTCACGTGATTGGGATTCTCTGATCCTGTTACTCTGAATGGAAATTTGGCTGAGTGTCAAGTTCTCTGTTCTCACTGGCACCAGTGACTGGGCATAGGAGACCGAAGGATTCTGAGCTATGACGCCTCTTTTTCAGAAATAAACTGCCACCGGCGTGCGGACTCAGCAGTTCCCACTTCAAACGGCCCCAAAGTGGCTGTTACCCTCAAGAAAGCTGAAAGGAAAGAGTGATGGTATTTAATGGTCAGGTGAAGGTGATGATCTTATTACCTTTCTGTCTCTATCCTGATTAAATCCCTGAAAGAATTCCCATGGTCTTGCTTCACACCCCACCATAAGAAGTCTCACAACACCAGGTTAAAGTGCAACAGGTTTATTAGGTAGCAAACACCACTAGCTTTCAGAGTGCTGCTCTTTCATCAGATCACACCCCACTGCCATTAGAAGCCTTTGAATCCATCCTTTTACTACCTGAAACCGGTGGCAGGAAGGCAAATAAGTGGGTGCAAAGACAGTGGAGAGACATCACCTGAGTGACGGGGAGCGGTGCTCCAAAGGCTCGTGGTGTTTGCTGCCAGGTGGACCTGTTGGACTTTGATCTGGTGTTCTGGGGCTTGTTGCCGTGTTTGCCCCGGTCCAGCACCGGCATCTGCACATCATGACTCCTACTGACACTGCAAACTGCCAGTTCCAAGTGGAGAGGATCTCCAAGAAGATCGTGTACATCGACACACGCATCAAGTTTCTATAAAGATGCATGAAAGCAGACAAGAGATCGAAAGGACCACAGATCACAAACCCACTCTGGTCAACCTATAAGACAGAGTACGCTAAGAGACTTTGCCATCGCACCTCTCTCACACTTCTCAACCACTTCAAACACCAGCTCCACAGCAAACGCCACATCCTGGAAATCACAATAGAATCCATATTCTCAACCTGCGTTCAGGATGCAGACCAGCTGCGAAACTCTACCAAGCAGACGAGACAAAGGAAGTACACCATCTACATGCACACCACGAACAGGAAACTTGAGAAACTCGGCATCACCATCAGCAGCAACCAAACCCCCACCCCACCCCTCCCCCTTGGGTACCACTGCAGTGAAGTCTAATGTCAACTCATCAGACAACACACTTCAACCAGATGAAATCCAAGTTCTCAGCAGAGGGCTCAATTTTTGCTCCACCACTAAAATGGACGCCATCAGTCTCACAGCAGATACAGAGGAATTGATCAAGCAAATGAGGCTGCGGAAGCTCTTCCACAAACCCCAAGAGGCCAACAGCGAACACAATGAAACAGCCAATAAACCAGAAGAGCCGACAGAGAGATCTGTAGTGCAGCAACCAAAGATGAAAGCGTTGAATTGGACTCCTCTGGAAGGCCGTTGCCCTCAATTTGACATGTATGCCCAAGCCATCAGGAGGTGCGTCAATACCAGGTTTATCAGCCACACTCACAAGACAGCCTGAACATCACCCAAGCACAACGCAATGCCATCCTCATTTTCAAGACCAACCGCAAAGGAGGGGCCATCATCATACTGAACAGAACGGATTATTGCAAAGAAGTGTACCGAAAGCTAAACAACAGGGAACACTACAGTTACCCGCAGATCCAACAAAAGAACATACCCATCAACTGAACAGACTGAACAAGACCTTTGATCCGGACATTTAGAGCACCCTCCATGCTCTTATCCCATGTACTCCCCGCACTGGAGATCTTACTGCCTCCCTAAGATACGCAAGGCAAACGCACCCAGCCGTCCCATTGTATGGGCAACGGGATCCCGTGCGAGAACCTCTCTGGCTACGTCAAGGGCATCCTGAAACCCATTGTACAAACAACTCCCAGCTTTTGTCATGACACTACGGACTTCCCACAGAAACTCAACACACATGGAGAGTTGAACCAGAAGCACTCCTTGTCACAATGGATGTCTCAGCACTCGACACCAGCACCCCCCACAATGATGACATTGCTGTAGCTGCCTCAGTACTCAACACTGACAACTGCCAGTCTCCAGATACAATTTTACAACTCATCTGTTTCATTCTGGACCACAATGTCTTGACCTTCAACAAACAGTTCTTCACCCAGACACATGGAACAGCCCACAAATTCGAACCTCAACATGCCAATATCTTCACGCACAAGTTCGAATAAGAATTCTTCACCGCACAAGACATTCAACTGATGCAATATACTAGATACATCGATGATATTTTCTTCCTTTGGACGCATGTGAACAAATCACCGAAACAACTATATAATGACATCAACAAATTCCATTCCACCATCAGACTCACTATGTACTACTCTTCAGAATCATTTGCATTCTTGGACACATGCATCTCCATCAAGGACAGTCACCTCAGCACCTCACTGTACCACAAGCCCCTCGATATACTCATGATGCTCCACTTCTCCAACTTCCACCCTAAACACATTCAAGAAGCCATCCCCTACGGACAAGCCTTCTGCTTAGATGGGGAGGATCACAACAGACATTCAGACACTGAAAAATACTCTCATAATAGGATATGGCACCTGACTCATCAATTGAAAGTTCCAACATACCACAGTGAAAACCACACCAATCCCCTCAGAAGACAAACACGGTGGACAGAGTACCCTTCATCATCCAGAACTTCCCCAGAGAGGAGAAGCTACAACATCTTCTCCAGAGCCTTCAATGTGTCATTGAAGAAGATGAGCATCTCACCAAGGCCATCCCCACACCCCCAATTCTTGTCTTCAAACAATCCCACAACCTCAAACAGACCATTGTCTGCAGCAAACTACCTAATCTTCAGGAGAACAGTGACCATGATACCACATAACCCTGCCACAGCAACCTTTGCAAGATGTGCTGAATCATTGACACAGATACCATCAATCATGTGGGAACACCATCCACCAGGTATATGGTACATACACTTGCAACTTGGCCAACATTGTCTACCTGATACGCTGCAGGAAAGGATGTCCTGAGGCATGGTACATTGGGGAGACCACACAGATATAATGAGAACAGATGAATGACCATCAGTCGACAATCACGAGACAAGACTGTTCCCTCCCTGTTGGGGAACACTTCAGTGGTCACAAGCATTCAGCCTCTAATCTTCGGATAAGCATTCTCCAAGGCGGCCTTCGTGACACATGACAATGTCCCACTCACCTGACAAAGGAGCTAGTGGCATTTACAAACAAATAAAGCTGTTGGACTTTAACCTGGTGTTGTGAGACTTCTTATTCTACTTCTATGCAGGCATGGACAAAGAAAGGAAATTTCTTTGAACATCCACATGAATCAACCATAGTGGCCAAGTCTCACTGGAAGTCAGTGGATGAGAAGAGAGACACTTGGAATTTTTTTCATAAGATCACAGCCTAAGTGCCGAATGAGTGAGAAAATGGAAGAGAACCACGTCGGTTTTGTCCGTAAGTTTCAATCTTATGGCACTCAATGCAAAAAGATATCAAGATGCAATTCTTGCCAGCAGGGGAAGAACAGAGCCTGAGCTCTGGCTGTGCCAGCTACTGAACACTTAGGGCACCATTTAACAAGTGTCACTATCTCTCAGTGTCATGGGACATCTACTGCCACCCACCACCTCCCCCCATAGACACCCCCCTCCCCTCACCTGCTATTCATTCCTCCATGCCATTTTACCAGCCCCCAATCTGGCTCACAGACATCACATCGTCACCCATCAATCACCCTTGCAGAGTTCTGCCCTTCCCTCCCCAGTCACCATCATCTGCAAAGTTACCCTTCTGTCTCTGATCACCCCTACCTTCGGAGTTCCTCTTCCCTCCCCAATCAATTCCCACGCAGAGTTCCTCTCTTCTCCACCTCTCCCCCATCATTGTTTCACCTCCTTTCAGTCTCTGCACCGTCTCAAGCCTGACTCCCTTGAAACTGCCTCTGGTAGTTATGGTGCACTGCCCCCTGACCACCCAGTGGCTTCAATGGCCTCCAGTTCGTCCAGATCAAGCCATCATCTCTGATCTCAGCTGGAGACCAGCTATGGTTCTCACCAGTGAGAAGTTCACCTGGCAAGCATTTAATATCAAGTGAGTCCGGACTAAAACGTCAAGACATACTGAAGTCAGCTTTGAACTCAGAAAGGGCACCCTGATTTTACCACCTCACCTCATCAAACATTGGGCAGGATGAGGTGTCATAAGATTGCATGCTTCATGTCAAATCAATGCAAACATTAAATGAATGAAGCGCAACTAAATCATTGCAGTCCAATGAAGAACATCGGAGATAGGAGCAGGTGCAAGAGCACACAGCCTGCCATTCAATATCATTCAATATCATCATAACTGATCTTGGGTTTAACGACACTCTTCCGCCTGCTCTCCAAATCCCTTGATTCACTGAGATATCAAAAGTCTGTCTATTGACCAATTGTAGAGCACTGAGATGGAAGTGATGTAGCAATTGCTTCTCAAAGTATGCCAAAAAAAGAAACTGCTAACTTTTGAGTTTATGGATATAAATCCATGACAAGCATGTCAAACAGAAGGATCAAAAGAATTGTTTTAGCAACAACCTGAAAAAATAGAATGTATACACAAAAAACATTTACTCAAAATTGATTGAAACAATGACTGCATTTTACATTAAATGGATCTCAACTTGCAATATAGTAGTTTTATATTGATTACCTGTATGACAGGTTCTCCGGGTTTCATGTCAGTGTAAACATTCACTTTGTAGGAAATGTTTTGAAAAATTGGAGTGTTGTCATTTGCATCGATCACTAAGACATTGACAGTGACTGAAGTACTCTCTTGAACACCATCAGAAGCAGTCATCTTCAAGAAATAAAGAAAAAACGGAATCCCTGAGTTGAGCATTCGAACATTGACTAAAAAGAAACACTGGAAAAAGCTTTTCTTAAAACAATTACTTGCCATTGCTGTTATGTTACATCTATGTACTTCAAATTACATGACAATAGATACATTCAACATGAAAACCAATTTAAATGCAATGAAAAATAAAAAAAGCTTCACTGGCTATTTGGATTAACTGTCCATCCAATCATTTCCTTTTCATTTTAGGTCGCTCATTGTATGACATGATTTGTATACTAAAGAAACAAGCAATATATCTCACCGTGAAAGTGTAATTCTGCTGACGTTCCCGGTCAACTGGCTCACGCAAAGTCAGATAACGAGTTATTCCAAAAGGAGTTACGGTAAAAGCTGTGACAAAGTCGCTCAGTGAAATCCGCAACTTTGGATCTTTTGTCTTGTAAGAAATTAAGGATATGTATGGTTAACTAAGGCAAACATCGGAAATGAAGTTTTTAGAATTGTGTTTCTTACTAATTGCTAAAATTGACATGCAAAACATTAACTGCACTATCTTCTGGATGCATCTGGATGTGTTGCACAATTTTACACTTCTGGTTTACTGTGTAGCTGTGAGTCTTCAGTTGTTCATATGTGGACTATTGCTGTCTAGCTTGTTTCAAAGTCTAACACAGGAATATGATTGTTTTACCCCCCCATGCAGCAATAATGAAGGAAAAATTAACCTTTAAGTATTACAACTGAGCTACTCCCTCAAATTTTCATCCCAGACAGTTTGTTAGTGGCCAATTATGACTGTCAATAAGACACTGCCAACAATAGATTGACACAGTTAAGCAAATAGTTTAACACCAGTGGGCAGCTCTCGTAGGTTTTGATAGTCATTGGTCAAAATCCACAGACCAAGAATTTCCAATGTTCTTCATCACCGGTTTGGACTCAGTCAACTGATGTCATCAAAAAGGCACCATAACTGGACTCAGAACCTCAGTGTTAGGGTAAAGGGAAATCATCCAAAGTTGTGACCCCTGATTGCTGTTCATAATCAAAATACGGATTCACAGAGATTGGGAAAGACAAAATTTGGCTCGGTCATGGATGCTGATTGGCTGCAACTGATAACAGCAAGGCTCACATATGATTGATGGTCAATTTAGGAAGGCAACATTTGTCCATGGAGTCATTAAGTACACAGCACTCCCAAGAGGAAAGAGTAGGAAAATGGCCAGTAGAAAAATGAAACAAAAAACATCTGGTGAATATGTTGAAGCCCTGTTTATTTCACCGAAGTCGCTTGCATTATGCAACAGCAGCATGTCACCTCTTCAAAATATCGCTGTGTTCTTTAACTAGTAATTGCTCAGTTACAATGCTGCTTAAGAACCATCAATATAAAGCATTAATTTTGATCTAAATTGTTCTCACAAACAAGTATTTTTACATTAAGGATGTACAAAGCAGGAATCTGTGTCTGAGTAACGTTCCTTTTAACAAGCTGCTCATTAACTGACTTGTGATATGTTCAGCCCGAAAATTCTTTGAAAGGAGGCCAGAACAATTATCCTGCAAGAAAAGAACTGCGTAACCACATCAACTGAACTAACCATATAAATCTGAACAGGCTATTCATCCTGAATAAATGTTTAGAGTGAACGAAACTGGGATTCAAATGTGCAACGTCAAAAGGAGGGCAAGCACTCAACCACTTTAGCAACCATAAATGTCCTACCAATTATCTGTCTTTTACATTTCTGCTGAGGATGGTGTTTCACCTTAGGGAACAATTCTATGACCACTCACAACTGGTACTCAGCCAAGGGGGGCATTGTGTATTGGTTTAAACAGTACCTGTCAACTGGGAACTCAATCATGAAAAATGTAAACAAAAAAGTGTCTGATTCAGTCTCCTTCTACTATCTTTATATGTAGACATGCTGTAAAAGGATCACTGATTCGTAATCTGTTTAGAAATTGTATTTTTGTTTTCTTTTTGTTTGCTTCTCCTGAAGATGAGGGATGCTATGATCATTGTAGAGGTTGCACGGTGGCACAGTGGTTAGTACTGCTGCTTCACAGCGCCAGGGACCTGGATTCAATTCCCAATCACTGTGTGTGGCGTTTGCACATTTTCCTCATGTTTGCATAGGTTTCCTCTGACTGCTCTGTTTCTTCGCACAGTTCAAAGATGTGCAGGTTAGGTTGATTGGCAATGGTAAATTGCTCCTTAGTGTCAGGGGCACTAGCAGGGTAAATATGTGGGGATAGAGGCTTTAGGCAACTTTATCATAGTTCAGGCCAGAATTAGCTACGTCAGCATCCAGCAGTCATCAAGGGTGAAACCAACTTGACCTACGTGGATTGGTACCCATGTAATCCAACAAATTTACTCCCTCAGCTTTTGAAGGGCCTCTGATATTTCAGAAAAAAATCCTATTCTATAAAGTGAGTTTCACTCTTTTTTTATATTGTACAAAGTCAGTCTTGATCCTAATAAAATAATTAGACCAACGTTTTTATTGTTATTTGCCAATCCTTTAAAACTGTTTTAAATGAAACATGTGGATTTAATAGGTTAAACAAAAACATGAAAAAAAGTTATCAGAAGGCCATCTGATATACATGGGACAAATGGATTCACCACGTGCACATTTCCGGCACTCATCAATCCTACAAGAACTCTGGAATCTGGTATTCACCTGGATGGTGGCGGGTGCGAAGGATTTAGTGGTGACAGCAGGCTGAGAGGGATGGTTAGACAGAGCAGGGGTCTCCAAACTTTTCAGTATGAGGGCCACATTGCATATTTTACACATTTTCGCAGGCTAAAAAAAAATGGTTCTAAAGTTAGAGGAGTTACTTTTATAATAGTTACTTCTTGCCAAAACAAAAAGTGCCAAATAATTTTAAATTCATTGCAACTTA
The DNA here is from genome assembly GCA_024679065.1 of Sphyrna mokarran. Taxonomy (NCBI): domain Eukaryota; kingdom Metazoa; phylum Chordata; class Chondrichthyes; order Carcharhiniformes; family Carcharhinidae; genus Sphyrna; species Sphyrna mokarran. The sequence goes on from JAGIQG010000017.1 coordinate 47,220,659, forward strand.
TCACAGCGTTACAGCAGCACATGGCAATTGGATGCAGCAGACATCAATCACAATGTGGGTGTTGCGCTGAGTACATTGCCCTACAATTGGTCTGAATTACTGCCGTCGTTGTTCTCATTCATTTCAGATGGCTGGAGCTTACAGATTGGATAAAGCAGCTGTCACTCAGTCAATGCAGAGCGACTACTAGATAACAGATGTCTCAATTGCTATTTGTTTAATGAACTGTCAGTCACAGGGCAGCAGCTCTGATTGGACATAGGCCAGTAAAGAGGGCGGGGATTCCCATGAGTCCATCAGAACCGCGTTGAGCGGCAGCAAATGTCCAGTCTGTGGCTTTCGTTCCCGCCTTCGGGTCCTGTGTTAGTGCGGGATTTGGGAATATCGTCTCGCCCCACTGGCTGTGGGCTGGATGTAACCCACTGCTAGCCGGATGTGGCCCGCAGGCCGTAGTTTAGAGACCCTGGAAAAGAGGAAGGGTGAAGACAACGACGGGGAAGAGAATGAAAGAAAAGAATGCTATGACATTTTAATAATCATGAAGTTTGAGCATTGCTGGCGAGGTCAGCATTTACAGTCCATTCTGAATTACACTTGAAAAGTTCCTGGTGAGCCACCTTCTTGAACCACCACAATGGAGTTTTGTAGGTACACTCAGTGCTGTTTCAAAGAATGTCCTAAGACTTTGAATGAGTGGCAAAAAAAAAGCATCTCAATATTTCCAAATCAGGATGATGTGTGTGACTTGTAGACTGTGGTCTTCCATCGTGTTATTGACCACATTTCTTTAAGAGGCAGAGGCTACGGGTTTGGAACTTGCTGTAGTGGAAGATTTGGTGAATTACCGCAGTACATCTGTACTGTTGTAATACGTACACTGCAGTCAGTGTCCCAGTCATGCCATCAATCAAGCAACCTGCATGATTCCTCTATGTTGCTGAGCTTCTGAAGTGTTGTTGGACAGGCACTAATCTGGGAAAGTGAGGAGGGTCTTGACTTCACATTTCTGACTTGTGCCTTGCAGATGGAAATCATAGAATCCCTACAGTGCAGAAGGAGGCCATTCGGCCCATCGAGTCTGCACCAACCACAATACCACCTCCCAAGCTCCATTCACATAACTCCATGCATTTACGCTAGCTCCACCCCCAGATACTAAGGGGTAATTCAGCATGGCCAATTAACCTGACCTACATATCTTTGGACTGTTGGAGGAAGCCAAAACACTTGGAGGAAACCTCCGCTGACATGGGGAGAATGTGCAAACTCCACACAAATGGTGACCCAAGCCAAAGATCAAACCCGGGTTCATGGCATTGTGAAGCGGCAGTACTAACCATTGTGCCACTATGACATGAAAGGATATGGAAGTCAGGAGTTGGTTTATTTTCCAAAGAACGCCCAGCCCTACCCTATCTTCGTAACCACAATAATTATGCGGTCAGTCTAGTTGAGTTTGTCGTTAATGGGGTGTCAGTAGTGAGGGTTTCAACTATAATAATGCTGCCAATTGACAAGGGAAGAGTTTTAGACAGTGTAGTGGAAGATAGTCCTCACATGGAACATGTGTGATACAAATATTACTTGCCACTTATCCGAATTTTTTGTCAAGTGTGAGTTTGTGTAAAAGATTGAATAAATAATTAGTGAATTGTTTGTATTCTAATATTTTAATTGGAATAGCTTGAACTACATGAAAATGTGAAGTAATGATTAAAAAATGCTTTAAAATTCATTTTTTTTAATGTAAGGTAATAAAATGAGGAACTGATTACTGGAATGCACAGCGTTGCTTTATTTATGTTGGATAAACAGTTCTGCACACAATGACAAAAATTGGACACAGGCTGAATATCCTTGACTGTTCCAGCAGGTTCCCTTGAACAAACTTGCCAAGCCTGAACATTGCCCATGTCTTGCTACATGTAGGCAAAGGCTGCTTCATTGTTTGAGGAGTTGTGAATTGTACGAAACACTGCGCAATCATCAGCGAACATCCTTGTGCCTGACCTTCTGATGGCAGGGGGTAAATTGATGAAGCAGCTGAAGTTGGTTGAGCCTCAGACCTGAGGAACTCCTGCATCACTGTCATAGAAATCATAAAAACTGTACAGTACAGAAAGACGCCATTTGGCCCATCGAGACTGCACCGATCACAATCCCACCCAGTCCTTACCCCCATATCCCTGCATATTTACCCATAACCCCTCTAACCTTTGCATCTCAGGACACTAAGGGCAATTTTTTTAGCATGGCCAATCAACCTAACCTGCACCTCTTTGGACTGGGGGAGGAAACCAGAGCACCCAGAGGAAACCTACACAGACCAGAGGAGAACGTGCAAACTCCATATAGACAGTGACCCAAGCCAGAAATCGAACCCAGGTTTCTGGAGAGGTAAAGCAGGAGGGCTAACCACTGTGCTACCATTCTGCCCTGGGCCATTTGACCAATATTGGCATGCTATTCAAAAAAAAATGTTCCAGGCAGGGAATGGGGAGAGGGCAAAGAAATAAATACCAAAGGTGAGGGCACGGGGAGAGGTCTCAAAATAAGGGATGCAGAGAGAGCACAGAACAGAAAGAGGTTCAAGTTAAATTATAGCATTATTAAAGGGTTGCAGTTGGCAGATTTTAAGTGAGGCACATTCAAGAGAAGTTTTGGTAATTTCAGAGAACTCAGAGGGGTGCAAGAATGATTGAAGAAGTCTCAGGGGAAGACCTGAGAAGAAAATGAAGTTTAGGAAAATCTCTGAAGACCCAAAAAGGCAAGCACAGGTTCATGATGTGGGCCACTAGGATTTAAGTTTCCCTTTGAAGCAGTCGTGCACTGCTTACTGACTCAGAGCTGAAATTGTGGATGTGAGTTTGTGCTCGAATGCATACTTGGGATTCTGGGGAACAAAAATCTTAAAAGATTGAAACTCTGTGAGCTGGGCCATCCATGACATTGTGGAATTCCCCTTGAACAAGATAGAGTTTCAGTGAGATTGGTTGTCTGTGTTACTGATGTGATGGAAGTCGTCATGGGTTTGGAATGTATGCTTAAGAATCTTTGGTGAGTTCCTGCAGTGCATTGTGTATATAGCACATACTGCTGCTACCGAGCATCAACGGTGGAGGGAGTGATGTTGGTGGATGTGGTGCCAAGCAAGCAGGCTGCTTTGACCTGGATAGTGTCACGCTTCTTGAGTATTGTTGGAGCTGCACCCATCTAGGAAAGTGGAGATATTCCATTGCACTCCTTATGTGTACCTTGTGGATGGTGGACAGGCGTTGGGAAGTCAGGAGGTGAGTTACTTGCTGCAGTACTCCTAGCCTTTGACCTGCTCTTGTAGCCAGTGTGTTTATGTGGCAAATCTAGTTGAGCTTTTGGTCAATGGTAACCCCAAGGATGTTGACAGTAACGTTTATTTTAACTTGTTCAGACCCATGGAATCTTGTGTTTTTATTTTATTCTTGAATCTTAAATTCTGTCTTCTTCAAAGTAGGCCCAACCATCTTCAGCTGCTTCATCAATGACCTTCCCTCCATCATGAGATCAGGAGTGGGGGTATTTGCCAATGATTTCACGATATTCAGCACCATTCATGACTTCTCAGATACTAAAACAGTCCATGTTCAAATGCAACAAAATCCAGGCTTGGACTGACAAGTGGCTCCACATAAATGCCTGACAATGACCATCACCAATAAGAGACAAATTTAACCATCGCCCCTTGGGGTTATCATCATTTAATCCCTCACTGTCAACATCCTCAGGGTTACCATTGACCAGAAACTCCACACTGGCCAAACACAACAGCATTAACAGAACAGGAATTAAATGATCCCCAAAAAGTAAGGACAACATTGAAAGACTAGTTCAGTATCAAAGTTAAGCTTTTTGAATTCATTGACTAAGGTTCATCACCACAGCCTACAACATCCATTGACAACTTCATCAGAAGGTATGGAGAAAAGGGTTCTTTCTGCGATTAGCAGGCAGAATCAATGTATTGTAAAGCACTGAAGGGCTACTCAGGGATTAACATAGATATGAAGTGACCCCCTGCAGGTGAACAAAGTTTACAAGTTCCAAATGCACCCCGAATTGGTGATGTATTTACTAGAATACCCAACATCGCCAAACATGTGAAAGCTGTGGCTTTCTGCATGCACCCAAGAAATGTCAGTTTTCCAGCAATTCTGCAAGGGCTGTGGAAGAATGGATTATTACAGCAGCAGTGCACTAGAGCAAAAGTTGATGCATTGATCCAAATAGATGATACACAACAGGTATCTTTAAGTAACCTAAACAACCATTTGGTATTCCAGCAACATATGGTGGCACAGAGGTTAGTACTGATAACCCGGTTTAATTCTGGCCTCGGGTCACTGTCTGAGTGGAGTTTGCATGTTCTCCCTGTGTATATGTGAGTTTCCTCCATGTGTTCTGGTTTCCTCCCATAATCCAATGATGTGTGAAGGTTAGGTTGATCAGCCGTGCAAAATTGCCCCTTCGTGTCAGGGTCATTAGCAGGATAAATACATGGGGTCACCAGGATTGGACCCGGGTAAGATTATTGTTGGTGCAGGCTTGATGGGCTGAATGGCTTCCTTTTGCACTGCAGGGATTCTATGATGCTATATGCAGGAGGTGACATGCACAATGAGACAATGAACAGTGAACAGGTTTCTCAACGTTAACCATATGAGAAGCATAGGCACCAGAGGGTGGCAAGGGATGGAATGCCCTGTCTGCAGCAGTTGTGGACTCGCCAACTTTAAGGGCATTCAGATGGTCAGTGGATAGGCAAATGGATAACATTGGAATAGTTTAGGCTAGAGGGTCATTAGATGGTTCCACTGGTTGGTGCAAATCGAGGGCCGAGGGTTGTAATGTTTTATCACATCATCATGATTCTAATTATTCACCCTAAGAAAGTTGGTTGCTATTTGTTATTGGCCAAGATTGACACAAGTTAAGTGCCAACAATTATCTCTGAATTCTAAAAGATATGTATCCACTGATATGAAAGGCCATGATAAAAGCTACTACTGTGAAACTTTCAGCATTCAACGTTTCATCATTTCCATGTGTAGGATCTGCAGTCTTGGAGTGTAAGTACAACCAATCCTCCTAGCCATCACAGATGTTGTACATCACGAAAACTAAAGGCCTGGCCCTTATAGATCTGCTGGCATGAGTGACAGTCCGTCAAATCAGTTGGACCTCGTGGAGTTATGCTGCAACTATACAGGACCTTGGTGAGACCACATTAGGAATATCGTGTTCAGTTCTGGTCACCTCACTATAAGGAGGATGTGGAAGCATTGGAGAGAGCGCAGAGGAGATTTACCAGGATGCTGCCTGATTTGGAAAGTAGGTCTCATGAGGAAAGGTTGAGGGAGCTCGGAATTTGCTCTTTAGAGCAGAGGAGGATGAGAGGCAATTTATTCAAGATTTATAAGATGATGAGGAAGATGGATAGAGTGGGTGTGCAGACACTATTTCCTCGGATGGATGTAGCTGTTACTAGGGAGTATAATTATAAGGTTCATGGTAGGAGATATAGGAGGGACGTCCGAGATAGATTCTTTATTCAGAGTGGTTGGGGTGTGGAATGCACTGCTTGCTGTGATAGTGTAGTCGGACACTTTAGGAACTTTCAAGCGGTTATTGGATAGGCACATGGAACACACCAGAATGATAGGGAGTGTGATAGCTTGATCTTGGATTCGGATATAACTTGGCACAACATCAAGGGCTGAAGGGCCTGTACTGTGCTGTACTGTTCTATGTTCTATGTTCATGTAACAGGTCAACCTAAGAAACTACTCCTACCACCTCAGCACTCAATCTAACATCAAAATATCCAGAATACTTTGACAAAAGTGGCACTTTCAAGGTAGCTGCAACATTAAACCTGCAAGAGAACGTAAGTTTGTCAAATGATCCTGCACCTAAGAGCATCATGCACTTACAAGACAAATTAAAGATCGAAGAGAGAAGAAGGATTGTATAATTAGAAGAGTGGATCACACAGACTCATGCAGCTCAAGCAGATATGTCACAAAGAACAACGAATCATTGCCTTGATCCGCAATATTTAAACACAGCTTTGAAGCATTGTCCTTATAAAACAGTCACATTAGAAGAGTTAAACCTGAGATTTATAAGTGCAATCTTCTCCTCGATGCTTGAGACTGCTCAGTATATCTCATGGAGTAGCCCCAAGAGCTTACTGTATTTTTCATCCCATTAAGATGAAACAGTGATCCAGGTTCTCTTTCCCATCCAGACGTAAAACATTGGTCTATTTTCTCTCCACAGATGCTGTCAGATCTGCTAAGATTTTCCAGAATTTTTTCTTTTTGTTTCAGATTCTAATATCCACATATTTTGCCTTTATCAGAAACTAATGAAGATGATCTGGTAAAAACCTTTGACCGGTGGACTACCAAATTGGTACATCTCTTGATAAAAGATTCAATGTTATGATTGTGAGAACAGACACAAGCAAAGTAACTTGATGGTCACATTGGATATACTTCGCAGATTGTCTAACTCAGCGAAAACAGAAGATAGATTCATGACATTGAACTTAACAGATGTTTTCCAAATTGATCTGATACATTTTGCACAAGGCAAATACCAGCAGCTGCAAGAAGAGACAGCAAAACGGTTCTGCAAAGAAGAGACAGCAAAAGTAACAATTATTGAAGAACAACCTGATTCAATACTGCATGTCCCCAAACACTTGAGATCATTTTGGCCTTATGGGATGAAACAGGCAGTCATTTTTCAAGGTAAGCAGGACATAATATTGACATCTTTTTGAACTATATTCTTCAACAACTTCATCACTGGGCATTGAAGAGAAGGCTCCAAGCGACTGTCTGTTAGCCAGGTGTGAACAATGATATTGAAGTCACCATCAAGAAACATGAGGTATGTGCGCCATTATTTGACAACAGTAGAATACGTCAAGCACAACTGTTGCTCACACTCAAGTGTTACTTTCAGTACATGTTGTATGCCCAGAGAGATCATTATGGATAACAGTCTGCAACTTACTAATAAGCAATTTCAAAATATGTTGAAGTGAAATATTGATCACATTACTTCTTCCCCTCATTACCTTAGTTATAATAGCCTAGCTTAATGAATGATTTGCACAACGAAATCTTACATATTCAAACATAGACAGACCAAGCAAGATCTACACATTGCATCCAAGGAGTGACACCCTTAGGCATAACTATTCCAAACAACAGAGCTCATATTCAGTGGACAAGTGCACGTACCGATTCTAGTTTCTCAGAAATTTGAGATCAATTATTCAAACTACAAGTGAGGATGCCTAACACGCATAATAAAAATACAGGTGCAGGTTTGTCAAGTTTGCAGATGAGCACAATTGTTCCAGCCCACTCAGCCGGTTGATCAGCAGTGAGTTGGGAAGACAGTGCCGAGGTTTTTGTGCCAGACACGAGCAGATCTCATGGCAAAAAACAATTTCCCAGCACTGTTTTGACAGAATAGTGAAGCAGATTTAAATGTTGTCATGATTTATATGACAGTAATGCATCCTGCATGGCCACGTCCGGCCACCTGGATATTACCCCTCCTCATCAGCGAGAGGTCGCACTGACGAAAATCACTCCTGGACCATACCAAGGGGGATCAGACTTGATGGTCATGGCAGTAGGTTTTTACAGGTATTGACGCCCCTCGATTGTTGGAGGTATGGTCGGAGATGTCCATGGGGAAGTGCCAGACAGGTATTGCCCACCTGGCACCTCAGCATTGCCCACTAGACACACCATAACAGTGCTAGTGGAATACTAAGGATTGAGGTCTAAGTGGGTTGTAGCTCGATTGGGGTGGGGAAAGCAACGGGGAAGCTTTGAAGCAGGAGTCAAGAGGGAGTGCTCTTTGGGGGGGTGGAGAACTCTGCCGGGGAGGGAGGAGGAGGAGGAAGAGGAAGAGGAGGAGGAGGAGGAGGAGAGGGAGTTCTCTGCCGGGGGGGAGAGAGGGAGGTGGGGTGGAGCTCTTGACAGGGAGAGGGGGAGGAGCTCTGCATGGGGAGGAGCTCTGCCCGAGGGTGGGGGTGGGTGGGGAGAGGGCAGAGCTCTGCCAGGGGCGCAAAGCTATACTAGAGGGTGGAGTTGGGAGAGATTTTTGCAGGGAGAAGAGCTCTGCCAGGGAGATAGATAATATAAAAGGGGAATTCTGTAGGAGGAAGGCATGGAGGGGGCATGCATGGGGAATGAATGGCAAAGGGGAGTGGGCTATGGAAGGGATTGTGATGGTGAACGCATTGGGAGTGGCCCAATGCCCTAATGCTGACAACCCGTGTGGGGGTAGTGGAGTTTGCTCTGCCATTGATGCTGTGGGCGGGTGGGGGTGGGGGAGCGGCGAGATGTCTATGATGGAGTGTTGAGTGCATGGCAGGAAATCTCTCAATGCACTGGGATGAATGAGAAACAGCAACAACAAGAGTGGGAGCATGAATACTGCCTTCCTGAGAATATTGTAAGCTCTTGGCAATTGCCACCTTCCCAGAGAGTGCCTCAGCAATTCTAGTAATCTGTTGCAGGACAGATTGCTAGATGCCATTACTATCTGCAAGCACTCCTTTGAGCACTGATATCTTCAGTTTCAATGATAGCAAGCTTGGGCCTGTATGGCAGTACATATTCCAAAAGGCAAAGGCACCAAATTAAGATTGTGGTGGGCAGAGAGGAGTCAGTGTTCCCTTACACTAATGGCAGCATGTAAACCAGAAGAAAGTGTGGGGTTAGGGGGAGGTAGAAAATGAAACAAGAAGACTAAGTATGACGACAATGTCAAATCTGATGGTTTCAGGACCTGCGCTGGCCATTGTCTCAGCAATGGGCAGCCCAATAATTCCAGTACCATCTCAGGGTCAGAACATGCAGGGGCATGCATGTTCTCCTGCAGTTAGCTCCAGCTACGCCAAGTTGCCTGTGCCTTTTCCCACAAGGAAGAGGAGAGTGTTAGTGACTGTCCTACAGATGAATAGCTGATCTGGCCATCACAGGTGAATGGATGGCTGTAGTGGAAACTGTGAGGTGTGGGTCTGAGCCTTGCAACACTGCTAAGTGTGTGAGGTATAACCAATGAATGTTAAATTTGAATCTTGAATGGCAGAGATTGTTGGTGAGTAAGTGATGGGCATTTCATGAAATGAACAATGTCTACAGCTAGTGTTGTTGTTGGTAGGATACGGGACTTGAATATATATTCGCTGAGCTTGATCGTGTATAGCACTTGTGGCAGCGCATCCAAGATTTCAGGGGTTCACTCCCAGACTAATTTCCATATGTTCCCATCGCCTTCGAAACATGTCTCTGGAGGGTCTCCATGCTTGCAGAACACTTCTCTGTTGCACCTTTTACACCAGGGCCTTTGGTGCAGCATTAGAAATCCTCGGTGTCTGTTCTTTCATGTTTTACCATGTTTCTGACTTTCCCAGGTCAGGTTCAGCTCACAAAATATTCCGAGCAGCTGCTCCAGCCATGATGCACCTGACCTTTAACAAGCATTGCTTTAACAAGCAGCTAGATTTTACCTGCATTAGCACCTCAGGATCCTGACCCCTACTCATGTTCCGGCCAATTAGGAACACAATGTGCGCAAAGCTGCACAGCACACCCATGTAAAACAGTAGGGAGTACAGATTTCACCTTCTGCCTGAGTTGCACTGAGCCAGGGAGAGTTAACTGCATTTTGCTATCCCAGTTCTGATTTTGGGGGCTTGAAAATTTTGACCCCACTAAGGCTGACAAGTATTTCAACTAAATTGCGCAGAAAATTGTTTAAAAAATGCTGACATGCTGGGGAAATACAAGGTTGTTAGATCAATTCAGTTTTCCAGCTGGTGATATGTAAAACAGTTCAGCTATTGAACAGGAAGCCTGTGTTGAAATAAGAGAGTCGGGAAGGCCAGGTTCTCTTATCAGGAATCCAGATAATTGTTTCAATTTAATATGTAGCCATTTTCACAGCCAATAAGAACAGCTGGTGAGTCTCCACTGACGTTAACATTCCGTCATCTGTTAAAGTATTCAGCAAGCGTTTTCTTAATCAGTCATGATTAGCTTCAATTGAGCTATCATACAATGTGCTGCCATTAGAAAGTAGGATTTTGAAAAATGTGATTGAACAGTAGCTGAAATTACAATCAAATACTAAAAAAACAATTACTATCCATCACGACCCAGGAAAAGGACTTAGCAGAAAAAACTTGACCCTGGATTTCATTTGTCAAGTTAACCTGGCTGTCCTTGGTTGTCCGTTCAAGAACAATGGTTATCCATTATTATTTAATTAAAGAGCAAGGTCTTACAATGTCAGCAACTTACCAGGGCAGATATATACATATAATACAGACTCATGCAGGGATGTGTGTGTATGGCAGTTATTGGACAAAATTTACTGTAATATATATTAAAGCAAAATTGCAAACCCAATCACTTGGCTAGCGAAATTTAAAAACAACTTGACAAGAAGCACAAACATGCAACAGATAAAATATTTGGCACACTCACAGACAGATAAAAACAATAATAAATACATACAGGCGTAGCACGTGATGGCACCTACAAACAAATAGACAGAAAGAAAGATTCAATGGAAACTAATTCCATGAGGATGAGATTAAAATATCCTCAACATCGTCTAACCATCACAAAGCATTACAAATGGAACAGGCTCTGCAGTGCTTGGAATGCTTCACCAATTTGCGTGTCATCCTTGTGCAGGGGCCAGAGGCTAATAAGACTTTCAAATGTCATAGACATTTTACAATGTAACTGAAGCAGATTATGCTACCGATTTGGTTGGCAATTTGCATTTCTTTCACAAATTAATTGCCCTTTTTGTATAAAGTCCTAATTATAGGATGGGCACTCAGAACCTTGAGCAGCACTTACCTCCTCCACATCATTATCCAGGGCCACAATTCTTAAAGGTGCAGTTAAATTCCGACTGTCCGAAAGGGTTGTCCCCACTGGAGCAGACTCAATGATGAAGCCCTGGTAGGTAGTTTGCTCAAAGTAGGGGGCTTGGTTGTTTTCATCTAGAACCTCTATGTGCAAATTGGCAAAAGCTGGCAGTGGGTGTCTGTTGTCTTGTTCTGCCTAGTCAAGAAACAGAAAATCATATCTTATTAGCGATGTCTAGAGACTGACTGGTCAGTAAATTAGACTTAACAGAATGCAGTTTGAAGTGTTAAAATGCCTCAAGTCTGCGGCAGAAGTAATTTTGTGTACCAGCTGGCAGCTGAGTTTAGAATGTGAGTCGTTTTACAGGCTTTTAAAACTAATGATGGTGACAATGTCCTACAGATTAATGGACATTTTAGGACAGTATAATTGAGCTGCAGTTCACTCCATAGCAAATTTCGGGAGGGGAAGGGGAAGTGTTTTCTGCCATTCAACATCCATTAATTATTAAATAAAATTAATTAGTTTAACTAGAAGTAATCCTGGAGCTTATTCTGCTACATAATTTAACCAACTATACCAAAATAATACAGATTATCATAAATTAAGCTCATCCAAATTCTGCTGCTGGTATCCTAGCTCACATCAAATATTACTCAAATACAAACATTCTTTTGACAAAGCATTTCAACTTGTATGCAGGACAGTACACATGAATATCAAATGTAAAATGAACAACAATTGATATTGCCTGAGAAGAGAGTGCTAGTTGGTTGGTGGTGGGCTATGATTGGTAGAGGTATTGCCATGGAGAATCCACTATCAGTCTCAACTGAACACTGATGAGGCCACACCTTGAGTACTGTGTGCAGTTTTGGGGTCCTTATCTGAGGAAGGGTTGTCCTTGCTATAGAGGGAGTACAGTGAAGGTTCACCAGGCTGATTGCTGGGATGACAGGCCCCTGTCATATGGTTAGGATTATATTCACTGGAGTTCAGAACAGTGAGAGAGGATCTCAAAGAAATTCTAATGGGATTAGACAGGACACATTCGGAAAGTATGTTCCTGATAGCAGGGGGAGTCCAGAACTAGAAGTCATAGTTTGAGGATAAGGGGTAAACTGTTTAGAACTGGGATATGAAGAAATTTCTTCACCCAGAGAGTGGTAAATGTATGAAATTCACAACCACAGAGTGTAATTGAAACCAAAATGTTGTGTAATTTCATAAAGAAATTAGTTATAGCTCTTTAGACTAAAGAAATCAAGGAAAATGGGGGAAGCGGAGGGATCAGGATATTGAATTTGATGATCAGCTATAATCATAATGAATGGTGAAGCAGGCTTAAAGGGTTAAATGGCCCACTCCTGCTTCTAGTTTCTATGCATCTATCAATCAGAGTCTATTTGCCAACCAATCAACACTCTCTTCTCATATATATGAATTGTTCTTCCCTTTGCATTTGATTATCATATGAAGTGTCCTGGCGAGCGCAAGACAAGAAAAGTCTCATTGCTTTAGCAGAACTCACACCAAGTCATGTTCATCCACATTCCTGCACTGGTTGGTCTATGGTGATTCCCTATTTAGCAGGACAAATGAAACCACGGTTTAACATCTCTTTCAAAATAATCTCAAAACAGTGCAGCACTCCCTCTGTAACGCATTGAAGGGTCAGCCTGGACAATATGTTCATGCCTCTAAAATAGCAGAAATAGAATCTGACTTAACTGGCACTGCTGATGCTGCTTCTTATAGGTTACATTTTGATCAATTTTACTCAGATTTTTTTAATAGGACAAAATAGATTTTTGTGGCAATTGTGAAAGATCTCCATGTGAATTTCAAAAGCATCAGCCAACCTTGCAACAATAATGTTGTTAACACAAAAATTCCTATTCCTAAATATTGTGAAAAACTATTTGTAAATGCAGAAAGCATAGTCTCTGTAATGGTTCCTTTATTTTGCATTCAGTTCACACCAACTATTACCATTTCTATTTCTGTACTTGTTCTCCGTGGAGGACTTTCCTGTTGTGACGGAGGTTTGGATGCATTCATTACAAAATATTCATTTAGAATGACAAAATTCTCTAACAGGTGTCCCAGTAGCCACAGCACTGGATCCCAGTTTCAACAATTATTCAATTTCAGCTACTCCCATTGAATGCATGCAATCAGCCTTGAACAACCTTCTAATTAGAGCATTACATGACCGTGGCATATTTCACTTTGGATGAGGGCAGGAGAAGAAAAGCAAAACAACACAACAGGAAATATCATATTACCAGAGTACAACATAAAATATTCCACAGTAATATTCAAAGGAGAGCAAAGTTCTCCTAGTGCCCCGTACCATCATGCTCCCCAGCCACAGTGCGAAGAAAATATAAACACACTACCTGGTTATTAATTTTCCAACTGTAAGGCATTATTATATATAAACTAGCTGCTGCATTTGCCTGAATGATAACAGTGACTATTTTTCAAGAAGGTAAGTTAGTTGGCTGTGAAGCATTTTGGAATCTCTGTAGATGTCAAAGGTACATATCATCACAAATTCATTCTTTATCCAATTCCATAGAATAATTTCTAGTAACAGATCACTCTAAAACCTTCACCTTAGATTGCCTTACCCATCTAGCAAGAAATGAAGCCTGGAACAATGTGGAAAATGTGGCACAGTGGTTAGCATTGCTGCTGTACAGTGCCAGACACCCAGGTTCAATTCCAGCCTTGGTTCACTCCCTGTGTGGAGTATGCACATTCTCACTGTGTTGCGTGGGTTTCCTCTGATTTCCTCCTGCTCCAAAGATATATGGCTTAGGTTCATTGCCATACTAAATTGGCCTTAGTTTTAGGGGAACTAGCAGTATAAATATGAAGGGTTTCAGGAATAGAGCCTGGGTGGAATTGTGGTCTTTGCAGACTTGATGGGTTAAAATGGCCTCTTCCGCAATGTAGGGATTCCATGAAATAGTAGTTTAAAAATTACTTTTGATGAAAGCCACTAACTAAGCTTTTTATGCTCTAATGGTCTCTTGCGTAATTTTTAATGGCAGTCCCAACCCTGCAGCTCCATTTCTGATGTTCACCCTTTCATTCTGAAACTCTCATGCCTTATGTGAGACAGTATTCCAATATAATAGAAGGCCAGACTTGCAGTCCCAGAACTGAAGACAAAAATCCAGCCCCAATGCTTAGGAGTTTAAAAATTAAGGACAGCACAATTGGTCCAGAAGTTCATGCAAAGGAAGTTCAGCAGAGCAGGATTCTCCCTTGCCTGAACTAAGATGTCCTAAACCTTGTCTTAAATTGTGGGGATGAATCTCTTTTCTAAGGGCAGGGCAGCTGACAGGTTGCTAAGAAGGGTCCAAATGCAGACAGTACTTCATGAAGCAGCTGATCAGGGCAGGGTGGACGGGCAGAAGGCCTGCCTGCTCCTGCCACCACCACTTCCCCCACCCACACCTCATCCACCAGCCCACCCTATTGTACTTTCCCAGGCAAGTTAGGTGGGACAGAAACAAAATGGATCTTATATATATATATTCCTATGACAAACACAATTTTTACTTGGACGATAGATGGTTAAAAAATATTATCTTCAAATGGAACTTAAATGCAGAAGTTCCAATTTTGGTCTTTCTACTTCTTTGTTTCAAGTAAGAATGTGGGCAGTAGCAAGCTGTTTTCGATTTGATCAAAGCTGCAAACAGAACAAAATCTTATTAGAACATACAAATAAGGGTGCAATGAAGTGGGTGAGCTTCTAATATCATCTGGTGTTATGACAGCATGTGCATATTGAGAGGAAGATGTAATGCTGGACTAACCAACAGCACCAGTCACGAGTGAGGCAGGCCTGAAACAGCCAGTTTCAGTTTGATTTAAAGAGGCACTTGCAATTAGTCACTTTGCTGGAAAATTTTGAAGCATGTTTGATTGCATTACTTGCTTATTTTTTGATAAATGCTGGAATCCAAATGATTTGATGTTGACCTGTCTTGATGGCAGCAATTAAACTTTATTTAGTGCATGTGTGACTTGGATGCAATACAGTATTTTAACAATAGTTCTCAGCATACAAGAGAGAATGAAAATGTATAATAACCCCATTACATCCTGCGTAGAAGTTTCAACGACAAAGTGATTTGTGTCTTTGGCTCTTGTGTTCTGATCCTCTCTTGACTGCACCCTCTAGCTGCCAATGGCTCAATCCTGAGTGTCTCTCTTCCTGATGTTTTCACACTTTCTCTCTATTCGTACTCCCCTTTTATACCTTTTTCTATCATTCAAAACATGACATGTGGTTGGACCAATTGTTGACTTATACCCATTATAACACTGTCCCTTTACAGAAAAGTGGACAGGTAATGTCACTGTTTGCTCAAGTTTTGATAATTTATTTTGAATATTGATACTATCTTCAGTGCAGCTATTGTAGTACAAGGAAACAAACTTTCCCTCTGAAGAGTGGGCTCTCTCAGTCAGCTGAAAATGGATTTTTTTACTTTCATATTCTTCGTCAAGTTGGGAACTTCCCAATCCAGCAAACTCATCTTCTTTAAAAGGGCCCCGCCTGTTACGTTTTCTCGCCAGGGACGCAAAGTGAGATGGATTTGGACCTACCACTTCCATTGACAGACCCAAGGTGGCAACAAAAGTGGGTTGATGGCCAAGTCAGCAGGTTAGAACATCCAGTGCCATTTATTGGGACATTAGTCCGGTTTAATGATAAATATCAGGCCCTCAAAACCTTACCATTCATCCCTCCAAGATGCCACTCCCATGCCTCTCACATCACTATGTCCCTTCATTTTTCCATGCCACTTCAATGGCCCTACACTCTGTTCCATCTCCATACCACCTCCATGCCCCCTTTTGGTGCCCAGAAATCCTTATATTCCCCATGCCACTTATATGCCCTGTTATATCCTCGTGAATTTTAATACCCCTATGCTCTCTCCATGCACATTTCATGTACCTTCCTTAGCCATTCACCCAGAATTTGCTATTGCCAGATTATAGAAGCCAAGTAGAAGCCATTAAAAAAAACAATTTAGATGTTATATTTACATGAATAATTGGTTTGAAGGTATTTGAGTGAGTGGCTGCTTTTAAATGTGCTGAGGTAATGAAAGGCACCTCATAAAACAAACTTGTCATTTTAATAGTGGTGCTTAAAATTTTAGGATACAGTACATGAGCAATTGAGACATTGTCCTAAAACAAGTGTTGCATGCTTGTAAAGAAAAATAGTGATGATCTGGATGGAGAAATCTAGGATCCATTTCAAACAGGTCCTGGGCAGAGGTGTGTGTGCGCGTGTGCATGTGTGTTTACAGCAGGCCATATGGTATAGCTTAGGATAAACTATTAGGTATCTGTTCTTGCAATTTCCATAAATGCCACAGTTTACGTTTTCCAAGGTTTATTATTATTGCTAAGCTTATTATGAATGTTCGTCTTAGTTTCAATATATTCAAAATGACTTCAGTATGGAACTGTACAGACACTTAAATTTGCACTTTTAAATAATTTATTGAAGGATTAACTAACTTTAGTGTGGTTAGTGAGATAGATGTTTGTTATTACGACAGATTAATCCCTTGAAGGGATTTACATGTTTTATGAGTTTTATAAATGAGAGATTTTTCAGTATCAAGTATATTTGAATATTAGTATTAATATCTGCAAGAACAGATACTAATAGTTTATTGTAAGCTATACTGGGTGGCTTACCATTTGCTGTACTCTAGCGGCAGGGTCTTTTTTTTTCACTCAATGAAGGCTGCAAACTGTTTTCTTTTAATTTGTAAGTGCTTGGGAATAAATAACTTTGGATCATTATACTTAAGTAGACCTAATTCCATCCTTCACCAGCATTGACACTCCCCCATAAAATTGTGGTTTGTACACTGTGAGCTAAGGCTATTACAGCAATGAAAATTGGGTGTCTTTGTACGCACGAGTCAAATCAAATGGCCCTGCTCAATTTGAGTTTCCGACCTGTGATTCATGACCTGAGCCCCGTTCCCTGCCTCCCCAATCCCACAACATCTGCCGAGGATCTGTTTGAAATAGAGCCTGGATTTCTCCATTCAGATCACTATTTTTCCTTACAGGCATGCAGCACTTATTGTAGGACCATGTCTCAATTGCTCATGTAATGTATCCTAAAATTTTAAGCACCACTATTAAAATGACATGTTTGTTTTACGAGATGCCTTTCACAATCTCAACACATCTAAAAGCAGCCACTCACTTAAATACCTCCAAACCAATCATTCATATAACATCCAATTTGCATGCAGCAAGCTCCCATAAACAATAACAAAATCATTCGTTCAACAATGTTGGTACTGGGTCAGTTGTTGGACATGGCACTGAAGAGAGTTCCTCTTTCCTTCTGCAAGTGAGGGCATGAAATCTTTTACATCCACATCAGAGGACAAGCACTGAGAGGTGCAAGCTCCCTTGAATTACACGCTGGAGCTGAGAACCAGCTTACCGCTCTAAAATAACAAGTTGTCTGTCAAGACAGCATTATATCTATCGGATGTCAAACTTCTTTAATGCACCGAGTTAAAATTAGATTGAAGCTAACACTTTAATGAGTGAATTCAAGCCAATTTTCAATTACAGTGGGTTCAAATTAACATCATAAACAAATGTGTTTTTGATTGAAATGCACAACATGTCTACAAATTTCTATCAAATACAAGCACCATCACAACAATGTATTTTGTGTAATGGAATGTTACAAGTACATGACAGAAAACACTTAAGCGTCTTAGAATATAATTTAATGTTAACCCATGTGGCAAAATATCTATCGAGTCACATAAATTGAACGGGATGCTGGTATACATTTAAAAAATAATTAATCCTGGATAATATCATTAAACAATGCATATAAAAAGAGGCTAAAGCAAAAGACTGCGTTAGTTAGAGACTAGTGAAGAGGAAATGGGAAAATCGTTATTGATTGGCCAAGATTACTAACTAATTTGACCACGAGCTGTGAAAGAATATGACTGATGAGTCAAACAGTGAGTTGGATTTGTTGATCCTTCTTGCATTGAAACAGCAGCTGTCTAAAAGTTAATTAAATACACTGGTTCAGGTATCTGCAGCATTACTTAATTAACGAATGTGTATGGTTGCATTGCAAGTCATTCTCAAGCTGATTCTTTTTCTGCTTGCATTCCATTTCAACCATTATACAGCAATAATACCGATCTAGCTGTTTAAGCAATTAAAAAAAATACAATATTTACAGTCCATGAGGTTTGATTCTAAAAACATCGACATCTTGTTTAGCTGAAATTTAATGAGATAACACAGATAGACTAACTTTGATTATGATTCTTCCTATCACTTTCCTTGAAAGCACTCTCTATCTTACAGCTTCTTAATTTCCATATCATCTCCACAACCTGAACTTTGTCAACAGATTTCTCAAATATCCTGATTTCTTCTTCACCAAATTTTTTGTCTGCATGCAAAATAACTTTTCACCACCCCTTTTTTTTAAAATTTTTTTTTATTCTTTCTCCCCTTTCCCAAGATGATGGTCTCCTTGTCCACATCTTCCATCCCACCAGCTATCACAACCAATGGATTATCATTTGCCATTTCTGCCATGTATAACATGATCCCAGAACCAATCACGGTCAGAACCCTACCACTATTCAATGCCGGTGGGTGCTTCCTGGCTGCCAAATTCTCCGGATTCAGTGCAGCAGGCAAATGGTATAAACTGCAGGTAAGATCATGCACCATATCTTTCCTTCCCCTTCTCTCTCTCCCCATCCTGAATGATTTTTTTTAAAAAAAAACGTTGTTGTGAAGTTAGTCAACTTGCCAGGTCAGCTTTAATTACCCACCCCCAATTGCTCCTGAACAGTTGCAGATGAGTTACCTACACCTAGGTGGCTTGCTAGGTCACTTCAGAGGGCAGGATCTGGAGTCAGGCCAGACCAGACAAGAATGACAGATTTTCCCACCCAAATGATATTGCTATAACCATCAGTTTTATGACTATCATTACTTTTATTCCAGAGTTAATTAAATTTAAATTTCTCCAGGTGGCATGATGGGATTTGAACCCCTGTTTCTGTAGTATTAGTCAAAGCCTCTGGATTACTAGCCCAGAGCCCATTACCAGTATGTCACCAGCCACAAACAATGACTTTGTTCTTTTATTACTATTGCCACAATACAAATTGCAATTCAAGCGGCTGTTTGATATGATTGGATTTATTATTGTCATACATATTAGCATACAGCGAAAAGTAATATTTCTTGCATGCTATACAGACAAAGCCTATTGTTCCTAGAGAAGGAAAACAGAGAGTGGAAAAGCAGAGAGTGTAAAATGTGGCGCTACAGTCACAATTAAGGTGTAGAAAAAAATCAACTTAGTGCAAGTTAGATCCATTTGATGGCAGCAGAGAAGATGATGTTTTTGAGTTGGTTGGTACAGGAACTCAGACTTTTGTATCTTTTTCCCGATGGAAGAAGGTGGAAGAGAGAGAATGTCCTTAATTATGCTGGCTGCTTTGGTGAGGCGGCAGGAAATGTAGACAGAGTCAATGGATGGGACGCTATGAGAAATTAACTAAAAAAGGAACAGGTACTAGTTAGAGGAACTTTTTAAAAATAAATCCTGGGATGTCCCTGCAAATATTAGTATTCATTGTCCATCCCTAATTCCCCTTGAGAAGTTGTTGATGAGCAGTCACCTTCAACTGCTGCAGTTCTGCTGGTGTAGTTGCACTACAATTTTGTTCAGTAGGAAATTCCAGGATTTTGACACAGCAATGATGAAGGAACATTGATTTATTTCCAAATCTGGCCAGTGTGTGACTTACAGAGTAGCTTGCAGGCGGTGGTGTTCACATGCACCTGCTGCCCTCGTCCTTCCAAGTGGTGGAGGTCGAGGATTTGAAAGCTGCTGTTAAAGAAGCTTTGCCAAGTTCTGGCAGTACATCTTGTAGGTGTTACACACTGCAGCCATAAAATGCTGAGGTTAGAGGGAGCGAATATTCAAGGTTGTGAATGCGGTGCCAATCAAACAGATTGCTTTATCCATAGAGTCAAGATTCTTGAAGGTTAGAATTGCACTCATATTTCTGATTTGTGTCTCATAAGTAGTGGCTGGATTAAATATAGATATAAATATCAGGGTTCCAAAGCAAGTTGGAATATGCAAGTTAATCAAATTCAGAAATGATTTTTGGCTAGTTAGGGAGCTGTTAGACTATAAGACGTGGGTTCAGAAGTACAATCTAGTCTGCTCTGCCATTCAACGTGATCATGATTGGTTCATGGGACTGATTTTTTAAAACTTAATTCATGGGACATGTATGCCGGTCAGGATCTATTGTCCATATCTTGTTCAGAGGGTAGTTGAGAGTCAAGCAAGTTGCTGTGGCTCTGGAGTCACACGTAGACCAGAACAAGCAAGATTCCCTTCCCAGAAAGGATATTACTGAATCAAATGGGTTTTTCCAACAATTGACATTGGTTTCTTGGTCATCAATAGATTCTTAATTCCAGATGGGTTTTAAATTTAATAAAAACTAAGTGCCGTGGCAGAATGCAAACTTGAGTCCCCAGAGCATGAGCTGAGTTTCTGGATTAATAGTCTAATGATAATACCACTTGGCCATCACTTCTCCTTTGGTATGATAAGCCTAAACTCCACTTTCCTGCCTTATCCCCATCATCCTGCATTCATTTACTGATTAAAAATCTGTCTATCCCATTCTTCAATTTACCGACTGACCCAGCTTCCACAGCCCTCTATATGGTAAAGAATTCCATAGATTCACTATCCTCAGAAGAAATTTCTCTTCTTCATTGTCTTAAATGGGAGGCCCCTTACTCTGAGACTGTGTCCTCTGGTCCTGGACTCTTGCACAAGGGGAAATAATCTCTCTGCATCTACCTTGTTGAATTTGATGAGGCAGTCAAGGAGTCACAGAAAGACTTCAACAAGATTTGCAAGCATAAGTTTGATGTTTGAAATGTAATGAATGAAAATAACATAATTGAGGAAATACAGAAAGATAAATTTATTCAATTACTGGAACTGAACCAGAGTTGGAAGAGGTTGAAAGAGGCTTGGGAGTGATAATGGACTCAGTTATTTTGGAACAACAATCTGAAAAGAAATCAAAATGCTGAGCTGAATTTGAAAGATTCAGTCTGATACTATCATACACAACTTTGACCAGTCTCCAAATTGAACACTGTATTCCCATCAGCCACTGAGTAACAACAAAATCATGAAAGATGTACCAGCAGTGAGGTTTTGATTTTCAGGCAGGGGAGTTGACAGGAAAATTTAGATAAAGTTGGACTCCTGAGATTCAATAGGAATGAGAACGGACCCAATGGGGGTCTATAATACTAAGTAAAAACCAAAGGCAAATCTGGAGCACCATCTAGGTCAGACTACACTGGAAAAAACAGCAAATCATAGTTAGCAGTTGGTAAAATGTAGAACTGAGCTTGCAACTTTTCTTTGCACTTTCTCCAGAACTTGAATGTTTTCCTGGTTTCTCAACAACTTGAGCTGAACACAATGTGATATATGTTTGTTGGGGTTTGGGGTTATGTATTGTCATTTAAAGAGGATGGTCATGTGACATCTGGAGGGTTGTTAGTCCGTCTCAGTGTGGTACCTGGTTAAGCAGTGTAGAATTTGACTGCAGCAGACTGCAAACCAATAATAAAAAGAGTTTTCCAGTGTTTATGTTTATAAGGCCTACTTCATGATTCTTTTTGCACGAATATTTTGCAAAATACACATATAACAACTGGTGATGAGACTGCTTGATAGGTACACATGCTGCTGATGTTTCCATTCTGTTGAAGGGAGGAGAGGATCAAGCATCACCCCAGAACTTCATTCCACTGCACCACAAAGAAAGGATACGAATGTCCCAACCACCATTGCTTTGGGGGGGGGGGGGGGGGGGGTTGTACTTGGCTGAGAGCTGGCCAAAAAAGTCTGGGAAGTGGTTGCCGAGGGGACCCAGGCTGCAGTCAATGGCCGGCAAAGAGCAGTAAACCACGGTGGTCAAAAAAGCAGCCGTCATGTTGATAATTGTTCTTCATTAGCTGGACATTTCAGTGTCAAGTCTATTAAGTCTCCTTCAACCTCATCCTTAGGGTGGGTTTTTCCTGCCATGCTTGCCCCAAAATTGGAAAATACTACCTGAGGTCAATGAATCTTTTTATGGTCTGCATTCTCCCGCCCCAACCACTACAATTCCAGTGGCGCGTGGGATAGGACAATTCGCCCTTAGTAATTTCTATTAGTGCACATGCTGCCCAGTTACTACTATCTGGTAAAGCATTACAACTTGCTTGAGTTTGGCCACAGTAGGTTCTCTATGTCAACTACTGGAGTACAAGTTCCTGCTTGAACCTTCTTGATTAGAAATTGCATTGGCAATTGCCATCACTGACAATGCACTTAACCCCATCTTTACAGTAGCAATGCTCAATGACTGATAAAGGATCATCCTGACTCTATTGGCTCTATTCTTTCTCCACAGATGCTGTCAGACTTGCTGAGTTTCTACATCATTTCCTGTTTTTGTTTCAGATTCCAGTACCCGCAGCATTCTTTAACTTAATGACAGACTTTCAACTTGCCCTTCAAAAAAACCCTTGGCTCACTTTAGTCTTTAAACCATTATCCAAAATCTCATTTGAAGACAATTTACTCTTTAAAAAACAAATCTAAAGATCACACAATATTACCTTGACAACAAAATTGAGCTCAAGACCATAACTGAATCAACCAAAATCTGATTGAATGGTGGAACATGCTCGAAGGGCCAAATAACCAACGCCTGCTCCCATGTTCCTATGTCATTCCAATGTTAGGCACATTCCTCTGATCACTGAAAGCACCAGAAAATGAATTATAACTTAAAAGTGCAGAGTAAAACAAATAAGGGAAATGATAAACATAAGAACTAAGAGCAGGAGTAGGCCATTTAGCCCCTTGAGCCTGCTCTGCCATTCAATAAGAGCATGGTTGATTTTATCATGGACTCAGCTCCACTTACCCACCTGCTTATCATAACCTTTAATTCCTTTACTGTTAAAAAATTTATCTCTGCTAACCTTAAAAACATTCAATGAGGTACCTCAACTGCTTCACTGGGCAGGGAATTCCACAGATTCACAACCATTTGTGTGAAAATGTTCCTCATCAACTCAGTCCTAAATCTGATCTTCCTTATTTTGAGGCTATGCCCCCTAGTTCTAGTTTCACCTGCCAGTGGAAACAACTTCCCTGCTTCTATCTTATCTATTCCCTCCATAATCTTCTATGTTTCTATAAGATCTCCCCTCATTCTTCTGAATTCCAGTGAGTATAGTCCCAGTCTACTCAGTCTCTTCTCATAAGCCAACCCTTTCAACTCCGGAATCAATCCAGTGAATCTCCTCTGCTCCCCCCTCTAGTGCCAGTATATCCTTTCTTAAGTAAGGAGACCAAAACTGTACACAGTATTCTAGGTGTGGACTCACTAGCACCTTATACAGCTGCAACATAACCTTGCTGTTTTTAAACTCCATCCCTCCAGCAAAAT
Source organism: Sphyrna mokarran (assembly GCA_024679065.1). Lineage (NCBI taxonomy): Eukaryota > Metazoa > Chordata > Chondrichthyes > Carcharhiniformes > Carcharhinidae > Sphyrna > Sphyrna mokarran. The sequence goes on from JAGIQG010000017.1 coordinate 47,244,237, forward strand.
TCCATTTGCCTTCTTAATTCCTGCTGCAATTGCAAACCAATTCCTTGAGATTCTTGCACAAGGACACCCAGGTCCCTCTGCACAGCAGCATGTCGCAACTTTTTAACCATTTAAATAATAGTCCATTTTACTGTTAAATCTCACAGCATAATATGTTTCTCATGTGCATAATATTTATCTCTGTGGCTCCCAATCTCTGTTGAAATGGATCTTTAGTGGCATTATGGATAAAAAATAATTGCATATTATCCCAACACTATTGTGTATTCAATAGAACACTTCACACAAGACAACAATTAATTTGAATTTACCTTAATAACCAAATCAAATTTCTGATGAAAATCCCGGTTTATTGGCCTTAGGAGATAGAGCTCAGCAGTGATATTGTTCAGAGAAAAGTACTTAGCATAATCCTCCGGAGTACCTTAAACAAAACAGCACAATTTTCTGTGATTAATTTCTTGGAAATGATTGGCATAGCATTTAATACTGTCAAACAATTTATTGAGTTAATATGCTGAAATGATAAAACAATTTTCAAAACTATGGCCCACTATCACACAATATAAAAATATAAGTCTGGATGATAAAGCCTGAAGACATGAAGTTACTAACCGACAAGAATGCTGTAGACAATTCCTGGCTGATCACCAGTTGGTTTAATATTTATATCCTGGTCAACAGCTAAAATCCTAGGTGTGACATTCACAGGGTTTATTCTTGCCTGAGAAGAAAAAAAAAATCAATCTTAATTTAAAATAACTTCAATAAAAGTTTAATAACACTTATTCATTGATATCCATTTTTATTTCTTTCTGTAGCAACGTAAGCAGCGTTGTCAAAACTTTTATCACTATTGCTAAATCTTAGAATGCCATTCAAAGAATAATTTGTTACTCAACTTTGGCAAAATAATCTAAGATTCATTTTTGTGGCTGACATATTTTCAAACCCACCGATAGTCACAGAGTATTTTTTTAATATTTGTTTATAGGATGTGGGGTTGGCCAGCATTTATTGCCCATCCCTAACTGGTCGTCTGCTGAGACATTTAAGAGTCAGCCACATTGCTGTAGATCTGGAGTCGTATGCAGACCAGACCATGTAAGGATGCCAGATTTCCTTCCAGAAAGGACATTACAAAACCAGATAAATTTTTTTTTTTTAAGGATAATCCATGATGATTTCAAGGTCATCGTTATAATTTTAAATTCCAGATTTTTACTCAATTCAAATTTCACCATCTGCAGTGGTGGGATTTGTACACGAATGCCCAAAGCATTATCCTGGGGCTTTGGATTACTCGTCCAGTGACGATAACATGGTATCACCACTTTCTTTGGAAAATATCTTGTTTCTGAACGTCAAAACAGATGTAATTAAATTCAAGTTGTAGTCTCCCCTGGATTTCTTTTATAACTATCTTTCATTGTTAAATGTTGCATCAATCATATTCCTATCCCATCCTCACACAGTGCACCTCTTGTGAATATCATGTTTACCAATGTGCATTTGCTTTCTGGAGAAAAATTACTGCAAGTGAACAAATTTTAGTCCACATATCAGATGACAAATTAACATTAAAACCTTCTTGCATATGCATTGTGTGGTGCAGTGCTAAGCCTCTCAGCCAGGCATTCTTGAGTTTGAGTTACAGCCCGGGATCTGATGGCCAAGGAAGGTACTTTTATAACAGGATTAAACAGGTTGAGTATTAACCCACTAATTTCAACCTGTGCCAATGGCAGGCAGTGAGAACAGGCAAGATTCCTGTACACCGATGTGATGTAAGAAAGTTGAAGCCACTACCACCAGAATCCATACCTCCAGATACAACAAACATATAAAAGTGCATGCTGCCACAGCAACTCGGACTCCCCAACTGAACTGCAATGCCCCAGCAACACATGCATATTATCTATATCCCTAAACAAACTTGCATCGAAAGAAGGAGATAATATCATAAAATCCTTACAGTGCAGAGGGAGGCTATTTGGCACATCGAAGCTGCGCAACAAAACTCCCACCCAGACCCCATCCCTTTAACACCATACATTTGCCCTGCTAGCCTTCCTGACATTAAGGAGCAATTTAGCATGGCCAATCAACCTAACCTGCACATCTTTGGACTGTAGGAGGAAACTGGAGCAAAAGTGATGAAAATCCTGGTCAGAGATAGGTCTTAAAGAGGCTGTGAAAGGACTAAAGGGAGGTAAAGAGACAGGGAGGAGGCAAGAAGAAATTCTAAATAATACAGTTGCAGGTATGATTTCCAAAAATAGAACAAATGGAATGGGGGAGTGCAAAAGAGCCCAGAGATGGAGAAACTGAGTTCCTACAGAGCTGAAGGCCATTACAGAGATAAGGAGGAATGACAGCACACAGGGATTTTAACACAATGATGAAGTATTAGCTATCTAATATTCAAAGCACATCAGCTATCCATGACTGATGGGCGAGTAGGACAGAATGTAAAAAGTTTTAGTTGAACTGAAGTTCATGGAGGGTGGAGGATTATAGTATTAGAAGCTTAAATTGAGGTCAAGTGGGAAATCAAGGTAGAAGTAGAAGTAGTCTGGATCGACAGGCAAGATTGGCTGGTAAGTGGGATGGAATCAGGGGTCCAGGCACTGTGTTAGCGGTTTAAGATTACAGCTGTAATCTTTTCCAATGTTTCACAGTGCGAAATTGAGGCTCATCCAGGACTGGATGTTAGATAATTAACTTGGCACTGCTCTACTGAAGGACATTAACAAAGCTAATTATATGTGCATTACCTAATTATATTCAAATATACAATGTTAGTGTATTATTTTCTAGAAGCGAGATATTTCAAAATCTATTTAAAAATAAATGATTATTTGAAGAAGATTATGCTTATTTAATAAATTCCCATTTTAACACTGCTATTAAACATAATATGCCCAACTCCAAACAAGGTAGTCCTCAAAGATGCAGTATCAAGCATCCTTAAAAGTTCTGAATTTTTACGAGTAAAAATATTATTTTCTCTTATGTTCAAAGTTAGAAATAAAAGGCTGCAGAGCATACTGACCCTAACAAAATGACACACAATTGTACAAACTTATGTTTATCAAGTTTTAATTTGTATACAAATGTAAAGTCCGGCCCCCAATTTTTTCAATCATATTAAAAAAGAGAGACTTCCATTTATATAATGTCTTTTATGAACCACAGGATGGCAGAAATAATTTAACAGTCAATGAAGCATTTCTGAAATGTAGTCTCTTGTTCCAATTTAGGAAACCTAGCAGCCAAGTTGCAACCAACAAGGTCCCATGAACAGCAATGGGATAATGGGATAATTAATTATTGTAATGATGACTGAGGGATATATATTGGCCAGGATACCAGGGATAACTGGTATATTCAGGATGGGATTCTTCAGTCTTGTTTGCTTACATTCTGTGCCAGCAAGAATGGAGAATCTGGCACTCAGCCCAAACTCCATTCACTGAAGAGGCACCAAAGAATCCCAGCCATGAATGAGGTTGGAGATTTCTGATGTCAGTTTAAAAATGACTTGAGGAGAGTTAGGCTAGTTGGTTCATAATTCTGGTATTCCTCAGTCATCTTTCTAAATAGATGAGCAACATATGCAATGTTTCAATATAATGGAAACTTGATAGTCACTCGAGTAGTCCAACAACAGGAGGATCACATCAATCAGCACGTTCGGGACAGGCAGAGTATTGGTTATATTCAAGCCAGGTTTTCAAAATTCAGAAGACAAATGGGTGGGATTCTGCAGCTGCTCATGCCAGCAAAATTCACTGCTCTTGCTGCAATGAACGGAGATTCAGTTGAGCACCAAATTCTCCAATCTTGCTGACGGTAGCAGCAGTGGAGAGCAAATGGTCAGAGAATTCCTGCCAATGTCTAATTTTAAAGGTGAGTCTGCAATTGGATGCAAATAACACTGTTTGTGCTGCTGGAATCATACATTATCTTAGCAGCAGCGACTTATCAATGGCTGCAAAAAACAGTCAAGTCATTCTTTTCCAAGTCATTATAAATATATCACTGTTTTGTTGTCAACATTGGGTCAAAATCCTAGTACCAGTACTGTGGCAGTACCTTCCCCTCATCTGCAGGGGTTCAAGAAGGTGATTCACCACCACTTTCTCAGGTGCAATTAGGGATGGATAATAATTTCTGGCTTTTCCAAGATATTATCTTCCTATGAATGAATAACAAAATCTTACATTCAGCAGTATATCAATAGTGCTATAACATATCAGAATGACAATCAGCTTAACCAGCAAGGTATAAATATAGTGAAAACCTGATGCTTCAAGCCTTCCCTTACCTCATTCTTTAATTAAATCAATATCTCCAAAATTCTAAGCTTAACCAGTAATTAAAACATCCATAGTGTCATTCAACTTTGAAGTACGTATCTTTAACCATGTGCAGAGAGAAAGCAGGTAAATTCTATCCGTGACACTAATACAAAGTGTTTCGTACATGACATGTATGTATTTTCTTACCATCAGAGTGACTGTAATAATTTAAACAACAAAGGACGAAGGAAAGAACAGCACAGTAAAAGACCCTTTTAGCACTCCAAGCCTGTGCCAATCATGATGCTCTATTTAAACAAATACAAAAACCACCTGCCCTTACTTGGTCTGTATCTCTCTATTCCTTCCCTATTCATTTACGTATCCAGGTGCGTCTTGCTAATGTGCCTAATTCCTCCAGCTCCTCTAGCAGCACCTTTCAGGCACTCACCGTTCTCTGCATGAAACACTTCCTACACATCTCCCTTCACCTTGAACCTGTGCCCTCTGGTAATTGACACTTCCACCCAAGAAAAGCACCTCTGACTATCCACCCTGTCTATGCCTCTCCGAGATCTACAAAATTATCGGGTCTCTCCTAAAGCTAATATATTCAACCACTCGTCACAGCCAACAATCTTGAGAATAGGAAATGTCCAGATGAATTCTTTGCTGGCAGAGGTTTTTCAGTCACTCATGAGGCTTCTTGTCATTGAATTTCCAGGAAGTTGAATCTCAGGTGAACTTGAAGTTGCAAATGGTTGGGCTCCTTCACTCACGTTTAAGGTATTGCTGCTTATTACCTTGGCTGCTCAGTTATCTGCAGCTGGCTTTCTGGTGGTTTCTCCATTTCTGCAGAGCCAATTCTTGCTTTTTTTTAAAACAAATGTGGCCGTCTCACCAATGTGAATGGTTACAAATCCAAAATCATTTTCCAAATAAGGCAAGTGACCAGATTGATTATGCATCATGTGTGATAACAATAACACCTTGAGTGTTCCAGACAGCTAGTGTCTTTATATTTGAATAATCCATTCAATTTGAAATTAGCCTTTTGAATTAATCTGAGGGAAAGGGCAGTATCAGTTTTAAAATTCCTTTTGTTGTCTCCTGAGACAGGGTAGTGTTTCAATCCACAAGAGAAGCATAAAGCATTGAATGAGAGTTCATAATATACTGGAACATGACAATAGAAATATGAATAGCTTTGTGGTGGCTTATAATAGAGACAGACATTAAAATAAATTTATCAGTTGAATTGTGACAAGTGCAATTTCTGAAATGTAGCAATATTCTCCTGAAATGAATAATAGTTCAATTCTAACAATGGTAAATGATATAAAAATACTTAAAACACGACACACAATGCAAAATGGATCCAGCAACATTGAAATAGCATGAGCTTCATGCTATTTGATTCATTTACAAAAATGCATTATGAAAAGCATGGAATATAGTAAGTAAATGAATGAACTTCACAAACAACTCAGAACTACAGAACTTAGTATTCAGAAGCTCAATAAATATTTTTAATCCTGATACATTTCTTGTTAAGTAGATGTTTGAACCAAATTTTACCATATAATGCTGCATTTCCTGTACAAATCCAACTAGTTTTCAACTTTTCAATAACTAGGCAGCAGGCTTTGTGACAACAACTTGATTCATGACACAAATGATAAATGAGCAATCATCTACCAACTCTGATTTTCAAAGTGAGTAGGTTACATGTTCTGAACCTTGGTCAGTTAGGAAATGAAGAAAAATCATGGCTATAGACAAAATAAAAAAAAGGTTCTGATAAAACATTATCGCCACTTGAAATGTTAGCTGAAATTCTCCAGCCTTGACCACAGCTGGGATTTTCCGGTATCTCTCTATAATGAAGGAAGGTTTGGCTGAGTGGCAAATTCTCCACTTCTCACTGGCAGCAGTGGTGAAGCAAATGAGATCAGAGAATTCCATCATTAACTCTGTACTCTCCACAGATGCAGCGGACCTGCTGAGCGTTTCCAGCATTTTTTGTTTTTATTTCTGCTTTTCTGTCAGAGTGAGATAATCATAACCTCATTAAAGTCATCACGAAGATGAAAAGGTTGTACATTTACTCCTAGCGCCAAGTTTATTTTAAAAGAACTTATTTTTCCAGCAAAACTACATTTCCAAAACCAATTTAATGTTAGCACAAAGTAAAGGAACACGTTGATATAAGCTTCCACTTTAAAAAAAGATAGCTGATTTGCCTTGTGAGTTAAGTAATATTCTACATAAGGACCAGACAGTCTAGCGAGGTAAAATTCCGAATTAAGTAAACAACAAATAATCTACAGGAAAGTATAATTGAAGGGAGGGGAGAAAGGGGAAGCCAATGCTGACGAATTAATCCCTGTGCCAAGAAAACAAGACTAGAAACATTCAATAGTCCTACAAGAACAAACTTCATTTACAATGCGTGAAAATCTTTAATCATTTTGAATGTTCATTATTTTCTATTGGTATTGTTTTCAAAGTAGGCCTGTCAATAATTCTTGCTGTAATTCCACCACATATTTCATATGGGTCAAAGGAAAAGGGTATTGAACTTTTTGAATTCTGCTCTATTCTTATCAGGCAATCAGTTAATGATGTTAGTGTTAGAACCGATTGCTGCAGTTATGCATTAGCACATCAGCACCCTTCACCACATGCAGAAGGACTTACATTTATGCCCACAATGATCAATACTCTGGATCACGGTCACAGTATCATTAGAGGATGCTAAGTACGAGCAGAATGGTCCCTGGATCATTTGGACAGCAATGGAAAGTTACCGGCAGCAGTGTGGGAGCAGGTTTATACTTAAGAAAGTAATTTTCATCAATTATAGTGGTTGGCAATGAGAGAATAATCTTTAGTACTGATGGCAGCAGTAAAATAATATAAAATACTGTTAATTGATTTTGGAAACCACTTAATATAGGATTACATACAATATATGGCAAAGAAACGGAACATTTGGCTAACCAGCCATTGCCATCTTTTATACTTTACTCAAACTCCTCCTAGCTTTTCTCATCCAAGTTCATCTTAGCTCTCTATTCTCTTCCCCCAAACATACTCCTCTAGCATCCCCTTAAATACATCTACACTATCCACTTTAATGTCTTCCTCTAGTAACAAGCTGCAAAGTTGCACCACTCTTTGCTTCTCTGTGGTCTAACTAAGTTTCAGTACAAGTTTTGGACAACTTCCCTACTATTCAGTTATAGCCCTCTAGAAATAAAGTCTAGTGCTTGATTTGCTTGCAGTTATGGTCTTGCTAATGTGCCACAGGAGGTTTTGTGGTGCAGTGGTTACCAACTCCTGCCTCTGAGCCATAAGCTCTGGGTTCAAGTTTCACTTCAGGACTCGATGGCCACAGAAGGTGTATTCATAACATGGCCAAACAGCTTGAGTGTTACCTGGCAAATCTTTTCAACGCACCTATGGCAGGCAGTAAGAGTGTGAGAGCCAGTTGGTCACCACGCTTGATACAGAGTGGTGGCTCTGAAATTATAGCTTCTAGAAAAAAATTCATGATGGAAACAGACCTTAGCAAATGCACCTCCACTCCATTTCCACTTACTTTCTTTTATTTCTTTTTATCTTTATCAATCCATCTTCCTTATTATATATTTTAAGTTTTAATTTATTCTGTCATTTCATTTGTCCACTTCTAAATTAACTTTCCACCTTGTTCCCCCCGATTCCCTGCACACTTCATGAGGGCCATCAGCCACATGCCTCAGGTTGTCCTTTGACACATGCCCGTTTGTTCTGCAGTTTACAAATGCCAATCTCTTAATGGTTCCAATCACACCATTCTCAACCTTTATAACCACTAGTCACATTTCCTTTATCATCCAGACTTGAAACATTGGCTCTATTCTCACTTTACAGATGCTGAGATTTTCCAGCATTTTCTGTTTTTGTTTCAAATTCCAGCTTCCGCAGTATTTTGTTTTTATCTTATCAAATGCTTTGTCTACCTCGTGCTCCATGAGGCATGAGAAGAAAAAAGAATTTGCACAAATTTTAATGATTGATGTATTTTTACCCTGACATTCCTTTGTTCTTCTATCCTTCCTGGACTTGCACCTTCCAATTAAATAAGTGTTCTTCCTATCCTTTCTACCAGAATGTATTATTACACATTTATCTGTGTTGAACTTCTTTTGCCAATTATATGTCTATTATGCAAGTTTACTTATGTCATATTGTAATTTGCCGCACTTAACATTGTATTGACTATTTTCCTTACATTGGTGTCATTTACAAATTTAGAAATTGTGCTTTTGATTCCAACTTCCAAATTATTAATGTAAATTGTAAACAGCAATGGCACAGCACTGACCATTAGGAACACCACTTCTCACTTTCCGCCACTTCCTTTAATTTGTGTCTTGAAGCCAGCAGCGATCCATTCTGCCACTTATCCCCTCACCCCATATGTTCTAACATTGTAGAAGGCTCTTTGAAAATCCAGATAAATTACATCGATTACATTGCCATTTTCTATTCTCTTTGTTACTGCCTCAAAAAGTCTGGCAATGCAAGGTTTGTCTTTTGAAAGCTCATTTTTCATTATTATATTTTTCATTTCCGAATATTCTTCTATGCTCTCTTTTAGTAGAATTCTATTACTTTCAGTACCATTGACGTTAAGCTGACAGATGTATAATTCCCTAGACATATTCTGTTTAAATACAGGTATTATAATAGCTATCTACCGTCTTCTGGCACTGCATCTTTTTCTTTATAATTATTAAATATATGTAGTTCTATCTCAGCTATCTCTTCCCAAGATTATAGCCATAGAACGACAGAATCCCTACAATGCAAAACAGACCCTTCTGCACCAACTCTCCAAAACAGAAATCCTTCCATTGAGGATAAGGTGGGAAATCACAGTTTTATTGTACTTATTTTACTTGTTATTTAACATTTTTATAACATTTTCTACAGTACTAACAACTTCGCATGGGATAAATTCTGCTAAGGTTTCAACTTATGCTTGTACTGGAACATGTCATGTTACAAGGTTGCAAAATCCTGAGATGTGTTACACACATTCCCAGCTCTCAGCTAACCTTGACAAAGACCATAATAACTTATGCATAATGCATGATCAACACTCTGGACTAATGAGAATTGATCACCTTATGTGGCACATATAATTAACCAATAAATGCAAAAGGGTGTTTTCTGAAGCAAATGTATAATAATGACTCAAAGAGAAAACAATAGGATACAGGGGAAAGTTAGCAACATCTTGACTGTAAGAAGGATAGAAAGGCACAGAGAGTAGGAGAGAGACTAGAGACATTTTCTAAGAGAGAGGGAGAGGATGAGTGAAACTGAAAAGCTGGTGTACATCTTGAACAACCTCCTCATAAACTCTTAAGAATTTACTGACAACTTGGTGGTAAATTGTAAATCTAACAGTAGGAGCCAGATTAGTATATTTGAATATTGACTGCGTAATGTCAAGGGAGCAGTGCAAAGGAGGTGGATTCTGAATGGAGTAGGACCTGAAGGGATGCTCTTTGTGACAGCCCCAATGCCAGCCACATATGTTCAGGAGGAAGGATGGAGGATCAGACCAGCAACCAACATTGAGGATAGGAGGGTTAGAGTTTAGATTGGTGAAAGGGTGGGGTACATGCCATCAAATAATGGGATTCTCTGAGTTTTCTCACCCCAATGACAATTATTTTTTGGCTAAATTCTGCCCATTGTGTTAGAAAAGAGCCCTGTAGATATTATTGGGGCCCTTTACCCACCTCTTCCAACCAATTAATATTAGGGTATTTGAAATCCATTTTATTATTCTCTGTTTTTACTCAATGTCTTAATTTGTCAGCAAATTTTCTCCTCCTCCTCCCTTCTACTGATAATGGTACGTAGACTATACCTAGCAGTGAGATGGATCCTTTATACATTTTCATTTTCTCTTGTATGGATTGTATTTTTGTCATGCTGATGGCTGCGTCCTTTGTTTTGTACTGGCATTACGATACACTCTACCTAATATGTACCATATTCATTTTCCCTTTCTATCTTTTCAAAGTATGTTACACTTTGCAATGTTTAATTTCCAATCCAGGCTTTCCTGCCCCCATGTCTCAGTAGTTATTATTGTGTCTCATTCATTGCAATACATGATTGCCTCCAACTCCCCTGTTTTATTACCTATACTGTGTGCATTGCTGTATGCATTTTTTTTTAATAGAATTTCCTCTTCGTTTTATGTTTATCCATCTTTTCCACAACTCTATTTATTTCCCTGTCACTAATGTTCTTTCTTATTTTACTCTTTCTATGCTTTCCTTCACTGCTTTATTTACATTAAAGCTGCTTTGTTTGCTGCTTCATTGGAAGGAAATATATCCTTCAAATTAATCAAATCAATTTTGAAATTGTATAATTCAGAAGATTTCGAGTTACCTATACTTATGTTCACAGAAATAAATTAAGGCTGGAATGCACCAGCCATTCATGCCCTGCCACTTCTGCCGGTGAGAATGAAGAATTCGGTTCTCAAACAAATCTCTGTTCACTGAAACGGGACCAGAGCATCCCAGTTGTGGGTGAAGTTGGAGAATCTAGCCCTAAAGATATGCTGAAGTCTGAGCAATGCTTCTATTGATTATGATTGCATAATATGCTGCACCTATTATTTTACTGACTGGGAAACTAACTGAATTCAATGGCATAAAAAATATGGATGCTTAATGTTCAACTTTAATTAACAAGGAAGGGAGAAATCCAACCACTCCCTGTTAGCACATACAAATAATGTCTATGAGTAGAGTCACAACTAATTTTGTACTGAATAAGGTCCATAAATTTCTTTCATTCAACAACAAATAAATCTGTTGAAGTTCCAAATTTGAAATATGCAAATTTACTCAGTGACATAAAATAATTAAGTAAATTCAGAAAGTATGTCCACCTCAATAAACAAAATAGTATTTTTATCACTATTATTGCACTATAATTTATTACATTATTAATAATTTTGAGATTTGCATTAGTCACAGCAAATACTTGGCATATAAATCAATAGCAAGTGGACAAATAAATCTGTGAACCAATAGTTGAATATATGGCATGTTGTTTAGTTAAACATGAGAATTAATTAATTGGGTTAGATATTGTGGTCAGCACTTGCTGACCTCAAAGCCATGCTAAATTCATTGCTGTGATAATGTAAACCGACTTGTACACCAAAAAATAAACTTAAAACTCAAAGAAAGCTGCCCACAAAGATCTAATGATGTTTGTAATATGGACTTCTCATATCCTAATGACAGTTAAAATGAGCATCAAGTGAAGAGGATGTTCAGGCATCCCACAATTGTGAAGTCACTCAATGGTATTGAAAATTTCTGCTCCAGAACTTGCTGCTCCCCTAGCCAAGCTGTTCCATTACAGTTCCAACTCAGGCAACTACCTGATAATGTGGGAAATTACCCAGGTATGTCCTGTTCTCAGAAAGCAGGACAAATCCTACCCAATCAATCATCCCATCAATCTACTCAAACATTAATAAAGTTATGAAAGGTGTTGCTAGCACTTGATTAGCAATAACTCATTCACTGACACTCAGTTAGGGCCACTCAGTTGATGACCTCATTACAACTTTTTTTTTAAACATGGACAAAAGAACTGAACTCCAGAAGTCAGGTGACAGTGACTGCCCTCGTCATCAAGGCCACACTTGACTTAAGTGTAGCATCAATGAGCCTTAACAAAACTGCAATCAGTGGGAAAACTGTACTGGTTAGAGTCATTTATAACACAAAAGAAGATGGTTGTGTTTGTTGAAGGTCAGTCATCTCAGTTCCAAGATATCACTGCAGGAGTTCCTCAGGATAGTGTCCTAGGCCCCGCCATCTTCAATTCCTTCATCAATGACCTTCCTTCTATTATAAGGTCAGAAAGGGGGATGTTCATGATGATTGTCCAATGTTTACTACCAAAAACGCCACATCAGGTACTGAAGCAGTGCCTGTTCAAATGCAGCAAGGCCTGGACATTATCCAGGCTTGGACTTATAAGTAACAAGTAACATTCGCCACACAAGTGCCAGGCAATGATCATCATCACTAGAAAAAATCTAATTATTGTCCATCAGCATTCAATGTTATCATCATCACTGAATCCCCCAATATTGATATTCTGGGGGCTTCCCATTGATCAGAAACTTAACTGGACTAGCCACATAAATACCACAGCTACCAGTGGAGGTTAGCAGCTAGGAATCCTGCAGTGGGCAATTTACCTCCTATCATCTACAAGGCACCAAGATAGAATTGTGATGGAATATTCTCCACTTACCTGGATGAATGCAGCTCCAGCAACACACAAGAAGCTGGAAACAATCCAGGACAAACCATTAGCATCCAATCCACAAACATTCACTCCCTCTACTACCAAAACACAGCATCAGTGTATACTATCCATAAGATGCAGTCAGAAATGCACCAAGCTTCCTGAAACAGTACCTTTCAAACATAGCACTAGTAACATCTCAAAGGACAAGGGCATTAGATTAATGGAAACACTAGCACCTGGAAATTATGGCATAGAAAGAAATCAAGAACTTAGAGACAGATTCAGTTGTTGCTTAGCAACAGGAGCCACCAAGAGGTAAAAAAGATCTTGCAAGTTTAGTCGAACTGTATCATAGCAGTCAGAAGTAGAAAGCTAGAGTAGACAGCTCTCAGCTCTGCCAGAAACAGAACAATGGTGTAATGGCCAAGAAAGTAAGTCCCAGAACTAAAGCACAGCTAATTCTTGAAACAAGGGATGGAAAAGAGATATTCCAGGAAACTATTAAAGGAACAAAGAAATTGTAAACTTTTCTTTGAAGCTAAGGATAGAAGTAAAAAGCATAGACCTGGTGAAGTTGGCTGGTGAGAAGCCAGAGATCTAAACTAGTCACAAGGTTGGTGTGATATATTACCAGAACCTGTGAAGCAATAGCTAAAGCAATTTGTGGCTTGTTATCTGAAAGTATGAAAGCATGTGGTTATTGAAGACAAAGGAATACTGAAAGGAGAGTTGGAAATGAAGCCTTCCTGGAAACAGTTGTGGGGAAGCATTGTTTGAAAGAAGATTCTAAGGAATGTCTTTTCAAGAGTGGAGTTTGGAAACACTCGAGTGGAAGCTGGGGTCCAGTAATAGTGTAGTCATCTGGGATGGGGAGTTGTAATGAGGTCATCAACTGAGTGGCCCTAACTGAGCGTCAGTGAATGGAACTCTACTCCTGACTAACCCTAACCCTAATGCCCTAACTCCAACCCCAAATCTATAGAAGCTCAACCGGGTGATATCTACCACTAGGCCTCAGAGTGAGTTGAGTCTGGCCTCAGTTAATCTGTTGATTTACAAGGACTGTGAATTTACTGAGAAAATTATAGCATAGGACCGTTTTTAACTGTGCAATCCTTAAAGCCTGTGTACATTTGTGAAGATAAGTAGGACTGAAGAAGGATTGTATTATAGGATTGTATTGTATTATAATAATTTTTTTTATTAAATGCTAATTGGCAGTCCTGTGATTCTGCTCATCCATGATTTCTAAAAAAACAAAGTTATGGTCTTTTTAATGAGGGTTCAATTTGGAACCTTCCCATCCAGTCGCAATAATAACTGAGATCATAATAATAGTATTTTGCGTGTGACCACAAGGACGGCAATGACTCAAGAAGACAGCTCACTACTGCCTTCTCAAGGGCAATAAATACTGGCCTTGCCAACAAAGTCCACATCTCTTGAATGAATAAAAAGCAACAGGCCAAGTATATTCTCACCCTGTTTATTCCAAGATCAGACTCCAGGAATGTCTTCACTGTATCTAGTCCAGAATCAGATTGGAATTACACTCTAGGAATGTCCTCACCCTCTCTGCTCTGAAGTCAGATGCTAGGGAGGAATTTTCATGTACTGCCCATCACAGGAATCGTAGCAGGTAGGGGATGGACCACGCAAAAGGTCCATTGACATCAGGTGGAATTTTGGGGAGAGCAGAGCTGGAAAATCCCACCCTAGGAATGTTCGCATGGTGTTTGCTCTGGGATCAGGCTCCAGGAATGTCCTCACTGTGTCTGCTCCAGGAGCAAAGGTTAAAACTGAAAAAAGTGATCAGCAAATAGAGATTTGTTGCCTCGGTTTTTCAGCAAATGATCACACCAATGGTTTAACCAAGAACACATCCACTTATTTACATTCATTATCATTATCTGCTTACAACTTACAAGGGAGTGATAAATAAATTAAAAAGCTACCTGCATCTGAAGTTGAAACTTCACCGTAAAAACAGTATGAATCGATTAGCGTATGAGAGAAGTCAGCTGGGATAGGACGTTACATTCTGAGGCACTGAATGCTGTGCATTTTCAATACTTTAAAAATTGTGCATAAATGTCAACTCTAAAATTAGCATTTGTGAACTCAGTATAGATTTTTGCCAGCCATCTACCGATGAGAATAATTTTGATTTCAGTTTTTAAAAATGGGAAAAAGGACAATGAGAAGAAAGTAGGGAGGAAGGGATGCATTTCCCCCATTGAGAATGTTGGAGCCTGGAAAAAGCTGCTTATGTTTTGTCTTATTCTTGGAGGGCAGAGATTCTCCTGTGATCACCTTTACAGAGAACACAGCCTGACCAAGAAGACACTTCCGATTCCAAGAATACATATTTTTTAAGTTTCACTATTATTCCGTCTGAAAGATGAAATCTTTTATGCACAAGTAGAATTGTTTTGGAGAAATACTTTTCTAAATTGCAGCAACTTTTATATGGTGATTTACAAAATCCAGAATAATGATTCCTCTTCCCAGCACTGAATTGGAACTTTAAAACTCCCAGATATCTGAAATGGTTACCTAAGAGTTCTGTATTCACAACTAACTAGAAAATCCCTGAGTACAGGCTTCACAAGCAGTTCAGGAGCAAAGGCATGTGAATCAAACAAGCAGAGGTACATAGTGCTGAGACTGGAGTGACGGCAAGCCACTCAGTGATTAAAAACTCCCTGAGAGCTTAATAATTTCCATCTGTTGTGAGAGAATGAGGCCATTTTAATGGATTCATTTTCAAAAGTCAATAGTGGGGAGAAGTTGGAAGAGGTGGGGTCAAACTGAATGTTCACCAAAAACGCCAAATGCTCCAGTCTATTTATCTTATTAAATCAACTGATAATAAAACAGAACAATTCAATTGGATCTCTTCTTAGACTTTCCTGTTTTGGTCAAAAGATCCCCAAATTGGCAATTGAATATACCAGGATATAAGTGTTTTAGGCATGACAGAGTTGGTGTGAGGAGAGGCAGGGGAGTGGCTTTATTAGTTAAGGACAACATCATAGCAGTGCAGAGGGAGGGAGGTATGGATGATTTAGGAATTGAGTCTGTATGGGTGGAGTTGAGGAATAGGAAGGGAGTGGTTACTATGTTGGGTGTTTTCTACAGACCGCCCAACAGCCCACGGGCCGTGGAAGAAGGGATATGCAGGGACATTTTAGTTAAGTGTAGGAAAAATAGGGTAGTAGTAGTGGGAGATTTCAATTTCCCTGGAGTAGATTGGAGAGTGCCCAGAGTGGTAGGAGTGGACGGGGAGGAATTTGTACATTGTGTTTTGGAAGGGTCCTTGGACCAGTATGTGGATGGCCCGACTAGAGAGGGGGCTGTACTGGATTTGGTTCTGGGGAATGAGCCAGGGCAGCTGGTTGACGTCGAAGTAGGAGAGCATGTGTCAAATAGTGACCACAACTCTGTCTGCTTTAGGATATTAATGGAAAAGGACGAGACCTGCCCAAAAGGGAAGGTATTTAACTGGGGGAGGGCTAGATACAGCCAGATTAGGCAAGATCTTAAAGATACCGACTGGGATAAGCTTTTCGAGGGCAGGTCGACGAAGTACATGCGGGAGTCTTTCAAGGGAAAACTAAATTCTCTGCAGGAAAGATACGTGCCAGCAAGGAGGAAGGATGGGAAAAGGTAGGATTAGAGAACCGTGGCTTACCAGGGATATTGAGGACTTGATCAGGAAGAAGCGAGAGGCTTACATTAGATCTAGGCAACTGGGCGCTGGAAGCTTATAGAGAGTGTAGACGGGATCTTAAAAGGGGTGTTAGAAAGGCAAAAAGGGGCCACGAAGCGGCTCTGGCAGGCAGGATTAAGGAAAATCCTAAGGCATTTTACTCCTATGTAAGGAGCAAAGGATGGATAGAGGCAAGATTGGACCTCTCAGGGACAGAGGAGGGGGTCTATGCTTAGAGCCTGAGGAAATGGGGGAGATCCTGAATGAATACTTTGCGTCGGTATTCACGCAGGAGACTGGCCAGATGTCTGTTGCTGATTTTGACAAAGTTGAGGATCGGTTGAGGGAAATAAAGATTACGAGGAAAGAGGTGTTGGGGCTGTTAGGCAGCTTAAAGACATATAAAGCTCCGGGGCCTGATGGCATTTACCCCAGACTGCTAAGGGAGTTGAGGGAAGACTTGGCTGGGCCTCTGACGCAAATCTTTGTCTCTTCCTTGGACACAGGCGAGGTCCCAGAGGACTGGAGGATAGCAAATGTAGTACCATTGTTTAAAAAAGGTCAGAGGGATAACCCAGGGAACTATAGGCCGGTGAGCTTAACTTCAGTTATAGGTAAGCTAATGGAGAGGATCCTCAGGGACAGGGTGTATGAGCATCTGGAGCGCTGCGATCTGATCAGGGATACGCAGCAAGGCTTCGTCAAGGGGAAGTCTTGTCTTACAAATCTAGTGGAATTTTTTGAAGAAGTGACAAAAACAGTTGATGAAGGACAGTTGCTGTTGATGTCGTCTACATGGATTTCAGTAAGGCATTTGACATGGTTCCTCATGGTAGACTGATAGAGAAGGTGAAGGCGTATGGGATACAGGGCCAGGTATGTAGATGGGTCGAGAACTGGCTCGGGAGGAGGAGACAGAGGGTAGTAGTGGAAGGCTCTTTTTCCGACTGGAAGGCTGTCACTAGTGGAGTGCCACAAGGCTCAGTACTAGGTCCTCTTCTATTTGTGGTTTACATAAACGACTTGGAAGTTGGGGTAGGTGGTGAGATCAGCAAATTTGCTGATGACACTAAGATGCTTGGATTGGCGGGTACAGAGGAGCAGTGCCATGCAATACAACAGGACATAGATAGGTTGGTAGACTGGGCAGATACATGGCAAATGGAATTTAATCTGGATAAATGCGAGGTGATGCATTTTGGCCTGAAAAATGTAGAAGAGAGTTATAGGATAAAAGGTAAAACTATTCGGAGTATAGAGACGCAGAGAGACTTGAGGGTGCAGGTTCACAAGTCTCTGAAGGTGTCTTCACAGGTGGAGAAGGTGATAAAGAAAGCGTATAGTATGTTAGCTTTCACAGAAAAGGGTATAGAATACAAGAGTAGGAGCTTGATGTTGCAATTGTATAGAACGTTGGTTAGGCCTCACTTGGAATACTGCGTCCAGTTCTGGTCGCCGTACTATCGGAAGGATGTGGAGTCCTTGGAGAGCGTGCAGAGGAGGTTTACCAGGATGCTGCCTGGTATGGAAGGACTGTCTTATGAGGAACGATTGAATAGACTGGGGTTGTTTTCCCTTGAAAGACGTCGGCTTAGAGGGGATCTCATAGAGGTGTATAAGATTATAAAGGGTATAGATAGAGTAAATGGAGGTAAACTTTTTCCACCTTTAGAAATGGATAGGACGAGAGGTCATGGCCATAGGGTGAGGGGGGCTATGTATAGGACGAATATTAGAGGGCAGTTTTTCACACAAAGGGTAGTGGGGGTGTGGAATGCACTGCCGAGTAGGGTGGTGGGAGCAGGCACGCTAGGGCTGTTTAAGGGTCTCTTGGACAGCCACATGAGCGGTATGCAGATAGAGGGATATAGTAGGACTGTTTAACTATGACTTTTTTTTCCACAGGTAATTCGGTCCAACTTGACCAACAAGGAGCATGCATTCAGCAGGTGGTGCGAGGACAGCTCTTGGATGTTGATTCATGGGTTGCCTGGTGCTTCATGTCGTAAATGAGTGCTTTATCTGGACCATCTAAAGGGCACCATGACAGCTCAGTGACTATCGCTGTAGCTGTGCAGACACTTGGAATTGGGCCGGTGTCTGCGGGAGTTTGCACGTTCTCCCTGTGGTTGCGTGGGTTTTTTCCGGGCGCTCCAGTTTCCTCCCACATCCCAAAAATTCGCTCTTAGGCTGATTGGGAAACAAATTGACCCTATATTGAGATTCTTCCATATTAGGAATAACCTAAAATTAGAATAAGAAAATGGAATTGTTACTATAAAGTTATGACGGCGGCGCGGGCTCGTTGGGCCGAAGGGCCTGTTTCCCGTGTTGTGTTGCTCTTTGAAATTACCCGAAAAAAAAAAATGCCCTTGTAGCTAAAATTTCTAATTCGTTGGCCCTCTGTGCCTTTCATATTCTTCCTAGATTGCCAAAAGTTTGATACAACATTCTGAGTGTAATTTTTCACTGATCTGTATTGGTTTAACCTCTATTACAACCTATTCATAAAACCCAGAAGTCCATTAACAAAAATGACCATTTTCCCTGCCATGTTATACATTTTTTTTATCTGAGTTTCTGCTCTTCCTTTCTTTGTCAATATTTTACATTGAATGTATATCTTCTCCCCAATTCTTCTCCTCAGAATGCAATTTCTTTGCATTAACCTTCATCTGACGTCTTATGATCCAATATACTAACTAAATATCTTATCTGCAATGAAAATGGTAATTAATAATATTTTAAGTGCAACTCATTTTAAGATTATTAAATGTTCTTTTCACCCAGAAGGCGTTTGGTAGTTGTACTCATATTTGGAGATCTAGGTTCCAATACTCCTTACTGCATTGATACTATTACATGTGTGCGTCCTTCGCACAAAGAATGTATCCTTCCTTTAAAAAAAAGTTTAATGTATTTTGTATGTTATACGTACACATTTTTGGTCTATTAGTTTCCATTGCCTTCTATTCCCGCACTCAATGTAAACACAGTTCAACACAGAAAAGTAGGAAAAGTGTCTAAAACAGTTGACCCAAAGACTTTTCAGATATAATTAAGAACCTATTTTACTTGTATCTGATTCTGATCCGAACACGTCAGTTTGAATATGATGGAGACTACAGGTGCATTTCACTAGTTTGCACTCTAAGCACTCCCGCCAGCAGGAAAAGCAGAGTGTTTCCCGCTGATGTTAGCAGGTGGGATTTTCCCACATTTACAATTTAAACGTATGCATCCCAGGAAACACACCATCCTGCCTGGAAATTTAGGCACCGTTTTAAGCCTGCCAAATAATTGCTTTTTTGTTTGACTGTTATTTTCTTTCTTCCTCAAATGAACACATTCAGATTAGTATTTGTAACATAGCAGGAAGAAAGGGCACTAAACATAACCCTAAATTTGTTTATTTCAGGGTGGAAATTGTTGCAAAGGAATTGCATCGTGATGTATCAACTCTGTTTGGAGCCCTGGATTGGAGCTGAAAAGTTGCACGTGCCTAACTGTAAAGCTTCTTTACCCTGTGTGATATATGCCTTTGGTTAAGTTTCCAGCACAGGCAAATTATGCATATGCTTAGACTGCAGCAGGATTGTGGAAAACATTGTAAAATTGCACTTAAGTCCCAAGAGTGCCATGAACAAAGCTGCAAGTGATTTGCGTGCAACAACAGAAAATTACTCATTCTTTTGAAGAAATATTGTACTTGTTTTGTATTGGTTATGTACATAAAAAATATCAGACAGTACAAAGATAATAGAGACATTTATATCTGAGTAGGCTTCAACATTGGGAAATATACTAAAGGACTCCATGCCAATCTTCTCCTCATACAGGATTCCTAAATTAATTGATTTATTTTGCTTTCCCTCTTCTGTAACCTGACATCGGGTATCAATATGGTCTTTCATTTAACCGCTTACAGTCCTTGCATTAATTATTATATGATTTTCCTCATCCTCACCCTTCCTTTTCCATCATCCTTTTTAGGAAGTATTTTTTGGGGCAGTGGCACAGCAGTTAGCACTATTGCCTCACAGCTCCAGGTTCGATTCCCAGCTTGGGTCACGGTCTGTGCAGAGTCTGCATGTTTTCCCCATGTTTACATGGGTTTCCTCCCACAGACCAAAAGACGTACTGGTGAGGTGCATTGGCCATGCTAAATTTTCCCTCAGTGTACCCAGACAGGTGCCAGAGTGTGACGACTGGGGGATTTTCACAATAACTCCATTGCAGTGTCAATGTAAGCCTACTTATGGCACAAATAAATAAAAATAACAATGATTAGCACTGCTGCCTTACAGTGCTAGGAATCAAGCAATTAATCTATGTTTCCATATGAACCTCAGCTTTGTTTCATAACACTTCTGTGAAGCACCTTGGGATGTTTCATCAAGTTAAAGATGCTAAATAAAGTTGTTATATGTACTCACGATTATCTGTTTTAAAACAATAAATAATGTGTGGATTAGTGAGATTGACATTGTGTTTCATGTGCAGCTAAGCAGCAAAATTTATCTATGTAGCAGTCAAAACAATCCAGTTTCTTGCAGCAGTAACATATTAAAAATGACAAACAGTAAATGGTAAAATATGAAGAATAGGGAAGTGGAATGTTATTAAAACTGTCTTCAATATGAAGCAGCAGTTCAGGAAAGAAAGCAACAAATCAGAGTATGGTATTAGATTTATTGTTTTCAGTCAAAAAGAAGCTATTTTAATGCTATATAATAAAATTGTAAGACCTCATTTGGAGTAATGCAACAATTCCTTTTTTCAAGTTTATTTATTAGTGCCATAAGTAGGCTTACACTAACACTGCAATGAAATTACTGTGAAAATCCCCTAGTTGCCACACCCATGTGCCTGTTCAGATACACTGAGGGAAATGGAGCATGGCCAATGCACCTAACCAGTTTTTTGGAGTGTGGGAAGAAACTGGAGCACCCGAGGAAACCCACATAGACACGGGGAGAATGTGCAGACTCCCATAGACAGTGACTCAGATCATAGAACATTACAGCACAGAACAGGCCCTTCGGCCTTCGATGTTGCGCCGACCAATATAAAAAGCAATGCCCCTCCAAACTAAACCATTCCCTTCTCTTCCATATACTTATCAACTAACCTCTTAAACGCCACCAAACTTGGCGCATCTACAACTGCTGCAGGCAGGGCATTCCACTCCCGAACCACCCTTTGGGTAAAGAACCTACCTCTGATATCCGTCCTATAACTATCACCCCTTAATTTAAAGCTGTGTCCCCTCGTGCTAGCTTTCTCCATCCTAGGAAAAAGGCTATCACTGTCCACCCTATCTAAACCTCTAATCATCTTATATGTTTCGATCAGGTCCCCTCTTAGCCTCCTCCTTTCTAACGAAAACAACCTCAAATCCCTCAGCCTCTCTTCATAAGACCTGCCCTCCATACCAGGCAACATCCTGGTAAACCTCCTCTGTACCCTCTCCAATGCCTCCACATCTTTCTTATAATGTGGGGACCAGAACTGCACACAATACTCCAAGTGCGGCCGCACTAGAGTTTTGTACAGTTGCAACATGACGTTGCGGCTCCGAAATTCAATCCCCCTACCAATAAAAGCTAAGACTCCATATGCCTTCTTAACAACCTTATCGACTTGACTGCCTACTTTCAGGGATCTATGCACATATACACCAAGATCCCTCTGTTCATCAACACTACTAAGAATCCTACCATTAGCCCTATACTCTACACATTTATTATTCCTGCCATAGTGCATTACCTCACACTTTTCCACATTAAACTCCATTTGCCACCTCTCGGCCCAGCTCTGCAACTTGTCCAAGTCCCTCTGCAAACTATAACACCCCTCTTCACTATCTACCACTCCACCGACTTTAGTGTCATCTGCAAATTTACTAATCCATCCTTCAATACCCTCATCCAGATCATTTATAAAATTACAAACAGCAGGGGCCCCAAAACAGACCCCTGAGGTACACCACTTGTCACCGAACTCCACGATGAATATCTCCCATCAACCACCACCCTCTGTCTTCTATCTGCTAGCCAATTCCTAACCCAATTAGCTAAATCACCCTCTATCCCATACATCTGCATTTTCTGCAGAAGTCTTCCATGGGCCACCTTATCAAACGCCTTACTAAAGTCCATATATACCACATCAACCGCCTTACCCCCATCCACCTCTTTAGATCAGGAATCAATTCCGGGTCCCTGGTACTGTGAGGCAGCTGTGCTAACCCTCTGTCATTCTTCTAAAAAAAAGTACTAGGAAGTTACATTCAAGGTCCTTCTGTAAAGATTAAGTTAGTTAGTAAATAATAGCAAGCTTAAAAAGAATCAGGCAAAGGACTATGCAACCAAATAGGATATTGTGCCCTTTGCATTTTATTCTACATTTGAAGACACAAATAATGTGCACAACAGGGTATACTGGCATAATGAGGTGCTTCATCACATGTTCTATAAAGCATCAGCTTTTAAAGGAGAAATCCCTCGAATCAAAAACAGTAACCTATTTAAGATTAACTGATCTTTCCTCTCTGGAATGTTCAAAAGGTAAGAAGCGCAAAGAGTGAAGAAGTAAGTCAACTTAGAATTTATGCTCCTTGGCATTCAGAAAAGGAAAATGGCTAGTTCACAAATTCTGATGAGAAGAATGACATGCAAAGCTATTGGAAAATGATTAGAGGCATAATCTATTTGGTGTTGATTAATTTCAAGAGGGCAATGCAAAGATTTTTGTAGCAAAATGACTGACTATCTTAAGTATTAAGATAATTGATTATCAGAATTTTCAAACATTGATGGAGGAGGCGGGGGGAAACATGAATTGGGTGGGGTTTATAAGTAGAAGCCAACACAATACAGCTTGTTATGCCCACCGACGTTCTGCCTGATGTTTTGACTGCAGCTAGAACATTACCAGAGTTTTATTTAATAAACTTATGATGCCATCTTTAGATGGAGACATGTTTTTTGAAAATGAGGGCCATATCTCATATTATTCTGGTTACATGACTTAATATCCAAAACCAGTCTAAATTAAATGTGGAATTGATAAAAAAAACAGTATGGCAGCACAGTGGTTAGTGCTCCCACAGTGCTAGGGATCGGGGTTTGGATTCCTGGTTTGGATCACTGTTTGTGTGGAGTTTGCACATTTTCCTCATGTCTGCGTGGGCTTCTTCCAGGTGCTCTGGTTTTCTTCCACAGTTCAAACATACGGGGGTTAAGTTGATTGGCCGTGCTCAATTGCCTCTTAGTGTCAGGGGGAGTAGCAAGGTAAATGTATGGATGGGATTGTGGTCGGTGCAGATTCGATGGGTCAAACGGGCTCTTTCTGCACTGTAGGATTCTATGATTCTAAGCCATTGGTCTATCACTTTGGTAATAGCTCAATGCCATAGAGGGAAATCACCAGCCCCATGGCCACATGTTCCTGGGCAGCAGGAGGAGGCACACAATTTGCTGGTAGCAGGATGGTCTGGTCCCACTGCTGTCAATGGGACACCCTATTGATGCCACCTCACACCACCAAGAAACCCAAAGGAAGGGGTGTGCTGCCAGTGGGACCAGAGAATCTCATCAACATGAGCAATCAGAATGTCACCCCACCTCCGATCCCCCCCCCCCCACCCCCCACCCCCACCCCCCCGCCGCCCACACACACACACCACACACACACCACACAACACACACACACACACACACACAACACACCACCACACCAACACACACACACACACACACACAATGCACTTATTTTCACCATTCCTCTCAAACCCTACAGGATGTTCAAGTTATTTAATTGAATAAATCTTCCTGGTACCTTTTTCTGAAACTATTACATGCGGGAGTAAACAAATGTGTCTGATTTTGCCTCTTGACTTTCAAAGTTAGTTTCAAAGTTGTGTCCTGGTAATAATTTAATTCCTACAGGGGACAACTTGTTTGGTTGCATTTTGCCAAATCACATGATAAGTAATGGATTTTTCAGTAACCGATGCTTGTTTTTAAACTGAAATGTGAGAGATGTATTTTCTAAATTATACTGTTCAAAAGATAATAAGATGCAACAGATGTTATTGTTGAAAATATTTTGAATATTCCTTACCTCATGCCACTTCCAATGTTTTTTGAGAAAATACAGTCACTTTATTTAACCAACATATCGTAGAGCGCAAAAGAAATGAACTGTATCAACTATAGGTCAGAGCATAATGTTGGTTATATTAACAGATAAGCATGCCTGTCAGATAGCTTAAATGGGCTGATGTATCTTTTAAAATAAGGGACAAAAAATTGTCATATAACATGATAAACATTTGTTTGCAATTATCACCAATGATAATTTCTAATCTTATGATCTTCTTATGGCTGTTAAGAAAGGTCATGCCAGTATAGCAGTTAAAATTAACAATACTCAGCTCACTGCATCTGTAATACATAGACACTATTTAATAATTGTCACTTCTA
Organism: Sphyrna mokarran; assembly: GCA_024679065.1. Classification (NCBI taxonomy): domain Eukaryota; kingdom Metazoa; phylum Chordata; class Chondrichthyes; order Carcharhiniformes; family Carcharhinidae; genus Sphyrna; species Sphyrna mokarran. The sequence continues at coordinate 47,269,100 of JAGIQG010000017.1, forward strand.
AGATTGAATATTTATAAATTGGTTTTAAATAATGAATTTTAATAAGTCATTTAGGTTTACAGCATGGATACAGGCCATTCAGCCCAACATCCATGCCTTTTTTTTTGAACCCTTAAGCTAATCCCAGTTGCCTGTATTTGGCCTATATCCCTCAATACCCATTTTATCCATTAACTATTTACATAGAACATAGAACATTTAAATGCTTTTTAAAAGACAAAATTGTATCTGCCTCTATCAGTGCCTCTGGCAGCTTATTCCAGACACTCACCATCCTCTGCATGAAAAAAATTATCCCTCTGAACACTTTTGTATCTCCCCTCTCTCACTTAAACCTACGTCCTATAGTTTTAGATTGCCCAACCTTTGGGAAAATATATTGACTATCTAGTTTTACTGTCCCTTTCATCATTTTATAAACTTCTATAAGATCACCCCTCAGCCTCCTATGCTCCAGAGAAAAAAATCCCAGTCTATCCAGCCTCTCCTTATTACTCAAAGCATCAAGTCCCAGTAGGATCCTAGTAAATCTTTTCTCCACTCTTTCTAGTTTAATAATATCCTTTCTATAATAGGGTGACCAGAACTGCACACAGTATTCCAAATGTGGCCTTACCGATGTCTTGTACAACTTCAACAAGACATTCCAACTCATGTTCAATGTCCTGACTGATGAAACCAAGCATGCCAAATGCCTTCTTCACTACTCTATCCACATGTGACTCCACTTAAGGAGCTATGAACATGTACTCCTCAATCTCTTTGTTCTATAACTCTTCCCAATGCCCTACTATTAACTGAGTAAGTCCTGATCTAATTCAATCTACCAAAATGCATCACCTCACATTTATCTACACTCCATCTGCCATTCGTTAGCCCACTGGCCCAACTGATCAAGATCCTGTTGCAATCCAAGATATCTTCGTTCACTGTCCACAATGTCACCAATCTTGATGTCATCTGGAAATTTACTAACCATGCCTTATATATTCTCATCCAAATCATTAATATAAATGACAAATAATAGTGGACCCAGCACTGAGGCACACCATTGCTTTGAGGCCACCAGTTTGAAAAACAACTTCTGGCTTCTGTCAAGAAGCCAATTTTTGTATCCTTTTAGATACCTCACCCTGAATCCCGTGAGATTTAACTTTATGAAACAACTTATCATATAGTACCTTGTCAAAGGCCTTGCTAAAGTCTATGTAGACAATATTAACTGCATGCCCTCATCTTTTAAAAGACTTCTGGATGAGTATATGGGATCCAATGGGATTGGGGTTTATAGATAGGTCTATGGCTGGGTAGGTTTTGATGTGTTCGGCACAACTTGTGGGCCAAAGGGCCTGTTTGTGCTGTAGTGTTCTATGTTCTATCTACCTTCTTGGTTACCCCTTCAAAAAACTCAATCAAATTTGTGAGACATGATTTTCCATTCACAAAGCAATGCTGACTGTCCATAATCAGTCCTTGCATTTCTAAATGCTTTTAGATCCTGTCTCTCAAAATACTTTCCAACAACTTACCCACCACGGATGGGAGGCTCAGTGGCCTATAGTTCTCAGACCTTTCCCTGCAGCCCTTTTTAAATAAAGGCATAATATTTGTGACTTTCCAGTCTTCAGGCACTTCAACAATGATGATCGATAATCCAAATATCCCGGCTAGGGGACCTGCAATTTCCTCCCTAGCCTCTCATAATGTCCTGGGGATTTATCTACCTTGATGTGCTTTAAGATTTCCAGCACCTTTTTCTCTGTAATATGTACATTGCTCAAAATATCTCTATTTATTTCCCTAACATCCATGCTTTTGACTATGCTTGTTATGTGCCTCCTTTTTCTTCTTGACTAGGGCCTCAATATCCCAAGTCATCCAGGGTTCCCTCCTGCAACCTTCGCGCCATTTTCCTGTATGTTGCTCTAGCTCTCAACTCCATTGTCAATCAAATATCTGTCTAACTCAGCCTCAAAAAATTCAGAGTCCATGCAATCTGTGGAGAAGAATTCCAAGACCAAGCACCCTCTGAGAAAATCAACGCTTTCTCAATCTCTGTAGGTGACCTCTTATTTTAAACTCAATAGTGGATGCCAAGAGACTGCAAGATATTTAAAGGATGATAGCCAGCCCACCACCTTCTCTAGTTGTGTTCTGCATAATATGGACAGGTTGGTATGGCACTCACAAGCACACACACACACCCTTAGACCTATCAAGGGTTTTAATTGGCCAATAAAGGGTTTAATTGTCCATATAAAGGTCCCCAATCTGCCTCCACTGCCATAAAACACTTGGTGAGAGTGTTTTTTTTAAATACTTTAATTGAAAAGGGAGAAAGAGAGGTTGGCACATCATTTGGAAAGGTGCTCACTATGTAGAGGCAGCTGGCATGTCTCCGGAGATGTTACCATCACCACTGTTCCCCTACTAGACCCTAAACTTATGGAACATAGTAGCCATGCCTTCTTCATTCTTTAAATGCCTTCCAGTCTCTCGGTACCCACTATTGAGTTCTGGAGTTTCTGGGACTGCTGGAGCAAACTTTCATACAGAATCTTTCAGGACCTCAGCATCCACTAAACAGCTTCACAGCCAATGAAGCATCTTTGAAGTTTAGTGACTGCTTTTTTGAAAAAAATCTGTCTGCAGCCAATTTGCACACACAAAGATCGATGTGAAAGTGATGTGTTTCAGTAATACTGACTGAAGGGTATATCTTGGTCAGGGCACCTGCCATTCTTCAAACAATACCATAGAATCTTACACTGGTCAGGAAAGATGAGAGGTTGGTTTAATACCTTATCTGAAAGACAGCATCTTTGCACTGCAGCACTCCGTTCGTACTGCAATAGGGTGTCCACCAAGACTTTGTGCTCAAGCCTCTACAGTGGGATTCAAACCCACAACTTGCTAAGCCAGAGAAGTAAACTGAAAGTCACAGGATTGCAGCTTTGGCTACACAATTGGATGTTGAGCTGGTTAATGGTACGAAAACAGAATGTACTAATTATTCTGTTGCATGGGGGAGGAGAGATGTTGCTTCTTAGTTAGATGAATGAGAGTCTAAAACTAACTGCATGTTTATCAGATTTGTAGATGACTGCTTCAGACTGTGTGGTTAAAAACAAAGGATGCGTTTGGAATTTTGCAATTCAATTGGGAACACTGCAAAACAGATGGGATAGAATTAGTCCAAGATGATGCAGGTAAGGCACCAGGAAGTACTAACGAACTCATCTCTGCAGCATCTAGATAATGTGGGCAGATAATTAAAAAAACCTAGCTCAGTGCTGGGATACAAAGGTAGAATTTGAGGAAACAGTTAATTTGCGTATCAGCATAACAAGTTCTGTACGGCAAGCTTGAATGAAAATAAATCATTAGAAATTTGGAACGCTGCAAACTGAGCACGCACACTTCTTCACCAAGGGTGAGATTTTCTGATCATGCCCATTCCAAGACTGGAAATTTCTGCCAGAGGTCAATGAATCTTTAATTGGTCCGTCAAATTATCCATCTCGCCCATGACATTCTCGCAGTGGGTAGGACCGGATAATTTACCCTCAAATTTCTCAATCTGTGCTCTCATCAGGTAAGTCTTTGCAACATTTCAGTTTCATAAATTATGTCCCGTATTTTCACCTTTAATTTTTCATAAGGTATTCAGTCAGATCCTTATTACAAATTTCAAAATTCCTTGGTACATGTAATACACATGCGTCCAATCGCCAGCTAAAAAATAGTATGATTTAAGGAACATTATAATAAATGCCTCATCTGCGCTGGATATTATGATTTCGTACTTGGCACTATGGCCAAAATTTTACCACCTCACCTGCCACGAGAATTGTAGCAGGGACACCGAGTAGGATTTTACAGTTTCGGGAAGAATGAGGCCATAAAATCCCACCTTTTGTCTCTTCTGACTGTTCAAAAGGTAGTTTGAAAACAATTGAGTCAAGGCCGGTCTGAAACTAAAAGAAAGTCAACTTTACTTGAAATTGATGAATAAATGGAAGAAAGCCTCACAATGAGATCCATCTATTACTCTCCATAACCTAAAATTAAAAAAAATCATGGCCAGAATTTTATCATCCCCCTGGATATTGGCTAGGAAGTGAAAGTGCTGGGAAAATGGCAGCAAAAAGCATTGAGAGATGTTTTTCCATTGTCACGAAGCTATTTTCCGAAGTAGAAACAGCAGCAGGATAGGGGGAAGCCAAACTAGCCAGGTTAATTGATTTACTAATGACCATTTTAAGTCCCGCTAGCAATCTAATGACAGCGTAAGAGCCCACCACACCCTTAGCTCCTCCAACATCCCGTTATGTAAGAAGAGCACGAGGTACGTCAAGACAGCCTCCTTGCAGCTTCCTGGAAGAGTGCCATCCTTCCCAGGAGCTTCGTGTTTCACTAAGGGTCTTTTGGTTGCCTTGGACATCCCAGTGGTCCTGACACACTGTTGGAGGGTTTTCCCACCTGATTACCTTGGCCTGCCTGCCTGGCTTGGCAGATCTGAAACATTTCTTCCCACTGTTTGGGAGTAGGAGGGCCGGGGGGGGGGTGGGGGGATGCTTCAACATTGATCTGCCTCTCTTTGCAGCCTCAGGGGTAGCCAGTCCTACTGGTGGCACTGCTAAGGCTGCCAAGCTGTTGTCTCTCTGACTGAGCCAGTTGCTTGAAAAGGCAAGTCATCATCTTTAATTGGTGATGGAGTTGATGGTAGCCTCTCAACTGGCCAATGCTGGTAAATTCCCCTCCGTAATTCTGTCATTCATCCGGATTTTCTCCTGATGGTGGAATCCACAGGATGTCGGTAAAACTCCAGCTGATGTACGCCTCCCACAACTCTGGGTGGAAACATGATTACTGGTTAACTGTCCAGAACTAAATGCAACCTTTGGTTGTGAGCAATATGGATCCACGCTGTCATTGTTGAGTCTATGATATATATGTTTCTGATTGACTGTCTCTCCATAGGGAGAGAGAGAGAAAACAAATATTATTTTCCATTTCTCCCTCAGCTACCTTCATCAAGGACTAGCTTACTGAGCTGCCAAGTTGTCACCTTCAGTCAAATGCAGCACACATTCAACGTAGAATCTCCTGGCTCCTGTAATGCCTGCTTAGCTCAGCACCCTGCTGGCTGGGATGTGCAGTGATTGAAAACTATCCCCTGTGAGGAGTTCATGGTGAAGTTGTTTCAGTCATTGTTTTTCGATTTTGAGACCTGGGTCTTTTTATTTGCCTCTCCCAGAACATTACACAGCTCTCTCTGCTGAAGCACCCACAAAGGGCAGTATAAAATTATTCAAATATACCAGGCTAGGTAGCAGGTCCCAGTAATCAGAAGGGAGGACACACTAGCAAAGCGACAAAAGGGGTTGCTAATAGTGCTATCATATGGCTCTTACTCAGCAATAATTTGCTCAGTGATGCTCAATTTGAGTTCTGCCACACCCACTCAGCTCCAGACCTCTTTACAGACTTAGACAAAGGAGCTGAACACCAGAAACAAGGTGGATGTCTCTGCCTTTGACATCAAGGCAGCAGAAGACCAAGAGTGACATCAAAGTGCCCAAGCGAAACAGGAGTCAATGGGAATCATGAGAAAAGTTCTCTATTGGTTGGAGCACTGCTTGACCATTTCTCTCTCTCTCAGGCACTAAACTGACCTTTGTACCTCTAGAGGGATCATCTCAACAGGATTATGTTTTGGTAAAACTGTTGAGAACTTTGCCATGACAACACGTTGGTGTGGTATGAAAATTTAGTGAGGGGTGGATAATTTGGCAAAGGTGGTGGACACTGATATTTAAATTTATGGAAAACTATTAAAATTATGTCACCAGTGTGGAGTAGGAAAAATCAAAGATCGCGATCTAGCCAGCAAGATTTGCAATTTCTGTTCTTTGGAGTTTGGGCTCCCTCCAGCAATGTCATGCACAGAGAACGCAGGCTCAAGATTCTACCCATAAGTTCATGGTGTAGTGGGTAACATTTTAACCAAGATTGAATGTTGGATGACTGCCAGAAAACAGAGGGCATGTATAAATGGGCCATTGTCTGATTGGTAGAATGTCACCAGTAGAGGTAGATAATGATATTTAAATTTATGCAGAACTATTAAGATCCCGCAGAGGTCCGTAGTGGGGCATTAACTTATCACAACTTACATCAGTGACTTTGATGAGGGGCGGGATTTTCCAGCCATTCCCACCAGCAGCATCTTTCAGTCAATCAGCCAGCGATTCCAACAGCAAAGGGTGCGAACAAAGAGAATCCCCATTGACAGCAGTGGGACCAGAAGATCCCAATGTAGGCCAATGACGGTCGACCTCTGCCTTTACAAATCATGGGCGGGGGCTATGGAATTCCACCCAAGGGGAATCATTGCATCCATATAGGGCAGAAGGAGGCATTTGTCCATTAAATCTGCATTGATTCTGTCCTATAGAGTATCTTACCTACGTCCTTTCCCCTGCCTTATCCCCCTAATCCTGCACATTTACTTTGCTAATCCATCTAACCTACATATCTTTGTATACTAAGGGGCAATTTTAGCAAAGTCAATCAACCTAACCCATGCTTCTTTAGACTGTGGAGGAAACTTGAGCACTCAGAGGAAACCCATGCAGATACGAGGAGAATATGCAAACTCCACATAGACACTGACCCAAGGCTAGAATTGAACAAGGTATCTGGCCCTGTGAGGCAGCAGTATTAACTCCTGTGCTACGATGCTGCCTTGTGCTATCATGCTGCCCTAATGAGGAAAGGTTAGATGGATTTGTTTACACTCAAATTTAGTAGAGAGGGGTGACTTGACTGAAGTATAAAAGATCCTGAATGACAAGGTCAATGCGGAAATGATGTTCTGCTTATGAGTGAATCCAGATGTAGGAAATACTGCCTTAAAACTAGAGTCATCCTTTCAGGAAAGAAATGAGGAGTTTTTTTTCCCCCCGAGAGATCTGTTTAACTTTGCAACTCTGCCTCAGAAGGTGCTGGAAATGGGATCATTTAATAGTTTTTTTAAAAAAGGCAGAAGTAAATAGATTCTTGTTAGGCAAGGGAATCTAAGGTTATTGGAATAGATATGAATGTGGAACTCAACAGAAACAAATCAGATTATTGAATGGAGGAGCAGACTTGAAGGGCTGAATAGCCTACTTTTGTTCCTGTTTCATATATTCATTGAAATACTATGGCTGCAAGAACAGGTCAGAGGCTTGGAATTCTGCAGAGAATAACTCAACTCCTGACTTCCAACAGCCTTTCCATCATCTACAAAGCACAAGTCAGGAATGTGATGGAATTCCCTCCACCTGCCTACATGAGTGCAGCTCCAACCACAGTTAAGAAGCTTAACATCGTCTGGAGGAAGGTAGCCCACTTGAATGGCACCCCATCTTCCACTTTCAACATCCAGTCCCTCCATCACCGACACACAAGATCAGCAGTAATAAGATGCATCATTGCAAGCCAAAAAAGGCTCCTTCAACAGCACCTGCCAAATGCATGATCTCTGTCATACAAAAGGACAAGGCAAGCAGATATGTTAGAGCACCATAATTCACAAGTTCCCCACCCAGCCATACACAGTCCTGACTTCGAACTATATTGTCATTGCTTTCACTGACGGTGAAAATCCTGGAACTCCCTTCCAACTGCTCTGTCCCTACAACACACGGATTCCAGCAGCTCAAGAAAGCAGTTCACCACCGTCTTCGAGGGCAATTAGAATTGGATAATAAATGCTTTTCTATATACCATGAATAGAAAAAAATCCTTGCCTTTAAATACTTATGAAATTCCTCTGTTAATACTGTGGCTGAATTGATTACACCATCTTTTTATTCATTTATGGGATGTGGACATCAATGGCTAGGCCAGCATTTACTGTCCAAATCTAATTTCTCTCGAGAAGGGTGGTCTGCATTTCCTATTTTAGTAACATATTACCTTAAAAGATTCTTAATTTCTGTTTCTTTTGTCTTTAAATTTCAGAGGTTCTTAGAAACTTAATATCATTCACCACTTCAGACCAAATCTTCATAATGTATGAACATTTGACTTGATTTTTGTCACATGTATGAACAGTGAAAAGTATTATTTCTTGTGCACTATACAGACAAAACAAATCATTCATAGAGAATGAAATGAGAGAGTGTAGAAAGTAGTGTTAGAGTTATAGCTAGGGTGAAGAGAAAGATCAACTTAATGCAAGATAAGTCCATTCAAAAGTCTGATACCAACAGGAAAGAAGCTGTTCTGGAGTCAGAAGAAGGTAGAAGAGAGAAGTTCTGGGGTATGTGGGGTTATGCTGGTGCTTTGCCGAGGCAGCAGGGAGTGTAGATTGAGTCAATGGATGGGAGGCTGGTTTGCATGATAGAATGGGCCACATTCACAACTTTTGTAGTTCCTTGCAGTCTTGAGCAGAGCAGGAGTCATACCAAGCCGTGATACAACCAAACAGAATGCTTTCTATGGTGCATCTGTAAAGGTTGGTGAAAGTCGTAGCTGACATGCCAAATTTCCTTAGTCTTCTGAGAAAGTAGAGGCTTTTTTTAACTATAGTGTCACCATGGAAGGACCTGTTCAGGTTGTTGGGTGATCTGGAACCTAAAAACTTGAAGTTTACGACCCTTTCTACTTTGTCCCTGTTGATGTAGGCAGGAGCACATTCTTCTTTACGCTTCCTGAAGTCGATGATAATCTTATTTGTTTTTTGACATTGACAGAGAGATTATTATTGCCGCACCAGTTCACCAGATTCTCTATTTCATTCCTGTACTCTGTTTGAGATCTGACCCACTGTGCTGGTGTCGTCAGCAAACTTGAAAATTAAATTGAAGGGGAATTTAGCTGCACAATCATAAGTAGTATAGTAGGGGGATGAGAATACAGTCTTGTGGGGCACCAGTGTTGAGCATGATCATGGGGGAGATGTTGTGGTCTATCCTTACTGATTATGATCTGAGAGTTAGGAAGTTCAGGATCTAGTCGCAGAGGGAGATGCCAAGGCCTAAGCCACAGAGTTTGGTGATGAGTTTCATGGGAATAATGGTGTTGAAGGCTTAGATATAGTCAATAAATTGGAGTCTGACATAGGTGTCCTTGTTATCTTGGTGTTCCAGGGTTGAGTGCAGAGCTGGGGAAATGGTGTCTGCTGCGGACTTGTTGCTGCAGTAGGCAAGCTGTAGTGGATCCAGGCAGTCCAGGAGGCTGAAACTGATTCATGCCATGATGAATCTTTCAAAGCACTTCATAATGATGGATGTCAGAGTCACCAGTCGATAGTCATAAGGCATGCTGCTTGGTTTTTCTTACATATGAGGATGATGGACATCATCTTGAAGCAGATAGGGGCCTCAGATTGTTGTAAAGAGAGATTGATGATATCTGTGAATACCTCTGTCAGCTGATCCACGCAAGATCTGAGTACACATCTGGGTACTCCATCCCAACCAGTTGCTTTCCAGAGGTCGACCTTCAAGAAAGCTGCTCTGTCATCTGCAATGGTGATCCTAGATACAGGTTCATCCAGGGCTTCCAGAATGAAGACCATGTTCTTGCTGACCTCTTGCTCAAAATGGGGGTAGAACGCATTGAGCTCATCGGGGAGGGGTGCGTTGGAGCCAGCAATTTTACATCCCTTTATCTTGTTATGTCTTGTTGACCTTGCCAGTTGCCGAAGATCATCGTGGTCAGCCTGGGACCCCAGTTTTGGTATTGTTTTTTGGCATCTTTGATGGATCTCCTTAGATAGTATCCAACATTGTTTTAGCTCAGATTTCTATCGGTAGGGATCAAAATCTTCCAATGGAATGTTTAACCTAATCAACTTTCCCAGTATTGGTTCAAATTTAAACCTGCCTTGAGGTTAAAAGCATGTGAATTAGGAGCAGAAGTAGGAAAATTCAGCCCTTCAAGCCTGCTCATCCATTCAATCAGATCATGGCTGATCGCTCTCCAGTCTCAAACTTCCCCACATCCCCCTTTTTTTTTATTAGGAATATATCCAGTTCATTTTTGAAACCAATGATTCAGACTCCACCGCACTGAGGCAGCAAATTCCACAAATTTACCACCCTCTGCGAGAAGTAGTTCCTCCTCATTTTTGCATGGCCATTTAGTATTACATTCCCTTTAGAGGCACAGCTTATTGATGGAGTATAAAGTAGGAAAATCTTACTACAGTGTATTGCTAAGACCACACCTGAAGTATTGTGTACAGTTTTGGTCTTGTTAATTAAAGATGGATATACATGCTTTGGAAGCCATTCAGAGAAGGTTCACCAGGCTAATTCCTGGGATAAAGATATTGTCTTATCAGGAAACGCTGAGCAGATTGAGCTCATAACTATTGAAATTCAGAAGAATGAGAAGTGATTTTACTGAAACATACAAGAATCTGAGGGGGCTTGACAGTAGATGTTGAGGGGACCTATCCGATGCCACAAGGTGCACCACGCAATATGTTGGAGGATGCCCTCTGTACAAAGATAGGACTTCATCTCCATAAGGACTGGTGTGGTTATTCTGAACAATCCTTTCATGGCAGATGTACTGCGCAAATAATTTGATAAAGATGAAGTAAAAATATTCATTTCCTTCCTTCAGTTCTCTTAGCATCGTTGCAGATCAAATCTGCAAGGTAAGTTCTTCAGGACTTGGTCAGCTCTGTCAGTATTGATAATACCAAGGCACTCTTAGTAACAGACATTGAAGCACACCATCCAAAATACATGTGCTATCATGTATTGTTCATAATGGAGGAGAACAGATTCATCAGTTGAGGGACCAGCAGGAGGTTTCCCTGAACTGATCCAGTGTCAGTGTTGAGAATTCCCAGGAACATCCCTCCTGATTGTGCATCACTGCATGAATACATCTGGGTGATTCTTTCCTGTCAGTGACACAGGGCTCCAGGAATGAAGGTGATAGTGTCAGGACATAAGTTACGATTTTGTAGGCATGACATGTCAGATAACACAACCTAGAGTATTCCTAGTATAGTTTGTCACTATAGGTGTAGAGTTGATGAATTTTAATAGATTCTTAAAACCGTGTATATGAACTTTGAGACAGGCTGTTGCTTGACTTACTCCGTGAGACAACTCTCCTAATTTTATAACAGGTGCCCAGATGGTAATGAGGGAGACTTTGCAGGGTCAACAGGGCAAAGTGTGCCCTTTTCGTTTCTGGTAGCTAGGTGAATGCTGGATTGTCCATTCAGTTTTATTCTTACTTGACTCTTTTGTACGATTTTCATACAACTGAATGCTTTGATAAGGCCACTTCAGAGGATAGTTAAGAGTCAAGCACATTACTGTGCATCTGGAGTCAAATGCAGGCCAGACAAGCTTTGAACAGAATTTCCTTCCCTGAAAAACATTGGGGAACTACACAGCAGGTTTGTGTTCATTATTGCTAATACAAGCTTTTCATTCTTGATTTATTAATTAATTGAACTTAGATTCCACAATCTACAAAGCTGTCGGGTAGCTGTGAAAAAACACTAGTTAATTTCTAAATAGTTCACTAAAAGTTATCTGGGAAGCCACTCAGTCGCATTGAACCGCAGATATTGAAACGATTCAAGAAAAAAAATCTCATAACTAGAGCAATCAGGGCAGCACAGTGATTAGTACTGCTGCCTTACAACATCAGGGACCTGGGTTCGATTGCCAGCTTGGTCTCTGACTGTGTGGGTTTGTATGTTCTCCCTGTGTGTCTGTGTGTATTTCCCTCTGAATGCTCTGGTTTCCTCCCATAGTCCAAAGATGTGTGGATTAAGTGCTAAATTCTCCCTCAGTGTACCCAAACAGGAGCTGGACTGTAGCAACTAGGGGATTTTCACAGTAACTCATAAGTGTTAGCCTACTGGTGCTAATAAATAAAATGAAAACAAAAACCTGGGATGAGCAAAAAAAAATGTCATCCTTGTTAGTGATCCGAAGAATTTGTTTTTCTAATCAGTCCTAGTCCCTCCCATTTGAATATGCATACTAACACTTATTATCTCAGCAAATAACATGACGAAGAATCTCTTGGATGAGCCTGAGGAGGTCATCCATCACCATAGAACATGGAAAAGTAAGGAGTCACAGGACATTCAGCAGAAAACAGAAGGAATGAATCTAAGAAAAAATGAGCAACATTACCAATTTTCCGGTTTGGCTTTTCAGTTGACATTACATGTGCAGTCATTAGATACAGCACCAAAATAATTCAAACCAGGATCAGGAGGTTATCAAGTTCAATTTATCAATATTTTACTTTTGGCTTATTCTAATTGGTTGTGTTTTAGGTGCACTTCTCCTGAACCGACACATTTACATTTCCACTGCTCACTGCGTCCATTAATCAATGTCAGCATTCTCAGTGTTCGACCTGCTGTTCTGGAACTAACAACTTGTAAATTCAAATCTTCATGATTTTCATACTTAAAATACACCCTGTCATTTTCTTTTTTTTCCAAAATGTTAAGGACATGTTCAGGCAGTGCCATTTTCTAAAGTAACACTAGCAAAAGGCAACACAATGAAATGCATCTTACAGTCTGCAACATTAAAGACAGATAGCCTAAATTATATCCAATGTATTCAAGTCAACCATTCACGACTAAAAAAAATCATTTCCCAATTTTTCACTCCTAACATTTGACGTTAAATTGTAAATATCATTCATTATCATAAGGAGAGTTAAACTGAGGAATCAAATATATTATTACTCTTTCAATTGCAATGGATAAACAACAGTGTGTGCATTGGACAGAACATGTGAGAAAGAGAAATTGCACAGGAAGTGTTTACTAGACCATAATATTGTCACACAAAGATTAATTCATGTAACATTGCAAATCTATCAGCTAAGTAAAAAAACAAGGATATTACCTGTAAATATAAACAGAACTTAAATCTGATTTAAAACATGACAATTTTGTCATTGTGCTGTTGGATTTACTGTTTCTGTATTCTGAATATTAATATGCAGTTGGCCAATATTTTTATGCCAAAAGTAACTCAAAGTTCATATATACTCTTTTAAAATTCATCAACCTTATGCCTGCAGTGAGAAACCATAACCAGGAACACTCTGAGCTGTATATGTCTTTTTTTTTTAAATATGCACATAAAAGTATGGAATTTATAATCTTTTACTCCTGGCACCAAGCTTTGTCCACTAGGAATGCATATCAGGAATTCTTGGCCCTGCACTAATTTCCATTTATCAAAATTAAATTATAGAAAATCTTGTGGGATCTACTGACCTCTGTACCCGTTCACTAAAATTGACGGGGTTCTGTATCTGGAATACAAATTCATAAAAGCTACCTTATGTACAGAAATGGTCCATTTTCATTCATTAGATTCTCATATCATCAGGGAAAGCAGTGAACTAAAGAGAAAGGAATAGCAGATACTAAATGATCTCTGTTTCATACCTACACAGCTAAAATTTTGAAAGTGTTGAGGATTAAATTGGAAGAAACAAATTAAAGGAGAGCGGCAAATTAACTTCAGCAGCAAAACCAGCAATTGAAAATTTTGTCTGGCTGCGATCTTATAATTTCATCCTGTCCGACATTTGGCGAGGTGATAAGATTGGATGAGAGTCACAAAATCTTGTCATGGAAGATCGTCCTCTGATGTTCATTCTCTAAATGGCAACACTTACTTATAGAGAGCAGCAAACATTATTTAGTTACTGACTTTAGTTATTGTAAAGTTTATAACAATTACAATTTATCTGAACCTAGTGATAGCAAAAGCAATCTACAGCCTAGTGGCATGGTGGCAAAGGCAATTACCTTCACAACTTGCACAGTCCTCTATTTTCTTCTGAATTATTAATATTGTGGAATTTTGTAACTCATTTTTATACACACACACACACAGTTATGTATCAGTTTGGTTTCCAACTAACTTGGTGATTGGTGGGACACTGAGAATTGATTGCTAATCGCCAGTCACCTGAAGCAAGGGCATCTGGTAAGTGAATATTGGACGAGGAGCAATTCTTGGCCGATCACTCCCATCCCCCAGTTGCCACACTCCGGAGCCTGTTTGGGTATACTGAAGGAGAACTCAGCATGGCCAATTCACCAAACAGCACGCCTTTCAAACTGTGGGAAGAAACCCATCCAGATACAGGGAAAATGTGCAGACTCTGCTGAGGCAGTGACCCAAGCCAAGAATTGAATCTGGGTCTGCGGTGCTGTGAAGCGGCACAGTGGCATCACTGTGCCATCATGCTCTCTTGGTCGGACAGGTTAGTAATGACCTGGTCATGAAAAACTTGTATACCTTTGCTAGTGCTTCAGAGGTTCATGTCTCTTGAACTTATACTAGAAATTGGGAAATTGAGTATCTAAGTCCCAGTTCACACAAGTATATTACTGTATCAAAACCTTGAATGCTCATCTTGCATTGCGGTGAAACAGAAATCAATTTGCAATGAGGCAAGAGATAGTATAACTGTATCATATATCATGTTATCTGGAGCAGTAAATCCAAACTCAAACTGGACAATGAAGCAGAACCAGTCAAGGATATAAAAATGAGTTACAAAATTCCACAATATTAATAATTCAGAAGGAAATAGAGAACTGTACAAGTTGTGAGGGTAACTGCCTTTGCCACTATGCCACTAGGTTATAAATTGTTTTTGCTAACACTAGGTTCAGATAAGTTGTAATTGTTATAAACTTTACTTTACAGCTTGTGATAATATCTGAGCCTCTTAATGGTATTTCAGTTCTGTAAAATCTTATTGTAACCAGCCCCTTGAAACAGTCTTCTATTTTGTATTTGATATTGTGAAATCTTTTGGTTAAAGTCATTCGCCTAAGTGGGACCAGCATGACAAATGAAGTGTTCATTAATGAAGTGAGGCAGATCTTGCAGCACATCGCTGCATTTTTAAAATCTCCCCCTGGCATTGCTTGTGGCAAGTCAAAGGTTACATAACATAAGATGATATTGGAGGGGGCTGTATCTTACCCATGTAAGGATTTGGACCAAATAAAAACACTGTACATGTTGGAATTCTGAAATAAAAACAGGGAGTGCTGGAAATATTCAACAGGTCAGACAGCTTCTGTGCAGAAAAATCACAGAGCTAATATTTCAGGTCAACGTTGGCCCTCCATTAGGGCAGAATGGAAGTAATTTATAATAGAGGTAGTACTCAAGTACGGCCTGAAAATAATTGATTTTTGATGCTTAACATTGAATAGATTAACTGATTAAGGAACAGCAAATGCATGGCTGATTTTAGTGTATGAAAACCAGAAGATAATAATTTTGTGTACAATTATTTGCATACTTATCACTGAAAATATCTAAAAATGAATGGTTTACATGAGTTTCAAGTTTGTGCATGTCCAAAAAGTAAGTTAATCTCACAACGATTTGGTTTCCTGAGTGGAGTATATGGGAGTCGGGCTTATAATGTTCATTAGATTCATAAAGGAAGATCGTGAACTTTTACCTCTGCCCAAAAGGAGGCAATACTTTCTGGAAAGGAACTTGGTGGCACCCAGTCAGTAGGCACTAAGGCATTTACAGAAGACACACATTCATGAAGACAAAAGCAATATTTCAAGCCGTAGCCGAGTAACCCAAATGAATCCAGGTCCCTCTCAGAAAATGTTTTCAGAATTTTTACAATGCTATATAATCAAAAGAGTGAAAAGATGTAGTTTGTGAAGAAAGATTTCTTCAATGGATTTATTACATTATGTTACTTGTGTTGCTAAGTTTTCAGCTGGCTTCAAACCGAAGTCACCAAATTTTCTGAGCAATTTGGACTGTAAACTTTTATCTTTTTTGACAATTACCATTTTTACATGTGTTAATTCAAAGTTTCTGAATCCTTGATTCTTTTTCATCCATTATGAGCATAATAAAGGTCTCAGGCAGGAGAAGACCTCTAGTCTATCTAGCCAACTATCAAAAAGGCAAGTGGAACATTGGTCTTTATCTCAAGGGGGTTGGAATACAAAAATGAACAAGTGATGCTTTAGATATATCTAGCCTTGGTCCAACAGCACCTGGGATATGCCAAGATTTGAGGGGGTGCACTGCAGCTTGATCAACATAATACACCTGTTACACCAGGAAAAGCCTGGGAACTCCAGGCCAGTGAGCAGTGGTGCATAAATTGTTGGAAGATATTTTGAGAGATAGGATCTATAGGCATTTAGAGATGCAAGGACTGATTAGGGACAGTCAGCATGGCTTTGTGAGTGGAAAATCATGTCTCACAAATTTAATTGAGTTTTTGAAGAGGACAGTGCAATCAATGTTGTCTACATAGACTTTAGCAAGGCCTTTGACAAGGTACGATATGGTAGGTCGCTGCATAAAGTTAAATCTCATGGGATCCAGAGTGAGGTATCCAAATGGATACAAAACTGGGTTCTTGACAGAATGTGGAGATGCCAGCATTGACAGAAGCCAGAGGGTGGTTGTAGAGAATTGTATTTCAAACTGGAGGCTTGTAACCAGCGGTATACCTCAGGGATCAGTGCTGGGCCCACTGTTAATTGTCATTTGTGTTAATGATGGATAGGAAAATAGAGGACATATTTAGTAAGTTTGCAGATGACACCAAGATTGGTGGCATAGTGGACAGTGAAGGAAATTATCTCCAATTGCAATGGGATCTTGATCAATTGGGCCATTGGACTGATGAATGGCAGATGGAGTTTAATTTAGGCAAATGCAACGTAATGCATTTTGATAGACTGAGTAAATCTTGTCCTGGTTCAATTAATGGTAGAGCGTTGAAAAGAGTTACAGAACAAAGAGATCGAGGGGTACATGTTCACAGCTTCTTCAAAGTCATACATGGACAGACTGGTGAAGAAGGCATGTTGGTTTCATCGGTCAGAACATTGAATACAGGAGTTGGGACATCTTGTTGAAGTTGTACAAAACATTGATAAGGCCACATTTGGAACACAGTGTGCAATTCTGCTCACCCTATTACAGAAAGGATATTATTAAACAAGAAAGAGTGCATAAAAGATTTACTAGGGTGCTACTGGGACTTGATGGTTTGAGTTATAAGGAGAGACTGAATAGATTGGGACTTTTTCCTCTGGAGCACAGGAGGCTGAGGAGTGATCTTATAGACATCTATAAAATAATGAGTGGCATAGACAAGGTAGATAGTCAATATCTTTTCCCACAGGTAGGAGTCTAAAACTAGAGGGCATAGGTTTAAGGTGAGAGGAGAGAGATACAAAAGTGTCCAGAGGGCAATTTTTCCACACAGAGGGTGGAGAGTGTCTGGAACAAGCTGCTAGAGGCAGGTACAATTTTATCTTTTAAAAAGCATTTAGATAGTTACATGAGTACAATGTGTATAGAGGGATATGGACCAAATACAGGCAATTTCGATTAGTTTAGGGGTTTTTAAAAAAAAAAGAGGCAGGGTCAAGTTGGGCTGAAGGGCCTGTTTCCATGCTGTCAACCTCTATGACTCTTTAAGATGAATAATGTTGTTTCCCTTTGCCAGTGAAATCTGAGGAATATTTCTTTTCCCTCTCAACTATACCCACTTCACAAGAGTTTGACATAGATCTGCAACTCAAATAAGGGGCCAATAATATTTCATGCGATTCAGTTACAGCTGCATTATACTGCAATACTTTATGCTGAAAGCAACATGGTGATTAGCACTGCTGCCTCACAGTGCCAGACACCTGGGTTCACTTCCCGGCGTGGGTCACTGTGTGAAATTTGCACATTCTCCCTGTGTCTGCATGCATTTCCTTTGGGTGCTCTGGTTTCCTTGCACAGTCCAAAGATGTGCGGGTTAGATTGATTGACCGTACTAAATTGATCCTTAGACAGGGGGACTAACAGGGTAAATACGTGGGACTATGGGCTGGATGGGATTATGATCAGTGCAGACTCGAATGGCCTCATTCTGCAATGTAGTGATTCAATGAAACTTTGTGCAGCTGAAAAATTTCAGTTGTTAAATACATTTCACCCAAGTGTTCCTCATCATAATCGCATCCCATCCAATTCCTCCACAGACAAATGGACGTAAATCAAAAATGCAATCTGCCTAATATAAATTTTATCCGCACTGCAAATACAAAACAGCCCTATCTGATACTGATGATTCTGACAGTAATCATGTATATAATGATAGATTACAGCAGAAATTACAGAAAAAGGAACAGTGAGTAATCATTTACTTTGCATATGAAGTTAAAAAAATTAGTGGATTACGGGTCAAGCAATCAATAACAATTTAATTTCATTTGTGTTTCTGGCTAACATTGTGGACTATTGCCATTGCCAATTACTAAGGATATCATTGTGGTTGACATTGGAGTTTTTCAAATCAATGATTAATAATTGTTCTTTGTTCAGTTTTGATTTTCTTTTAGAAACAAGACTCGTATTGTTTTTCTCTAGCATGTGAGCAATTTGCTTTTTGTTTCTGATGTTTAGTTAATCTTTTTATTCTATTAGTCTCCTCCATTCATTTTCCTAATTAATGTTTCTGTCACATCTGTTCTGACAAGACCACTTTCAAGTGTTTCCTTTGTCTTCCATTTTCCTCAACCAAGAATTTCCCACTACTGTAGTTTGTGCAGGACCCATAATCATGCCCATTCCATTTCCTACACATC
Organism: Sphyrna mokarran; assembly: GCA_024679065.1. Classification (NCBI taxonomy): domain Eukaryota; kingdom Metazoa; phylum Chordata; class Chondrichthyes; order Carcharhiniformes; family Carcharhinidae; genus Sphyrna; species Sphyrna mokarran. The sequence goes on from JAGIQG010000017.1 coordinate 47,287,770, forward strand.
TGCCCTTCACCCTTCCTTTTTCTTCAAGAACCATGATTTGGTTCCCTTGTCCTCACCTTCCATCCTAACATATTCTGCATTCAACAGATCATTCTCTGCCATCTCACCAGGAGGCACTGTAGCACAGTGGTTAGCATTGCTGCATCACAGCTCCAGGGACCTGGGTTGAACTCCTGGCTTGGGTCACTGTCTGTGTGGAGTTTGCACATTTTTCTCATGTCTGTGTGGGTTTCCTCTGGTTGCTGCAGTTTTCTCCCACAGTCCAAAGATGTGTGGGTTAGGTTGACTGACCATGCTAAAAAATGCCCTTGTTGTCCTGAGATGCATAGGTTTGAGGGATTAGTGTGTAAATATGTAGGGGTATGGCCTGGGTGGGATTCTGATTTGTGCAAAGTTGATGTGCCAAATAGCTTCTTTCTGTACTATTTTCTATGTTTCTATGATTTCTGCTACATAATACCACTGCCATTTGTTTTTGTTTTCCTCTTTTTCTGCCAACCCTTTCAGTATTCCAAAAGGACTATTTCCTCCATAACACCCTGGTCCACTCTTCCATCACCCACAACACACCCTCCCTTTCCAAATAAGACTTTCAACAAATGCCCTTTTCCTCATTCTTCTCCACCATCCAGGGCCCCAAACACACATTCAGTAGAAAACTGCAATTTATTGTCCTTAATTATACTTAATTTATATTTTAATTCTCCCTCACTCCCTCATTCTGACCTTAGCCTCCTTTGCAGTTCTAATGAAATACAACGCAAGTGCAAAGAAAAACATCTTTTCATTCAATTAGGCACTTTTCAGTCTTCCAGTCTCAACACTAAACTCAACAATTTCAGATGTGAAAGAGCTGAATGCCAGAGGTGAGATGGGAGTGAAAACTCCCAACAACAAGGCCACATTTGACCACGTGTGGCATCAAGGAACCCTAGCACAACTACAATCAATGGATATCGGGGGGGTAAATTCTCCATTAGTTGGAGGTCATACCTGGCACAAAGAAAGTTGGTTGTAGCTGTAGTGGGGTGGGGGAGTTTTAGTCATCTCAGCTCCAGGACATTTCTGCACAAGGCTGTTGGGTACTCTCCTAAGCCCAACAATCTTCAGCTGCTTCCTTCGTCATACAATCAGGGGATATTTGTTAATGATTGCACAATGTTTAGCACCATTCGCGACTCCTCAGATACTGAAGCAGTCATGTTCAAACGTAACAAGATCTGGACATATCCAAGCTTGGGCTGACAAATGGCAAGTAACACTTAGGCCACACAAATGCCAGGCAACAACCATTACCAATCAGAGACACTCAAACCACAGGCCCTTGTCTTTCAATGGTGTTACCATCACTGAATCCCTCACTGTCAACATGCTTGGGGTTACCATTGACCAGAAACTCAACTGGACTCTTCACATAAACCTAGTGGCTACTAGAGCAGGTCAAAGGCTAGGAATATTGCAGAGAGTAACTCACCAACTGATCCTCAAGGCTTGTCTACCATCTACAAAGACACAAGTCAGGCATGTGATGGAATACTCCCCACTTGGTTGGATAGGTGCAGCTCCAGCAACACTCAAGAAGCTTGACATCATCCAGGACAAAGCAGCCTGCTTGATTGGCACCACATCCACAAACAACTGCTCCCTCCACTGCTGACGCTCAGTAGGCACCAATGCTATTATCTACAAGATGCACTACAGAAATTCACCAAAGATTCTTAAACAGCACTTTTCAAACCACGGTCACTTCTATCTAGAAGACAAAGGCAGCAGATACATGAGAATACCACCACCTGCAAGTCCCCCTCCAAGCCACTCACCATCCTGACTTGGAAATATATTGCATTCCTTCACAGTGGCTAGGTCAAAGTCCTGGAATTCCTTCCCTACTGGCACTGTAGATCAGCACGGGAATTGTAGCATTTCAAGAAAGCAGTTCACCACTACCTTTTCCAGAGCATCTAGGAATGGGCAATAAATACTGACTTGCCAACGATACCCATGTTCCACGATTGAATAAAAAAATCATAACTACTGCTCCTATTTTTGAGACAGTAGCAGTTGGTAATAATTTTGTTGTTCCTGTTTACACCATATCAGCCCATCTTCTGTTACTTTTCTTGTTCTATTCCCACCTTCTTTTGCCTTGCAATTTAATTTGATTTTTATCTTCCATGTTATCACAGACCTTCCATTGTGTTTTTTTTCCCCCTTTTCCCCTCCACGTCTCTGCATTTGTTTAAAATCTGCTGTCTCTTCACTTTTCTAGATCTGAGAAAAAGGTCGTTGCTTTGCCTGCTGAGCATTTCCAGTATTTTATGTTTACTAACTTCATTTTTAGTTTGAACTGTAACTCCATTGGTGAGGGCTTGAGAAATTTTCTGAAATTATTTCTAGATCCTGTACAATGATACACAGCATGACTAACATGAAAGAATGCATGCCAGAGATTGCCAGATGTTTTACTAGCCCACTGCAAATAAAGAGTATTTTGCATTGTTTTCTTCAATGGCCATAAGCAGCTCATCACTAAATAAATATGTATTAATTTTTTTCAAAAGACCAAAAATAGCCAATACCAAGGATTTACCATGCACATGTTTTCTAGATGACACCTGTTACTAATACAGCAGGAAATTAAATATCTGACTACTAATAATCTCCAGCAGACAAAGTGTGAATGTGTGGAATTCACTACCTTAGAGAGTAGGTGGGGCCAAAACATTGCCTGATTTCAAAAATAAATTAGCTCTTGGGGCTAAAAGGATCAAGGGATACAGGGAAGGGGTGGGAGGGGGCAAATCAAGATATTGAATTTGATGATCAGCCAAGATCATGATGGTTGTGGAATATTGGGCAATAATTAATATCAATATTAATATCAATATTAATTCAATATCTTATTGAAGCATATAAGATAATTAGAGGTTTGGATAGGGTGGACAGTGATAGCCTTTTTCCTAGGATGGAGAAAGCTAGCACGAGGGGACACACTTTAAATTAAGGGTATGAGTTATAGGACGGATATCAGAGGTAGGTTCTTTACTCAAAGAGTGATTAGGGAGTGGAATGCCCTGCCTGCAGCTGTTGTAGATGCGCCAAGTTTGGTGCGTTTAAGAGGTTAGTTGATAAGTATATGGATGAGAAGGGAATGGTTTAGTTAGGAGGGGCATTGCTTTTTATTTTGGTCGGCACAACATCGAAGGCCGAAGGGCCTGTTCTGTGCTGTATTGTTCTATGTTCTATGTTCTATATTGTATATTTCTAGTTAATGCTAGTTTCTTTCAGGAATTTTAACATAAATACGCAAAACAAGTCCCAAAAACAGTGCATTTGATCAGCATTTCAATAGCTACAAGCTTAACTTATCAACTAACAACTTTTATGTACTTCTGAGTGTCCAGCAGGACTTAAGTAAAAGAAAGCCAAAGATAGACAGCTTAACTAATGTTTCTGTCCATTGTAGACTGCAGTGATTTGGAATTCCTAAAGTTGTTCAACTTAGGCATTAGAAATAATCAAAGTCAGCGAAAGAATTATTGAAAAGCTAAAAAGATCAAGGTAACAAGGTTTTCATTTCCTCTTGATCTATTTCATTCTGAATAACAGGGTTACTTGGAGCCTAGACTCCAAGAGAGAAGTTACGACCAAATCAAAGAGGTTAAATCAAGAAATATTGTTACATTATTTCAAGAAGAGGTGCATGGTTTGGAAACTCAAGTTCCAGTAATTCTATTGCATAAATTCTCCCTTGATTTGACACATTTTCAATTTGTGGATATTGACAGCAGCTTTCTTCCTGGCATAGATGGTCAGAATTTTCTGCCATAATCCTTTTCAGTGCATGCAGAGACTGTACAAAGCGGGACCGTACATCCCTGGCTCATGACTTTGCGACCTTTGTAAGATCGCAAACCTGTTCTTGCTGTGCAACAGGACATTGATGTAGAAGCTATCAATGGTTATTGCTTAAATGGAAATACTATACATCATTATTGCCCTTTCAAAAATACCAATGACAGATTATGTATTTGCATGTTAATGGTTAAAGATATTACATACAGATAAAGGTCATCTTAATCAAACATTTTACAAATTGGGAGCAAAAACTTTGCTGAGAATAATTGTGTGGTAAAAAGTCATCCATTGTGAGGAAACATTGATTCATTAAGACTCATGCAATCAAGCATGCATCATCTCAATAATTCATTTACATTAAAGTATTCAAAGCAGTCCTCCAGATTTTGACATAGTAATATGCAGTAAGTATCAGCAAGGTACAAATGATAGACAAGATGCAACCACGTATAATGCACACTTACTGGATCAGTGAGCTCAGGCAAATTGGCCTTGTATGTAAGAGGCCGACAATCCCTTGTATTATTGACCAATTCACATGGGAGGAATTTTGGGCCAAGATCATCTCCATCAAGTACATCGACGGTCAGTGTTGTTGTGCTGGTTCTTCTATTATTTGGATTTGGAGCACGGTCCTATAAATTGATTAAGAAAATCTGAATGTGTTACAAAATAATGACACTCAGCAACAATGGTCTACGCCAGTCATAATGCTGCATACAAGCTTCTCCCCTCCCTACGTCATCTACCCTATCATCATTTTGTTTTATTTATTTTCCCTTGTGTACTCATTTAACTTCCCTTTAAAAGCACTTCAACTATTCTTTGTGGTAGCAAGATCCATACTGGCATATTTGTTCTTCTCAATGCAATATTATTGTTCTTAATTATTAACTAGAACAGCTATAGCAAATGTTGATAAGCTGATGTTATAATCATTTAATTGTGGGAGAGTATTTGCATCAGTGTGTGCTGCCTAGCTTCACCTGTCTGTTGCATCAGATGTGTCTATAATTTTCTCTTTCTGATTTGAAAATTGTAGTCTTTGTTTTTTCCTGTTCCCGAGACTGTTTTTGTTGGTTGATACAAAGAAAAATGACCAAATCACAATCAATCAGATGCTACAAAACAAAGAGAACCAAAGCAGAAATCATATTTCATACAGTTGCCATGGTAGTCCTCGCCCGACTAAACCTAGCAATCATCTGCATTATACATGCACGGTTTGTTGTAACTATGGAGTTGCTATGCGTGCATCACAATAGTTTTTTGGAACCCCCCTGAGCATCCAAAAGCTATATCCTTAAATAATATCAGGCTTCAAAATTGAAGGTCAAAATTCAGCTCCAATTTCTGGACAAAATTTGGACTTGAATTCTCTTCTCACCCTCCAGCAAACCTCCGAAGATTTACAATTTTCCTTAGTTTCTGGATCTACCCACACAGTGGAAATGCATCCCCCTTTTCAGTGAGGTTCCAAACAAAATATAAATAATTATTATATATTTATATCTAGTGTCCTATCCTTAGATTGTTTCCTCTCTCTCACTCTATATGGTAACAGTCAAAGTTTTCAAGATTATCACATGGCTTTGCTCATCTTATTGATTTTAATCCCAAGAGCAGCTAAAATATTTTGTTGATAGAAGAAAGAGGCAAGCTGTCTGTGTACTAACACCACAAACACATGCACAACACTGTAGATCCAGGAAAGTACATCGATCCACTAGCCTCACTCAGACAGACATATCATAGTACCCATATCCATCTTCAAGATGGAAAGTAGAGGAAATGTTTGTTGGGTTTTGAATTACACAACCAAAAATAGCAATTAAAGCAGACCATGGTAACATTCAACAATTATTTAGAATTTGTCGAGGAAAAGGAGAACGGAGAGATGCCGAAACAGGTCAGATTACAAGGGTTTTCTTAGACGAAGGATAAACATCAGCATATACTGGTAGTATCTGTGCTGCAATTTCTGAGAGATCTCCAAGAAGACTACTGCAGTCCGTATATCAATATACAGATCTTCTGCTAACCTCATACCCAAGTGCAATCTCACTTTGGGCATTAGCTCAAGGTTGACAATTCTGACACAAAATTTAATCGTTTGCTGTGATAATTTTTTTGCCTTTGTTTAAAGTTTACTTTGTTTTAAAGTGTTACAAATAGGCTTACATTAACACTGCAATAAGGCAGAGTGAAAAATACCCTCATATCCACACTTCTCTGGTGCCTGTTTAGGTACATAGAGAAAATTCTTAGCATTGCTGATGCACCTAACCAGCATGTCTTTCAGACAGTGGCAGGAAACCAAAGCACCTGGATAAAACTAACACAGATATGGGGAGAACATGCATCGCTGCACAGAGAGTGACCCAAGCCAGGAATCGAACCCAGGTTCCTGGTGCTGTGAGGTAGCAGTTTAAACACTGTGTGATCGTGTGATGCAGTAGTTCAGCCCCATCTCCAATGACACTGTAGATGGGAAGTGAAGGCCAAGTGTAATCTCCAGATCCAAGGAGGTTAGAGAAAGAGCATAATGTTCATCTGTCCTTACTTTTGATGAATACTTCGATTTGATATTATTCATAACTAAATAACCAAACAGTATCTTGGGGAGCAGGGAAATAGAACACAAACATTTTTCTGCAGTACAGGTTCTGGAAATGGGAGATATAAAACTGAGATACTACAGTGCCACAACACTGCATGAGAGCATAATTATGAATTTACAGAGGCAGCTTCTATTATAAATGGGCATACAACAATTTATAATCGAAAAGTCTGAGTCAAGAAATGCATGTTGATGTAAGATTTTTAATATTTATATATACCACTTTGATGAACTGTCATCCATTGCATGTTCATCATGCTCAAATTTCCTGGTTGCATATTTTGGTTCAGAAGCAGATGAGTCGCACCAATGATATGCTTTTTCTTCTCTGCTTTGCTTAATATATTAGATTTCACTTTGGACAAAATCCAGGTGCAAATTTTACCCGCAATGGCATTGGTATTTGAAGTGCTTTTTACCCCTTCAAACTTCTGATCTAACTCATTTGCATGTCTTTGAATATACAAAGGGCAAGTAGGCAATGTTTTAAGGTTTAATTGTGCTTAAAAATTGTGATATATGAGAATGGTAACTTTGTGCAGGTTGATTAATACAATTGAAAATTGGGTTATTACACAAAGTAAGCCTTTTTAGGCAGTGTAGTCTGCCACCTTTGAGAAACCCAATCCTTAATAACTGAAAATGACTTATAAACAACATACAAACCTATTTGCAAGTAATATTGATGTACAGTTGTGAGTTTCCTATACATTCAAATGCTTTTAAAACATACTGATCGGACTTCTTGCATCTGAAAGGCCCAGTTTGCTTTTTAAAGCCTTCTCAAAAGTCTATAAACAAAGTATATCAAAATTAATGCATTTACACATCTTGTGCAATGCTTTTTAGACTCCAAAAGTCTGTGAAAATTCAATTTGAGGTGAACCTAATTTTTGAGTGAGGGGTGCGTAGACAAGAGATGACTATACCTGTCTGAGATGTAAGTTGAGCGAGCAGTTGAGAATTTGATTCAGGTGGTAAGTTCTGGTCAGCTCTTCTTAAGTTTAAATTATTTTCAAACATTGTTAGTTGAATAGCCTAGTTAAAGACAGGGCTGCCTGGATTGGCTGTTATCTATCAATCAGCTGAAAGTACTAAGTGATAATAATGATCACAGAAAATTGAGCTAACTTTTGAATGAGTAATGGGTAGGATTTTCTGGCCCTTCCCGGTGGTAGGACCTTCCAGTCTCACCAAAGGCGACACCCTCTCATGGTGTGGTCCCCAACGGTGTGGCCAGCAAGCAACGCAAATGGCCATCGACTTCAACAGAACTGAAAGATTCTGGTGGTAGCAAATAGCAAACTACTGCCACGGCCGGAAACGTCCAAGTGGTGAACCAACAGAAATGAATTTGAGGAGTTAGAGGTGAAATTAAAATGCAGAACATCACAGATAACCATTTCTTAATAATTACCTGAGCCATGTGCAAACTGGCATCGGGGGGTTAACTAGACATAGAACTAAATAGCTTCAACAGTGGTGCAGGGATAAGAGGTTTTGACTCATGGAGCACTGGCATCACTATTCAGGGAACAGTGAGTTTCCCATTGGGATGGACTCCACTTGAATTTAGCTGGGACCAGTGTCTTGGTCAATCTTATAACCAGAGCTGTTGATAGAGTTTTTAAAACTAACTGAGTTAGGAGAGGGCCTGGATTAAGGGAGACTTAGAATTCCAAAGAGAAAGGTCAATGCATCAGAACAGTATAACGTGTGGATTTTGATATGTGGAGAAAGGACAAGGTTTAACAAAATTTGTACATAGCACAAAATTAAAATTAAAAATTGAAATTAAGGTTATTTTTGAATATTGTGAAGAACCCAGAATAAGACAGATAAACTAGTGGCACAAATATGGATAATGATTTATATTTAATCACCATTACAGAAAAATGGTTCAAGGTGATCAAGGGTGGAAACAAATATTCTAGAGTACAAAATATTCAGGAATGACAGATAGAATGAGAAAGGAACAGGGCTTTCCTTGAAGGTAAAGGATGACATAAGGACAATACGGAGAAAGAATCTGGCCTCAGAAATCATAAAGTAGAATCGGTATGGGTGGAGATTAGGAATAACAAGAAACAGAAAGCACAGATGGGGGTAACTTATAGGTGCTCTAACAGTAGTTACACCATTGGGCAAAATATTAAACAAAAAATTACTGGAGTTTGTAACAAAGGCACTGTAATATTTGTGAGAGATTTTAATCCTCATACAGGCTGGGACAATCAAATTGGCAAGAGTGCCCTAGAAGAAGAGTTTGTAGAATATTTTTGTGAAGTTTGTTGGTGCAACGCATTATGGAGCTGACTAAGGATAAATCTATCTCAGATTTAGAATTCTTTTTATTCAGCAGCTTCCAAACCCACATCCACTCCATCTAGAAGGACAAGAGCAACAGATATCTGGGAACAACACCACTTGAGGTTCCAACCAACGTCATTCTCCACCCTGATTTGGCAATATATTGCAGTTTCCTTCACTATGGCTGGATCAAAATGCTGGAATTCTCTCCCTAATGGCACTGTGGGTGTACCTACACTTCAGGGATGGCAGCGGTTCAAGGCATCTCACCATCACCTTCTGAAAGGGCAACTAGGTATGGACGATAAATGCTGCTCTAGCCACCCAAGCACACATCCTACAAATAGATTTTTAAAAAGTTGGACTTAGGAAACCACACTGCAATGATGTCCTGGAGTTTGATGATTGACTTCAACTACCACAACCATTTTCCTTTGTGCCAGGTATGACATCAAACAACAGAGTTTTCTTTTTGATTCTTATTGACTCCAGTTTTGCTAGGGCTTTTTACTCGGTCAGATGAGGCCTTGGAATCAAGGACAGTAACTCTCACCTCGTCTCTGACATTCAAGCTCTTTTGTCTCTGTTTGAACTACAACTGGAATGAGGGCAAGAGCTGAGTGACACTGGCAGAATGAAACTGAGCGTCGCTGAGCAGGTGATTGCTGAGGAAGTGCCACTAGATAGTGCTGTTGATGACCATTTCTATCACTTTACTGATGATCGAGTGTAGACTGATGGGATAATATTTGGCCAGATTGGATTTGTCTTGTTTCTTATGTACAGGATATTGCCTGGTAGATACCAGATTGGTATCTGTACTGGAACAGCTTGGCTAGGGGCGCAACAAGTTCTGGAGCAGTCTTCAGGGATAATTTCTAACGTTGTGGTAAAAGATTGTCTAGAAAATAGTGATTTTAATACCACTGATTTCCATGTTAAGTTTAGAGATGACATATTCAGATTACAAACAAGAATCTTAAACTTAAAGCTAATTACACGGGTATGAAAGAAGAGATGATGAAGATTAATTGGAAAATTATTCTTTGTTCATGGCATGTGAGTGTTACAGACTGAGTCAGCATTTATTGTCCATTCTTAAGGGCAGTTAAGAGGCAACCACATTGCTGAGAGTCTGCAATCACATGTAGGGTAGACCAGGTAAGGATGGCAGATTTCCTTCCCAAAAGGATATTAGTGCACCAGATGGATTTTATAACAATTGACAACGGTTCTGTGGTGATCCTTAGATATTTAACTCCAAATTTTTACTGAATCCAAATTTCACTATCTGTCATATTGCCACAAAAACAGAAAATACTGGAAAATCTCAGCAGGTCTGACAGCTTCTGTGAGAATAGAGCCAACGTTTCGTTTCTAGGTGACCCTTCGTCAGGGCTCAAAACACTGGCTCTGTTCTCTCCCCACAGATGCTATCAGGCCTCCCTAGGTTTTCCAGCACTTGCTGCTTTTGTTTCAGATTGCTGCAGTATTTTGCTTTAATCTGGCAATGCCAGCCTGATCTGGCGAAGTGCCACGTGTGGACCCTCTAGGTGGTTCCATGGCAGGAGTTCCCCTGAGATGCACTGAGGAGAGGACAGATTTCTGCAAGCAGGAGAAACCTCGAGGATTGCAGTGATGGGGGAATGGGTGTGAGTAGTTTCCCCCCCCACAGATTCTTGTGGAGGGTGTGGGGTGGTGAGAGGGCCATCACTTACGCTGTGGGGGATGTGGGAGCCCTGTCGCTTGTGCTCTGGGAAGGTTGGGGGCCCCAATGCTTGTGCAGGGGGTCATAATGTGTATTTTGTGTGGAGGGCAGAGAGGTGCCGGAGGCTATTCAGTGTCGCTTTAGAGATGACATTCCAATTTCTGTGGAACCGGTCCTGCCAAAGTGAAGGTGTAAATACTGTCCACAGTTTTTTTCTTCTCTGAGGGGCTCAAGATCTAGACTGAAAACTGATTTATGTAGCTGTGAAGCTTGACACTTTGAAATAATATGGGAAAATTCATTCAGAGAACTGGTATTAGTATTTTAGCAAGTGTAAAGGATTGGTCAATGGATAGAAAGGAGAGAGCGGACATTGATGAGGCTTTTTCGAGTTGATGATCAGTAGATAGTGGAATGCCTCAAGGATAAGATTCTATGACAGGATTCTATGATCAGTGGCAGAGCCTCACGTATTTACAATTTACGTTAGTGCCTAAGATGAAGAGACAGACAGTAATATATCTAAATTTGATGACAATACCAAGCTAGGTGGGAAGGTAAGCTGTAGGGAGAATGCAAAGTGGTTGCAAAAAGATACAGACAGATTCAGTCAACAGACAACAAACCGGCAGATATACTATAATGTGGAGAAGTGTGATATTATTCACTTTGGTTGCAAGAATAGAAAGGAGAATTTTATTTTAAAGTTGTGAAACTTACAAGTGTTAATGTTCAAAAGGGTTTGGGCATTTTTGTACAAGGAATGTAGAATGTGTGCAGGTGCAGCAAGCAATTAAGGCAGCAAATGGAATGTTCATCTTTATTGCAAGTGGTTTGGAGCACAGAATAAATAGGTCTTGGCAGAGTTGTGCAGGGTTTTGGTAAGATCACATCTGGAATACTATGTGCAGTTTTGATCACCACTTTTAAGAAAATGTATACTTGCGTTGGAGGCCTTACAATGAAGAATCACTTGATTGGTCTCTGGGATGAGGTACCGATAAGAAATTGAGTAAATTAAACTTATATTCTCGGAAGTTTAGAATAATGAGAGGTGGCCTCACTGAAATCATTAAAATCTCTTGAGATGGCTTGATAAGATAGAAATTGATGTTTCCACTGGTTTGGGAATCTAAAACATTGTGGAATGGTAACAGGATAGAGGGTCAATATTTCAAGACTGAGACGAGGAGAAATTATTTCATTCAGGATTGTGGATCTTTAGAATTCTCTACTTAAGAGGATTGTGGATCTTCCAGCATTGAATAAATGTAAGGCAGAGATAATCTCACAGGGGATTGAAGGATATGGGGATGGGGGTGGGGGGGAAATGAAATGAAGCCCAAGATCAGCCACTGACTGGCACAGCAGGCTTGATAAACCATGTGGACTACTCCTACTGCTATTTCTTGTGCTTCACATTCTCTGATCTTGTGCTGAAAAGTCAACACTATCAAATGAAAGTGACTAAAAATGTTCCTATATATTTGTCAATGCCAAGTATATCACCAAAATACATATTAGAAATAAATAAAGATATTCATAAACCTTAGAAATCCATTTTCATTACAAACCTACTCCATTGATGGAGGTGAAGCTGAGGAAACATTATGTTCCCTTAAAGACAAAGATGACACAGCCTTTTGCTGCAGTTATTTTCTCTTTCATGGTTTTCTGCAGACTGCCAAGGTCTTTTTGAGTCTTCAGATAAAAACTTGTTATCTCTGGCCTGTTTCAGTCATATGACCACTCAGAGTGGCTGAGCTGAAAGCCAATGCTATACAATGGACAAAATGGATGAGTTGTTCATTTTTACTGAGGAAAATTGATTTATGACCAGCCTTTATTGTTAGGGATCTAACTCAGAGGCATGGAGTTTCGACCTGTGTTTTGCATAAATCCCCAAACAGTAGCAAGTGCGAATTCTACAGATTGCATTTGCCTTGACATGCTCATTCCGCAAGAAGGTCCCCAACCAGAGCAATGCAATTAGAAACATTCCAGAGGCTTCAATTGCCTGTGCTGAAGTTGCAAAAGTCACCTGCCCCTTGGAGACTATTTTAACAACTCATCAGTATCCACTTTAAATAAAAGACAGCTCCAGAAACTCTATACAAACACTGAGCCCATAATGAAACTTACAAACATGGCATGCCTTTACAAGGCATAATACATCTCCACCATAATGGAAACAAATAAAATCTTAATGATATATATATGTTTACATTGTTTCAAAGTAGCAAGTGAAGTGTGTGTAATTACACTCATTTTTGCATTCCATAAAAATTTATACTGTAATTGTTTAACAGTCTTTTTTTATTTTCCAAGTTCAGTTTTCTCACCATCTGTTTTTTTTTGGGATGAGACTCCAGTGTAATTGAATTTCTTCAGGTTTTGCTTTAAGAAGACTTGTATTCAAAAGCTTATTGCTTTCTAGCCCAATTTCCATTTTTAAAATTTTCCATTATGTCTTGCTTAGCGGACAGAGGCAACTAACTGGGCATTCTCAATCTTACTGAGGAATGTGGAGGAACAGAGAGATCTTGGGGTTCATATCCACAGATCTCTGAAGGTTGCCACTCAATTGGATAGAGCTGTGAAGAAGGCTTATAGTGTTTTAGCATTTATTAACAGGAGGTTTGGGTTTAAGAGCCATGGGGTTATGCTGCAACTATACCAGATGTTGAGAGACCACATTTGGAATATTGTATTCAGTTCTGATCACCTCACTATAAGGAGGATGTGGAAGCATTGGAGAGAGTGCAGAGGAGATTTAATAGGATGTGTAACTCACCAAGTTTAAGGGTGTTCAAATAGTCAGTGGATAGGCATATGGATAGTATTGGAATAGTTTAGGTTCGAGGATCATAAAATTGGTTCCATTGGTCGGTGCAACATTGAGGGCCGAAGGGCCTGTACCGCGCTGTAATGTTGTATGTTCCAGGATGCTGCCTGGTTTGGACAGTAGGTCTTATGAGGAAAGGTTGAGAGAGCTGGGGCCTTTCTCTTTAGAGTGGAGGAGGATGAGAGGTGACTTAATAGAGGTTTATAAGATGAAGAGGGGATTAGACATAGTGGACGTACAGAGACTATTTCCTCAGGTGGACATAGCTGTTACGAGGAGGCACAACTATAGAGTTAATGGTGGGAGGTTTAGGAAGGATGTCCGAGGTAGATTCTTCACTCAGAGAGTGATTGATGTGTGGAATGTACTGCGTGCTGTGATAGTAGAGTCGAACACTTTAGGAACTTTCAAGTTGTTATTGAATAGGCATATGGAGCACACCAGAATGATAGGGAGTGGGATAGCTTGAGCTTTGGTTTGGACATAGCTCAGCACAACACTGAGGGCTGAAGGGCCTGTACTGTGCTATACTGTTCATTGTTTCTTAGTGACAAAGAAATCCGCTAGTTCCCCACACTTATTGTTGGAGAGGAGGAATTTAAACATCGGTATTACTACTGGCTTTTTATTAAGCTGTGATTCTTCACAGCTAAATGGTATTTGGTGTCAAATAATAATGTCAAAAAACTTTATGGTCCGTCACTGGCTGTTTTGAAGGTCGGAAGGTGGGTGGCTTATAAAATGCAATGAGTGGCCTGCCCATAGCTTATGCACCCATCCTGACCTGCTTCCATTTAATGGAAGGTGGTGAAGGTAGGTTCTCCTTTGAGCCTATTATTAGCCACTTGCATGCCTCTCTGTGGATCATTTTACCCATGGCAAAGGAAGGATCATGTGAAAAGACCAGCAAAATCCAACGAGGACTCTATGCCCCCTTCTTCCATCAGGAAAAAGATACCTAAGTCTGAGATCATGCACTAACCGACTCAAGAACAGCATCTTCCTTGCTGCCATCAGACTTTTGAATGGATCTACCTCATATTAACTTGATCTTTCTCTACACCTTAGTTAGGACTGTAATGCTATATTCTGCATTCTTTCCTTTACTTTTCCCCTATGCACTATATGTATGGTATGCTTTGTTGCCTTTATAGTATGGAAGAAACAATACTTTTCACTGTATACCAACAGCCATGATGATAATAAATCAAATCAGCAGCTTTTATGGGGCAATGTGGTATCAGGCAAGTAGGGGAACATCTTCTCTTCTCCCATCCCCCTCTGCCTACTTCATCCTGCTCACTGAGGCCTGTCAGCCAGTTCACCCTGGATTACCTTAAGTTTAGCCTCCAGCAGTGGCCACTGCTCAAAACTGCCATTTCTGGGCCCAGAAATGGATCAGTTGGTTGCTATCTAAGGCAGGTTTTCTTCAGAGGTGAGGGTTAGAGGTGTGGGGGAGTCTCACTCTTTATCCACTGAATGTTAACTGTTTGCAGAGTAACTGATATCGAGAGGGATGCATTCGAAAGGAATGGTAGAAAAATCCACCATTCGGAAAATCCTGTCCTGTATGAAGTACACATCTTGAGCTCAGTTTTATTTTCAGAATACTTTTCAATATGAATATGAGAAATAATAAAATGGCTCACAATGGCATTAAAATTCATGTTGTTGCAAAGATTACCTTAGACAGTTGAAATGTCAACCGTTTACATGATCCATATTTCAAAACACAATGATTCTCAAATAGATATGTCAGTTAAAATTGTTCCAGGAAAATCATGTATGCACTTGACTTTGAGAATTCTATTCACCTCTGAAATACTTATTTTCCACTAACAGAAATTGCTTTGTTTGATATCACTGCTTCACAATTACTATTTTGTTAAAAGCTACAAGTGGCTCTGAAGCTTTTAGGCAATAATTCAACATCAGTTAGTCTGACAACATCAATTAAACCATACACAGAAGTTATACTACATTTCATAATGTTGAATCTATTGGACAATATGCAATTGTTATGATGAATATACACTGAGTAATTGAAATTCTTTGAATAAATGTCTTACATTTGCTTGAACAATGACATAGTAACGTGTTTTCTCTTCATAATTTAGCCTTTTTCTTAAAACCACAGCTCCCGATAGCGTGAGCGGAATACCAAAGGTCTGACTAGATTCCTAGGAACACAAAGACAAAAATCAACATTTTCATTTTTCTCCTGTGAGGTATTATTCAGTGGCATCAACAATAAATTAGATTAATGTGTGCTATCTTAACACTTCACAAAATACGATTCGATCACCTCAACTTAAGAAATGTAAAAGAATAGGTAAAGTCACCATAGTCATAGGTGATCATAGGCTGCTCTCCCTGTTGTGGAGCAGAGCTGACTGGTGGTGATTTAACTTGAGGATCACAACACCTCAGGCGAGGAGCAAGGTTGAGAAGATGGAGCCTTCGTGAATAATATCAGCTGGTATGAGGGGACTGAACCTGCGCTAGTTTTCTATTCGCTTAATGAGTGACTTAATTAACACTAAAATATAATGATTCTATCAATCCAATATCATGAATATCTCGTTCATTAACTTTTGATATAGTACGACAATCTTGTTGAAAGCTTCAGAACAAAAACTGGGGGCAGGATTTTCCAATTGTGCTAGCTCCAAGACTGGAAAATCATGCTCAAGGTCAACAACCTGCAGGGTCTACAATTCCTGTGGCAGGCGGGATGGGAAAATTCCTCCCCCACCCCATGCTTTTTTTCACAATCAATTAGCCAATTGCTTAAAAAAGTAAAGATGGATATTTATCACCATGGTAAATGTGTCCCATAGTAATGGCTGGATGCTTTAATCATCTTTTTAAAAATATATTTCTATCTAAAAAGGACTCATACTCAAAGCATTAGCAAAAAAATAACTAATTTGAAACGACTTGGAGCCAGATATAAAACTATAAAAATTGTATTTCTTTATTAATAATTAAAATGAATACAGTCCACACAATTCTTCAAATGGATTTGTATTTAAGTCCTGAAAATAGAAAGCCAGTGGTCAGATTTCAAGCCTGCAAAGTTGGTTCTCTGCCAGATACCGCTTGGAGTTGCGCTGAGAGAAAAATCAGCTTAAAGAAAGATTTTGAAAGTGAAAACTTAAACAATGCCTGGCAAATAATGTTTGAAGGCAATCACTGGGATTTTCTTGGGAGTTTTTGCATGACTGTCCATGGTAGCTTCAGTGCAAGTTCAACACAAACCATTTTCATGCATCCACACAAATTTTCTCCCAAGTTGAGAGACAATGCCCAATGAAATTCCAGTTAAAATCCAGCAAATATAGATAGTAGTTTCGGGCACTGGCTTTCGATTCTCTTGGTGACTAAGGACTATTTTGAGATGTGACCCAGGCAGCCGACACTGAATCCTTCAGGATAGGAAGTGACCATTTGGCCCATCAAGCCTGTACCAGTTCTCAGAAAGAGCGATTTAATTAGTCCCTCTTTGTCACTCTTTTCCTCATGTGTCTGCAATGTTTCCTTTTCAAATATAGGTAAAATTGTCCTTTGAAAGTTGCTATTGAAAATCTGTTTCCAACAATCTTTCAGGAGCGCATTTCAGGTCACAACAGTCTGCCGTATAAACAAATGATTCTTCATTTTCCCTTTGGTTCTTTTGTCAATTATTTTATCAGTGCTTCTGCCAGTAGAAATAGCTTCTTCACATCTATGCCATCAAAAGAACTTTGAATCTGAAATGCCTCTATCAAATTGCCCTTGACCTTTTCTGATGTAAAGAGAGCAATTTTAGCTTCTTTCATCTGTCCGTTCAACTGAAACCACTCAACTACTCTACCATGTCTGTTCCCTCTCTATAATTACTATGCTTCTTGTAGTGTAATGTCCAAGATTAAACACAATATTCAACTAATACTGAAGTAGTATTTTATAAAAGTTAATAATTAAACTAACAGTGTACATGTGATTGTGACACCCCCCACTGAATCACAGAATTGTCACAGTGCAGGAGGAGGCCTTTTGATCCATTATGTTTGTACCAACTCTCCAACTGAGTAGTTTGACTTAGTGTCATTCCCCTGCCTTTTGCCCATTTTCCAGCACATTGTTTCTATTCAAATGTCCTCTTGAATTAAATTGAGGAAAGACTAACTACAACAACATTAGGCAGGATCTGGAGCATGTAGATTAGGGAAGATTGTTTGAGGGTAAATCAACATCTGACATGTAGGGGTCTTTCAAATGTCAATTGATTGGAATTCAGGACTGGCATGAGCCTGTGAGGATGAAGGATAACTGTGGCGAGTATCAGGAACTCTGGATAATGAGAAATATTATGAGCTTTGTCTAAAAATAAAAGGAAGCAAGAATAAATCTAAAAGTTTTAAGGTAGATGAACCCTTGAAGAATATAAAAAGAGGAAATAGAGGAAATATAGAGAAAAATATAGAGAAAAAGAGGAAATATATATAGAGGAAAGACCCCAAGGAGGGAGTTAGGAGGACTAAAATGGGTCATGAAAAGTCCTTGGCAAACAGAATTAAGGAAAAACCTAAGGCATTTCATACATATGTAAAGAGCAAGATGGTAGCCAGAGAAAGGGTTGGTCCACTCAAGTATAGTGGAGGGAATCAATGCAAGGAACCAGAGGAAATGGGTGAGATACTAAATGAATACTTTGCCTCAGTATTCACCAAAAAGAGGGACTTGATGGATGAGGAGCCTAGAGTAGGGTATTTAGATATTCTGGGATATGTCCATATGAAAAAGGAGGAGATATTGGATGTCTTAAAAAGCATTAAAATAGCTAGTCCCCGGGGCCTGATGGGATCTACCCCAGAGAGGCAACAGCAGAAATTGCTGGGGCCTTGACAGAAGACTTTGTGTCCTCATTGGCTGCAATGTTTCAGAAGGGCAACAGGGATAATCCAGGAAATTATAGGCTAGTGAGCCTTATGTCAGTGGTAGCGAAATTATTGGAAAAGATTCTTAGGGACAGGATCACTCACATTTGGAAACAAATGGATTTATTAGTGATAGATACCATGGTTTTGTAAAGGGGAAGTCATGCCTCACTAACTTGATCAAGTTTTCCGAGCAAATGACGAAGATGATAGATGAGGGAAAGGTAGACGTTGTCTAAATGGATTCGGAAAAGCCTTTGACAAGGGACCTCATGGTAGGCTGGTATGAAAGGTGAAGTTACATGGGATCAGAGAATTGCTGGCAAGATGGATACAGAACTGCCTTGGCCATAGAAAACAAAGGATAACAGTACAGGGCTACTTTCTGAATGGAAGGCTATGTACGCGTTGTTCCATAGGGATCAGTTCTGGGATCTTTATTATTTGGAGTATATATAAATGATTTGAAGGAAATTGTAGTTGATCTGATTAGTAAGTTTGCAGATGACACCAAAATTGGTGGAGTTGCGGATAGTGAAGAAGACTGTCAGAGGATACAGCACGATATTGATCGGTTGGAGACTTGGGCAGAGAAATGGAGTTTCTGACAAGTGTGAAATAATGCATTTTGGAACGCATGTAGGAATTATACAGTAAATGGTAGAACCCTGAGGAGTATTGACAGACAGAGAGATCTGGGAGTACATGTCCACCAATCACTGAAAATGGCAATGCAGGTGGATAAGGTTGTCAAGAAAGCATGCAGCATGTTTAACTTCATCAGTCACGGCACCGAGTATAAAACTCGGCAGGTCTTTCTGCAGCTGCACAGAATCTTAATTAGACCTCATATAGAATATGGTGTACAATTCTGGTCACCACACTGCCAGAAGAATGTGGATGCTTTGGGGAGGTTACAGAAGAGGTTTACCAGGATGTTGCCTGGTCTGGTGGGCATTAGCTATGAGGAGAAGTTGAATAAACTCAGCTTGTTCTCACTGCAATGACGGAGGTTGAAGAGTGACCTGATAGAGATCTACAAGATTATGAATGACATGGACAGAGTGGATAATCGGATGATCTTTCCTAAAGTAGAAAAGGCAAGTACTAGGGGATATAGTTTAAGGTGAGTGGGGAAAAGTTTAGAAGAGATGCGCAAGGCAAGTCTTTTTTACATGGAGGGTAGTGAATGTCTGGAACACGCTGCCTTGGGAGGTGATGGGAACAAGTAGGATAAGGGACAACTAGATGAATACATAAATAGGATGGGAATGGAAGGATACATACTCCATAATGCATACTGTTTTAGTTTAGGCAGGCATCATGATTGGCGCAGGCTTGGAGGGCTGAAGGACCTGTTCTTATGCTGTGTTTTTCTTTGTTCTTTGAACGGGCTTAGGGTGACAGGGGTAAGGTATAATTTGGATGTTAGAGGGAGTTTTTTCACACAGAGGGTGATGGGGGTGTGGAACACCCTGCCAAGTAAAGTGGTGGAGGCAGGTACTCTGGGGTTATTTAAGAGATACTTAGATGGGCACATGAATAGAATGGGAATGGAGGGACATAGAAAACTGATTTAAAATATGGATCATGAGCCTTGGGAGTTCCCTGGGAAGTGTGTAAATTGTCAATGATATTGATGTATTTGTTTTATCCTATAGGTACTTCGGTCCACTTTGTTTTCTCACAAGGGGCATACACGCGATGGGTCGTGAGAGGGCTGCTCTTGGATTTTGACAGTCTCTTAGTGCTTCACATCATTAGTGTACGCTTGACCTGGACCATTTGATGGCAACACGACAGCTCAGTGACTACTGCTGTGCTGTGCGGATACATGGATTTGGGCCTGTGTCTGTGGGAGTTTGCGCATTCTCCCCGTGCTTGTGTGGGTTTTCTCCGGGTACTCTGGTTTCCTCCCACATCCCAAAGATGTGCTCTTAGGCTGATTGGCAGAACAAATTCTCCCTAAATTGTCTCAAATTTGGTTCCAATGCATAGATCTATAAACATAGACAGGGATCATGGGTAGAAGTGGGAACATCGATATGGCGGCGCAGGCTCGTTGGGCCGAAGGGCCTGTTTCCCTTGCTGTTTTGTGCTTTTTGTTCTTTGAATGCTTCAATTGAACCTGCCTCCACTACAATTACAGGCAGAATATTCCAGTCCCAAACCACTTACTGTGTGAGTTTTACTGATGTCATATTTGATTCTCTATCAAGTCTCCTCTCTGCCTTCATCTCGCCATAGAAAACACTCCCAATCTCTCCAACCTATCCTCACAACTGAATTTTCTCATCCCTGGAACCATTCCTATAAAATTCTTCTGACTGTCTCCAATGCATTCACATTCTTGTGTAGCACTGGGAGCTGTGCATAGTATCCCAGCAGAGGTCCAACCAGCGTCTTGTGTTAGTTCAGCATAACCTCTTTGCTCCAGTTCTCTATATCCCTATTAATAAAGCCCAGAATACTATCGGACAAATTTCTCTGTTCCACTCACCACAGGAATCGTAATGGACGAGAGGCTGACCATGGAAAAGTCCTTTAATCTCAGGTAGGATTTTCCAGTTTTGGGGTGAACGCAGTCGGAAAATCCCAACCAATATGTTTTATTAACTGCTCTCCATCTGTCTTGTCACGTTCAATGATCTATGCACATATACACCCAGATTGCTCAGCTCCTGCATCCCTTTAAGAATTTTACCCCTTATTTTATATTTTCCCTCTATGTTCTTCAAATGAAAATTCATTACCTCATACTCCATCACAGTGAACTTCATCTGCCAACATTCGTACCTATTGTATAAAGCCAGCAGAGGCTTGATTTGAAGGAAGATGTAGTTGGTCTGATTAGTAAGTACGCAGACGACACAAAAATTGGTGGGGTTGCGAATAGTGAAGAGGACTGTCAGAGGTTACAGCAATATGTTGATCGGTTGAAGACTTGGGCAGGGAAATGGAGTTTAGTCTAGACAAGTGTGAAATCGTGCATTTTGAAATGCATGTATGAATTATACAATAAATGTATACATGAATTATACAGTAAACCAGCAACTTGAGTTGCCCACTGTTCCAGCAAGCTATCAATAGCAGCAATTTGTGGCTGGTGATAGAAGTGCTGAAAACATTTCTCCTAGATTTGTGGCCCTAACATCCTTATTTCCTCTTGAAGGATGTGCATCATGGATCTGCCCTGAACCCATTTCACTCATTTGACTATTTGGAGGCCATTAGTCTTCATTTCAGTCAGGATACGGGCATGTAAATAAGTCGCTGCTGAATTGAGAGAACGGGAAATCCTGACATCAGGGGTTCTTCAACCTTAAACCTACCTCAACTGCATCAACAGCCTTGTTATAGGTGTGTGCTTATTGGTTTTGTTTATGTACAAAGTCACAAGGAATTCTAACTTAGATCAATGATTCATGCAAACTTGGTCCCAAAGTTGTGCTGTGCAGTTTCCAATCAGATATCTAATTTCACCTGCAAGCACATATTTGGAGAAAATAAACAAACCCACTATTTAATACATACCGGATCATTTGGATTATACTGAATAACATATTCAATTTGTCCATTAGGACCATCATCGATATCAGTGGCTCCATTTCTTCCAGAGAAACCAGTGAAGATAGTTGTACCAACTGGTGTCAACTAAAAAACGGAAAAAAAACAAAATCACAAGATTAACAATTCACGTTAAAATTAAATTCTGCACACCAAATACTTCCTGATAATACAAAACAAATAGGGATATGTCTGAATGGCATTGCCAGGTGAGGGCATATTGTAAATTATTAACCATCTCTAAACCCGGAAACTTGAAAGTGCTTGAGCATATCCAGATTTAATTATTCTATTTCCTATATATAAACAGCATTAGTCCAGGAATCTAAATAACCATCATGCTATTTGGCATAGATTTTGAACACTGCCAGGATCTCAGAACTGGACATCCACGAGGAACTGTGGGCCACCAGCAGCAATACAGAATTCTATTCATCTACAGTCTGGAAATTCATGGCTCAATATACTGCCCAACATACCACTACCATCAAAACTGGAATGGCCTAACCTCGTTCAAAGAAGAGTGGACGAGGGCCTGAGCATTACCAGGTATATATAAAAATAAGATATCAACCTGGTGAGGCTACATCACAGAATCCTTAGAAGCATCAATATATAGAGGATCTTGGTGTACATGTCCACAGTTCCTTGCAAGTGGCACACAAGTGGATGAGGCGGTCAAGAGTGTGTACGGCATACTTACTTTCATCTGTCGGAAATAGAGTGTAAAAATTGGCAAGTCATATTGCAGGTGTATAGAAATTTGGTTGGCCACATTTGGAGTACTGCTTATAGTTCTGGTCGCTACACTAGCAGATGGATGTCAAAGCTTTGGAGAAGGTACCAGAAAGGTTTAACAGGCTGTTGCCTGGTTTGGAGGATATTAGAAACGAGGAGAGGTTGGACAGACTAGATTTGTTTTCACTTGAACACAGGAGACAGAGGGGCGCTCCAGGTGGTGGTAGTGGCAGCACTGCAGTGGTCGCAAGCTGGCCAGCAGATGGGAAAACTGACAGATCAGGACCAGTGCACATGTGCAGAGTTTC
Source organism: Sphyrna mokarran (assembly GCA_024679065.1). Classification (NCBI taxonomy): domain Eukaryota; kingdom Metazoa; phylum Chordata; class Chondrichthyes; order Carcharhiniformes; family Carcharhinidae; genus Sphyrna; species Sphyrna mokarran. The sequence goes on from JAGIQG010000017.1 coordinate 47,310,646, forward strand.
AGAACTGTCAAACTCCGGTGTAAATAAGCCCAAGTTTTTAAATGAGAGTCACGACTGGGATCTCTGTCATGCACAGAGTGTGGAGATTCAGGTAACAAGCTAAACTGACAAAACAGTTGGAATTTAGAATAGTTTTCCATCAATTCAGCACTTTTGAGAGAATCACCCCCTATATTGCACTGTAACTTCATTATTGTCAAGTTAAAATTCTGGAACTCCCTTCCTAACAGCAGTATGGGTGCACCTACACTACATGGACTGCAACAGTTCACAACCCCTTTGTCATGGGCAACTAGGGATGGATAATAAACGTTGGTTTAGCCATCAAACCTCAAATCCAATTAAAGAATAAATGAAACCATTATGTTTATAATATTTTACCATCTGCATGGCTTGATGTGAGAAAGCCCAAGGTCTAACAATTATGAAGCTTGAAAAGTAATGTTCCTGATATGACTGCACATGAAAGAAGGTCAACCTTGATGAACATCTCATTCTGAAGTGCTTGCTAATGAAAAATAACATAAGCAACTTGACAGGTATATCACTCCAGAATGACCCAAGAAAGAAATGACTGATACATTTTAGATTCAGAATGATGTGGTCCTGAATGGAACAAGTCGCTGTGCTGAGATTCCGAAACCTTTTGCTCATTCAGAAAGACAGGTCTGATGCACATGTCTTCTAAGTAAACTGAACATGTTCAAACCAATTCTCTTTGAACATCTTGTATGTTTTGCTGACATTTTTAATGTGCTATGTATTCTCAAATCTGAATACTATTCTAGCTACAGGATATGGTTGCCTTCAACCACATAGGCAATTTCATGTGGCAATACAACCAGTTAGTCAACATTGGGCTCTTCAATGGAAATAGTGACTGCAGAAATCAATTTAGCAAAAAAGAACAAGGTGAATGGAGAAAACAAAACTGGAGCATATCCTGGAGGTGCAAGCCAGTTTCATAATATTCAAGTTTACGTCCTAGCCTGATTCCACCTCAAAGGCAAATGTTTCTACTTGAGTGTGCAATAATTGTGCTGCCGCAAATTTCTCCACTGAATTTTTATCACGCGCCACAAGTAACATGCAACTGAGACATTGGAGATATCAAATTAAATAAAGGAGCACAGGATTAGTCCAGGAGATGTAGATAAAGTGTTTGAGCGATGCAAGTGGCAGACTTCTGTTGAGTAGAGATCTCCCCTAGTTACTGACTATAGCATTTAGGGATTCGGACCTCGCAGGCTGTGTTTGCAAACAGAGACTGCACTTTGATCAGGATTACTAAATAAATCATTTGACATTGCAAAACACACATTGCTATTTTAGGGGGCATGTTGGCCACCTGGACCTATGCAATCATTAACAGTCGGCTGCACTGCAATTTATCATAGGCTGCATGACATGGCCAGTCACATTTTCCAATACACATTATACAGTACAATTACTTTACCTGACTCAGAAAATCAGAAACTGACAAATAGATATCATTTTATCGTAACCAGTTTGAAAACTTCAGCTATGACAGCCCATTACATGAATCTACCTCCTCTCTGCCCTGTGGTTTCTGGAGCTGGTGCCTTGTTCTTGTTTCTGGGCTCCTACACTACCAGAACTTGTGATTGATTGTTATCGTCATCCTTGGTAAAGTTCTTCAAAGAGTCAAGGTTTGGAGTATTGTGTGGAGCTTTGGTGTACTTATCTGAGGAAAGATGCCCTTGCTATAGAAGGACAACAGCGAAGGTTTACCAGGCAGATTCCTGGGATTTTATATTAATTCAATATAATGGGGCATGGGTGTCACTATCTGATCAGCATTTATTGCCATGAAGAGACCACTTAAGGGCCTTAATGGAGCATGCTTGGGCTTCCCGTCCAAAGCCCAGCTCGGCCCACTGTAAAACATGTATGGATCAGAATGAGTGGGATTCCAGAGGAAATCCCACCAATGCAATTTCATGCTCCCCACCCTATTTCCACCATCTCAAAATCTGCTGGAGGCATTGGGGGAGGGGGGGGGGAATAAAATTCTGACCACTAAGAGTAATAAGGCTGTTACATATCACCAAGTTTCAAAGCTCAACAGTTTTACTCCCAGGCCTAAACTGCAATAAATATTCACAATAACAAAATGTTTCACATTAACCTAATTTCATTTTAATCAATAATAGCGAAGAGGAAAAAAATGCTTTGAAAAGCCAAGGGTCAAAACCTTTGTATGCCTGAGTTTGCTTGCAGATATTGCATTTTTGTCTGAAAGGAGTTACCAAAGAGAAGCAAAGGAAATTATAGATTGTCTTTTCATGGAGACTTAGTCTGCATTACATTTTTGGCTTGCAATTTAGTGCTGGGATTAACAGCTCTGGGCTGGGATAATATCTGTCACTATTTAATTTATTACTACCCGACTGAGGACAGGCTCAAGTAGGAAAGAGTCACCGGCTGACAGTAACTTCACATTCATCCTTCAAGGGGTTTAACTATTTTTTCATGTTTCAGATGTTCTCCCTGTGGACAAGGTTTTCTGAATTAGAAGGCACTGGAGGAAGCACTTATGGAAGCCACAGAGGAAGTAGTGGATTGGATCTCAAGCAATGAGGAGACAAAGTACAGGAAAGAAATAGAGAATCTGGCAAAATGGTGCGACAACAATAATCTCTCCCGCTACCAGTAAAATGGAGGAGATGGCCAGTGTAACATACTGCGTGTGGCCAATGTCTACAATCATTAAGAGAGACTTCAGACCTTTTTGGAACAAGGAAGTTATTTACTGAATTGAGAAATTTAGGTATCAAAGATTTATGCAGCACAAAGACTGCCAAGGGGCAGAGTACCTGTTCTACATGCTTATAGAACATTCTGCAGAGAGAGGACTCCACTCTGTATTGTGAACACTCAGTCTCAATTTCCAAGAGTCTCACAAATCAAGTGATCCTCTCTTGCTGTATGTCTTAAAGAGACAGACATCATGCATACAACAGTCTCGACATGCATACAACAGTCTCGATACGCCCCTGTCCACATCAATGGTGATGAAGTGGAAATGGTCAAGAGCTTCAAGTTTTTAGATGTCCAGATCACTAACAACCTGTCCTGTCTCTCCACGCTATAGTTAAGAAAACTCACCAATGCCTTTAATTTCCCAAAAAGCTAAGTAAATTCGGCATGTCCGCTATGACTCTCACCAATTTTTACACATGCACCATAGAAAAAGTATCATTTCCACTTTTATCACAACTTGGTATGGCTCCTGCTCTGATCAGTACCACAAGAAAATACAAAGGGTTTGAACGTAGACCAGCCCATTTCACAAACCAGCTTCCCATCCATTGTCTACACTTCCTGCTGCCTTGGAAAAGGAGCCAGCACATTGAAGAACTCCACACACCCCAGACACACTATTTCCTACCTTCTTCCATCGGGGAAAAAAGATACAAACATTTGAGATCACGTACCAATTGACTCAAGAACAGTTCCTTCCCTGCTGCCATCAGATTTTTGAATGGACCTACTGTATGTTAAGCTGATATTTCTCTACCCTATCTGTAATCTCAACACTATATTCTGCATCCTCTTCCCTATGTACTTTACGAATGGTATGTTTTGTCTGTATAGCGTGGAAAAAAATACTTTTCATTGTATCTCAATACATGGCACAATAATAAATCAAATCAAATCAAATCAGTGGTCAGCATTTTCATAAGTGTTATCCCACAAATAATTGCATCAAAAACACAAAACTCAAATCAGCGAAAACAGTAATTTCAATTAAACTTGCATTCAAGAAACACCTTTCACAACCTCTCAGGATATCTCAAAGTACTTATAATCAATGAAGTACTTTTGAAGTGTTGTCACTGTTGTAATGTAGGACAATTACAAAGGAAAGAAAAAAACTATGATAATTGCTATGGATGAGACTCACATATGGGTATGGTTTGGAATAAATCATAAGTGAGCATGAATAAATTAATTTTGAAAGAACAGAGTTCCTCTGATTTCTCTATATTGCATATCACTTGCAAGTAATTCACTTCGTAATTCCCCAAAGCCTGTCCACCATCTACAAGTCAATAGTGTCTTGGAATATTCTCCAATTGCCTGGATTAGTGCATTCCCAATAATAATCAAGAAGTTCGACACCATCCAAGACAAAGAAACCCACTTGAAGTTCGACACCATCCAAGACAAAGAAACCCACTTGATTGGCACCCCATCTACAAAGAGTGGGGTGGCATAATAGCACAATGATTAAGTTTGATTCCTGGCTTCGATCACTGTCTGTGTGGAATTTGCACATTCTCCTTATGTCTGTGTGAGTCTGTGATGCATACATTAGAGGGATTAACCCGTATATATATGGGGATAGGGCCTGGATGAGGTTGTGATCGATGCAGGTTCAATGGGTCAAATGGCCTCTTTCTGCACTGTAGTTTTTTTTTGATTCTATGAGTCACTCCTTCCATTACCCATCACTGCACAGTGGCAATAGTGTGTACCAGATGCACTACAGCAACTCATCAAGGCTCCTGAGACAGCACCCATGACCACTCCATTTAGAAGGACAAGTGTAGCAGGTACATCAGAACATCATAAGTTTCCCTCCAAGACACTCATCATCTTGACTTGGACATATGTCATCGTTTCTTCACTGTTGCTGAGCTTAAATCCTGGAACACCCTCCCTAACAGCACTGTGGGTATGCCTACACAAAATGAACTGCAGCAGTTCAAGAAGGCAACTCAACACTACCTTCTCTAAGGAAATTAGGGATGAGCAATAAACAGTGACCTAGCCAATGATATCTATATCCCTTGAATGAATAAAAAACTCAATTCATGGTATACAAAGATTCACCAATTTAAATCGTGCAGCTGAAAATTGATACATATACCATCCTTGCATGTCTATTCTTCCTATAAAAAATGAAAATTGATGAGGATGCCAAGTGTCTTGATTTATTTTGCATTTTAAATCATTTTGTTGGCTCCAATATGTAAAATTATGAATTTGGTGCATAATTAATCAACATTGGCATCCAACTTGAATAGCATAGACCAAAAGGACGGAAAAATTAGACTTTTCATGAATCAGCATGCTGAAAGTCTTTGAAACTGAGTGGGATTTTCAGCTGCTGGTCCCAGCCAAATCGGCGGAACCATTAGAGGGTTGAAAATCCAATGACAGATGTGGTGGGCTCCACAATGCTTTCTTAACTGTGGCACAACATTAGGATCTCACCTCCATTTTTCCCAGCCAACCTGAGAAAGCAGACACAATAACATGTTAGATCTCCCAAGAAAATATTTTGAATTGAAGTGATTTTTGCAGGGGTCAGGATGGCTGAACTGCATATGAATATTGACGCAGAAACAACCACAGAGACAGAGAGCAGAGCGGGAAAGACTCCTGCTTTGAAATTTGACCTGTCCAAAAGATGGGAGGGGGAGGATATCTTCTACAACCAAGCATGCCGAAGTGGAAGTGGCTGAGCAGAACTGTGGTCTGAACAAACCTGTAGACCGAGAGCCAAGAGGATCCAGAATCTCAACAGGGTGGTAAAGGTGAGCAGTCTCACACTGTTAGGTACCAAGTTCCATAATTTGACTTCCAGAATTCTTTTGAAAAATACACCTTGCAGTTGCATTTATTTCATTCTCTCTAGGCACCTCACATCCATCCGAACACTCTCACTCATTCTATTATCCACTTGCAATTATACTTCATAGTCACCCTCCACAAAAGTAGGCCTTCCACGCTATTCACACAAGCCATTTTCTGCATTCATAACTCTCTACATTCCCTGGGAAAAGGGAATAGTTAATTTCAGGAGAGATTATAGACCCAGTTTAGCATTTTGAGATTGAGAATAACAGGCATCTTAACGAACATTGGTAAAATGTGCCAATAAGAATCTAAGAATTAGGAATACAGTAGGTCATTCAGCCTCTCAGACATACTGCACTATTCAATAATTTTGTACTTGATCTGATCATAGTTCCAACCCATTTTCTGTCTCCGCCCCTTGACTCTCAAAAATCTGATTAATTTCATCCTTGAATATTTTCAATGACCCAGCCACAGTTTGACTTTTCCAGTACTGCTTAGATCATCACACCTTGCAGTTGAAATGAAGGGAAATAGATAACCCTCTGTGGAGATTCCAAAGAACAATGGCCCACTGATGGAAAACATATACTCACCCCATCTCAAACAGGAGACCTCTTATTCTAAAACTGTGCGCTTAGTTCTGAAATAAAACAGTAAAGTCGCCATAGTCCCAGGCAACCATAGGAAGTGACTGGTGACGATGTAACCTGAGGATCACCACACCTCAGACAAGGTTGAGAGATGGGCTTTCATGAATAACCACAGCCGATACAGAAATTGAACCCAAGCTATTGACATCGTTCTGCATCACAAACCGGCTGTTCACCAACTAAGCTGACCAACCGCCATTTCTAGATTACTCTGACAAGGAAAAGCGTTCTTTTAACATCTACTCTGGCATGCCTCGAAATTTTACATGATCCGATAAGATACCTCTCATTCTTTTGGACGCCAGTGTTTATGGACACAAACTCACGCTCAGACATCCCTTCATCCAAGAACCACCTTCTCTTGCCTTCAGTGAAAGCAAAACTCCCCTCAAATAAGGAGATGGAAGCTGTACGCAGTACTCTGTGGTCTCGCTAACATACAGCTGTAGCCAGACATTTCTACTTTTATAATCTATTCCTCCTGCAATAAAGCTCAACATTGCCTTCCTATGTCTTGCTGTGTCTGTTTGCTAACTTTTCCATGTATGGGGACACCCAGGTCCTTCTCTAGCACAGCATTTTGTAGCATCTTTTCACTTAAGTAAATCTATGCTTCCTTTCAAGATAAATAACTTCACATTTACCCACATGATGTTCCATCTCTCCAATTTTTGTTGACTCACTTAAACTTTACAGACACAAGTTCTCCATGCAACTTTCTTTCCAACTTGCCTTTGTGATATCAGAAAATTTATTTACAATGGACTGTGCACAATAGTACAAGTAATTACTATAGATTTAAGTAGTTTCCTGATAGTAACAGATAGTCAACTTTAAAATGACTCATGAATCCAGACTCTGTAAATATATTACTCCCAATAAATGCCAACTTATCTTTTGTGGCTTATTTTATGCAGCTCCTTATCAAATGTCTTTTGTCAATCTCAATAAACTACATTTCATCTTTCCCTTAATCCACCCTGCTGGTTACATTTTTAAAGAACTCTAAGATTTTTAACCCTGATTTTTCTTACATAAAAATATATTGAAACTGTCTGATTGTATCATATTTTTCTAAATGGCCTGTTATTATCTCATTAAAAATGGATTCCAGTGTTTTCTCATTGACAGATATTAGGCTAATACACCTACAGTTTCCTGCTTTCTGCCTCCCTCCTTTTTTGAATAGTGACATTAAGTTTTTGGTTTTCCAAGGCACTGGAACATGTCCAGTTTCGACAGACTTTTGAAAATTACAATTAATCCATCAAATAAATTTGCAGCCATTTATTTTAAGGCCCTAGAGTAAAGATGATTAAATCCAGGAAATTTCCCAAACTTTAGTCCCATTAGTTGCCCAGGTACTTTTTATCCAGTAACTATTCTCCAGTGATGACAATTGCTTTAGGTTCCTCTTAATCATTTTCCATTTGATTTTTTACTGTCCTTGTGATGTTTTTGGAGTCTTCTACCACGAAGACAGATAAAAAAATCTTTGTCTCTGCCATTTCCATTTTCCCATTATTAATTTCCAATCTTATCTTCTAAGGTTCTAATGGTTATTATACACTCTTCCTTTTTATCCACCTGTAGAAGCATTTAGTCATTAATGTTTGTATTCTAATTTCTTCCTTTATATATTTTTAGTCATCCTTTAGTGGTTTCTATAATTTTCCTAATTGTGCACCTTTTCTTTCACTATCTTTAACGTGTGGGCCGAAGGGCCTGTTTGTGCTGTAGTGTTCTATGTTCTATGGTCACACCTCTCTATATTTCAATATTTCCATCCCACTCAATAATAGGGTAGCAAATGCATAGGTATGTTATGAAGTTTAAATTTATTTATTAATGTCATAAGTTGGCTTACATTAACATTCAATGAAGTTACTGTGAAAATCCCCAGTTGCCACACTCGGCACCTGATCGAGTACACTGAGGAGAATTTAGAATGGCTAATGTCTTTCAGACTGTGGGAGGAAACCACAGCACAGACATGGGCAGAAAAGTGCACAAACCTTAACCCTGGAGGAATCTTGGCTTGCAAACGAGCCGTCTCGATTCTGGTCCCCAACTGGAAAGTCCAACCCTGAGGCCCCAATAACTCATGGGGGAGGTTTTGAGAGCAGAAGGGCAAAGGATTTTGGTTGAGTGGATTTGTCCACATGTTATGCAGTATTAATGTCACTGTATCCATTCTTTATTCTTCCACAGCCTGGGATCCAGTCTGATTAAGAGTGCTGGCTCCCTGTCAGGCAGGGAACACTTCAGTTCCTGAGTCCCATCTCCATTAATCCTGATGTCAGGTTTAAACCTTTTTTTAAAATTCACATACCACCCAACTCCAACCTGTTTTCTCGTGGGTGTAAAGGTCCACCTGAATGATTGTGGCAAGGGATAATTCAGCCCAAAGATAAAACAGTCAGTTGACTTGAAGCAAATCCAAACAATTTTGTCTGTGGAACCTGATTATCTTCTTGAGACTAAATGACTTGGAGACATTGGGCTACCATTCTAAAGAAGCTTTGGTGCTTTTGTCTGAACTACTACTGCATGTAATCTCTCTCATTAATTATCTCTCAAAAATATAGTACTGATGCAGATCTTAACTGCATCACCAGCTGAATCTTACTTTTAGAATTTGCTACAGAGATAAAGGCAGTCAGTGTACAGCAGGCAAATGTTTCATTTGATCATATTCCAAGAATGCAGTTTTAAGATTCAACTTATCTCAAAACCAAATGACAGGTTACATTAGATAGCAGAGATGAGATTAGCTGTTATATCCCTACTCATTGGTCAGCACACATGATACTGTTTTTTAATGCGATAGTTTTCATGAATTATACTTTCAGACAGCTTACTTCAACAGTTCTATTAAACTCAACAACTTAATACAGGGTTATTTTCACCTTATATAAAATATAGTGCCCCCAAAATTAACTTTTATGACGGCTTCCTTGTACGTGGTTCTGGTCCTCACTTTGATTAGTCTATCCTTCAGATTTGCAATTACTATTTGTTTTGACTCGAAGCAAACGGAGATGTGTCGAAGTCAATTTCTACACTTCTCCATGGATTTGTTTCCATTATTTTGTTCTTTCTCAAGCAACTTAATAAGGTACAGAATCTCTTTTGTCCCCACCAGAAACTTTACTAGATTCCAAAATCATCGCGCAAACAAATTTTTAAGCCTGTATGTTGTTTTGTTTTCATCCAATGTCAATGGTCCCATACAAACCTAATTCAGTAGCAGATCAGAAGACCCCCATTAGCTTTTGTTGAGTATATAATATATATCTCACCCAGCTGTAATTCAGTGATACAAAAGGATATTTAAATTCATAAGTTAATTCAGTCAGCTCTGAGTCATATTCAGCTTCACCACTTCTCTGATTGCCGGGTGAGAGCAAATTGATTTTTTGTTATCATCCATTGATTTTGACTAGGATAGTTGGACAATCTGTTGATTAACCTTTTGTGAAATGATAGGTGTTCACAGAACATAAATAATTGTAGGTGATTGAAGTACTTCATGAAATTCATAATATAAGGGCAGCACGCTGACACAATGGTTAGCGTTGTTGCTTCCCAGCGACAAGGACCTGCGTTCAATTCTGGAATTGTGTGGAGTTTGCACATTCTCCCGGTGTATGCGTGGATTTCCTCCAGGTGCTCCAGTTTCCTCCCACAATCCAACGATGATGTGCAGGTTAGGTGGATTGTCCTGGTTAAGTTGGTCTTAATGTCAGGGCATTAGCAGGGTAAATATGTGGGGTTACTGGAATGGGTTCTACATGGAATCGTGGTCAGTGCTGACTCGATAGGCTGAATGGCGTGCTTTTGCACTGTAGGGATTCTATGATTTGGTTCGTATCTTCTTTGTTATTTGAGAAACATTATAAAAGGTCTCTCTGAACAAAAATTAGAGGGTAATCAAGCAGAATCAACATGCTTCTCTGAAAGGGAAGACATGTTTAACCAATATTTAATAGCTCTTTGAAGAAGTAATATATTCTGTTTTTAAAGGGGAACTAGTGGTTGTACTGTACTTTTATTTCCAGAAGACATTTGATAAGATGCCATATCAAAGATTACTGAGAAAAATAAAAGCTCATGGTGTAGAGACAACATTTCGGCATGGATTGAAGATTGACAAACTAACACAAAACAGAGATTAGCTATAAATGGTTCATTTCCTGATTGGCAAGATGTAATGAGTGGTGTGCCACAGAGATCAGTGCCAAGACCTCAGCTTCTTACAATTTATATAAATGAGTTGGATGAAAGGACTGAAGGCATGTTTACTAAATTTGGTGATGACAGAAAATTAGGTGGGGAAGCAAGAACTGATGGAGACACATGGTGGCTACAAAGATAGATTAAATGAGTTGGCAAAAGATCTGACAAATGGCATATAATGTTGAAAATGTGAAATTGTCCATTTTGGCAGGAAAAATAAAAAGGAAGCATATTATGTAAATGATGGAAGATTGAAGAACTCTGTGGTGCGGGCTTAATTCTAAAATGGGGTATTTGACGCGCATTCAACCACAAAAGGAAATAAAAATAAACACAGGTGGCGGGAAGATATTACAAATCCATTGAGCTGTCAATTGAAGTCTTTTTCAAGATACTTGAGTTCAAAGAGTTCCACGTTGGAATGAAGTGAGTCCCAAAGAATTCAACTTGAGCCTCAGCAGCTTCCAAACAAAGCTGTGTGCATACATTGGGGTTGAGAGTCCAGTCATGCAGACTGGAACCACCACCACCATCCATCCATCTCCATCCTCCCTGCGTATTTATCCTCTCTGTTAAAGGGGTCTGCTCTCACCTGCAGATTCTGACAGAGCGAAAGGAAAATCTCTGCTGCAGAATGGAGAGTTGCAATGTTTTAAAAGCTTGCCAAGTAACTAGAGGGCATGAAAAATAAAGTGACCAGGTCAGAATTTTCACAGCTGACAAGCAAGAAAGAGATAGTGATCACAGGGCTGCCTGAAATCACTGTATCAGGGATAATCTTCCAAGTCTGCCAGGGTTAGAAGGGACAGTCCACCCATGAGATCCATAGCCCAAGGTTCAACTCTTGCACCCAGCCTGAGCCAACCCAACTCTCAGGACCCTTGAAGAACTCTTGCTCTGCAGCTGGCAGCAGCAGAGGGGCAAATGGCCAGTGGACCTAGCTCCTTGAGCTCCCTTGGTGCCCAAGACCCCTTGCCAGAGCATCAGTGCCAAGATAACCAGGGACAGTGTACAGGTGGCACTGCCAAGTGCATGGCCTGAAGAGGGCTGAGTAAGGGGCTGGGCTGGGGGAGGACTGAGTGGGGGATCTGAGGGAGAAGGAGGTCTGATTGGAAGGTCTGCAGGTGATGAGGAGGCTGATTGGAAGTCTAAGAGCACCTGAGCAGGGAGACTGCAGCGGAGAGGGGGGAGGCGGAGGTGATGGTGGTGGTGGTGGCGGCTAAGTGGTCATTCTGAAAGGGGAGGACAGATGACTGGGGGAGAGGTAGTCTGAGAGAGAGGGCAGCAATCAGGGAAGGGGGATAGATCAGGTAATTCTAATGCCTATTTCGTGTGGCATTGGTTACTTATTATTTATGGGTGGGAGGACAGAGAAGGCCTCTCTTTGCTGAGGGGTTGGTAGTGTACCCCCAATCTTTGTAGGGACATCATTTCTTTTTTTGATGGGAGGGAGGCCTATCTCTGATATGGAGATTGGGGAGGACCCATTTAAAATGGTGACTTGATCTCAGAACAGCAGAGTTGGTCAATGGGTTGCTCTGTACTGTGCATTATTAATCATTATAGTCAATAAGAAAATCAGTCAGTCAATTGTGCAATTCATGGCCATGTTTTTCTGTTTGCAAAGGACAGGGCTCTATATGTGAATATATGTCGCTGTTAATATAGTGTGAATCACACTGTGCGCCTGACTGATGATTTTAAATTGGTTATTATTGTAATTCTTAGCACAATCAGGATTGTTCACTAAGTATTTTCCATACGTTTTCATGGCAATGTCTCCATCAGTTAGCATCCACTTGCCAATCAATCAGTATCTTCTTCTTATGCAGTAGATATTGTTGTTCCTCAATTTGTATTCTTGTGAATCTGTCCTAATGAACGCACAATGAAAAGTTTCAAAAGCACATCTCTTTTTTTTCAGCAGGGCTGTCTATCTTCATTAGTAAATGTACTTATGTGACGGGAAGAAAAGAAGAAACACATTTGCATTCGTGTTGTGCCTTTCACAAACTCCTGATGTCCCAAAACATTTCCAACCCCGATGAAATGACTGCAAGGGTAGAGTCTGTTGAATTGTAAAGAAACAGCAGGTTTGAGGGCAATTGTGACAGTGCTGGAGATGGAGTGACAAGCTGCGAGTGAGAGCACTGTTGGAAGTGCAAAAAATGGACAAGATCATAGAGCAAAGCAATTAACCCATTAAACTTTTCCTAATTCACTGTAATTTTTCTTAATCAAGCCAAGAAATAGCAAACACCTCTGGACATTTCACAATGAAAACATCCTTATTTCACATTGTTTGAAGGACATCAAGAAGTCTTTGTCATACATCAACTACTCATCAAAGTAGCACTGCAGACTTCACTTGATGATTTCAACCATTTATAAAGCACTCCCTTTAAATTATTTTAGCCTGCAAATTGCAATGAAACACACTCACTCAACATGTTTTTATCTTTAAGGGAGAGTTGGTTTATTTGCACCTATGACTATTGTTTAACATGGGCACTGATGTGAAATGGTTTCAGTAATGAAAATGGTTGCAGAAAATGATTACCAATTTTGATAGGAAAAGAAAACAAAATAAAACTGCAACTGATTTTTTAATTTAACCCTAGCAAAATCAACACTTCATTGATATCCAGTCTCAGAATGCTCAAATGTTATTTCACTTCTTGCAACTAAATGCTTCTCCAATATTTAGTTCAAATTTGTGATTAGCAGTGGTCTTACAAACATAAGAACCAGAAGGAGGCCATCTGGTCTCTTGAGCCTGTTCTGCTATTCAATAAGATCATGGCTGATCTTTTTGTCAACTCAGCTCCACTTATTCACCCACTCACCATAACCCTTAATTCCTTTACTGTTCAAAAATTTATCTATCCTTGCCTTAAAAATATTCAATGAGATAGTCTCAACTGCTACCTGGGAAGAGAATTCCACAGATTCACAACCCATTATGAGAACAAGTTCCTCCTCAACTCAGTCCTAAATCTTCTTCCTCTTATTTTGAGGCAATGCTCTCTAGTTCTAGTTTCATCCACCAGTGGAAACTTCTCTGCTTCAACATTATCTATTCACTTCATAATCTTACAAGTTTCTTTAAGACCTTCCCTCATTCTTCTGAATTTCAATGAGTATAACCCCTGTCTACTCAGTCTCTCCTCATAAGAAAACCTTTTCAAGTCCCGAATCAATGCATCCCCTCCAGTGCCAGTATATCCTTTCTCAAGTAAAGAGACCAAAACTGTACACTGTACTCCAGGTGTGGCCTTACCAGCATCTTATATAGCTGCAACATAACCTCACTGTTTTTAAACTTCATCCTTCCAGCAATGAAGGACAAAATTCAATTTGCCTTTTTAATTACCTGCTGTACCTGTAAACTAACTCCTTGAGACTCCTGCACAAGGACACCCAGGTCCCTCTGCACAGCAGCATGCTGCAATTTTTTGTTATTTAAATAATAGTCCATTTTGCTGTTATTCCTACCAAAATGGATGACCTCACATTTATGAACATTGTACTTTATCTGCCAGACCTGCGCCCACTCACTTAGACTCATTCATACAATCAACAGAATTGACCCACTGTTTGGTTGCAGATTCCTCTCTGGATAATTGGTTGGGTTCTCTCTCTCTTCCTCCTTTTGATAATTGGTGGAGGCTATTTCCTTCAACTGTAATTCAAGTCTCCAATGTATTCAATCCTTTATACCCTTTTTTGAGGGGATGGGTATAGTCTATCATATTGACAAGCCATACTTGTCTATCAACTTTATTTCTACTTGATGATTTATTCCTGCTTATTCAACTTTTTTTTTGCGCCTTCTGAATGATTAGAATGACTGGCAGAGGGTCATCTAGACTCGAAACATTGGCTCTACTTTCTATCCACAGATACTGTCAGATATGCTAAGATTTTCTAGCATTTTTCTGTTTTTGTTTCCAGCATCCACATTTTGCGCTTAACATTTTACTATGCCGCTAACACAGTGGCATGTGAATAACACCCTATTCCACTTAGGACTAGGACCATATCTCAATTCCAGAACCAATAGTAATCTAAAGATTTCTTCGAAGATTTCTTGAAATTCAGTTTTAGGAAAGTAACTTCAACAACTCATCAGTTGGTCACACTTTCTATCACGTCACTGCTTTATGTCACAGCCTGTTTGGAGGTCTGAAGATTTAATTTCTAACACAGCAGCAGTATTTTCAAAACTTTTCAAGTTCTGAGTTCATTTATTTCCAGATATACCAGCACACTATATTTATTCAATACTTATTTTGTTGGGAAAAATTAATTAGTCTTCTGGTTCTACATTTTCAAGTGGAACAGTATACTGCTTGATCTAGTCTGATGTAAATAAAATGAAACATTCAGATTCTCCAAGTGTCTTCTCCTGTAAATATTAAATTCATGGATATTCAAACCAATTCAAAGAACATATTTTTGAGAAATGCATACCAGATTATCCATCATCTTGATTTGAACACTGACCTCGTTAATTTCCACATGGTATCGTGCTTGTTGAAAAGATGGTGAGTTATCATTTCGATCTCTCACTATAATTCGCACTTCATGTTTGATGACACTTCCAACTCGCAAGTTCACGCAATCGAGCACAACCACAATGGACTGGATACTTGACGGAGGCTATTAATAATAAAATGAAAGGAAGGTTTCAGAGCCAATATTTTTCCAAGATCTCTTCCACTGTTATTAATCTCATTGGAAACATTCCAACAGTTGATGAGAAAGGAGCCAAACAACTCCTGATTGAAGTTATTCATAAGTCATTTATAACTTTCAGTGCAAAGATCAAGTGACTGTTTTGAACTTACCTGATTAATGTTAAGAAAACATATCCTTGTCATAATACGTGTAAAAAAAAAAATAGCTTTTTCTGAATCTCATGAATTTTTAGAGGGCTGCAGCACATTTATCTTTCTGGCAGTTAAACTCTTATTATGATTTTAATTTGAAACTTTGTAGTCCTCAAATGCATTCTCTTCCCTGTGTTGCAGACATACGATTATTGTTGAAGATTACCTATTTCAAAATATTTTTTGCTCCATCTGTTACAAGCATTTTCTGGAGGTTTGGAGACACAGATCTGTGGCCTACAAAAATCTACTGTTAATTTTTAATTACTTGCACAAATCCAATCCTTTTCTCCCTCCATTATAATGATTACAATTTTAACAATTTTCACTTTCTAATCCATGGTTGTTATGCTAAGGCTGGCTTGCCTTAGTTAAACTGCAGTTAAAAAGAACTTTGTGCCAACTCAAACCAGTATGAACAACTCTTTTGCTGAGGTTATTCTAGCCCATAACACAACTGGTATTTTTTTTTTGGTTATCTTCCTACTCTGACATTAACATTCTGGACATTCAGAAGGATGAGGAAGCAGCAACACCACTAAGTTTAAACAATAGGAAGGTGAGTGAAGCTGGTAGAAGCAATATTCAACTAGTGAGAAATTTCAGTTCTAAATACAGCTTCAAAATCATTAGAATTTTGACTGAAAATGGACTGGGAGAAACGATTTACAGACATTCATACGAAATGAATTGAGAGATTAAAATGATAAATGAATAGTGCATGAGGGCATGCACAGAGTAGCACTGTGCATACCTAAAAATGAGATGCCAACCTGATGAAGCTGCAACACATGCAATATATGCATGACAAAAAAGCATAAACAGCAAGAAATAGACAGAACTAAGCGTTCCTACAACCAAGAAAGCAATTTGACACTCATGATTCTGTCACACGCAGTCGTGAATGGTGAAGCACAATTAAACAATTAACTCACAGAGGAGAGTCGACAAGTATGCCCACGCTCAATGATGGGGGAATCCAGCACATCA
Source organism: Sphyrna mokarran (assembly GCA_024679065.1). Taxonomy (NCBI): domain Eukaryota; kingdom Metazoa; phylum Chordata; class Chondrichthyes; order Carcharhiniformes; family Carcharhinidae; genus Sphyrna; species Sphyrna mokarran. The sequence continues at coordinate 47,327,030 of JAGIQG010000017.1, forward strand.
GTGTAAAAGACAAGGCTGAAGCATTTGCAATCATCTTCAGCAAAGGTGCTGAATGGATGAGTTGAAGATAGTAAGAAGTCCGACAACACCAGGTTTAAGTTCAACCGATTTATTTGATAGTAAACTCACAAGCTTTCAAGGCTATGCTCTTCGTCTTACTGTGTTTACCCCAGTCCAACGCTGGCATCTCTACATCATGACTTGAAGATGCCAGTTTTGACCCAATTCGATTCATTCAATATATCAAGAAAGGGCTGAAGGCACTGGATACTGCAAAGGCAATGTTTGCTGACAATATTCCAGCAATAGTGCTGCAGAACTAGATATGCCCCTAGCTAAGCTGTTTCAGTACAACACTGGCATCTGTCCGTCAATGTGGGAAATTGACCTGATTTGTCCTGTACACAGAAAGCAGGACAAATCCAACTCAGCCAATTCCATTAGTCTATTCTCAACCATCAGTAAAGGGTATAGAATCATCCCTGCAGTGTAGGGGTGATATGATTCCTTAGTATTATTTCTCTAGAAGATTCCCAAGTCAAAAATGTTACAGACATGAATGAATTATCTTGCAAAGAAATACGATTACACAGTGGAGTATTTAACACAACGGCAACATTTTAATAAATGGCCTATATTTAACTGTACTTAGAACATGTGTGGTACAGATTGTAAATTAATTAATCATAAAGCTTTTTGTTTCTAGTACGGTACAATGCTGTATTTAAAAGCATCCTGACAGTGCAGAAGGAGGCCATTTGGCCCATCAACAACAATCCCATCCAAGCCCTCTTCCCATAAACCCAGATATTTGCCTTTCTAAGCCCCTGACACTAGAATCAATTTAGCATGGCAATCAACCTAACGCACATATTTTTGGACTTGGAAGAAAATCGGAGCACCTGGAGGAAACCCATGCAGACATGGGGAGAAAGTGCAAGCTCCACACCAACAGTGATCCGAGGCCAGAATTGAACCCTGGCACAGTGAGGCAACAGTGCTAACCACCGTGCCACCATGCCACTCATATATATGGAATGTAGTGTTTACAGTCATTGCTTGGCTCTAAAGAAAAATCAACTTAACACAACATAGGTCCATTCAGAAATCTGATGGCAGCAGGGAAGAAACTGTTCTTGAGTGGATTGGTATCGATCGTCAGACTTTATCTTTTTCACAATGGAAGAGGGTGGAAGAGTGTATATCCGGGGTAGGTAGGATTATTGATTATGCTGGCTGCTTTTCCGAGATAGCAGGAAGTGTAGACAGATTCAATGGATGGGAGGCTGGTTTGCGTGATGCACTGGGCTTCGTTCCTAACCTCTGTAGTTTTTTTGTGGTCCTGGACAGCACAAGGCCCATACCAACCGGTGAGACAACCAGAAGGAATGCTTTCTATGGTGCATCTGTAAAGGTTGGTGGGAGTCATAGTGGACATGCCATATTTCTTTAGTCTCCTGAGAAAACAGACACATTGGTGGGCTTCCTTAACTATGATGTCAGTGTAGAGGGACCAGGACAGATTGTTGGTGATTTGAAGACTTAGAAAATTAAAACTCTCAAAAATTTCCACTTCATCCCTGTTGATGCAGACAGGTACATGTCCTCCACGATGCTTCCTGAAGTCAATAATGATCTCCTTCATTTGTTGACTTTGAGGGAGAGATTATCATCATTGCATCAGTTCAAAAGATTCTCTCTCTCTTTCCTGTACTCTGTCTCATCATTGTTTGAGATCTAACCCACTACGGTGCTGTCATCAGCAAACCTGAAAATTGAGTTGGAGGGGAATTTGGCCGCATAGTCATAGGTGTGTAAGGAGTATAGTGAAGGGCTGAGGACATAGCCTTGTGAGGCACCTTGAGGTTGATCATCGAAGGGATGTTGTGCCTATCCTTACTGGTTGTGGTCCGTGGATTAGGAAATCTGGGATCCATAGAATCCATTCAATCACAGATGGATGAACGGAACCCCATGCATTGAGTTTGGAGATGAGTTTTGTCAGAATAATGTTGTTGAAAGCTGAGCCATAGTCAATAAATAGGAGTCTGACATAGTTTCCTTTGTTGTCTTGATGTTCCAAAGTTCCAGGAACATGCTATGGAGCTGCTGTGGTGTTGAGTGAACTGTAGTGGAACCAAGCAATTTGGGAGGCTGGAATTGATTCATGTTATGACTAACGTTTTGAATTACTTCATAATAATGGATGTCAGAATCTCTGGATCATAATCATTAAGGCACACTACCTAGTTTTCCTTTGGTACCAAGATTGATAGTCATCTTCTTGGAGCAGATAGGGACCTCAGATTGGTGTAAAGAGAAGTTAAAAATGTCTGCAAATATCCCCACCAGTTGGTCCATGCAAGATCTGAGTGCTCGTCCAGGTAGCCCATCCGGGTCAATCATTTTCCGTGCGTTGACTTTCAGACTTTCGTCTTGTGGGAGAGTCTAGGACCAGAGGGTGCAATCTCAGAATAGGGGGTCAACCATTTAAGACAGAGGTGTGGAGGAATTTCTTCTCTCAGAGGGAAATGAATCTGCAGAACTCTTTACCTGAGCTGCGGAAACTGGGTCATTAACTATTTCAAGGCTGAGATAGACAGATGTTTAATCAAGTAAGGAAATCAAGGGTTATGGGGATAAAATGGGAGAGCAAAGCTGAGGATTACATCAGATCAGCCATGATCTCGATGAGCGACAGAGCAGACTTGATCGGTCAAATAGCTTACTTCTGCTCCAATGTCTTATGATCTTATGAAAACTATGGCTGCAAGAGCAGGTGAGAGCTGGGATTCTGCAGAGAGTGATACACTGATTCACACCATGATTAAAGTTTATTTATTAGTCACAAATAAGGATTACGTTGACACTGCAATGAAGTTACTGTGAAATTCCCCTAGTCGCCACACTCCAGCACCTGTTCAGATTGATGCACTTAACCAGCACGCCTTTCAGACCGTAGGAGAAAACCGGAGCATCCAGATGAAACCCACAAGTACATGGGGAGAACGTGCAAACTCCACACAGACAGTGATTCAAGCCGTGGGTCCCTAGTGCCATGAGGCAGCAATGCTAACCACTAGTTGACTCTCAGTTTGGGTCAGTGTGTGGAGATTGCGTGTTCTTCCTGTGTCTCATGTGTTTCCTCCAAAGTACTCCAGTTTCCTCCCACAGTCTGAAAGACTTGCTGGTTAGATGCATTTGTCATGCTAAATTCTTCTTCAATGTACCCAAATAGGCATCAGTGTGACAACTCAAGGATTTTCACAGTAAATTCATTGCAGTAAACCTACTTGTGACACTAATAAATAAACTTTAAACTTACTAATTTCCCAAAGCCTCTCCACCATCTACAAGGCACAAGTTAGGAAGGTGAAGGAATAACTCTCCACTTGCCTGGATGGTTCTTGCTCCATCAAAACTGAAGGAGCTCAAACCATCCAGGTCAATGCAGTGTGAATTCTACTGTAAATGGAAGAACCCTTAGGATTCTGGGCACACAGATCCACAGTTCCTTAAGGAACCAAGGTGATTAAGAAGATATATACTCAGGTATAGATTGAATACAAGAGTTGGCAAATAATGATGCAGCTACATAAAACCTTGGTTCGTCGCATTTTGAGTATCACATACAGTTCTGGTTGCCACAAGATGAGGAAGCTTTGGAGAGAGTGCAAAGAAGGTTCTCCAGGATATTGCCTGGTCTTGAGGTCATTGACTATGAGGAGACGTTGAATAAACAAGAATTATTTTCGCTGGAAAAATGGAGGCTGAGGGGAGACATGATAGAGATCTACAAAGTTATGAGAGGCAAAGACAGGATGGATTGTCAGAGGCTTTTTCCCAGAGCGTAAGTGTCAATTACAAGGGGGCGCAGGTTCAAGGTGAGAAGGGAAAAGTTTATGGGGATGTGCAGGGATGTTTTCGCGAAAGAGTGGTGGGTGTCTGGAATGAGCTGCCAGAAGAGCTAGCGGAAGCAGGCACATAAGCAACATTTAAGCAGCATCTGGATGGGTACGTTAATATGAACTGAATAAGGGCAGAAGGTTTTTTTTACTTTTGTCTGGGTATTATGATCAGCATGGGCTTGGAGGGCCCAACAGCCTAGTCCTGTGCTGTACTTTTCTTTGTTCTTTGTTTTTTATTTGTTGTAGCTCACATAATTCACACACAGTCTGCCAACTTCAACATTCACTCCTTCCACCACCGATTCACTGTGGCAGCAGTCTGTACAATCAAAAAAATGCATTATAGCAACTCACCAAAGCTCCTTCAATAGCACCTCCCAAATCTGTGACCTCTACCACCTAGAACACTCAGAATACTTAGAACACTAGAATACCTAGAATACTCAGAATACCTAGAGCACTTAGAAAACCACCACCTGCTGGGTCGTCTTCAAGCTACCACACACACATCACCCTGACTCAGAAATGTACCGCTTAAAATCCCAGAGCTTTCTTCCGAGCAGCGTTGCAGGTACACCAACACCATATGACTTGCAGTGGCTTAAGGCAACAACTCATCACTACCTTCTCAAGGACAATTAGGGATGGGCAAAAAATACAGTCTACCCGGTGATGCCCACACAGCATGAAAGAATATAAATATGCAAATAAAGAACTTAATGCACATTCATAATTTAGCCCTGCATCAGATACATGCAAATGCTTTCCTCCTTTTCCCTCATGGAAGGCAAATGCAATGTTAGTATTCATTTCAAGGCTCTGGTCAGAATTCAGTTGGAATATTGTGAGCAATATTGGGCTCCATATATAAGGAAAGATGTGCTGGCTTTGGAGAGGGTCCAGAAGAGGTTTATGAGAATGATCTCAGGAGTGAAAGGTGTGACGTATGAGGAGCATTTGATGACTCTGGGTCTGTACTCAATCGAGTTCAGAAAGATGGGAGATGATATTCAAAATCATAGAATATTGAAGGGCCTGGATAGAGTGGATGTGGAGATGATGATTCCATTAGTATGAGAGACAAGGATCCAAGGGCACTGCCTCAGAACCCTTTCGAACTGCAATGAAGAGGAATTTCTTCAGTCAGAGGATGGTGAATCTGTGGAATTCATTGCCTCAGAAGGCTGTGGAGGCCAGGTCATTGAGTGTACTAATGACAGAGATAGATAGGTTTTTGATTGGTAAGGGGATCAAAGGTTATGGAGAAAAGGTGGGAAAATGGGATTGAGAAAGATATCAGCCATGATTGAATGGTGGAGAAGACTTAGCCGCAATCAGGCCATGAGCTGAATGGACTAATTCTGCTCCTATTTTTTATTGTCTTATGATCTTTGTCCACCCTTGAGTTAGTGGTGGGCCATAGCAATGTTAAATGTGATGAGGGAGATAAAATAGACTAGTTGCATGAATTGTATGTAAGAGTAAGTCAGTAATTTAGTAATCTTAAAAAGAAAATCAAGCATGGATGATGCTGGCAAGGGCAAATTCCTTGTTCATTTCTAGTTTCCCTGGAAGGGTGTGGTGCTCTCATAATGGACTGAGTTAGAGAATTTCAGTATTTAACCAAGAACGATCAATGATCTGTGTCTAAGTCAGGAAGACATTCTCAGCTCACAGCTGCTCTGATTTTTCTTGGAAGAAGAGATTATTGGGAGCAGGAAAGATGTTGCAGAGGTAAGGTTGATGAGTTGCAGTATTGCTTCCTGTAAACAGGCTACAGTTACAATACATCAATGCTGAAGAATTTGGGCATGGAGTTCAGTGACAATTGTTCCATTCATGTATTCCGGATGACTTCGAACTTCAAGATGTATCCATGCAGATGAGTGATAAGCATTCTCTTGCAGCCTTGATTTGAACATTGGAGATGGTAGAAAAACATCTGACTTTATCTTTCTTTTATTTTGTTCATCTCCAAGGCCCACTTCAAAACATGACACATAAATCTAAGTTGACATTTTGGTGCCGTAATGAGAGAGTGCTATAGGGTCAGAGATGCTGTCTTTGGAATGAGATGTTTAACTGAGGATCCATCTGCTTATTCAGTGAATATAAAGGATCCCATGCAGCACAAATTGCTAAAGACTGAGGTGGCATGGAGGGGGAGGAGTGTCTCTCAATATCATAACCAACATTTATCCCTCAACCATCGTAATCAAAAGCAGATTACCTGATCATTCATCTCATTGGCATTTACAATCACATTTTAATTTGATTTTTTAAGTTTCCTTTCAACTTTGTTTTTGGTTCAGGCCATCCCCCATTTCCTTTTAGGGAGTTGCTGCCCCCCACCCCGCTCCCCGCTTAATTTGTCCGTAAATTAATCTGAGTTTGTTTATTTGATTGGTGTCAAAAGAGATACAACAGTGACTCTGGTTTAAAATATAATTAATTGCCTGTGAAACATTGAGAATTCCTGAGGATTTAATATTTCTATATCAATGCATTCTTCCTTTCTCACTGCAGTTCACACTTAACAAATTGAGCCAGGAATCAGGATTAACGTTTCACCTTATTAAATGTATTATATTTAGTTCTACATCAATTATGCTTGAAGCCGTTTAGTTTAATGAAGCTTTTGTTTCTTTTCTGCATTTCTAATGCATGCAGTTTTTTATCTTTGAATTCAATATGTTATTTCTTTCCTAAAGTTTTTAATAAACTTCCCTAACATTGAGACTATTTTTTGTCCTCCGTTTCCATACTATTGCTCTTTGCCTCAACATTGTTACAGCACCATCCCTCATTTGTCCCTGGTTAACTTAATTTGTTCCAATCTGGATGAGTCCAACTGATAGCTATGCCCCCAACTACTCCTCTTTGCTCTGTTAAATGGGATCAATTATTGTACACAGTTTGAGTCTCCACTCAGCTCAGCCAGGAGTATAAATGACCAATTTCTTCTCAGCTCAAGAAATACAACAGATTCACACTAGTTACCTTTGCTTCAATCACGCTGATTTGTTTTTTTTATCCACCGACATTTGCAATCAGACATTGTTCCTACTAATAAGATAGTTCCGAAACAAAGACAACTCATCTCTCTTCCCATGGATAAGGAGTAAAACTGTGGCTTCAATTTGCATATTAACATGTATATTCCATCAATTTATTCAATTCCAGATGAGTAACTGAATCTCACAAATACAAAAGAACCTCAATTATCCACCACATTGAAAGGGGGCACTCATGTGGATAATTGAAATCGACACAATTAAGACTTCCCAAAATTCGGTCCGGCACCTGGGGTATAGAAATATGCTTGATACAGCAATGGCAAACACAATGCAAACAAAAACAGATTTTAATCTTTCTTGAAACGGAGTCATGTTATACAAAAGACTGCTGTTAATAGGTTGTGTAATAACACAACACCTTGTATAAGACATGAGAACTGTGAAAGGCAAAAATGCTGTAAATCCACTGCTTATTTTTGCAGAATGATGCACCATCATTACTTGCAAAAACTAAATCTGGTTAGGTACCACTCATACCAAACATCATCTTGTTTGAAATTTCATCTCTGTACATTACCCACTGCACCCCCGCCCGAAGTTGGTTAACAATCTACTTCAGTGTATCAAACAAATTAAATGGGACATGGGTGAAGAAGGGTAGTCCAGATCACTTTTTTTCATTTTCCATTCTTAACATTTTTTTCATGGCATGAAGGCAGTGTGTATTCAAAGTCAAACTTGCATTCATACAGCACTTTATCATGCCCTCAGGACATCCTAAAGTTCTTTACAACTCTTGTGTTATTTTTAAATAGAGACACTGTTATGCAGGTAAAAGTCACAGACAATTTGCACTCAGCTCGGTCCCATAAAGAGCAAATTAATGGTGACCAGTTAATCTGTTTTTGATGGCTTTGGTTGTGGAAAGAATCCAGGAAATCAGGAGAATTGGCAACATTTCTTCAGAGTGCCATGGGATCTTTCACATCCAATAACCCATCTAAGCCTCGGTACTTCACTGTGTCAGCCTAGATTAAGTGTTCAAATCTGTAGTGGGACTTGAATCGACAATTCTCTGACCCGGAGGTGAGAATACACTTTCGTCTGCAGAATTAGCTGGCAAAACTATATGCAGGCATAAAGAATTGTTCATATCAGTGAAACATAAATTTAAATCCATCTTCTTGCTTGCGAAATATTGCATATGAAATGAGCGCATTCCAAAAATAAACCTCCCAATCATACTACTCATGAGAGAATCATAAGTGTCTCGGTTGCAAAATGAATACAAACTCTTTAATCATTATGGAACTGGCAGTGGCCTACAATAACTACTTGCATTAATGTAGTGCTTTTAATGTGAAAAGAAGTGTTCTGAGGCACAGGTGCACATAAGCAAACTAAATTAGACCAGAAGGGAAGGATTTGCTGAAGTGACTGCAGGCTTGGTTGAATCAATAGGTTTTGAGGACATTTTTAAAGGACAAGAGACAAAGGCTGGGATTTTCCACTCCCAATCTTCTCGGATGAATTCAGCAACAGGAGCAAAAAAATTCCACGAGACACTCAGATCATATTTTAACCTTGGCGTGAAGTCAAAGAATAAAGAAAATTACAGCACAGGAACAGGCTCTTCAGCCCTCTAGGCCAACATCAACCATGTTGTCCAATGTAACTAAAATCCCCTACTCTTCCAGAGACCAAATCCCTCTAGTCCCATCCTATTCATGTATTTGTCAGAGATGCCCTTAATCCACTTCCATTACTTCCCCCAGCCATGAGTTCCAGGCACCACACACGCTGTGAAAAATCTTGTCTCGTACATCTCCTTTAAACCTTTCCCCATGGCACCTTAGAACTACAGCACAAAGAGGCCCTTCGGCCCACAAGTTGCACCAATGATATCTATACCTACTAGGCTTACCTATAACTTTCAAATTCTATTAAGTTCCACATACTCATCCAGAAGTTTCTTGAAAGACCCTATTGAATTTGCCTCCACCACCACCGATGGCAGCCGAACTTAAACCTGTGCTCCTAGTAACTGAATCTTCCAACCTGGGAAGAAGCTTCTGACTATCCATTCTGTCCATGTCTGTCAATCTTGTAAACTTCTATCAGATCGCTCCTCAACCTCTGTCGTTCCAGTGAGAACAAACGAAGTTTTTCCAATCTGTCCTCATAGCTAATGCCCTCCATACCAGGCAACATCTTGGTAAATCTTTTCTGTACCTTCTCCATTTTTCTGGTAGTGTGGCAACCAAGATTGAACACTATAATTCCAAGTGCAGCCTAACTAAAGTTCCATAAAGCTGCAATATGATTTGCCAATTTTTAAATACAATGCCCCAACCAATGAAGGTAGGGCATGCTATATGTCTTCTTGACAACCTTCTCCACCTGCATTGCCACTTCCAGTGACCTGTGTACTGTACCCCCAGATTTTTTTGCCTATCAATACTCTTAATGATTCTGCCATTTACTATATATTCCCTATCTGTATTATGCTTTCAAAATGCATTATCTCACATTTATCTGGATTAAACTACATCTGCCATCTTTCCATCCAAGTCTCCAACTGATTTATACCCTGCTGTATCCGCAAATCTACCAACCTTTGTGTTGTCCGCAAACTTACTAATCAAACTAGTTCTATTTTCCTCCAAATCATTATATATATTAGAGAGAGCAGAGGTCGCAGCACTGATTCATGAGGAACACCACTTGTCACAGCCGTCCACTCAGAAACACACCTTTCCACTGCTACCCTTTGTCTTCTTTGACCAGGCCAGTTTTGTATCCACTTTCCACACAGTTACTGAGTGTGCCTTTATACGCTCTGTTTGTGACCAGAACTCTCCATTCACCTGACGAAGGGGCAAACCCTGAAAGCTAGTGGGTTTACTATCAAATAAACATGTTGGACTTTAACCTGGCGTTGTGAGACTTCTTGAACTCTCCTGTGGCCAATGAGGATACAAAGATTTCTTTCAAGGCCCCAACCATTTCCTCCTTTGCCTCTCTCAGTATTCTGGGGTATATCCTATCAGGTCCTGGAGACTTGTCAACTTAATGTTTCTCAAGAACCACAATATCTCCTCTTTTTTTATTTCAGCATGACTCAAACTATCTACACTCCCTCTCCCAAACTCATTATCCATCAAGTCCTTCCCTTTGGTGAATACTGACGCAAAGTACTCATTTAATACCTCGCCCATTTCCTTTGGCTTCGCACATAGGCTCTCTCCCTTGTCCTTAAGTGGGCCAACTCTCTTCCTGGCTACCCTTTTGCTTTTTATATATGTATAAAGTGTCTTGGGATTTTCCTTAATCCTGCAGGCTGATATTTTTTTGTGACTCATTTTAGTCATCCTTATTCCTTCCTTAAGTTTCCTCTAACTTTCCTTGTATTTCACACTTGCTTTGTGTGTTCCCAGTCTCCTAGCTTTGACAAATGCTTCCTTTTTCTCTTTGATTAGGCTCACAATATCTTGCGCTATCCAAGGTTCCTAAAACTTGCCATTCTTACCTTTCATCCTTACAGGAATGTGCCGGTCCTGAATCCCTACCAACTTACACGTGAAAGCCTCCCACATGCTAGATGTTGATTTGCCCTCAAACATATGCCCTCAATCTACATTCTTCAGTTCCTGCCTTCTCCCAATTTATCATTTTAGCTTGAGGACTACACTTATTTTTATCCATCAATATCTTAAAGCTTACTGAATTGTGGTCACTGTTTCTGAACTGCTCCCTTACTGAAACATTGACCACCTGGCTGGGCTCACTCCCCAGTCCCAAGTGCAATATGGTCTCTCAGTTGGACTATCTACATACTGTTTCAAGAAGCTCTCCTGGATGTTTGTTACAAACTCTGCCCCATCCACACCCCTAGCACTAAGTCAATGTGGGGGAAATTAAAATCTTCCATCATAACAACCCTGTTACTTTTACACCTTGCCAAAATCTGCCTATATATCTATTCCCCTATCTCCTATTGACAGTTGGGTGGTTCCCAACACACAACATTGTGACTACATCCTTCCTATTCCTGAGCTCTATCCATATTGTGTCGCTGTATAAGCACTCAAGGTGTCCTCCCGCCATACACCTCTGATATTCTCCTTAACCTGTAGTGCAACTCCCCAACCCCTTTTACATCCCCCTCGACCCACGTGAAACATCTGTACCCTGAAATGTTAAGCTGCCGATCCTATCTTTCTCTTAACCAAGTCTCTGTAATGACAACAACATCATAGTTCCCACTACTAATCCAAGCTCTAAGTTAATATGCCTTGCCTGTTACACTTCTCGTGTTGAAACAAATGCACTTCAGTCCACCCGACCCTCTTGGATTAGCAACCCCACCCTGCCTGCTGCTTCTCCGAGTCTTACTGGTCCTACTGGTTCCCCTTCAGCTAATTCACCTTTGCTTTGGTTCCCATTCCTTGATGGTCTTGCCCTTGCCAACCGGAATCCTGACGTTCAATGTTTGGAACACCACTTTAATCAATTTGAATATTGTTTTCAGGCCTTAATGCCTGATCATTCCCTCCCATTGTAAGACAATCTATTCACATCAGTATGAGGGAAGACTGGTGTTAATTTTGATCCATCTCCCATTGGCAGACCTGGTAGACAGATGTCCCAGTACAGCTCAGGTGATTGCATGACTTGGAGGCTGGGGGAGGGGAGAGGATTAGTGGCGGTCCTGTCCACGCATGTGCTGGGACAGTGCCAGAAAGCAGTGCCATGGGGATATTCCATGGAGGGAAATTGGTGTGGCACTGTGGCAGAGTTGTTAGCTCTGCTGCCTCATAGTGCCAGGGACCCGGGTTTTATCCCTGGCTCAGTTTACTGTCTGTGTGAAGTTTGCACATTCTCCCCAATTCTGCATGGGTTTCCTTTGGGTACTCTGGTCTCCTCCCACAGTCCAAAGATATGTGGGTTGATTGGCCATGATAAATTGACCCTAGTGTTAAGGGAATTAGCAGGGTAAATATTGGGGTAACAGGATTAGGGCCTGGGTGGGATTGGGGTTAGTGCAAGCTTCATGGGTTGAATGGCCTTCTTCTGCATTGTAGGGATTCTATGGGCCTGATTCTTGCATCTCAGCCTGGAACTTTTCTGGCTTGTCTAGTCCGGACAATCACATGTCAAACATTTTGCAGGATTCAAGCACACACCGGAAATGCATGCACATCTTCCAGAGCCAGAGAACAGTCGCAGACAGCATCGCGCTGGAAACTGCCAGGAAGAAAGGCAAGTCATTTGAATCTTTTTTAAAATGTATTTTAAATATATTTTGCATGTGATTATCAGGCCTGGCAAGGCACTTGCTGGGCCCGATAGCATTTCCCATCCCTCCAGGAGTATTCCATGCCGGAGGTGTTTAGAGTATCTCCCCACATTTGGGGAACTAGCAGGAGACCTCGCTGGAATGAAAGAGGGGCAATCAGGGACCCTCAGCAGTTCAGGTGGTGGGGGTATCCCCTGGGCATGACACTCTGACAGTGCCAGCCTGTACCCCAGGCAATGCCCAAGGGGCAAAGTACCTATGTCCAGCAGCATCTTGGCATTGCCCACTAGGCATTGGTTGGAGGTGGGCCTATTGTGGGCAGGGTCTAGGAGTGATTGGAGGGGTTGGGCTGGAAGGAGTGCAGTGACTGGAGTGGACTGGGGCGGTGTGAAGAGGAGAGGGGATTCTGCTGAAGTGAGGGAGATGGAAGGAATCGCCACTGGTGGAGGGATGATGGGATGGTTGGGGGTGTGCGAGGGATGGGTGTGCGGGGGTGGGGGGGCTGAATTTGCGGGGGGGGCTGGGGGCTCTGGGTGTGCAGGAGGGTTGGGAGGTGGTGTATGGGGTGGGGTGTTTGTAGGGGGGTGGGAGCGTGTGCGGTAGGTTGGGGGGGGTGTGGGGGGGTTGTGGGGAGTGGGTGGATGGCTGGACATTGGACCGCTCCGGAGGCTGCTCTGAATTGTTCTGGATGCCGCAATTGGGCCATGGGCGCGAAGCTGGAGGAGCAGCGAACCGGAAAGGGGGGGTGGTGCGGGGGAGGTGGTGGTGGTGGTGGTGCAGGTGGGGTATCCCAGGTTGGCCAGCCCAATCAATCACTGGCCAGCAAACAGAAGACTGAAAGGTCGGAGCCACAGCGCGTGCACAGAGTTCCAGAACTGTTAAACTCTGTAGGCAACCCCACTTCCCCCCCCCCCCAAGATTTTTAACAACATTCACAGTTCGGTCCTCTTGTTGTGCACAGAGTGCAGAGATTCAGGTCTAAAGCTGCACTGAAAAGTCGTAATCTAGAACAGTTTTTCCATCAATTCAGCCCTTTTGGGAGAATTGCCCCCTACGATTCCAAAAACTTTCGTGCACTGGGCAGGCCTTCCAAAACGGTGTCCCAATCTTTAGAAAACTAAGGTGCTTAGTCCAGAACAGACTCAGCCCAATCCCCTCCAGCCACCACACCCTGAAGTTTTTTTCTTCTCACTGTTAACACTAAGACACAGAAAGCCACTTTTCTTGCCCACTGCCCACTGTCTGTCAAAAAAAAAAGCTGAAATTCCACCCACAGAGCATAGGTGGAAAATTCCAGAAGGCATTTAATGTTATGTTGTCAGTGGGAATGCACAGAAATGAAAGCCTTTTGGGGCTGACATAGCCATTTCCTTTTCCTCGTGTTGGACATAAGGCAGTTCTACAGCTGCTTTTGGCATTATTAACAATAGGATGGGTCACTTCCTTCTATTCATTCATTTCTGCCCCAGGATGTCTCAGCATATCAAGTGGTCAGAATGAGAACTCTATTATAATGAGGACAGTGAAACACTGCAGAAGTTATTCTTTTATCCAACTCTTCAGAAACATCTTTAAAAAAAAATAGTTTATTGCGATTGCTGGTCAGGCCAGGATTTCTTGGTCTTCCATAGAAGACCCTCAAGAAAGTACAGGTACAGGATGCTAAATCTGAGTGCATGAAAAATGAAATAGTCTAAAAAACAAACATTTCTCCCTCAGCCCACAGAGCACGATGAGTGGAGAAAAAAAGAATAATAATTGTGAAGATAAAGACAATGGACGTGATCTTTTCAACCAGTGCAGCAAGCCAGGATGATTGTGCATAAGGCTTTTGAGGCAGGCAAGAACCACTCTCATGTCGGAAGTCATCTTGTCGGTGTGATCAGTTTGTGTCCAAAATGGGCGCAAAGCCAATTTCTATATTAATGACTTACTTTGCTGAGTTGAAACTCTGAATGGATTTTGAGGAGCGAGCTGTCCTGCTTGTCGGAGAGTGATAGGCGCGTCTCTAAGCCCAGGGAGTGGTGTGAATATAGATATGAAAATATAAATGAGAACCCACAATCTTATCGTCCACCTCTTGTACCCTTCTGCTGCTTCCATACACTTATGCCATTTCCTCTCTTTCAGGTATAGCAAAGGAGCAGCCATAGCCACCTTCAGGCAGAGTGGAAGAGAGTAGCCCAACAGCAGCTCTGAGGAATTCTCATCAGACACCTGGAAGACGCGTCGTGATTTCCACCCAGTGCAGAGACACACATCTCTGTGGGGGTTTAATACCAGAGAGGTTTCGGGGTCACAAACTGTTGAGCACCTCACATTTTGTGAAGTACAGCAGGCCATATCTATCCTGACTGCGATGCAGCAGGAAACCATGCAACAACACAATGAACTCACTGAGCTTCAATGATTGACTAATTGGAGGTGAGTGACCTAGAAACTTGATGACAGCAGGAGACAATGCACTGCTATTTGCTGTCACCACATTGTGAAATGTCATGATGAGTCTGTGTTGAGTCTATATGCATTCCCATTTTCATTAATTCATGTACTTAATCCCCAAATTTAGCACATCTGACTAGAGGAGCTCAAGAGGGAGCAGATCAAGGAATCTTCAGAGGATGGTGGATATTTTGATAATGCACCATCATATTACCTAAGTGCACCTTCCATTAATTCAATTCCATATACTCTTAGTGGCTGTTACATTACAGATAGATGATTACTTAATAAATGGTGAAGTGAACATATTGGAAACAGGGACAACACTGAAGAATCTCTACTGAAAAGCACAGATGTGCTGAATTTGGGCAGTGGGGCTCCTTGTTTTCTTCTGGCCATCTCCTCAATCAGCATTGTCTAAGTTGCTGTCCAGACACCTTTTAAATATGGAGCCCAGATAAGACAGTGGGGAGCAAGCATCCAGCCCATTCCTGCCATGTAAAACACTGGGAAACACTTGATCACATAACTGATGAGGTCAGGGTCGCCGTACAAATTCCCGATGGCTTCCACTGGGGAAACTCTCCCTGTTGCCATCGGACTTAGGATAGGATTATCTGTTATGGGATGAATTTTCTGTTATGAGAAGCTAATAATTTCTACATCTTTAGGATTTACCATTTGAAGTGCTAAAGCCAACTGTTGCTCTTTTGCAATTGTATCTTAATTACACCAAAGCATGTAAGGTTAGCAGCTTCACTTTCAGCTTCTTTATCCATCACTTGGACTCTTCAGTTTCATGCCATTGGGTGCACCTTGGAAAGTTGTCCTCAACAGCTAAAACTCTCTCTAATGATGAGATAAAAAGGCCTGGGTTCAGATTTGACAGCTAAGTGGGAACAAGCGCATGATATTTGGCTCTCAGTGACATAGGATCACCATTTTCCCATGAAAATGAGAAATTATCTTGTCTCTTATGTGACAATTGGTGGATGAAGAATATAAGACAAAGAAAGATTATTCAACTAGCCAGGATGTTCAACTCCTTCATTCCTCACTGATGAAAAAAGTGTAACATAAAACTGAAGACATAAATGTCAATAAAGTAGAAAGTAACAAAATTGTCGAACAATAAAAGAAGCCTAAAAGACAGCTTAAACAACAAAACAGTTCACTCTCTATCAGGTGAAAACAAATGTAGGTATGAAAGCAGCTAAACAATCTAGAAATTATATAGGCTTCAGCATTAAAGATAAGCAGCACCTCAATACAACAAGAAAATCATGGTTTAGTAAACGAACAATGGTGTGTTGAAACATCAAACAACCATAACATTTTAAAACATTAAGCAGAAGCATTTTACACATAAGTTAAATGAAGGTGAAATGATTTAATTTTAGTGACGAAGAAGTTCACTTTAAAAGTTATTGGGTAATATTTGCTTACTCATGCAGCTCACAAAATAAAAGGCCAACACATGCAAATTGGTCTAGAAAGGATTCTTGCTGAGGACATGAAAAGTGAAACTGTAACAATATAGGGGCTTAAAAACTTTCCCTCCAAGTGAACATTTAACACAATTTTTTTCCCCAAACACAAACTTTTGCCATGGGACCTTGACTATAACTTACATCTCTGTCCAGAACTCGGCCAGTACTGTTCAAATAGAGTCTCTGATTGACAGCATCCAGAAGCACCCAGTAGTCATTGTTGCCTCTCAACGATAAGGCGATGGTGGGATTTGATCCACCTGCATGGCCTGTAATCTGTAAATTATCCACCAGAAGTGTTCCTGTTTCACACAAAAAAAGTGTTTTTAAAAATGCGATACAAACAAAATTTAGTATAATAAGATTAAACAATCACTTGCCTTCCTTGTCTATATCAGAGAATAAGTGACAACAAAACAATTACTAATGAAAAATGGAGGAACAGAATATTTTGAGTTCACAGTCATGGAATCCACAGTGCAGAAGGAGGCCATTTGGCCCATTGAGGCTGTGCTGATAACAAAGTCCCATCCCTGTCCTTTTATGGAGCCTCCCTTAGCAGAATGACAGGTCAAACAATTGAATGCAAAGTAAATATTTTCACCATCAAAATAAATAATAGGAAAACTGGGAGAGTTGTGAATCAGATGTACCTCCATGCCTGATTATCTGGCCTGCCCTTCTGTCAAGTAAGTTTCCACAGCTAGATCCCCAACATGGAAAATGTATCCCCATCTTATTGATATTATTTTACTTACAGGTTTAAAAAAAATGAAATGGAGAGCAAAATATTTATTCAATCTCAATGTTAACTTAAACTGTTTGGTAGAATCAGCCAGGCTCTTTGAATTTAAGAATACATTTTAAATATTGTGTTTGGACTAATTGCATTAAATAGGGCTAAATGTTCTTGGCCATGAGGCTGCTTTTCAAATAAAAAAAAATAACTTTGCCATAATTACTAAATTTCATACAATTTCAGAATGGTCAAAGGGTCTCTTAGTTTTAATGCTGCACTGAATATTAAAATAAATCTATTTATATAAAAGCAAATTTCATGGCCCTGTCATTTTCTTCTAACATTATGTAAAAATCATTAGAAATGTTCGTATGCTTATGGTACTAAAATACATAATTTACACATGAACCTCAATAGCATGTCGATAATAGATTGAAATACAACTTTTATAAATATATTAAATGGGACATCTTATC
Source organism: Sphyrna mokarran (assembly GCA_024679065.1). Classification (NCBI taxonomy): domain Eukaryota; kingdom Metazoa; phylum Chordata; class Chondrichthyes; order Carcharhiniformes; family Carcharhinidae; genus Sphyrna; species Sphyrna mokarran. Next base: position 47,344,401 of record JAGIQG010000017.1, read on the forward strand.
AGCCAACACTCAAGCAAAGCATTTTGCATTTCAGCTGAAATCTACTTAGATCATTCTATCACAGAAACTTTCATTAACAAAACAAAGTTGAAATTATTGAGCATTTCAATGAGAGCCATCACTCTCATTCCATCAGTTCTGAGAGGTTTCCCCCAGAGACTTAATATCTGATCCAATATTGCAATGTAAATTCAGACAACTGGATAAAATATTCATACAAAAACTTTATAAATCAACAAAATAAATGATTGAACTCCACTTTGCTAAATTAGTTTTCCAGCTACTGTCTAGTGTAGGCTGACCATTTGCCCCTATTTTCCCAGGATATTACCTGGATGAGGTACTGTGCCTGCACAAGAGCTCTTTTTTTGTAACATTATTTCACGGGACATTGGCAACACTGGCTAGGCTAGCATCTTTATTGCCCAATCTGAGTTAGAACATAGATCATAAGATCCCCACAGCACAGAAGATGACCGTTCATCCCATCGAATCTGCACCGACCACAATCCCACCTGGGCCCTACTCTCGCAAACCCTCATATTTAACCTGCTGATCCCTTTTACATTGGGGTTAATTTATCATGGCCAATTAACCGAACCTGCACATCTTTGGACTAGGGACATGCAGACACGGGGAGAATGTGCAAGCTCCACACAGATGGTGACCCAAGGCCAGAAAGGAACTCGGATCTCTGGTGTTGTGAGGCATCAGTGCTAACCACTGTGTCACTCCTTGAGTTTCCCTTGGTAGTGCTGGGCTAACTTCTTGAACCACTGCATGCCCTGTTGGGTAGGTAGATCCACCGTACTGTAGGGAGTTTCAGAATTTTGACTTAGCAACCGCAATGGAACGACAATATATTTCCAAATCAGAATAGTGTGGGGCTCAGAGAGAAAAGTTGCCATGAGTCTGCTCCCCTTGTCCTAGGTGGTGGAGTGCACAATACTGCCTAAGGAGATTTGGTGAGTTGTTGCAGTGCCTCTTGTAGATGACACACACTGCTGCCACAGTGCAGGGAATTAATATTGACAGTGGTGGATGGGGTGCCAATCAAGTGGGCTGCTTTATCCTGGATGATGTTGAGTTTCTTGAATGCTGCTGGAGCTACACTCAAGCAGGCTTTGGCCTTAGAGATGGTGAGCAGACTTTAAGAGACAGGAGGTGAGTTACTTGTTACAGAATTTCCACCTTTTGAGCTGCTTTTGTAACCACAGTGTTTACATGATTCAGGAAACTTGCAGCCAAACAGAGCCATGTATATTGGTATGCTCAAAATCAATCATTACTGCCTCTCAAATGGTTTAGCCGAATCAAAGTGTGGCATTTATTTGTCAGAGTGATGTCCTCTTGACTGCAGTTGGCAGTTTAGGTGGGGCATATGGCTTAGGTTTCATCTAAGAAGGAGACAGTTGTTTTTGCCAATTGTAACTGGACTTAGAATGAAAGGGGAGACAAAATCAATGGAGAAGCTGAGGACTTGTGAGTGAATAGTTTTACTTTATCCCAGAGACCAACAAAATGCAAAGATCGGATCAAATGATTCATTTTTAATCAATAAGCCCTCATTTCTCCCACTGGGAAGACGTTTCTGAAACCTTCTGAGGCAAAGGGGGTGGAGTTATCTCCCAAAGTTTCTAAGAATCATAACAGCATGAAAATGGGAGTGCTCCATGCTGGTCTATTGGGCAAGCTCAGTGAAATCTTCTGGCATTCTGTCAATTTTTTAGACAGCTGGGTGCTTGGTGATGGTGGGGGATGGCAGAGTGTAAATACACAGGTGAGCACCACTGCGCAGGGCACTCCGATCAGCTAGTGAACTGGGAGACTCCGTCCCACCCTCCCAATCCTCCTCCCCATGCTCATTGGACCCCACTCCATCACTGATGACATTGTCAACTCCTTCACATGGAGGCTGATCATGTGACATCAAGACCTTCTCATGTATCACCTGATAGACACCCAATATGACCCCCCTACCCTTCACAAACCTCTCTGCCACCCACTCTTGCATGACCATCCCCCCTTCTTTGGCTCCCCCCTGCTCCTGCATGATCACCTACCTTGCACAGCCACTCCCCTTGCATAGGCAGCCCCTTCCTACCCCTCCGCATAAGCCCCTCCGGCCTATCATAGTTCCACCCCCACCCATGCCCCCACTCTATTGGCACTACTCCTGCCACACTGCCAGGTTGCCTGGTGGGCACTGCCAGAGTTGCACGACCACCTGGGGGTTACAATGACCTCTGATTTCCCAGGTGCTGCCATGGCACCTGATCCTCAGTACTGCAGAGCAGTAGTGATTCTGGCCTGCGTGACACCTTGCCAGCGAAAGTGTAAGCATCTGGAAGGACAGAAGCAGCCATGCCAAACCTCACTAAGTGCGTTGAAATGTAGTTAATTCTATATAAATAGGCTTTGTGCACTTTCTGGGCATGAAGCCAGCCTTGCCAATAAATCAGGGACAAAACATTTGGCCTCTCAGAGCTCACCACACTGATTGACTGGTGTGTTGATCTGATAAGATCATGCCCTTTACTTTTCATATCTTATATAGACAATATCAGTCTAGTTGAGACAATGAAAAGTTAGGGTGTTCAAGACAGAGTATGGATAATGCAGCATCAACTAAAATTGCTACAGATGAATCCTGACTGAATGACAGGTGTTCTGTGAACAGCTTTGAGCACCACATCTTGTAAACCCTTGAAAGTATTCACTATATATTTATTAGAAGAATATTAGAGCTCCAAGTGTTAAAATACAAGAAATAGATATACGGACAAGATTATTTTCCTGGAATTTAGAAGATTAAGGGTGATGTGATAATAAGTATTCAAGATATTAGCGGAACAGTTTAAGTGGATGGAGATAAATTATTCCCACCAGTACTGGTGTTTAGGACTAAGTGATAGCCTAAAAATTAGGAAACACTTTTAGTCGCTAAGGGTAAAAAATGTCTAGAAATTGCTTTATACTTTATATAAGTTTTATCCTCAATTAATTGTTAATTTTAAATCTGAGCTTGAAAGATAGCACTCCAACAGTTGAGAACATGTGTGATCATCAGCAGCTGATGGTCCAAATTATCATCCATTCCATGCAGTTCTTCAGGTTTACCTTATTTTTACATTTTATCATTGAAATTGTCATCATTTAAGGAGATTTGGGACAAATTGAGGTATTTGGAGTTAGTTTGCAGATCACACATGATCTCGTTGAAACGATGGAAGAGGCTTGAGGGGCTAAATGGCCCAGACTTGCTCCTGGTCTCTGAGGTGACCCGAGATGCCTTTAAGAATGGCGAGCAAGATCAGATTCTGGGATTCCCGGCCCAATTCCCAGACTGCCCTGATTTTCAAGAGTGTCATTTTAAAGTTGTGAGCTGATTCGGGTCAAACGCTGCACTCCCCTCCTGGCCACCTCCATTGAGGGGATGGGCACGTCCCAGTGTTCCTTAGTTTTCATAGGTCCAGGCCAAGTTTTAAAGGATTTGAGTCACAAACCATAGTCTGTAGGTTATCTTTCACTTTACTTTTTGAAAGGTGACTTCAAAAGTTTGTTCTCGTGACCGCCAAGGCCCTAGTCCCACAAGCCCTCCCCTCCCCTCACTACCACATCACATCCAAACAATTCCTGTGGCCCCTCAAATCCCTATGTCAAGTTAAGACCCACCAAACAGCTGCTTTGGCCGTCCTGCCCCTTATACAACCCCTATAGACAGTTAAATATGGGCCTCAAACCAGGCATATGTAACAAGGATTGTTTGAGAGCCCAGAAATCCATTCTAAAACAGAATCCCCAGAGAAATACGCTTGAACAACTGCCTTCAAAAGGATTTGCCACACTTGTAATCATCTGGAAAAGAATCAACTGCATCATGCTCAATATGGAGCTAGTATTTTCCATTTCAAGTGGAAGCGGGAAATCTATAAAATAACACGAATGTACTAAACATAAAATCATTCTGACTTTACATGCTCAATTAAGTTCTGATATTCTTTTCCCCCGCAAAGTTCAACCAACACAAAATAGGATAGGTAGACAGTAACCATGAAAAGCCAAAGTTCCTGAACAACAGTGTTCTTGAATTATTTATAAATGATAATTGGATATGCTTCAGTCATATGATGTCACATAGAAACAATTATAAGCACAATTGTTCTGCATTTGTAATGCGTATGTGCAACATTAAACTATAGCTTACTTAAAACTTCTGCCTTGCTACTCTATACAACCTATATTTTTCATGCATGCTACTTTGCAGTATTCTTACCATGTGAGTTCTTGTTTCAGTTTTAATAAATATGCTCACCCCAATATATAGTAGGTTTGTTTTGTGAAATTTACTGTATTGTCTGTAAAAGGATTGGACTGAGGTACCTGGTGTTGTGAGACTTCGTACTGTAAAAGGATTGCCAGAAACAACATACTAGGGTGAGCTGTAGTTATGCTGAAATGCTGTAAGTTTTGTTTGACTGGAAACATGCTTAAATTTCATTCCACTGGGTACAAGTGGAATGAGTTTTGCAAATGACAGGTATTCTACCTCCTTGACATTCAGTTGGTATTTGGTATTTGGTTCACAGACTGTTTAGGTCATTGTCCAATACCTTTGCAGCAGCCATGATGCCTTTGTACAACAGTCTGGGATACCATCTGCAGCTAAGCCAAAATGACAAACCAAGTAGTGGCTATTGTGTGACAAGTGATATCCTTTGACAATGTTGGCTAACTCCATGATGCAACTCAGGCACCTGCAGACAACATGCATTTAACAGAATTATGCTGTAACATGAATGTGATAAAGCAGACTCTTGTGGTGCTTGAACAATACCTCCGCTGTGTGGACTGCTCCAGAAGAGCCCTGCAACACTTGGCACTGTGTGTATATTTTCCATGCTCTTTTGCATGCTGCATAACCTGACCATCACCTGTACTTTCAGATATACAGTGAGAGTCAAGAAAGATCAGAAAGAAGAAAAGGAGGAGAAGAAAGGAGGAGGAAGTGGTCAACCAACGTAGCCTTTTCTGGCTGGGCTTTCTGTAATTGACTCATCCAGCTATTTTATCACGACACAACAGCCTCCATTCACCAACAGTTCCATACCTTTACTATGATCTGTTGTTCACTATCACAGTGTCTACTTGGCCACAATGGCAAAATAAAAACATTCCAAACAAAAATGTGCAAGTCAAACCATGTTGGGGCCAGATCCATGGTCCATAAATAGCTATGGCTTTCTGACAGGTCTACCATTACATCAAGCATTGTGTGTATGCTTGTCAGCCTGTTTCAACATGTCGCTAAATCAAACATCCCATCAAAATTCCCTGACGAAAGAACATGTGTGTGATCTCATCCTTCAGGGATTTGGCATACATTCTATTCTTCTCCTCCCCGGTCAAGCTCCAGCATAATTCAGCATGTTGACCTACCATGAGCAGATCTTTCTGTTGGGTATTGTACACAGTATGACTAACACATTCTCAACCACAGGCAGCCATTATTAATCTAACTTCAGTTCCACCTCCTTGACAGAAAGGCTAACTGGAAGGCTCTGCACCATATTCACCTCTAAACTTTGAACGGTACTAGCTTCTGAGTGGATGATTCTGAATGTCAAATTGTGTTTCTCTTTCACATCACTTTTGTTCCAATAGCCTTTAGCCACTTAGGTCACTACCCGGTCAGGTAACAGTACTTGGGTTTCCGAAAGCATAAAAGCTGAAGGTTGCAAAGAGGGAAGAGAGGCAGTGGTGTTGGGGAAGTAAGACGTGCACACATATACCATCTGAAGTTTGTAAATAATAAAATTTGGGATGACAGTAAGTGAAATGTGAGAAGTTGGGTTTGGTTGAACCATACATCATTACAATGATTTCAGTCCCTTCGCTGAACAAAGCCTCAATCCTGACTACACTAAAAACTGCCAGCGCTATCTCTTCCATGTGGGGAATGATACGCAGTTGTGCCCCCCACTCCTTCCTCCAACTAGTTAATTCCAATTTGGGCCACCTTGTCCTGAGGAGAGGGAGAAGTAGGTCACCGAATGTGATGTAATGTGTCTACCACAGTTGAAAAGTTGACATCATGGGCAAACTTTGAGCGGCAGCTTGCAACAATGATAATTGTGAGGATGGGATGAGGGTATAAATGAACGATTAGTAGGCAAGAATGATAACGTTGGCACTACTCTGAAATGATGAGAGTCAATCAAGTGTTGCAATACTTGCACCTATTTTTGGAGGCTGTCTCATTTTCCCCAAAATACTCATTTTTGCCTGTTCACACAGCTTCCATACCCTACGCTGATGTGCCATGCCGCTGTCTTTCCAGAAACAGCGGAACAACCAACAGAAAACATCTGCTCATCTGTCGGCATAATGAATGACAAGTTATTATTTGGGGGGCACAACGGTTAGCACTGCTGTCTCTCAGCTCCAGGGATCTGAATTCAATTCCTGGCTTGTGTCTGTATGGAGTCTGCACATTCTCCCCATGTCTGCAAGGGCTTCCTCCAGATGCTCCAGCTTCCTCTCACAGTCCAATGATGTGCAGGTTGGGTGCATTGGCTATGCTAAATTGCCCATTAATGTCCCAGCATGCTTAAGTAAGAGGGATTTGTGGGGTAAATATGTAGGATTGCGGGGCTAGATGTCCCTGCAGATACAATGGTTCAAATGCACTGGAGGGTTTCTATGATTTTTAAGTACCGTTCACTGCAACTCCAGATCATTGTCTCAGATACTACATTGCTCACAATTAAATCCAGAAATTTTAAAAATCAGAATAATTAATATGTTAATATTAAATTGTAGTACGCATCTCAAATATTGGACAAATACAATGGTACAATACAAATTTATGAATTTAATGCAAGTGCAAAGCAGAATCCACTTTGCACCAATGATGTAGCATGTTAATCATGTGGCATTACTTTAAGAGAATGTCAGTCAACTTTAGACTAGTCTCAGGCAGGATTCTAGCTGCCTGAAAGCAAAATCCCTTTCCAAAAAGGGTGGCACAGTGGTTAGCACTGCTGTCTCAAAGCACCAGGGACTTGGTTCGATTCCGGCCTTGGGTGACTTTCTGTGCAGAGTATATACGTTCTTTCTGTGTCTGTGTGATTTTCCTCCAGGTGCTCTGGTTTCCTCCAACAGTCTAAAGATGTACTAGTTAGGCGGATTGGTCATGCTAAATTGCCACTTAGTATCCAAATATGTTAGGCTGGGGAGATTAGCAGGATGAGTACCATAGGATTATAAGCATAGGGTCTGGGTGGGATGCTCTGTTGCGGAATTGTTACAGACTCAATAGCCAAGTGACCCCCATGACTTCTATGATTCAATCTGGAAATTGGGATGCATCCTATGGCCATATTACAACTTTCCTATTACAACTTGCGTCAACTTATATTGTATCTGAATAATATAAATTGACGAAAGTTGTATTAGGTTCCTTATCTTTCATTGGATTAATTTGTAAACCTCATGTAGCAGAATACAACATCTCACGCAGAGCAAGAAATGATGTCCTTTTTCTGATGCCACAACAAATTTTGAAAAACTAACAAGAATTTCCATTTTTATACTCTTGAAAGTAGAGTTTAGACAAACATTATCACGAAATGAAGTACACAATTCATGATGCAATTTGTAAACATATGGATGTATGGACCCAGATCAGATACATGTTTTGAACATTTGGGAAATTTGTTGTGAAGATAACAGTCCGTGTGGAGTTTGCACAATCTCCCTGTGTCTGTACGGGTTTCCTCTGGCTGCTCTGGTTTCCTCTCACACTTCAAAGATGTATGAGTTAGGTGGATTGGCCATGCTAAATTGCCCTTTAGTCTGATGGTGATTAGCAGAGTAAATATGTGGGGTTTCAGGGACAGGACCTGGGTGGGATTGTTGTTGGTGAAGACACGACAGACTGATAAGATCTCTACATTGCAGAAGGAGGCCAATGATCTATTCTATGAATGTGATTTTGAGGAAAAAACAAATACTAATTTGGCACAAAATGTTCTTTCAAATTAAAAATACAAGACACAGTGAGTCCACAGCATAAATGGACTCTCATTAGCACTAATTGTAAATCTCACTCAGCGTGCACAGGCTGGCTGGTAAGGTGCATGCAAAAGACGACGCATTTGCACATTCTCACAATACTTAACTGAGGTTCTTGTTGATACCTTCAAAGGCCCCCACGGAATGAAAAAATAATAATCTTTGCTGCAAATGATCGCACTATGTTCAGTTTATTAAATGATAGAAAGTTTTGAAGGTTTATTCCTGATTACTTTTAAAAATGACTTGATGACAAAAAAAGGAGTTATCATCTGGGTCTGTTGTATTCTCCTTATTCTCAATTTATTTATCCACTGTCCATAGCAACGTTGATTAATTTAGAACATATAGAACATAGAACATCACAGCGCAGCACAAGCCCTTCGGCCCTCAATGTTGTGCCGGCCAGTGCTTCCACATCTTCCTGATAATGTGGCGACCAAAACTGTACGCAATACTCCAAGTGCAACAATATCAGAGTTTTGTACAGCTGCACATGATCTCCCAGCTCCAAAACTCAACCCCTCTACCAATAAAAGCTAACACACCGTATACCTTCTTAACAACCCTATCAACCTGGGTGCCGATTTTTTCTAATTTTTCTAAGATTGCACTTTGATCACATTGGTAACAGCAGAATGCAATCACTAACCTGTTAGTGGGATCTAAATAGTTTAGATAGTATAAGTATGCACATCATTCTGTGCCAGCTCCGCACGCACCACAGCCTTCCTTCACCTCTGGCTTTCCTTGCTCCTCTCGCCAACATTATCCCTGTGCTTTTATTTTTTTGGGACACATCCAAGAACTGACACCTGGCCAGATAGTAATGCAAGAGGCTGAAGTCCATTGAAACAATAGTCATGAAGAAAGAAGACCAATCTCACACAGAGAGCATGATGAGTACCTGACTAATTTTAAAAATGCAACCAGCAAATCTCATTTGTGATAATTACCAATATTTTAATTCACACAAATTGCTAACCTATTTGAGCAATAAGAAATGCATGATGGAATTATTTTGTACACAAATTAAAAATCTTTGTACTTACAATTTAAATATTTAGACAATCAAGTAATCAACATTCTGCTGAGTTTTGTATTATTTACATGGATATGAAAATGATTTGATTCACATCTCCCAGCTCTTCAATATTCACCCTTTGACTGTATTATTTATCAATTGACTGATTCAGATGTGTTTCTATTCACACCATTATTCCACCTACCATTCATTCAATTTGATCTTTCTTTATGCATTACACTCCCTTTATGAATTTATATCTTCCTCCAAATGCGGTTTATTTCTGTTCAATCCAGTCCATCTTATTATTATTCTCAATTTACTTGTGAAAGCTTTATTATCAATACTTCCTTAATCCATTAGAAGAGGTTTAAAATTATTTTTGGTACTATGTTAGGAAAACATTAGCAGAGTATAATGGTTATATTATTCACTTATATTATCTTCTTATTTCAACCATGTTGATTTTAGAATAATGTGGAAATGCCAGCATTGAACTGGTGTAAGCACAGTAAGAAGTGTCACAACGCCAGGTTAAAGTCCAACACATTTATTTGGTAGCACAAGCCACAAGCTTTTGGAGTCTGTAGCTCCTTCATCAGGTGAGTGAGGACTTACGTTCACAAACAGATCATAGACAGACACAAACACAATTTACAAAATAATGCAAAACAGATCATAGACAGACACAAACACAATTTACAAAATAATGCAAATCTTGAGACTCCGAAAGCTTGTGACTTGAGCTACTAAATAAACCTGTTGAACTTTAACCTGGTATGAGTGTTCTTACTGGACTTTAGAATTTGCATGGAAACCTATTCTGGATGTTATTTTCCTTGATATCCATCTCCACTCCATTCTATTCCATACACATTTGGTTTGGAACCTTTACAAGGTTAGTGTGTATGAATACATGTATGTGTAGGGGTCAGGAAGAAGGGGGGTGGAGGGGAAGGTTGGGTGGGGTGGATGGGGAAAACCTGGTCTTGATGTTATTTTCCCTAGTACTGCATTTCCACTCTGTTCTATTCCATTCCCATTTGATTTGGAACTTTGATGTGAGGATGTGTGTGCGTGTGCATATGTTGCACATGTGGGGACTGAGCAGGAGGGGATGTGTAGGGAAGGTTGTGGTGGGGGGAACAGAACGCACCTAGTCTTGGTGGTATTTTCCATGGTACTCATCATCACTGCGTGTGCATGTGTGTGCGCATGCATTGTGTGACCCTTCAGAACCAGAAGCTTTGAGGCACAAAAAAGTGGCCATGGGCAGGGAATAAAGACCCAGAACCACAACAGTCTCCTTGCTGACTCTCAGCCCTGCCGATTTTTCAATTTTCTTTGTAAGTCTACTTGACCCACTCCCCAGATCTCTATCTTGCGTCAGCAGTGACTTGGTGGGGCTTTTGAGGCTTCAGGGCTGCTGGGCTGGCATTATCAGGGCAGTGGGCATGCTGATGGCTGAAACATCCATGGCAAAATTTCCAAACCAGTACTATTGGTCAGCGTGTATGGGGTTGGGGCCTACCTTTTCACCCCGGTGTCTCAAAGCCCATAGTAAAATCCAGGCTTTCCTTCTTAGAGAACATTTAACATTTGGAATGGACTTTTGATTGGAGCAGTGGAGATTTGTTCAGGTTAAGTTAGGTGACACAATAGGTTTGTAAAATGAAAATGTTACTTCATTCCATTTGATGAGCTAAGCCATGATGAATTGTATTTCTCATCTGAATGCATTCTCACTGATTGAATTGCACTCCATTTGATTTGTTTATTTTTCAATATTTGACTGGCAAATTAACTCGCAAATGCTTACTCCAGTAAATCACAAATACTTGCTTTTCTGACATGCGATGCTGGTGATATGACATCCCCAGAAAGGGGATCCGAACCCATATTTCTCAGGATTAATGTCTTAGAAAAGTGGGATGTAATGTCAGTGCAGAGGGCAGAAAGCTTTTAATTATGTAGATGTAACCTCGAACTTCAGAAGACAGCCAGAACATAACAACTCTCGGGGTCTATTAACAGTGATGGTAAATTTGACAAAGAGCACATTGCCTCAGTTGTTACTTGAATGTTCCCATATCTCAAATCTATTTTATTACAACACATACATAATCATTGATCCCAATATTTTTACTGTCATACATTCCTGCAATTCTATAGAATTTTATCCATCTCCCATGTGAAATTGGCAGAAGGTCAATCAATTCCTGTGGAATTTCAGGGCTAATTTTCAAACTATGTCCTTCTAGCTGTTGATCATTATCAGACAGGACTGCATGTCAGGAACCTGAGCACATACACATGATGAAAATCATGCCTGGTTTTGTCCATGTTCCTCAGCTTCCGGGCAAAGGCTCAAAATATTATTTCACATTTTAACAGATCCAAATAGATCAATTCATGGGATGTGAGGGTTGCTGGCAAAGGACAGCATTTACTGCCCATCCATAATTGCCCTTGAGAAGGTAGTGATATGTCATCTTACTCAACTGCAGCAGTTTTGGAGAGGTGCTGGCCTAGTAGTATTATTGCTAAACTATTAATCCAGAAACTAAGCTAATGTTCTGGGGACCTGGGTTTGATTCTCACCATGGTAGACGGTAGAATTTGAATTCAATAAAAAAAATCTGGAATTACTAATCTACTGACGAAACCATTGTTGATTGTCAGGAAAAAAAACCATCTGGTTCACTAATGTCCTTTAGGGAAGAAAGTCTGTTGTCCTTAATTGCTCTGGTCTACATGTGACTCCAGAAACTACAGCAACGTGATTGATTCTCGAATCCTGGCCAGCCAGTGACGCCCGTGCCCAAGAATGAATTAAAAAAATAGTCTGTGGAAAAATAAAATGGTGCTGGGTACCTAATTCAAGGGCTTAGATCCAGGGATGAAGGAAGAAAGGCAATACGGTTCCAAAGTAGGATGGTGTATGACTTTGAAGCTGTGGTTTTCTTGTCAGCCGTATGTGTCAGGAGTTGTGGGTTTGGAAGGTTACCTTCAGAGAAGCTTTGAGACTTCAGAGTTGGTATAATGCATTTTGTAGATGGGATATGCTGCACTGCTCCTGAATGGAGTAAATGTTTAAGGTGGTAGATAGGGTGACAATCAAGTCTGTTGCTCTGTCTTGGATGGTATTGAAATTCTTGATGGTTTCTGGAGGCGTACTCATCCAGACACATGGAAAAAAATCCATTATACCCTTGACTTGTGCCAGTTAGATGGTGAAAAAGGGAATCAGGAGTGAGACAAACACTACAGAATACTCAGCCTGCCTGTCCTCATAGCAACAGCTTGGATGTCAGTTCCAGTTCAGTGATCAGTGGCAAGCCCAGGATTTTGATTGTGGGGAAAATACAAGACTATGGTTGATTTGATTTATTATTGTCAAATGTACAATGAAAATTACTGTTTCTTGCACACTATACAGACAAAACATACTGTTCATAGAGTACATAAGAGCAAAGGAAAGAAGGAGGTGCAGAATATAGTGTTACAGGATGTAGCAAAAGATCAGCTCAATATAAGGTAGGTCCATTCAAAAGGGAAGAAACTGTTCATAAGTTGATTGGTAAACGTGCTCAAACTTTTGTATCTTCTTTCCCCCGACAAAAGAAGATGGAACAGGGTGTATCTGGGGTGGGTGGGGTACCTGATTATGCTCAATGCTTTCCCAAGGCAGCAGGAAGTATAGGTGAAGTCAATGAATAGGAGGCTGGTTTGCATGATGGACTGGGTTACGTTCACAATCCGTTGTAGTTTCTTGCGGCCTTTGTCAGAATAGAAGCCATGTCAAGCTGTGACACATCCAGAAAAGATGCTTTCTATGATGCATCACAGAGTGCCAACAATTTCAATCCAGGGACCAAATGATTTCAAGCAATTGGGGGTGCATGGACTTAACAGCAAACTGAGCAGGTGTTGTGCAAGAACTGTGCAAATGGATTTGTCAGGACAATTGAAAGACATGCTTCAGAACACCCCAATCTCCATGAAAATTGAATTGAAGCTATCACACCCAGTAAGGATTCTGAGCCACTTGGCATCAGTGTACAACAGTTAGAAGTTAAAATAACTAATAATAAAGAAAGATGAATGTTATAACTTGGCTCTTTAAAAAAATGGATTAATTGAATTAAGCAGTGCTACAAGGCTATACAATATAACTGTCGAACTTCACATTATTTAAAAGGCAATCAAGAAAATAATTAGAGCTGATTCAGCTGAATTACAAGAGTGAGTTAACCAAACTAATAAAGTAAATCAATCTCTCGGATAAAACCATATTGGAGTCTTAAACTGCAGCATCAACTAAATTAATTGCTTTGATTAAAATTACAAAAAGAATGTACAAAAAGGCAACAATGACCGAACCAAAAATCATGAAAATGTTTACTGCAGAATTCTAGTCATTTATATTTCTCATCGCGTTACCGAGTTTAGACCAAATGCCCAGAGTGGGAGGCAACTGTATTTTACAAATTAATATATTCCATCAAAGATTTCTGCTAACATTTTAATTCCAACACAATCAGCAACAGACTCTCATCAAAATTTAGGAACTTCTGATAAAGTCAGTTTATTGTATTGAAGATACAAGCTAATTTTGAAGCAAGATCATTATTTTCATATATTAGAGGTAATTAATAAGACTCAATTTCTGATAGTGCAAAAAAGGTTACAGAAGTGTAGCCCACTCTGCCAAAGACATTACCATCCTAACTTTAAGGGAACTCTTTAGTACTCTTCAGGAGGGTAGTGGCACATGGTATTATCACTGAAAGAGTAATCCAGAGATCAAAGACAATGCTCTGGGGACCCAGATTCAAATCCTGCCACTTCAGATGATGAAATCTGAATTCAATAAAAATCTGGAATTAAAAATTTAACGATGACTATGAAACCATTGTCAATTTTGTAAAAACCCATCTGGTTCATTAATGTCCCTTTCAGGAGGGAAATCTGCTATCTTACCTGGTCTAGCCTACATGACTCCAAATCCACAGCAATGTCATTCTTAACTGCCCCCTCAAGATCAATCGGGGTGAGCAATAAATGAACAAATAAAAAAAAATCAAAAGCAATATGGGTAATATAACAGTTGAGTTTGGTATCTGTTCCACATCTGCTTCATTTCAATGTAAACAACACAATTTTTCCCACTAATGGAAAACTGAATAACTTATGCATAAATACACATTGCAATGTATTCTGCCTGAAGATTTCTGTTTACAACACAGGAGGAAAATCAGAAGAAATTAACATTCACTCAAGCAAAAATGAGGGATGCATATTGGGGTTTGAACATATTTATGATAGTTCATGATAGTTTTATCAAGGAAGTTGGAATTTTATATTTTGAAACTTTAATTGAATTTGATAGCCATTCATTGGTTCAATAAAAATGTCCTAATTTGAATAAAAAATGAAACTAAAATGTATGCATCACTTTTAATTAAAAAAAAGTCTCTCTTCACAGGAGAAACAAAATAGATTTGGAACCAGATAGGAAAAGATGACAGAACACCAATTTGAAGACTTGGGTTGCGAGAAGATTCCTGATACAGAGTCAAAGAGGAATTCAAGGAGGGAGTTTCATCATCACTGTGCTGATATCCGTAAGAACAACAAATAACAAACAAAAACACAACAGATAAAGTTTTGAAGATATATTAACTGCGAGGAATGGAAAGGCTAATTGCAAGGTTCCAGTGAGAGGTCCAATTCATTTTAAAAGAGGACCTAATTTAAATACAGCTAATAAGCAGCTCACTTCAAACAGTTCTGAAAGCCAGTTGGTCCATCAGATTTTGGGATAGGTTGTAACCAGAGCAGATGAGGATCAAGAAAATGTGGCCTCAGGTTTGGAAATGATCCTACTGAGCACTGTTTACCTTTTGGATTTAAAGTCTTGGGAGACAATGACGTTTCTGATATAGAATCAGAGGAATTTAAGGAGGGAGTTTCATTGGTGCTGTGCTGATATCTACAACAAATACAGATAAATATTTGAAGATATTTTAACTCCTAAGGATGTCTGCCCAATACTGCTCAGCCGGCTGCTTGTTTTGCATAAATCTACCTGAATTTGCTGTTGTTGATTTAGTTTTTTTTTACATATTATATATCAATTTTTATTTTCCTCTGGAGATTTTACATTACAGGACTTGAACAGTACAAAAGGGGAAAATATAGAGAGAGTGATTCCACCCACAGTTACATTATTCCATATTTTTCTGGGCTATGTTGTGTTGTCAGCCTTCTCCAAAGTAATTCACAGTAATAGACATAGCCCTATCCTACTAACATAATGCCAATTGCTGTTTCCCTGTAATTAAGCCAATTTTCATGCTGCTGTTACTTAAAAAGTGATAGCACTGATAGTGTGGCAGTGAAGTGATTTATTACTCAAAGATTGCGTAGAAAACAGAAAGTGAACATCAAATTTTATTCCATGTTGTTATTTGTCCTTTACAGTGAAATCTGTTGCTATAATTTTATGGTAACTAACTTGGGGGCATTTTATCTGCTCCAAATCACAGAAGGAGCCAAAGCAATTTTTACTCATTCATTTATTTGCTTGAGTCAATTGCTTTTCTTAATCTTTCTGTCACAGACATGCAAGTACTTCAGCTGATCATCAGTGTTTGATGCAAAGCTAAACCGTAGATTAACTTTTAAGTTACACTACCAGCGGCTACGGATGAATGTGCCACAGTTTCAGCTCCTAGGAAGGTGCTGAGTGCCTTAATTCACCACTATGTTGCTGCATCATATTCCAATTAGAATAACTGAAGGGGAAAAAATAATTGCAGTAAGTTTGCAACTGTGAGACCAATGCAGGAAATACTGGAATTTTTGCAAATATCACCAACTGTGCAACTGCAAGAAACTCTGGACCAGTGTCACTGATCCTTCGCCACTACAACTATTAAGACACTGAGGAAGCAAAGATTGAGAACTTTGGGGTACTTTGTAATCACAAAATTGCTAATCCAATTTTTCTTCATTCCAACATCCTGTGATGGAATTGTCCCAGAAATAAATAAACTTATCCATAGAATAAGAAGTTATTTTATATATCGAATTAAACAATTTTCAATCATGACGGATTATGACTATCATAGTCTACTACCAAGTGATGATAATTGGAAGTTGTGTCATGTCTTCTAAACATCTCTATTTTACCAGTGTGTAAAACATACACTTATTTCATCTTTTAAAGATTTATCTACTTCTGGTTTTCCTGAAACAATGTACTGAAACATTTAGCTACAACACAAGTCATTTCCTTTAGCAATGCAGGTACCTGAGTTTTGTCATTTTTAAATAAAGAATATATGATAAAAGTAACTGGCCACTATATGCAATCAAAATAATTCACGATCGAATACAAATCATAGCCCGATGAATACTTCACATGTTTTCTGAGACAGCTGGCTATTTTTTTGATAAAAATTGGCCTATTTCGAGGTTTGGATAAGTGGTGAGTTTTAATTTTTATATTCAGTTTACTTAGAAAGGTTGGTACAAGTTAATAGGATGATTAGTTCATCAGATCACCTTTTCACATCTCTTATCTGATTCAAAAATGAATAGTCTGGTATTTCCATTGCAATCCAATAATTTCACATCTCTGGCTGAATTTTCATGAAAATTCCCAGGAAGAGCAAGTTGGAAATCGACAAATGCTGATGGCTTTTAGGGACAGCATTCTGACACAAGACTGTGAGCCAGACTGAAAATCAGGTCAGCGTTAGGAGATTGACCATAATTAAAGCTTTGTGTCCCAGAGCTGATCTTATTTATTAGTGTAAGCCTATTTAGAACATCGAACATAGAACATTACAGCGCAGTACAGGCCCTTCAGCCCACAATGTTGAACCAACTAATGGAACCATTCTTACGGCCTCTAACCTAAACTATTCTAATGCTATCCATATGCCTTTCCACTGATCATTTGAATGCCTTAAACTTGGCGAGTCCACAACTGCTGCAGGCAGGGCATTCCACGCCCTTATTACCCTCTGAGTAAAGAACCCACCTCTAACATCCATCCTATAACTACCACCCCTTAATTTAAAGCTATGTCCCCTCATGTTAGCCATCTCCATCCAAGGAAAAAGGCTCTCACTGTCCACCCTACCTAACCCTCTGATCATCTTATATGTCTCAATTAGGTCACCTCTTAGCCTTCTTCTCTTTCATGAAAATAATCTCAAGTCCCTTAGCCTTTCCTGATAAGACCTACCCACCATACCAGGCAACATCCTGGTAAACCTCTTCTGCACCCTTTCCAATGTCTCCACATCTTTCTTATAATGTGGTGACCAAAACTGTCTGCAACACTCCAAGTGTGGCCGCACCAGAGTTTTGTACAGTTGCAACATGACGTCTCAGCTCCGAAATTCAATTCCTCTACCAATAAAAGCTAACACACTGTACGCCTTCTTAACACTTTATCAATTTGAGTACCAACTTTCAGGGATCTATACATCTGTACACTGAGATCTCTCTGCTCATAGATATTACTAAGAGTCGTACCATTAGCCCTATATTCTGTACACATATTACTCTTGCCAAAGTGAATCACCTCACACTTTTCCACATTGAACTCCATTTGCCACCTCTCAGCTCAGCTCTGCAGCTTATCTATGTCCCTCTGCAAATTGTAACATCCATTCTTATTGTCTACAACTCCTCTGACTTTGGTGTCGTCAGCAAATTTACTAACCCATCTCTCTGCACCCTCATCCAGGTCATTTATAAAAATGACAAACAGCAGTGGCCCTAAAACAGATCCCTGAGGTACACCACTGTAACTGAACTCCCAGTTGAATATATCCCATCAACCACCACCCTCTGTCTTCTATCAGCTAGTCAATTCCTAACCCAAATTGTTAAATCATTCTCAATCCCATGCATCTGCATTTTCTGCAGTAGTCTTCCATGGGGAACTTTATCAAACGCTTTGCTAAAATCCATATACACCACATTAATTGCCTTACCCTTATCTACCTCTTTGGTCACCTTTTCAAAAAACTCAATAAGGTTTGTGAGACACGACCTTCCCTTCACAAAACCATGCTGACTATCCCTAATCAATTCATTTCTTTCTAAATGACTATAAATCCTGTCCCTTATAATTCTTTCCAAAACTTTCCCCACAACAGAAGTAAGGCTCACTGATCTATAATTCACAGGATGATCTCTACTTCCCTTCTTAAACAAGGGGACAACATTTGCCATCCTCCAGTCTTCCGGCACTATACCTGTAGTCAACGACGACATGAAGATCAAAGCCAAGGCTCTGCAATCTCCTCTCTAGCCTCCCAGAGAATCCTGGGATAAATCCTATCCGATTTATCTATTTTCATACTCTCAAGAATAGCTAACACCTCCTCCTTATGTACCTCTATCCTGTCTAGTCTACAACCCTGTATCCCAGTATTCTCCACGACCACACTGACATTTTCCCGCATGAAGACTGATGAAAAATACACATTCAATGCCTCTCCAATCTCTTCAGGCTCCATGCACAACTTCCCACTACTGTCTTTGACTGGCCCTAATCTTTCCCTGACCAATCTTTTATTCTTTACATAGCTATAAAAAGCTTTAGGGTTCTCCTCGATCCTATCCGCCAAAGTACATGTGACACTAACACTGCAATGAAGTTACTGTAAAAATCTCCTAATTGCCACACTTTGGCACCTGTTCAAGTATGCTGAGGGAGAATTTAGTACGGCCAATGCACCCAAGCAGCACATTTTTTGGATAGTGGGAGGAAACCAGAGCACTACGCAGAAATTCACACAGACATGGGGAGAGCATGCAAACTCTGCCCAGTCAGTGGCCCAGCCAGGAATTGAAACTGGATACCTGGTACTGTGAGGCAGCAGGACTAACCACTGTGCCACCATGCTGCCTAGTGCCCTCCTGTTGCAGTGCCCATAACAAACATGATTTAGAGCCCACCACCACCAATTCCTCTGTCACAAGCCATTGAAAATTCAACTTTAATTTAAGGAATAGGCAAACTGAACACCCAGTTATAAGTATGGCCTGAAAAAAGCCTGATGCAACATCACTGCGCCTTTCCATTTAAAGATTACACTGCAGTCAGAATTCTTCTGTCCTGCCTGCCAAAGGAGTTGTAGCAGGTGGCGTGCAAACCATGCAAAGGTTATTGGCCTTGGGCGGGATTCTCCAGTTTTGAGGTAAACGTGGCCAGGGAATCCTGTCCCATGTGTCTACAATTAACGTTTTTCTCTATTTGCTTGTTATTAATAACCTACCTGTCAAAATCTCCAGATCTCATTCCTGTCATTACTAAAACATATTCACAATTTAAATGCACTCCATGTTAACTTTTCTATTAAATCTCACAAACGTGCACTTTGTTTTGTTGATGGAGAATCACCTTCCCTACATTCATTGCCCCATTCTGTCCAGTTGGATTATCTGTAGTCAATATACCCAATGTGGTACGGTGCTGTTGCTCTATCCACAGATCCTGCCAGACCCACTGAAGTCTTCAAGCATTTTTGGTTTTTATAGTGATGTTGCACTCAATTTACACATGAACAATATTAAATCCAGACCATTCACAAAAACCATAACATTATCTCCCAACAGCACCTGGAGGACTAGAAATTTAAAAAGTGCTGGAAAAATTCAAGAGACCTGGCAGTCTGACTGCTTCAGAGCACAACTGAGTATGTTTGGCAACTTGATCACTTGGTCTGCAATTTTGTGTTCCTACTCCCCTTACCTGTGTTCTTTGTTGGAAGCATTCTGTGCTGCTGATTTCCTGAATGTTACCTGCAGTGATGCTGGCAGCCTCCAGGCAAACCTGTGTTGTAGCGAAGAGATCTGGCAGGAATTAGGCCTCACATTATCAAAGGGTAATGTCTACTTCAAGCATCGAAGAAGTCTCTTGTTTGTACTTACCCAATATGCTAACTGATGCACTTCCTGCCCACCATCGTACAGTCTCAGATATAATTTTAAGTTGACATAGCAGGATACAGACTCAAAACGTTAACTCGGTTTCTCTCTCCAGAGATGCTGCCAGGCCTGCTGAGTTTATCCAGCATTTTCTGCTCTCATTTATTATAGCAAGTCGTCTTTTGTTGTTGGAAAAGTTACGACTGTGCATACTTACAGAAATTATCTTTGTGCCTTAAAGAGCAAGACTTCTTCAACACTAATCTAACTCGGGATCTGGCTAATATTTACACCTTACTTGTTATAATGTCCTCATCCTTAGCACATTAGTCAATATGTGGCTCTGTGGGATTAGTGACAATGAAGATCGATTAATCTGAACAATTCCAATACATAGTTAGTTAAACTCAATTGTGAAACAGTGAAAAATTACGGCTTAAAATTGCATGATCATTAAATTACATTTATCAAAGTGTGCAGGACATGAACTGTTTTTGTCTGAGTAAATGGGAGCAAGGGAACATATTGAATCCACATCTAGGGCTGCCAACAGTGGTTTTATGTATTTCTGGCGATTTGACCACATGATATTCAATCAGTGACACCAACTGTGACGTGTAACCATGATTTTAGTCGGGTGACATTTACCATGGGCCACAAACTTTGTTGCATTTAACCGAGTTGAGTGGTGAATTTTGACCAAGTTTTATAGTGAGATGAAGCGCACGATTAGTAATTTAAAAAAAACAAAATAATTAAGATAAACACAAAATATTAACAATACAAAACAACTGTAATGTTTCTACATCACTAACTATAAGAAGAAATACCACATAATTGCAACTGATATAAGCATAAGAACTAAAAGTAGGAGTAGGCCATTTGGCCCCTCGAGCTTACTCCACCATTTAATAAGATGATGGTTGATCTTTTCATGATTCTTTTGAATCACACCTGAAGTGAAACATCTCATGCTTACCCTTGCCAAATTCAAAATACAAATCTTATTATCCAGGTTGCCTCCATAAAACATTTTGAAATTTCTGATCTGAACCATAACTGTAATCTAGGATTAGGTCAAAGATTATAAAGAAATAAACAAAGTTTACAAATACTATGTGGAATTCTCTGACTGTTTGCTGATGGCAGGATTGTCTGGTCCCACCGGTAATGCACCCTCACCTATGAGTTACCCAACTACATGTGATGCCTTTAATGGGAGATCCCATGACATTGCCATGGAGATTAAAATAGCAGGATCAGAGAATCCTGCCACCAGTGAATGGCACACACCATCTTGCCGTTGAGAAACATGCAGCTGGGAGGTCAGAGAATCCCACCCATTATTTCCAAAGGCTCAGTATCAAACAAGAAAAACAATGATTAAAACTCAAATGAACCAAGTGGCAAATAGACTGTACAAACCCAAGGGGAGCAGAGCAATACTTCTCTAGAGGAACACATTTGGGATGATGTTCTGCAAGCACATATTAAATATAATTGTTTGACTTCCCCATGGAATCCTTCCATATAATTTGATTAAGTTTGTCATTGTCAGGAAAATTTT
Organism: Sphyrna mokarran; assembly: GCA_024679065.1. Taxonomy (NCBI): domain Eukaryota; kingdom Metazoa; phylum Chordata; class Chondrichthyes; order Carcharhiniformes; family Carcharhinidae; genus Sphyrna; species Sphyrna mokarran. The sequence continues at coordinate 47,366,027 of JAGIQG010000017.1, forward strand.
AAATACCTGTGAATTTTTCATCATGCAACAATAAGTAATATATAAATAGATACTTTGTCTTAATCGACTGTTGTAAATAGTGGAAAATGTATCGGCATTCAAAGATTCATTGACATTAATAGAGTTAGTCAAATAATGTTGAAGATTCCTTTACCAATCCAAAAATTGGTAAAAGTTTTCACCAATTTTAAGATTGGTGAGATCTTAAAATTTCACCACAGTAATTTCTAATCATGACTTTTCATTTTTTAAACTTTTAAACATTCCAATGTGAAGTCTGCAAGCCCAAATACAAATTTAATATTACTGAACATTAAGTAAATTTAATTTTCGAGGAGTCTGGACATAGCACTTACTCCCAAATGGATATGTCTATCTAAACATTACTCATCTACTTATGCTTTATTACTCAAAGCAGATGATAAATGATTGGCAAATAAGAGCTAATTATTTAAATTTGACATAAGATTCTTTATATATTGTGTTTTAAGCAAAAGGTTCAAGGAAAATACAGTTTGAGGTCCAATTGTACATTAATAATTTTTATTCATGATGCTTCAAAATGCATGAGTTGATATTGCTGAAAAAAGACAATTTTGTTGAAGCTTTTCATCCTGCACTCACCAGGACAATTCACAGATGCAAAAGAAACAACAGTTTATATTTGAGAAGAGAATGCTGATTGCTTGGCAAGTGGACTCTGAATGCTAGAACCATTGCCATGGAGATCAAAATAGTGAGGCCCAGCACACTATTTCTAACTAAATCTTATGGGCTGGTCATTACTCAGATTAAATTGGCGATATTTTTGTAAAATTTGAGGCGGACAGGCTATAGTACAATGTGACTTCATAAATATCCATAATTGAGACCACTCCAATGAACTCTCCAACAGACTCTGGCCTCACCTCCTCATCCCCCAAGCAGGCTCTGATCAACAATCAAATCCATCTCCCCTCATGCTGAGAGCACTGACTTCCACAACCAGCCCTCCAGGACCCATCCTATTCTACGTCAAAGTCTTATTAAGTAAAAGAGAAAAGAAAATGTTTTTAAACTTTCCCCACTTCAAGCTTAATTCCTATAGGTACTTCATGGGAAATCATTTATAAGAGTTGTGATGAAGTGCCTTTTTTTTAAACATGTCAGGTATGAGCAGAGGAACAATGAAGAGAAATGCCAATCCTTAGTGTAGGGAATTAATTGGATCTTGGTGAAGTTAAAACAAAGACACCGCTGCTTTCTTCGCTGGAGAGAGTTTATTAAGTTAATTCATAACAACACTGTTCCAATCCCAGTATCCCAGCTATCTCCATTTTTAGGTGTACAAATATCCATCGCCTGTTTAATAATGTAATTACCATTAAACCTTAACAATGTAATTAATAAGACTTTGACAGAGGGTAGGATCGATCTCGGAGGGGCTGGAGTATGGAGGTCAAAGCTCTCGTCATAAGGAGAGATGGATGTGATGGCTGGTTAGAGTCTACTTGGGAAATGAGGCCAGGGTCTGTTGCAGAGTTCACTGGATGCTTACTCAATTACGGATGCTTCTCAGGCAACTTGGATCAAGGAGACACATTTGGAGGTATTTATTTTCTGAACCCAAAGTCTTTGGCTCAGGGAAGCTACTAAATTCCACAATCCTATTCTCCATGGCTGTGTCATCATATTTAACATACGCAACCACTTCCTTGGGTTGGGTTGACTGTATGCTCAAAATACATTTCCAGTTAAACTTAAAATTGGGCAGGTTAAGGATGGCACTAGCATTGGAAATAGGTTTCTGACGCTGACTATCCCAGAAGACCCAAACCTGCCTGTGTTTCTCAATTAAAATTCATCCCATTTACTCTGCTTTTCTTGCTCCACAGATGTTGCCAAATCTGTTAATAATTTTCAGAATGTTTTGTTTTTAATTCAGATTTCCAACATGGATAATGTTTTTGCTTTGTGTTAATACATTAATTTGATCTGGTTCATGCTAGAAGCAATGTGCTGTATTTTATAAGTGATATGTCATCAATGTTAATTCCTTTTTTGCATGCCGAAACTTTATTTTTTGACTTGTATGTTTTGTTAGTTCATTTTCCTGTCTACCCTATCCATGCCCCTCATAATTTTATATATAGAACATAGAACATAGAACATTACAGCACAGAACAGGCCCTTCGGCCTTCGATGTTGCGCCGACCAATATAAAAAGCAATGCCCCTCCAAACTAAACCATTCCCTTCTCTTCCATATACTTATCAACTAACCTCTTAAACGCCACCAAACTTGGCGCATCTACAACTGCTGCAGGCAGGGCATTCCACTCCCGAACCACCCTTTGGGTAAAGAACCTACCTCTGATATCCGTCCTATAACTATCACCCCTTAATTTAAAGCTGTGTCCCCTCGTGCTAGCTTTCTCCATCCTAGGAAAAAGGCTATCACTGTCCACCCTATCTAAACCTCTAATCATCTTATATGTTTCGATAAGGTCCCCTCTTAGCCGCCTCCTTTCTAACGAAAACAACCTCGAATCCCTCAGCCTCTCTTCATAAGACCTGCCCTCCATACCAGGCAACATCCTGGTAAACCTCCTCTGTACCTTCTCCAAAGCCTCCACATCTTTCTTATAATGCGGGGACCAGAACTGCACACAATACTCCAAGTGCGGCCGCACTAGAGTTTTGTACAGTTGCAACATGACGTTGCGGCTCCGAAATTCAATCCCCCTACCAATAAAAGCTAAGACTCCATATGACTTCTTAACAACCTTCTCGACTTGACTGCCTACTTTCAGGGATCTATGCACATACACACCAAGATCCCTCTGTTCATCAAGACTACTAAGAATCCTACCATTAGCCCTATACTCTACACATTTATTATTTCTGCCATAGTGCATTACCTCACACTTTTCCACATTAAACTCCATTTGCCACCTCTCGGCCCAGCTCTGCAACTTGTCCAAGCTCTGCAAACTATAACACCCCTCCTCACTATCTACCACTCCACCGACTTTAGTGTCATCTGCAAATTTACTAATCCATCCTTCAATACCCTCATCCAGATCATTTATAAAAATTACAAAACAGCAGGGGCCCCAAAACAGACCCCTGAGGTACACCACTTGTCACCGAACTCCAAGATGAATATCTCCCATCAACCACCACCCTCTGTCTTCTATCTGCTAGCCAATTCCTAACCCAATTAGCTAAATCACCCTCTATCCCATACATCTGCATTTTCTGCAGAAGTCTTCCATGGGCACCTTATCAAACGCCTTACTAAAGTCCATATATACCACATCAACCGCCTTACCCCCATCCACCTCTTTAGTCACTTTTTCAAAAAACTCAATGAGGTTAGTAAGGCACGACCTACCCTTCACAAAACCATGCTGACTATCCCCAATCAATTCATTCCTCTCTAAATAACTATAAATCCTATCCCTAATAATTCTCTCCAATACTTTGCCCACAACAGAAGTAAGACTCACTGGCCTATAATTCCCTGGAAGGTCTCTCTTCCCCTTCTTGAACAATGGGACCACATTCGCTATCCTCCAGTCTTCCGGAACCACACCCGTAACCAACGACGACCTGAAGATCAGAGCCAGAGGCTCTGCAATCTCCTCTCTTGCCTCCCAGAGAATCCTAGGGTAAATCCCGTCCGGCCCAGGGGACTTATCCAACTTCAAACCCTCGAGAATATCTAGCACATCCTCCCTATCTACTTCGATACCTTCCAGTTTGCTACCCTGTACCTCAGTGTTCTCCATAACTACATTTACATCACCCTGCGTGAATACCGAAGAGAAATATTTATTCAGTGCCTCTCCAATCTCTTCAGGCTCCACGCACAACTTCCCACTGCTGTCTATGACTGGCCCTATCTTGTCCTAACCAATCTTCTATTCTTAACATATCTAAAGAAAGCTTTAGGATTCTCCTTAATCCTATCAGCCAAAGTCTTTTCATGTCCTCTCTTAGCTCTCCTCAATTCACTCTTTAGCTCCCTCCTGGCTAATCTATAGCTATCCATTGCACTAACCGAGCCTTCAAGCCTCATCCTGACATAAGCCTCCTTTTTCCTTTTAACCAGCAAATCAACTTTTTTCGTACACCAAGGTTCTCTTACTCGACCATTCCTCCTTGCCTGACAGGGACATACTTATCAAGGACCCGCAGCAGCTGCTCCTTGAATAAGCTCCACATTCCAGATGTTCCCATTCCCTGTAGTTTCCTAGTCCAATCTATGCACCCTAATTCTCTCCTGATGGCCTCATAATTACCCTTACCCCAGCTATAACTACTGCCCCCAGCTTCATGCCTATCCCTATCCATCACTAAGGTGAACGTAACCGAATTGTGGTCACTATCACCAAAATGTTCACTAACGTCCAAGCCCAACACCTGGAATATCTCACCTGGATATCTCAATCATGTCACCCCTTAATCTCCTCTGCTCCAAGGGAAACACCAGTCAATCCAGTCTCTGTTCATAACTAAAACTCTCCAGCCCAGGCAACATCCTGGTAAATCTCTTCTGCACTCTTTCCAGTCCTATCACATCCCTCCTATAATGTAGATTCCAGAACTGTACACAATACTTGAGCTGTGGCCCAACCAACATTTTACACAGTTTCAGTATAACCTCCCTGCTCTTATCATAGAGAAACTTCCTCATCCCAGGAACCAACCAAGTAAAACTTCACTGTACCTCCTCCAAGGAAAGTGCCATGCCTTTTAATCTATTCATCTGGTCAACCTTAGCCAGCTCTCCTATCACCTCTTGTTTATGTTTAAGATTCTTATTTTGAATCTGAGCATGGTGCTCTCAAACTTCACAATGTAACTAATTTATTTATTAGTGTCACAAGTAGCCTTACACTAACACTGCAATGAAGTTACTGCGAAAATCCCCCAGTCGCCACGCTCCGACGCTTGTTCGGGTACACTCAGGGAGAATTTCACGTGGCCAATGCACCTAACCAGCATATCTTTTGGACTGTGGGAGGAAACTGGAGCACCCGGAGGAAAACCATGCAGACACAGGGAGAACGTGCAGACTCTGCATAGACAGTGATCCAATGTGGGATCCAACCCAGGACCCTGGTACTGTGAGGCAGCAATGTTAACCGCTGTGCTGCCCAGTTGAACGCCATATTGTCACCTTTTTCCCCATATGAACCTTAACTACTAATTAACCTAGGCCTGAAATTCACAGAGTGGCAATCAGACAATGGACAGGGTTGAGAGAGGGGGATGAGGACAGGGGGGTGTAGCGGGGGGTGGGGGGGTGGTGGCGGGGAGAGGGGGTGTAGCAGGGTGCAGGGAGAGGGGGGGATCTATAGCGAGGGGTGGCAGGGGGAGAGAGGTGTGTGTGGCGGAGAGGGTCGCTTGGAGGATGTTAGTGGTGGAAGGGGGAGATCCCAACAGGTGTGGCCCAGTGTGAGTCTGTACAATTATTACCCAGGAGTTAGAAGTAGTTTTAATTTTTCTAACATTCGCTGGGTAATTATTGATCTGAGGCAGTCGGAACAATCTGAAACATGCGATTAAAATCACATTTTTGGAAACTTCACAATGCAGGACAGTAGCCCATCAAAAAGCTTGCATTTCCCAGGCAATTGCCATGCAAACCTTACCCTGTAACTTCGAAGGGCAGGGGACTCCCCAGCGCAGGTTTGGGGTACATCACAATTACACTATCCTAGTATTTGCAAACTATGGTCCTCATACACAATATTCGATTTAAAATAGCTTGTCCCCCTAATTGGTTCCATGATATAACATTCTAGGAAGCTGTGCCAAAAACATCCTGCAAATTCATTTTTAAAACTACCTTTGCCAATTTGACTTGTTCAATCTGTATGATGATTAAGGTTCCCCCTAACTATTTCACTGCCTTTGTTAGGAGCTTTAATTATCTTTTCCTTAATTTTCACTCCCAATACTTAACCCAGAAGTGTACATGATATTCACTGTGTAAGCTTTGATACAAATCCTACATTTGCCTCCTATTAGTTTCAATTTGTGTTTTCTTCTCCCGCTATCACAGATTAGTTTGAAGTAATCTTAACAATCATTTTCGATTCCATTTACAATCATAATTACAGTTATACGAAAACATCCGAGCCATCACTTTTCAAGTTGGAAGATGTTCAATCACCATCATCATTTCATCATAAACATTCAGGACCGGCATCATAATTTCCTGAAGAGTTTTGGACCTTGAATGTCCTCATGTGTCTTAGCGACTGAAATTGAATATGCCCTCAAAGTGGATAGTTTCTAGTTTGCACTCAATGAGTCTGTTCAAGCAAAGTTTGTTTTATTCATTTACCAGATAAGGGCATTGCTGGCCAGGCCAACATTTATCGTCCATCCGTAGTTGCCCTTTAGAAGGAGCTGGTGAGCTACCTTCTTCAACTGCTGCTCTTTCTGAGATGTAGGTACACCCAAAGTGCTGGTAAGGAGGGAGTTCCAGAATTTTGACTCAGCAACAGTGGAGATATTTCCAAATCAGGTTGGTGAGTGACTTGGAGCAGAATCTCCAAATGGTCGTGTTCTCAGTTATTTGCTGCTTTGGACTTCCATCTAGAAGAGCTCGTGAGTTTGGAAGATGCTCTTAAAGAACTTGTTGAGTTCCTGCAATACATCTTGTTCAGCAGTACTGGAGGGAGTGAATGTTTGGAGAAGAAGTATCAATTAACGTGCTGCTTATTATTAAACAGTGACCTCTGGTTCTAAATTCTCTCACAAGAGAAAACACCCTCTCTACATCAACCCTATCAAGAGCCCCCAGAATCACATAGGTTTCAATCAAGTCACCTCTTACTCTTCTAAGCTTCAGCAGGTTTAACCTGCCTGTCAGGATAGGCCTAGCTGATCCAACCTCTTCTCATAAGACAACTCACCTATTTCATGATGCACACTATTCGTCAGTGACGTAGGGATTGAATATTTGGGGATGTGTGCCAATCAAGCAGGTTGCATTGTCCTGAATGGTGTCAAGCTTCTTCAGGATTGTTGGAACTGCATTCATCTAGGCAAGTGGACAGTATTCCATCACACTCCTGATTTGTGCCTTGTGGATTTGCTTTTCATTGAGCCAGGAGGTGACTCAGTTGTTGCGGGATTCCTGGCCTTTGACTGCTTTGGTAGCCACAGTATTTACATAGCTAGTCCACTTCAGTTTCTGGTCAATGGTAAAACCCAGGCTGTTATTAACAAAGGCTGGGTCTATTTATTTTCACACTACATACAAAAACTAGCAACAAAAATTGAATAATAGAGACAAAATTATCCATTTCAACCCCAAGGAAAGATTCTATTGATGGTAAGTCCAACCTGTATTTAAAACATTGCTGGAATCCCATTTATTCGCTTGAGGTCAATTGTTCAAATTGTAATAAGCACTTCATCATAAACAAAAGAACTTTCAGGGCAGGTATGAAATGAATCTGACAACTGGATATTCATCATTAAATGCCTCTGTTCTCAGCAGAGTTCCATTATGAGAACCACCAGGACTTGCATGAGGCATCACTGATTGACCTTCCTGTAGAACCTGTTGAACATAAGCTTCCTGGGGATCTATAATTAATTAACAAGGTGGAACTCATATATCGAGCCATGTACAAAGCAGGCCTCTGAGTGGGTCCATTATCTCTCCAATCTGAAGAGATTGGAGAGGTACTGAACAAATATTTCTCTTCGGTATTCACGCAGGGAGATGTAAATGTAGTTGTGGAGAACACTGGGATACAGGGTTGCAAACTGGAAAGTATTGAAGTAGATAAGGAGGATGTGCTAGATATTCTTGAGGGTTTGAAGTTAGGTAAGTCCCCTGGGCCAGATGGGATTTACCCTAGGATTCTCTGGGATGCGAGAGAGGAGATTGCAGAGCCTCTGGCTCTGATCTTCAGGTCGCCGTTGGTTATGGGTATTGTGCCTGAAGACTGGAGGATAGCGAATGTGGTCCCATTGTTCAAGAAGGGGAAGAGAGACTTTCCGGGGAATTATAGGCCAGTGAGTCTTACTTCTGTTGTGGGCAAAGTATTGGAGAGAATTATTAGGGATAGGATTTATAGTTATTTAGAGAGAAATGAATTGATTGGGGATAGTCAGCATGGTTTTGTGAAGGGTAGGTCGTGCCTTACTAACCTCATTGAGTTTTTTGAAAAAGTGACCAAAGAGGTGGATGGGGGTAAGGCAGTTGATGTGGTATATATGGACTTTAGTAAGGCGTTCGATAAGGTGGCCCATGGAAGGCTTCTGCAGAAAATGCAGATGTATGGGATTGAGGGTGATTTAGCTAATTGGATTAGGAATTGGCTAGCTGATAGAAGACAGAGGGTGGTGGTTGATGGAAATTATTCATCGTGGAGTTCGGTTACAAGTGGTGTACCTCAGGGATCTGTTTTGGGGCCCCTGCTGTTTGTAATTTTTATAAATGATCTGGATGAGGGTATTGAAGGATGGATTAGTAAATTTGCAGATGACACTAAAGTCGGTGGAGTGGTAGATAGTGAAGAGAGGTGTTATAGTTTGCAGAGGGACTTGGACAAGTTGCAGAGCTGGGCCGAGAGGTGGCAAATGGAGTTTAATGTGGAAAAGTGTGAGGTAATGCACTTTGGCAGGAATAATAAATGTGTAGAGTATAGGGCTAATGGTAGGATTCTTAATAGTGTTGATGAACAGAGGGATCTTGGTGTATATGTGCATAGATCCCTGAAAGTAGGCAATCAAGTCGATAAGGTTGTTGAGAAGGCATATGGAGTCTTAGCTTTTATTGGTAGGGGGATTGAATTTCGGAGCCGCAACGTCATGTTGCAACTGTACAAAACTCTAGTGGGCCGCACTTGGAGTATTGTGTGCAGTTCTGGTCCCCGCATTATAAGAAAGATGTGGAGGCATTGGAGAGGGTACAGAGGAGGTTTACCAGGATGTTGCCTGGTATGGACGGCAGGTCTTATGAAGAGAGGCTGAGGGATTTGAGGTTGTTTTCGTTAGAAAGAAGGCGGCTAAGAGGAGACCTTATTGAAACATATAAGATGATTAGAGGTTTAGATAGGGTGGACAGTGATAGCCTTTTTCCTAGGATGGAGAAAGCTAGCGCGAGGGGACATAGCTTTAAATTAAGGGGTGGTGGTTATAGGACGGATGTCAGAGGTAGGTTCTTTACCCAGAGGGTGGTAAGGGTATGGAATGCCCTGCCTGCTGCAGTTGTAGATGCGCCAAGTTTGGTGGCGTTTAAGAGGTTAGTAGATAAGTTTATGGACGAAAAGGGAATGGTTTAGGTTAGAGGGTCATTGCTTTTTCCTAATTGGTCGGCGCAACATCGAAGGCCGAAGGGCCTGTTCTGCGCTGTAATGTTCTATGTTCTATTAATGCATTGTCTTGGTTGGGATCTGTTTGTTATCACCACAGGCTTGTGATCTTTGCTTTCCTTTATTTTGTGCAATAGAGCACTGTTCTATCATAGCCGACTCCTGGAATTATTATACCCATGTATTTATTTTACATCAGTGATGGCAGAATATTGGAAGACCGCTTGAAATAACAACAAAGTAAAACTACCCATGTGAAAACAATGTCATAAGCCAATACAAATTTCACATTTGCATTTGAATTATGCTTCTATCACATTTTCTGTTCCATCACTTTAGTAACGTATTGTTTCTCAGTTGGTGCTTTCATGTGAAAGAATAAGTCTCTCAAAATAAATGGAATATTTATGTAATTATGTAATAGTAGAGCAATAAACAGTAATCACAATTACCAAAAACAATCAAAAATATAATTATTTTTAAGAAGTGTTCACTGTTAAACCAGTTGCCTTGGATACAATAAATTAATATAAAATTTGGGATGCTTACCGGTATTATTGACAATAATAATTGTCAATTATTATTGATAATTGGCATTTCAATTGAATTGGGGATCGTTGAGTTATCTCCAAGAATTTTTAAGAATCTTTAATCTTTGAGCTCTTGGACTGATCGCACATTTTTCTATCCTTCCCTTATTTCTCTTAAAACATTGTGACAAAATTACATACCTATATCCAACTGAGAGAGTTAGATATAGGTATGTAATTACATTGATGTAATATAGGTATATAATTACATATATTACAATGTAACACAGGTCAGTATATCCAAGTGAGAAAGTTGAATATACTGACTTGGTTGAGTCTCTCCTAGTAAATAATAAAATAACTTGGATGATGTCCAAAGAATGGAGGATTGCAAATATAAAACTTTTTAAAAAAAAAGACCAATTAAAGCCCTGTTAGTTTCATGTCAGTGATGGAAAAGCTAAGAGAGACAATAACCCTTGGCTAAAGGCAATATACATAATGTTGAATTTTTGGACTTTTCCCAAAAAATGTTTGGGAAATCATAGAACATAGAATATAAAACCTTACAGTGCAGAAACAGACCCTTCGGCCCATCAAGTGTGCACTGACCACAATCCCACAATCCCACTCAGGCCCTATCTCCATATCCCTATACATTTACCCGCTAATCCATCTAACCTACACATCCTGGGACACTAAGTAGAAATTTTAGCACAGCCAATCAACTTAACCCGCACACCTTTCGGCTGTTGGGGGAAACCGGAGCACCAGAAGGCAACCCACGCAGATAGGAGGAGAATGTGCAAACTCCACACAGACAATGACCGACAGGAATCGAACCAGGTCGCTGGAGCTGTGAAGCAGCAGTGCTAACCACTGTGCTACCGTGCCACCTCATCACTTATTAGGATTGTTAGCAAAACTGAAGCCCATTCTAATAAAAAGGCAAGTAGCAGAATGAATACAAAATTGCCTAAGTGTTAGAAAATTAAGACATGGTGCAAGGGCTATTTAATTTTTGGCCTGTGGCATAGTACATAGTCAAGTTGTTAGGATTTAGTGTAAGACTGTTACTTCTTTTGATGTGTGTTAGTTTAACTTTAGGTACAAGGCACAAAGCTGAAATTTGCAGATGAAACCAAATGTCATTTGCAGTAAATAGTGACAAAAACAGTATCACAGTTCAAGAGGAAACACTCTGGTTCATTGAATGACAGATGAAACTTAATGCATAAATATGTGCAGTAACTTATCAAGAAGAAGAATAAGGACAGACAATGTCAAATAAATCACTGAGCAGCTGAAAAACTGTTCTGAGGGAGGAAAGTGAGCAGTCAGAAGTTGTGGTCTGTATTGATTTTAGTTGCATAAGTAGAAAAAGATCCTGCAGAAAACAGTGGGAGCTAGAAAGGAAATAAATGAGCAGGACTTCAAACGTAGCGATCCGATGGATCACCCACTTATACAAGAGCAGAAGAATAGTAATGATACATGTGAGACTGAAAAGATTATGTAGGAGGGAGGGCTTTACATTCCTGGTCTGTGAGGACCAGTTCTGGGGAAGATACATATACAGCTGGATAGTTTGCAATTCAGCATGGTAAGGACTGATATTGTATTCCATAGTGCAGTTGAGTAAGTTTTAAACCAATTTTGAATAGGTTTTAAACCAATTTAGGTTGAAACTTGAGCACAGACACTGAACAGTGAGAAGCAAATCAAGAAATTAAAGGGAGGAAATTATTTAGTGAGAGAGGTATTTAACATTCAGTTCTCACCTTCTTTAGGAAAGGCCTGCCAAATTAAGTACCCGATCAGTCTCTTGGTTCAAAAGGACCCTTAGAGTGGAAGCCTGTCTTTTGAGCTGTTGGCCAATTTCAGGCAGGTATTGGTGCATCGCAGGCAGTGCAAGTGGGACTGGTGGCAGCTGCTGGCATTGAACCCGCCTGAGGCTCAGAAAGCGAGTGAGGGCAGCATGGGGTTAGAATCATGAGGGAAGGGAAGTGTCAGCAGCAAATGCAGAAAGTGGTTCTCGGTACCCTCACACTATATAAGCAGCCACCTAACTTTCCAAAAACACCAAATTTGAATATGGGTCTTTCTATTCCATTTTCCAAGCTGTTAGTGAATAGCTGAAGCCCTTGCACAGATTACATTGCCGAATGTGAAGGGCCAGGGCGGAATTTACATTGGCAATGGGTGGGGGGGGGAAGGTTCTATCCATCAGTGGAAGAATCAGTGGGAACTCATTGTTTAAATATCTGATGAAACTATCAGATATTCAGACATCTCATTACACAGTGTGGAGCCTCGATTCAGATTAAGTCCTCACTTGGGCAGAATGCCCACTCTGGAGAGTTGTCCACCAATTAGAGACTACCAACTCTCCAGTGTCAGCAGTGCCACTGGGAGCGATAGCCAATGACAGCCACTGCATTTAGGCTTTCACCAGGGATCCTCAGTGGAGAAAGGCAAGTGTAGGCATTGTGGGATTTCACAAGGAGGGAGTCACTGGTGAGTGATGGGGGGTGAGAGCAAGAGTAGGGTAGTTTTTCAGAGTGCCTTTGAGGGAGGAACCTATCCCTCTAATAGGTCAGAGCTAAACACAGCAGAGTTTGCTGCGTGGTTTCTGAACATGGTGAACCCCCAGCTACTATTGGTATACAACCAACATCAATAGGATGAGGCTCTTTAATGGCTACTTGATGGCCTCAATTGGTCTCCCAGGGGTGGGAAAGTCATCTTCTATTATTCCTGTTCTGAATTTGACTGGGATGGGGAAGTGGAAGATTGTGACACCCTCTACCTAATCAAATGGATTCACCGCCTTTGAACTCACTAAATTCCACCCATGCTGTTTTCAGATTGGCTGTCTGGTTTACTGCATTACAACAGTGATTACACTTCAAATGCACTTCATTGGGTTATAAACTGCTTTCCAATGATCTGTCAGCATATTCAGCTACATATTACAAGTTTTCTTCCTCTTCCAGGGCTTCCAGAGATTCTGTACCATCTGAATAATGAGTCACAACCTGTGCGGTGCTGCCAAAATTAGAGATGAACCCAATGTATGCAAATCAGGTGTAAACTGGAGCTCTGGTAAATTAGTCATCATTGAGCTTGTTATGTATTTCTATAAATCAGGTGCAATAATGTTCAATTTTGTGTTAATATTAAATAGCAAGAGCTGCCTGGGAACAAAGGATCCCATGGAGGCAGAATACTCACCTGTGTAATGAACACTGAAACTTTTAAACTATTTACAATCTCACAGCCACTTTAAATTACTACGCAGTAAGCTGGTTAAAAACACTATATATTTAATTCTCATTATGGGTAATTGAACTAATTTACACCAAGCAGAAAGGACATCAGGGCAAGAATAAGCATAAGTGTTATTACCAAACCTACTTTCGAGCATGGCTTCCACTGGCATCGTAGACTTCATTTAAAAATTATGAACAAGGCAGAAACTAATGGTCCAAATCTTCTGATCAGCATCCACTGCACCTGATACTGATCAGGAATCTGTGCACTTAGTTGGTTCTGTTTTAAAAGGATTCAGCTGCTGATGCAACCCACTGAAATATTAATGCAGCAGAGAACAACAAAAATCAGCACATTTTACAGCACACTAACAGGCTCTTTGGCCCTACAAGTCTATGCGGATTATGATGCCCTAATTAAAATAAAGAAAAAAATCTGCTCTTATTCGGATCATATTCCTCTATTTTCTCCTTCCCTTCTCTCTTAGAAGGTTGAAGAAATTTGGCATGCCAGCTACGACTTTCACCAACCTTTACAGTTGCACAATAGAAAGCATTCTTTTGGTTATATCACAAGCTTGTTTTAGTTCCTGTGAATGAACCCCAATCCATCACACAAACCAGCCTCCCATCCATTGACTCTGTCTACACTTTCCGCTGCCTCGGCAAAGCAGCCAGCATAATTAAGGACCCTGTGCACCCCCAAAATTTTCTCTTCCACCTTTTTCCGTCGGAAAAAAAAGTACAAAAGTCTGAGGTTATGTGCCAACCGATTCAAGAACAGCTTCTTCCCTGTTGCTGTCAGGCTTTTGAATGGACTCACTTTGCATTAAGTTGATCTTTCTTTACACTCTACCTATTACTGTAATATTACATTCTCAGAGAGCAGCAAGGAGAACCAGCACAGAAGATGTACCCGTTCCCCTTCGTACCACACTAGCTGCTATAGGGTACGTTTAAATGTCCAGTATTAATAGACGAGTGGATGGTTGGTTGCATAGATAGGTAAGTGAGATAAGAAGGCAGGTGGGTGAAGTGTTCAGGGTGGCAGGAAGGTAGGGTGTCAGGTAGGTGAGCCTGCAAACTGACGGAGAAGTCAGGTGGTGAATGGGTATTGTGGCAGGTGGTGACATGATTCGGGAGGAGTAGTCTAGTCAGGTGTGGGGTGGAGTTGGGGAGGGTGGGGGGAAGGTAGTCTGACGGTTGAGAGTTAGCTATAGTAGTCGAGAGGGGTAATGTCAGGGGAAAATGCTAGTGATGGTGGGGTTCAGATCTGTGCTTACCCAGGAATTAGACTAGGATGTTTCTAAGTAACTTTTGTGAAAGGTCCTGAGGATGAGGGGAATTGGCCATTGAAAGTTCAAATTTCCTGAACAATTGCCACAGGGGTCAGCAGGTCTGAATTTTCTGCAGGATGCCAATGTACATCCTTGTGATATGTCCAGTCTCTGAAGGTCCAGAGACCGGAAATCTGGGCCATCAATTTAAATGCAGTTTTGAACATAAAATATACAGGCATTTTGCATCCAATTTGAAAATACACTGAATCTGACCTTAAAATATAATTATTATATAATTACTATTTAATTTCCTACAGTTTCAGAATCACCAGCACTGATTTATTACCCTTGGACATTATTGGATAATTAAGTTGCTACCACTGCAGATAAGTTTTCTTTAGCCAGGTGTCTTAATATATTGACTAAACCGTTGCACAATAAAGTTGCACAAGGGAAGGCAGAAGTAATTAGCATTTCTACTTGTTACCATATGGAGAAAGAAAGAATAACTAAAATCAATATTAGTTTTTAGAAACAGTAAATATTCTCTGCCTGAGGAATTCGTCACAAATATGTGTCCAACCACTCCGTTTCTGTAATTAAACTCAAGTCATTGCATTGTGATTTCATAGAATCATTGAATCCCTACAGTGCAGAAGGAAGTCACTCAGCTCATTGAGCCTGCATCGCCAACAATCCCTGCTTTGTCACTTCCTACCATAGATTTTTCTCACTGTTACATCAGAGGGAAAGGGGAAAATCAAGGGAAGTGAGCTCTCCAATTCCACTCGTGTCCTGCAATTTCCTGGTGAGTCAGAACAGTGTAATTGGAATTTGCTCAGACACAATAGATATGGGCCCATCTTCAGAATTCAAATAGAGCAAGTAGGGGAATCTACGGCATTCACCTCTTGATTTTCATGGGGCCCCAAAATTCCAGGCGGGGGGGCCTCTGGTGGGCCAGTACAGAAAGGTCTGAAGGGGTGCACAGAGCATGCTAAAATTGGAATCTAGTAATTCACCAATGTCCATCAACAACTGGATCTAGACACCTCGGAGTATATGTTTCTCGCTGTCCAGGTGGCAACCTCTTCTCCATTTTCATTGTAGTATTCTACTCTGATCTATAGCATGTACATGCCAAATCATGCAAGTAGCCCAGACCAGGAAATTCTATTGCTTTGCTCCCTTAACATCTAGGTTATGCTACACCTCTCTGGCGCACATTAGATATGAATCAGGACAATAGATTCTTTTTTTTTGAGCAGTTCACACAATGGCATTTTGACATGTATCAATACAACTGCAATCTGAGGCTCATGCTGAAATCCTGATACAGTGTTGGTAAGAAACCATAATGATGAATTTATAGTATCTTCTTGGATACTGTTACTGTGGCAACAATACTGATCATCTGACAAGTTTAACACATTACAATGAAAAATTCTCAAGTATCCATTTATTTATATCACACTTAAGATATGAACTGCATTTATTTATTGAAAAACTTATTACAAATACCTACATTTACCTACTAGTCCTCAGGTGGTTTTGCAATAGAAATTTCCAATATTAAAGGTGCAACACTGTGATACACAATAACAGTTAGTTTATAGTGACAGCATATCATTCTCTGATTTCATAATCTCGTAACCAGGTTCTCTCAACTCATACAAAGTTCTTCGATTTTTTTTCTTCCAGATATCATTTTCTCAGTAACTAAATTTCCCAATGTCCAAAAGAAGGAAAAGTTTGAAAGATCATATTTCACAACAACATTATTACATTTATCCAATAAATTGTCTTTTGTGATTTCAGTGCCTTTATTCAAGTCTTCATAAAAGGCCTACACTTTTAACAAAACCTAGTTTTAAACCTAGCAATATTTTTACATAGATTGTGACTGTGAGCTGATTTCAAATAACACAGAATTACCTAAATTTCAGCACTGAAGCAGGCCAGTTAGCCCAATTTTTTTCATTCATCTGTGAGCATCACTTACAAGATCAGCATTTATTGTCCATCCCTAATTGCTCTTGGGATGGTGGTGGTGAGCTGCATTCTTGAACTACTGCAGTCCATGTACTGTAGACAGACATACAGTGCTACTAATGAAGAAATTCCAGAAGTTTGACAATGAACAAACAATAATATATTTCCAATCCAGGATGGTGTGTGACTTGGAGGTAAACTTTTTCTGAACTGCTTCTGACATATTCACATCCTTCCTTAAAGGAGGAAACCAATATTATACATAGTACTCTAGATGAGGTCTCACTGATGCCTATAAAACTGTAGCATAACCTCCCTACTTTTGTATTCAATTCCCCTCACAATAAAAAATAACATTTTATTAGCTTTCCAAACAACTTGCTGTACGTGGATAACTAAAGTTTTATGCTTTATATACTACCCGGGTTCCTCTTTATTTCAGAGGCTTGAATATGCAAAGAATAATGTTCTCACGTATCTGCTGTCTTTGCCCCCACTATCCTTCTAATGGTAGGTAGAGATTATGGGTTAAGACAATGCTGTTAAAGGAGCCTTGGTGAATTGCCATAGTATATCTGATTGGTAGTGCACACTGCAGATGGAGGCACTGAATATTTAATATGAACATACATAATAGGAGCAAGATAGGCCACTCAGCCCCTCAAGCCTGCTGTCCCAGTCATGGCTGATCAAACTGTAACCTCAATCCACATTCAAAAGTTTGGTGGCAGCAGGAAAGAAGCTATTCTTGAGTTGGTTGATACATGACCTCAGATTTTTGTATCTTGTTCCCAATGGAAGAAGGTGGAAGAGAGCATGTCCGGGGTGCATTAGTTGCAATCAAAGTTCAGCAAACACAACTAAATCATATCCCCATTTGTGACACTGCAAAACATCACCATGACCAATTGGTGCAGTATAAATCCATCTTATTGTATACTCTCAGCTTTAATTATAAAAGGAAATATGAGGAAATATGCAACTAAAGGAAGATAGGTCGGTCATTGTCTTAATTTTCACATAATAAAGTTTAATTATTATCACAAGGCAGGCTAACATCAATGCTGCAATGAAATTTCCCTAGTCACCACACTCTAGCACCTGTTCAGATCAATGCACCTAATCAGCATGTCTTTCAGATTGTGGGAGGAAACTGGAGCACTCAGAGGAAACCCATGCAGACACAGGGAGAACATGCAAATTCCACACATACAATAACCCAAGCCAGGAATTGATCCCATGTCCCTGGCACTGTGAGGCAGCAGTGCTAACCACTGTACTACCATGCTGCCCTAATAATGGACAGAACTTTGAAATTTGATTCCCAAAGCTCTAGTATAAACCCCAGAATACATTTTAAAAAATGGGCTTACTCAGTCACTGCAAATGAGTGACTCCGATGACATTCCCACGTGTATTTTTGTAAAAGTGTAAATCTGTTGTTTCCCCTTGAGCTACTTGTGCTGCAGCTGGTTTAATAGTTGAAGTTGTTACTTCAACAATTCTGTTCCGTAAATTTATCACTAAACATTGCAAACTTTGAAGTTTGTTAATCACACAATTTGGCTTGCAAGCATGAAGTAGCTTTACCGCAAATTAAAATGTTTTGCACTTTTGGGACACAACTTCACAGATCATAAACATACACTGAGGACAAATTCTGACCTGACTGCTTGCATCATCAGACAATCAAGACACATTTTCAGTGTACTGATTGATAGTCAACAATCCAACAGGGGTTTAAAGTTTTTAAAGTTAATTTATTAGTATCATAAGTAGGCTTACGTTAACACTGCAATGAAATTAGTATGAAAATCCCCACACTCCAGCAGGTGTTTGGGTACATTGAAAGAGGTGGGGGGAGGGGGAGAGGAGAGGAGAGGGGAAGAGGAGGAGAGAGGAGGAGGATTGGATTCTCGACCGGCTGTGGAATATGTCATGTCAATTCTAAAAATTGCAAGTGGGACAATGAAATTAGTCTTCAAAGTGAATGCCTATAACTTCCATTGGAGCTGTCTCCTAGAAAATAACATTTTAGATTTGTACATACTCATTGTTTCAGAATGTCACATTATGTAAATAATATAGATTCTTTACATTATAGTGGCAGCTCATTGATGAGATCAAGGCTTGTGCATTTAAAAGGATCATCTTAATTGGTAAACTTCAATTATTTATCGTTGCAAGAATGGTCTTGCATGGTATTGCTCCCATTATGAAGGCTAACTGCTTACAAAGGGTTCTTCTTGACTGTTCTCTGAATACAAGAGGTCGTGAATGAAGCCCAGTCCATCACTCAAATCAGCCTCCCATCCATTAATTCTGTCTACACTTCCTGTTGTATTAGAAAAACAGCCAGGATTATCAAGGACCCCACACATCCCAGACATATTCTCTTCCACGTTCTTCCATTTGGGGAAAAAAAGTACAAAAGTCTGTGATCACATACCAATTGACTCAAGAACAGCTTCTTCCCTGCTGCCATCAGACTTTTGAACAGACTTATTTCACATTAAGGTGATTTAGCTCTACATCCTAGCTATGACTGTCACACTACATTCTGCACTCTCTCCTTTTCTTCTCTACAAATAGTATGCTTTGTCTCATAGCATGCAAGAAACACTGTATATTAATAAATGCAACAAGAATAAGTGAAATATGGCTACGTACATCACTTTATAGTCTGTGCCACGCCCAGAGCCACATTAGCCCTTGCTCTGCTGAACACCTCATCACAGATCATAGAACCCCACAGCGCAGACAGAGGCCCTTCGGCCCATCGAGTCTGCACCGAACACAATCCCACCCCGGCCGCAACGCCACATTCCTACATATTTACCCACTAATCCCTCTAACCTACACATCCCAGGACACTAAGGGGTAATTTCTTAGCTTGGCCAATCAACTTAACCCGTACATCTTTGGACCGTGGGAGGAAACCTGAGTACCCAGAGGAAACCCACACAGACGAGGAGAATGTGCAAACTCCACACAGATAGTGACCCCAGCCAGGAATCGTGGAGCTGTGAAGCAGCAATGCTAACTACTGTGCTACCATACAGCGTCGTGTGTATGCAGGCACATATCATCACATGCCCCTTTCTCAAAAGCTTTCCTCTCTCCTACAGAGAATGCAATACGATGCTTACTTCTTATCACAATGCAACATAGTCATACGAGTTGACAGTTCTTTGATATCTCAATCTGTCATGTGTGAAGGATTGGTCACGGTAATCAGTGTTCCTGGTACTTAGGTAATGTGATAACATTCGTTTCTCTGCAAACAGGATATTGTAATCTGAAAATAGCTTTGCATGCCTTTCTCTTCATTAACTCAACTTTCAAAGATTTGACTGTATCCTTCATTGCTTTAGCTTGTTGAGCAAAAAAATTCCTTTTCCTCAGTTATTTTCTTAAATTCTTGTTTTATAATTAACAGTTCATCCTTAACAGATAATAAATCAATTTCTAAAGGTTTTATTAGATATATTGATGTTTGTTTCTTTTTCTTTCCAGTATTTCAATTTAGTGCTGTTTTCAGCTACTATTTTATCACATTGCTGGATCCGTGTGTTTTTCATTAGGGTGACCACTATGGCTATCTTATTCTGGCACATCCCGTCAGTTTCTTTGTGTCTGATTTGTTGATTCTGTTGTCAATTTCAATGTTTTATCTCCAGTTAATTTTTCATTGTCAAGCTTTCTTCTTTTTAACTTCGTTTGGAGGTCTTTGAAACTGTCTCCAAACTGGCTGTCAGTCATTTCACTTGTTGCTTTACTGTCTCCTCCAGAGCTTTAAACCCTTTTGCTGATTCTTCTTTATATTCAATCATTTCTAATTTCTTTTGAGGTCTTAAGTTTCTATGTTTTTTCCATCATGTTCTTACTGGATGTATACATTTCACAAATGGAAACTTCATTTCCACTTGTCTTAACTTCAACCAAATTCTTTTGACTTTACTGTTGGCTAGGTCTGTCTCCAATGAGTTATTGATCTTTTTCCATCCTGCAATTCTCTTTTTATCCTGGGGCATTTGTTGTCTGTTGGTGCCTCTTCACT
The DNA here is from genome assembly GCA_024679065.1 of Sphyrna mokarran. Classification (NCBI taxonomy): domain Eukaryota; kingdom Metazoa; phylum Chordata; class Chondrichthyes; order Carcharhiniformes; family Carcharhinidae; genus Sphyrna; species Sphyrna mokarran. Next base: position 47,386,489 of record JAGIQG010000017.1, read on the forward strand.
GAGATCTTTCATTGTCTTCCTTCTGAGGTCTCTCATTGCCTTGCTTCTGGCACCTTTTGTTCCCTCCTATTTATGGTTCTGTTCTAACCACTTTGTGAGGTCTTTGACTGCTTCCTTTCCAAGGTCTTTGTTCTTTTTCATTGGGGGTATTCATTGCCTTTGAGAACTGCCCTCGATTTGGAATAGCTTCCTGTTCATAGCCATTTTTCTCCTTCTATGGTTGCCACATTAAATACATTGCTACATTTTTATTTCTATATGCTCTATTTTTTTCAAGCTGTAACTGCAGCTTTTGCCTTTCTCTCTCTATTATTTTTTCAGGTTTTACAAGATTTTGCTGCATCTGCCTTTAGGTATCTTCAAAATACTGAGCCTTTTGGCATTGTCACCTATTCCAAAACATAAGTACAGTTACTTTTTTCTATTTTGCTCACCCTTCTCATGGATTCCAACCTTTGTGATGTTCTCTATGTTATTTACCAATCTTGTAAATGTCTTTTCTGACTCCACATTATTCAGAGTCTGATAGTATTTCTTCTTAGGTATGCATCTCTTCAGTGAGACTTCAATGTTTCATACCTTTGGATATTGTTTTGCACTCTTGCATTTATCATAGAGGAATCATAGAAACCCTACAGTACAGAAAGAGACCATTCATCCCATTCAGTCTGTACCGACCACAATCCTACCCCCTTATCCCTACATATTTCACCTACTCATCCCTCTAAGCTACATATTTCAGGATACTAAGGGGCAATTTTAGCATGGCCAATCAATCTAACCCACACATCTTTGGACTGTGGGAGGAAACCAGAGCACCCGGAGGAAACCTGGGGAGAATGTGCAAACTCCACATACAGAGTGACCTGAACTGCCATCTTTGTTATTGCTTTCATTGATCATGATGGTACTATGACCAAAATGCTTTCTATCACCATGTTATTTTGTGTGCGTAAAATGTGTTATTTATACTGGAATGATGATGAACATCAATATATCATATTGTGGTTCTTCAGATCATTCTTGCATATATATTGCATATTTTGGAGCAAGGTGAAGCAACCAAAGAGGAACTTGGAACTTCCTTTCACAAGAAAGGTATAAAGCAGTTTGTTAATATTTCTAGAATCACAAAATATCCTAATGCTTGGAGGTAAGTCACTTGAATTCCTTTCATTAATTTTCATATGGCATTTGAGCTAGCATCTCATGCAATCTAAATAAAAAGCAGGAAGCCTTGGAGACAACTGGCCACATTATCAGCTTTATACCATAGTGAGTATGAGATTGAATGAAACCAGAAAATCCTAGCAGTGTTTTCCATCATCACCTGCCATGTTCACATCATTGATGGGGCCTTAGCTGGTCTGTACCTTCAGGGATAGCTTTAAAACATCTGTTCCAGGATCTTCTAAAGGAATGTTCTTCTTTTTATACATGGCAGTGTATTACCAGCAGACTCACAAGATTTAGTGCAGTGTATTTGTGAGCTTTTGTAAAGGGCGTAACAATGTAATAGGTAGTCCATGCCTCCAAAACAATATAATAGCGTTGCATCATCCAGATTGGTTTGATTTGATTTATCATCATACATACTAATATACAGTGAAAAGTATTGTTTCTTGAGCGCCGTAGAGACAAAACACACCATTCATAGAGAATGAAATGAGAAAGTGCAGAACGTATTGTTACAGTCATTGCTAGGATGTAGAGAAAGGTCAACTTATGTGAGTAAATCCATTCAAAAGTCTGACAGCAGCAAAGAAGAAGCTATTCTTGAGTCGATTGGATATTGAAAAACATGAGTAGATGATGCAAGAGTTTTCCCTCAAATGTTTAATGTTATAGTAGATGCCAAATTCATATTGGAAACAGTTCCTCAGGATCACTGTTAGAAATTGGTTGAGTGACAGAAAACAGAGTGTAATGATAAATGGCTGTTTTTCATATTGGAGGAAGGGTTTCAGTGGAGATCCCCAGGTGTCAGTATTGGGTCCCTTGCTCCTCCCGATTTCTACTAATGACCTAGAATATGATGTTCAGAACAAAATTTACAGGTGATGCGAAGGTTGGAAAAGTTGTCAAGCTGTTTTGAGCTTCAAAATGGCACAGATATGTTAGTGGGTTGGGTAGATTAGTGGCAGATAAAGGCCAATACAGGGAAGTGTGAGGTGATTCATTTTGGCAGAAAGAATGTGGAAAGACAGTACAAAATAAAGTGAGAAACTCTAAACGAGATGCAGGAACAGAGGAATCCCCACTGTATATATACAGTAATCATTGAAGATGGCAGGGAGTGTAGAGAGAACAGTTAATAAAGCACATAGTATTTTTGGCTTTATTAACAGGGGCATTGAGTACAAAATTAAGGAAGTCATGTTGTACTGGTACACTACCCTAGTTAGGCCTCATTTCAAGTACTGCATCAAGCTGTGTGCTACTCCAACCTGTTCTTGAGTATTCTTGAAGGGAAATAAGCTTCACAGCTTTCATATTATAGCATCACTGAAACCCTACAGTGCATGAGGAGGCCATTCAGCCCATCAAGTCTGAATCAACCACAATATCACTCAGGCCCTATTCCTGTTACCCCATATTTTAATCCTGCAAATCCCATTTGTACTAGGGTCAATTTAGCACGGCCAATGAACATAACCTGCACATCTTTGGATTGTGGAGGAAACCAAAGTACCAGGGGGAAACCCATGCAGATATGGGGAGAATGTACCAAACCCCTCACACAGGATCTTGTTCATACAGCTGTGAAAAACAGCAGAATTTTGAACTTCTTGAACATCAAGATGCTTGCATATTAAAACTAGTCTCTGTTACCCAATCCACCATTCTCAAACAAAATACCCATTAAATACTTGATGAGAAAATTTAAGGCTCGGGTAAGATGGAAAGAACATGAATTAATATATCAAAGGGTCAGTTTCTAACATTGTTGGATGGCAGAGGAAGTCGCTAAAGAGAAATGTCATTGTTAAAATGATTAAATTTGTTTGCTCGAATGTTGGGGGCATGCACCACCCCACTAAGATAACTAAATTTGTTTTATGTCTGATATTTTGGTATTTTGCAGGCTGCTGTTGAAATGAATGGAATTCTCAAGCTTTCTATGTTAAGTAAGATTTATCATCACACTAGCCCTTCTCTGTTTGTAAACCCTGTCAATAATGCAAGTGCAGTGACAGATTCAAATGAAGCCACTTAATAGAGTTAAACTTGGAAATAGCATCCATTTTGCTAAAAATAGCTCGAACCAGTCTTGACAAAAATTAACTTCTATAAATTACATTAACTGGGAATGCATCTGGATTTCCACTGAGGCAAATTAATGTATTTTGAAAGCTGTATTTAAGTAGTTTATTCTTCATCGGTTGGTTCAGTGGCTGGTTCATTGGCTATCAGTGCCACCTTGAAATCAGAGGGTTATGGGTTCAAGGCAAACTCTAGGACTTCAGTGTATAATCTAGGCTAGCATTTGTTATAACCCGGTTCCTTCTACCTGTACAAAGAGACGTGAAAAATTGAATGGCTCTATTCAAGGGCATTCAACTCATTGAGAAAGTTGTAATGTTAGTTTCACTGGTATAAATTAAATCAAGTACATAACAACTTTAGCTACTTACCCCATGAGTGAGAATGGTTGGTTCAAAATGTTCAGTTCAAGAATTGGAGGAATCTGGAATTCATCACTTGCAACAGTTGCGCTGTTGAAAATGGCCAAAATGTGGACAACATTTTTCTTGTCCTACCAAAGCACTGACTTTAAGATGCTAATTTCTTACTATTAAACCTCTCAAAGGTCTCCATTCACCCCACTGCATTAACCTTTTATTAAACATCCATAGAAACCTACACACACCTTTTCTCCTCAAAACATTAGTTTAGTCATTGTTCCTTATTTACTATTTCCTCTGCTCCAGCACTGATTATTACATTCTCAGTCACTGCAGCTCTGCCGACTGGAACCACCAATCCCAATTCCCACATATTGCCAACTTCCCAATCTAATCCTGGAAACTTCATAAGAAACTTTCATGTTTGGTTGTGTTTTCCTCCTTTCTCTCCCCAAAACCCATCCCACCAATTTATCCCATTTTACCTTCTTTTGTATTAATTGGCAGATATTGCGAATTGATGGGGGATAAATAAGGTTAGAGTGATAAATGTATGGCTCAAATTGGTGGGGGATGAATGGATTCTGATTCCTGGGGCATTGGCATCAGTACTAGGAAAAGCAGGAGCTGTGCCATTGGGTTGGACTTCACCTGAACCATGTTGGGGCCTGTGATCTCACAAGTCACGAAGGTTTTAAACTAACTGGAAAGGGAGAGGGGTTATGTAAGGGAAGATTGAAGAAATTAAAGGGTACTGATAAGAATATAAATCAAGGTAGCAATAAAGGCAATGATAATCCAAGTCTGACAGGAAGGAACAGTGATTGCAATTATAATGGTATGTTAGCGTAAAGAATCATAGAATCCCTGCAGTGCAGAAAGTAGCTATTCTGCCCATCTAGTCTGCCTTTTCTCTGACAGATGGCCGTACCTAGGCACCACTGCAACCCTCCCCCCCAACTCCCTGCCCTGCCCTACTCCTGTTTACCATGGTTAATCCATCTAACCTAATCATCTTGGAACACTAAGTGGCAAATTTATCATGGCCAATATACCTAACATGCACACTTCGGACTGCAGGAAGAAACCAGAGCACCTGGAGGAAATTCATGTAAACACAGGGAGAATACGTAACCTCCACACAAGCAGTCATCCAAGGCCAGAATTGAACTCTGATGCTGTGATGCTTGCCACTGTGCCACTATGTTAGAGTGCTAGCGTTTTCAAAAAAAGTTTAAAAAAAGGGTAACTTAAAGGCTCTGTGTCTGAATGCTCACAGCATTTTCAATAAAGAAGCTAAATCGTCAGTTTAAATAGAAATTCAGAGCCATTGTATAGACATGGCTACAACAAAAGCAAAACTGGCATCTGAATATCCAAGGGTATCTGACCTTCAGAAAGGACTGGATGCAAGAAAAAGGTGGTGAGATAGCTCTGTTAATTAAAGAGGGCATTAGTATTGTAGTGAGAGGTGACTTTAGTTCTGAGGATCAAGAAATAGAATCAGTCTGAGTAGAACTAAGAAAAGAAACAGTAAGGGGCAGAAAACATTTGTGAGGACTTGTTAATAGGTCAGCAAAGAGCAGTGGTAATGTAAATCCCATTATAAATCAGGAAATTACAGGTATGTGTAACAAGAGTAATACAGTAATCATGGGGGATTCCAATTTACACAGACCTAATTAGTACTAATGTTGTGAAGGATGAATCCTCCAGAGGTCCCCAGCACCACAGATGCTAGTTTTCAGCCAGTTTGATTTACTCCACATAATGTCAAGAAATGTTTGAAGGCACTGGATACAGGAAGTATTATGGGCCCTGACAATATTCCAGCAATAGTATTGAGGATTTGTGCTTGAGAATTTGCTGCATCACTAGCCAAGCTCTTCCAGGACAATTACAAGACTAGCATCTATCTGGCAATGTCTGTACTCAAAAAGTAGAAAAAAAATCAATCCAGCCTATTACCACCCCATTAGCCTGCTCTCGATCAAGTAATAACAATGCTATCAAATGGCGCTCGCTTACCAATAACCTGCTAACTGACGTTCAGTTTTGTTTCCGCCAGAGTCACTCAGCTTCTGACCTCACTTACAGCCTTGATGCAAACATGAACAAAAGAGCTGAACTCCAGAAGTGAGGTACAAGTGAGGTTGACTGTTCTTGACATCCAGGCAGTATTTGACCGAGACTGGAACCTAGTAAAACTGGACTGGATGGAAATCAGAGGGAAAACAATCTGCTGGTTGGGGCATAGCTTGCACAAAGGAAGATGGTTACAGTGGTTGGAGGTCAATCATTTGAGTCCAATGTCATCTCTGAAAAAGTTTCTCAGGGTAATATTTGGGGCACAGTTGTCTTTAGCTGCTTCATTAATAACTTTCCTTCCATCATAAAGTGAAATGTGGGGATATTCGCTGATGTTTGCAGAATGTTCAGCACCATTCACCATTCCTCAGTTACTAAAGCAGTCCATGTCCAAATGCAGCAAGATCTACACAATATCCAGAGTTGGGGTGATAAGAGGCAAGTAACTTCTGTGCCACACAAGTACTAGGCAATGACCATCTCAAATGAGAAAGAATCTAACCATCGCATCTTGACATTCAATTACATTAATATCACTGATTTTACCACCATCAACATCTGGGAAGGTTACCATTGACCAGAAACGGAACTGGACAAGCCATATCCATACTGTGCCACAAAAGCAGTTCAGAAACTAGGAATCCTGCAGTGAGTAACTCATCTCCTGAGTCCCCAAGCCTGTCCACTATCTAAAAGGCACAAGTTAGCAGTGTGATGGTATACTCTCCACTTAGCTGGATAAGTGAAGCTCCAAAACACTCAAGGAAGCTCAACATCATCCAGGACAAGACAATCCACTTGATTGTCATGCCTTCCACAAAGAAATAACCACTCCATTACCAACAAACAATGGCAGAAGCGTGCACCAACTACAAGATGCACTGCAATAACTCACCAATGCTCCAGAGATAGAATCTTCCAAACCCATGACAACTACCATCTAGAAGGACAAGGGTAGCAAACACATGGGGACACCACCACCTCAAAGTTCCCCTCCAAGTCATTCACCATCCTGGCTTGGAAATATACTCCTGTTCCTTCCCTGTTGCTTGGTCAAAATCCTGAAACTCCCTCCCTAACAGCACTGTGAATATACCTACACCCGGGGAAAGAAACAGTTCAAGAAAGCAGCTGTTACCATCTTCTCAAGGACAATAAGGGATAGACAATAAATGCTGGCCTAGTCAGTAATGGCCACATCCTGTAAAAATGTAGTTTAAAGAAAAGATGATTTTCCAGAGCTATATATTGAGGAACCAACCAGAGAATGGGCTATTTTTACCTAGTATTGTGCAATGAGAAGGGCTTAATTAATAAGCTTGCTGTAAAGGAGCCTTTAGGAAAAGTGGCCATAACATGATAGAATTTTATATTAATCATAGAATCACTGCAATGAAGGAGGCCATTTGACCCATCAGCCAGAATTTTACTGTCCCACCTGCCAGGGGAATTGGAGCATGCAAATGGTATACCATAGAAAGTCCATTGACCTCGGGTGGGATTTTATGGTTTCGAGGATGAGTAAAGCCACAAAATCCTGCTCATCATGAATGCACTGACATCTGAGAGAACATCTTACCCACACCAACTCCCATGTTCTACCACTGTAACCCCACATTAATCTTCTTACACATCTTAGAACTGAGGGGCAATTTACCATAGTCAATTGACCTAATCTGCATATCTGTGGATTGTGGGAGGAAACTGGAGAAAACTTGTACAGACACGGGAAGAACATGCAAGCTCTACAAAGACAGTGACCTAAGGTCAGAATCGATCCCGGGTCCCTAGAGTTGTGACGCAGAAGTGCTAACCACTGTGCCACCTTACGCTTAAAATTGATGTATTTCAATCAGAAGCTGGGGATTTAAATCTGTACAAAGGAAACTATTAAGGCACAAGGGCCAGTTTGGTTTTGGTAGGTTGGGAATCTATGATAAAAGCTATTGTAGTAAACAATATGGTCAAAGAAATCCAGCCTGTAAACAAATTATCATCATAGAGGAAAATACTAAAAACCCCACAAAAACAGTGGAGAATCAATGAAACAGTAAGGAACTGAAAGACATGAGTATTAAAAGTATTAGAGAAATTAATGAGATTTAACATAGATAAATCCCCTGAACCTGACCTGAGTTTTGAAAGAGGTAGCTGCAGAATTTCAAAATTCTGTAAACTCTAGAATAGTTCTAGTAGATTGGAAGGAGATAAATATCATTCCACTATTTAAGGAAGGAGAGTGCAAGGAAACAGGGAACGACAGACTTTTTAATCTGAGATCAGCAATAGGAAAATGCTATAATCTATAATAAAGGATGTGATATCAGGATACTTGTGAAAGAATGGTAGGATTTGGCACCCCCACCCTTTCCCTGTAACCTCCCCGCCCCACACCTATCCCCCCACCCTGTACTCACCTTTCTAATCTACACATCTTGGGGCAATAAAGGGCACTTTATCAAATTCACCTAATCTGCACATCTTTGTACATGGAAGGAAACTGAAGCACCTGCAAGAAACCCACACAGACAAGGGTAGAACATGCAAACTCCAGACGATCATACAGGACCAGAATTGAACCCAGATCCCTGGCTCTGTGAGGTACTACACCACCATGCTGCCCCCTTTTTTTCCCACCCATATGTTCTTTTGTTTATGTTCTTATTGCCAGTACTCTTTGAAAAGTTTTATGACACCTTTCCATAAGTGGAAAATATTATAGAAATGTTGCTGGTGTTTCAGAAAACAATATAATTTTAAGATGAGGATTAAAATGAGCTTAGCAAGTTAAAAAATGCATTTGCTGAGACAAAAGCAGGCACTAGACCAATTCAGGACCAAGAATATGAATATATAGAAATGTGAAACCAAGATAAATATAAGCTGTGTGCTGGAAAACAAAAAGAAAATTGCATTAAAAGAATGACATACCATGATATAAGATTAGCTACACTCAGATGGTGTTAAATCATTCCTGACAGTTATTTAAAATTAATGAATAGATGCACGATCTGTGACATATCAACATTCCTTTCATGGATCTGTGTCATTTAACAATATAAATGGTACAGCAAGTTAAAATGAGGTAATAAATAGTACTTGCACAGAGCAAAACCACTTGAGAATTAAACCAAATTAAGTTAGTTTTACATGTTCGTTCACGCAGTCTACAGATTTAAAGCATTGCTTTGATCACCAGTATATAAATACAGTTGATCAGAAATTGTGAATCCATATGCACATTTTTAAACAATGCAATTTCAGAATATCAGTATTGAATTTTTAATCAGATTTTCAATCTCTCTCAAATACACGGTATAATGAGTCTGTTCCATGAGGTCAAGTTCATGATAAGTATGGATATATCACAGTGGGTCAGGTCTTAGTTTAGAGAAGTCTGTTTACACTAAAACATAAATTGCCTACAGCACAGCACCAGGGACAATTATAGCTAAGCGCAGTACTGGTATAGCCAATAGCTCAAAATCAAATATGGTCATGGGGCTATTTTTGGTCATTTGTAGATCGGCAATAGGCAACTTTCTGTTCTTGCTGATAAAATGGCATGACTAAAAGCTCACAATAAAGATAGCTAGCTTAGCATGGAAAATCTGAAATTTTCATTTTGCGTCAATAAAGATATGGGGCTGTGAATTAAACATGTGCCTATTGTTTGGAAATGTTAATATAGCCTCATAGCGTAAAAGTGCAAATACATAATTCATACAGTTGTTTTGAATGCTTAATAAAACAGCTAGTGGAATGTTTCTTACATATATCACTGATTCAGAATGAAGGCTGGGAGAGGGAAAAAACATTATTTATTCACTAAATAGCAGCTCAAATTGTTAAATGCAGTTTCCAGTCAAAAGGTCACTGATATTCAATTGTAGATGGATTCTGTTACAATGCATTTCCATGATCACATGGAGCAGGAAGAATTAAATGCTGTCTGAGTGAGCAAGACCTATCTGGAACAAGGGATAAAAGCATTCACTCTTTTTAAAAAAAAGTGGTAGACGGGTGAGGAAACTATTGCTGTATCAGATGAGGGGCTTTGATTCACTGGTGGTTTTCTTTCTGTCAGAGGCAGAAAGAGACCACTATAACAAGAAAACATTTGACCCTGATGGTCACTGAGAGCATAGAGGAACTTGTGCAAATAGTAATTAGTATATAATTGGACAAATCAATGAAAAGTATGCTCTGACAATTCTGATCTCACTGAAAGCGATGACAGCAAAAACTGCCATTGCCTCGTTACTTAACTGCTTTAGTGAAAAATGTTCAAAAGATAACTGGCATGTCAAGAAACAGATAGCAAGAAATGACAGCTTGGTTTGAAAGACATGTTTATGATTTACAAACAGCCAAGATCACCCACAAGCACTGTCACCTCTGCAGGATAAATATATCAGGTTAAAACAATATCACGGAAATTCATTTTTTTCATTATATTAGCAAACATATTAGGGGAGGCAATAGCCTAGTGATATTATTGCTAGATTATTAATCCAGAAATTTGGCTAATTTTCTGGAGACCTGAGTTCAAATCCCATCATGGTTGAATTCAATATAAAAAATACAGATGACCACGAAACTAGTGTCAATTGTTCGAAAAACCTATCTGGTTCACTAATGTCATTGAGCGAAGGAAGTCTGCCATCAATGCCTGGTCTGTCCTGCGTGTGACTTCAAAGCCACAGCAATGTGATTGACTCTCAACTGTTCTCTGAAATGGCCGAGCAAGCCATTCAGTTCAGTTCAAACTAGGAATGGGCAATAAATGCTGGCCAGCCAGCAACACCCATTTCCCATGAATGAATGGATAAAAAAATTAAGCTTGGAAACTGGATGCCCTAAAAGGTTCTGAGGCAAGGCACAAACATGAGCAAGACACAAACGTGCAACGCCTAAATTTTCTGGGACCTGTCCAGTGCCCAATGCACTTCATCATAAATTTGAAGTTGAGCTCAGTAGACTGGAAGATTTCAATATCATAAAGCTTACTCAATTCTCAGAACAGGATGCATCCATATTTCACTATCCTCAAACTGGATCACACTATAAGAATCTGTGGGGATTTTAAATCAACAGTCAATAGAGAAACTCCAATGGATAGATACCCTCTTCCGAGAATTAAAGAACTCTCCTCCAAACAAACCAGAAACTTAAAATGCACAAAGTTAGATGTCAGACATGCCTACCAACAGCTGGAGGTGGATGAAAACTCACAGAGGTTGGTTACTATCAGCACCCACAAGGGTTTATCCCAGTACACAAGGTTTATCTTTTGGAGTCCCAGCAGCTTCTCCAATGTATGATGGACAGTCTATTACAAGGCATCTCAAATGTAGTCATTTATCACAACAATCTAATTACAGGAGCTGCACCTGAAGAACACAAATCAAACTTGGAGGAAGATTCTGTAACGATTGAAAGAAGCCGGTGTTAGGTTGAAATGGGAAAAATAAACTTTCCAGGTAGGTGAAATTACATATTTGAAGTTTAGGGTAGATGCAAAAGGTTTATAGCTTTTGGAAGATAAATAAACTTAAAGGAGGTTCCACAGCCGAAAAACACATTAGGTTTAAATTAGTTTCTCAGTACGGTGAAATGATTATGGTAGATTTTTACACAATGGGCCCAGTTTTACCATTTGGAGTCTAAAAGCCGGATCCGGGCATAATACAGATCAGAGCCTGGAATCGTCTTTACAATGCGCCCTTGTGCTTCTTGCCAGATTCAGTCCAATTTGCACTGTGGGCAGGGCTTTGTGCTGCCGGAACGATCAGAGCTCTGAACTGCGCATGCGCAGTTTGAAAAAAAATCTGAAGCAGCATGCCCAGGTTGGGAAAGGGAAAAAAAGCAGAGAAGTGGACAAGTCAGTCTGTTACCTACTGATGCTGCTGGCTTCACATTCTTCCTATTGACTAAAATCATTTTTAAAACATTTATTTTTACTGGTCTTTTCTTTTTGGTTAAAGTTGTTTCTTTTATTTTTTTTAAAACTAAATACATTTTTAACAAAAACGAGTGATAATCACCAGATCTACAAAGTGAAAGTGTGGAAGAATAGATAACTCGGAACAAGCCCTCTGCAGTAGTTGGTTTGAGACAAAACCAAGAGGAAGGGAAAGTATTAAACTCTCAGAGATAAGCTTGAAATAATCCTGTTGAGAATTTCTTACTGTTCCTAATTCAACAATTGTATGATACCATTAAGAGTGCTAGCTTGGAGTATTGGCTGATATCATCAGTTAAAATTATCATTAACTCTTAGAACCACAGGCACAAAAAGTACAGCAAGAACATTTTCCCTAACCTGTCTGGCAGTTATTTGCGAAGTAAATCCATAATTAACCTCAGCGCACTGCTTCCAACGGTGTTTTCTGCAGCATCCCTTACTCCATCTCGCTTCAGCTCCAAACACATCTTCAATGTTCCACAAATAATGCTGCACACGATGACATTATCTTTGTGCCTGCTATTACCCGTTATGGATGTCATAAACAAAATCTTTGAAGGAGATATCTAAATCCTGCTTTTAGCCCAGTTGACCCGATATTGGTTAAAACCTTCATTAAGTATAGATATATAGAACATAGAACATAGAACACTACAGCACAAACAGGCCCTTCGGCCCACAAGTTGTGCTGAACACATCAAAACCTACCCAGCCATAGACCTATCTATAACCCCCAATCCCATTGGATCCCATATACTCATCCAGAAGTCTTTTAAAAGACCCCAGCAAGTTCGCCTCGACCACCGCCGATGCCAGCCGATTCCATTCACTCACCACCCTCTGAGTGAAAAACTTTCCCCTAGCATCCCCTCTGTACTTGCTTCCCTGCACCTTAAATCTGTGCCCTCTCGTCGCAACCATTTCAGCCCTGGGAAATAGTCTCTGAGAGTCCACCCTATCTATTCCTCTCAACATCTTGTAAACCTCTATCAGGTCGCCTCTCAACCTTCGTCTCTCCAGGGAGAACAGTCCCAGCTCCCTCAACCTGTCTTCATAAGGCATGCCTCCCAATCCAGGCAACATCCTTGTAAATCTCCTCTGCACCCTTTCAATAGCTTCCACGTCCTTCCTATAGTGAGGCGACCAGAACTGCGCACAGTACTCCAGGTGTGGTCTGACAAGGGTCCTATAAAGCTGCAGCATTACCTCCTGACTCCTGAACTCAATCCCTCGATGAATGAAGGCCAGTACACCGTAAGCTTTCTTAACCACATCCTCCACCTGGGAGGCTGAGTTGAGAGTCTTATGGACCCGGACCCCAAGATCCCTCTGCTCTTCCACACAGCTAAGACTCCTACCTTTGATAGTGTAAAATATATATATATATATGTAAATCAGACTGAGGATTCCCTTCATAAAATATACCTCGTATTAACTCATAAACCTCTAAAATATTCAAAAAACTTGGATATTAGAATTTTACCATTTTCACATTTAAAGCCCTCCTCCCCAGGTCCCTAGGCCCCCAACACGCTCCCCCAGCAACACACCTGCAAGTGCTCACTTATTAGCTCAAATGTTAAACAAGCAAATTGAATGGAATTTGCTGGAATGCTCCGTGAAACTGCCTGCTGATCTGCCCTAATAAGGGGCACTCCAATAAAAACTGAAGAATGGACAGGCAGACAGTACAGGACTATGAATGTACGACCAGCCCCCACTGATTGCCTGGGAGGCAATCGCACTGACTCCCCAAACCGTGAGGTAGTGCTAGAAAAAACTCAATGACTTCATCCACACTGCAAGAATGAGTATTGAATCCCACTCCACATGCTCCCCCAGATCCTCCTATTTTCCAGCCCCCGACCCCCCCAGACACCTCCTTCCTTTCCCCCCAGTGAACCTCACTGTATTGGCTCTCTAAGGGTCACTACCTGATTCTCTGCATGAATGACACCCCCATTTATTCCATGGTTCCTTCTGTCTCACAGAGGAAGACTGAGTACAGCATGTGGGCGAGGTCGCAGACGGGGTGATGAGCCAGACCTCCAGGTCCTCGCCCCATTCGAGGAGCAGATGCTGGAGTTCACAAGGGAAGCAGAGACATGGGCCGTCAGCGACACTGTGGTCGGTCTGCCGTCCAAACATGAGCACCTGACATTCCTACACTCACGTCGAGGTAACTTCTTGGGGGCATGGATTTTTGGTGCAAGGGGCAAGGTGTAAAGGAGATGTATGAGGTATTTTATTTGCACTGGTGCCTGGAATACATTGACAAGGAAGGTCGCGGAAGAGGAAACTGTCAGGATATTTAAGGGGCACGTCTATAACTATCTGGATGGGATGGGAACAAAGCATATGAGAGCAGAAAAATCAGATGGGCAGCCTGGTCGCTCCAGGGTTGGATGTCCAAAGGGCCTATCCCTGTGATGTAACTGTCTGGGTTCAGTGTTTAATGTTCAAGGAAGCCATGTGATTCATGCGTTTGGCATCCCAGATTCCTCTCCCTCCCTTGCACTTAACCTTGCGTCCTGTGTTTCAGGGGCAAATCCTGACAACCCAGGGAGTTTTGAACAGCAATTCTTCCTCCATGTCCTTCTCCTCAGCTCCAGCAGCAAACAGAAGAACAGCAAGATTGATTGGTTGCATCGCAAAAGCAATCTCAACACTCTGAAAAGCTGGGGGGAGGGGAGGGCGGTTGCGGGGAGGGAGTGGATTGGGGGGAGGCAGGGATGAAAGAATGTTGGAGTCATGCAACCTTATAAAGCTGCAACATAACATTGCTATTTTTAAACTTCATCCCTCTAGTAATGAAGGACAAAATTCTATTTGCCTTCTTAATTACCTGCGAACCAGCTTTGTTTTTCATGCACAAGAATGTCCAGGTCCCTCTGCACAGCACATGCTGCAATTTTTTTATTATTTAAATAATAGTCTATTTTCCAACCAAAATGGATGACCTCACCTTTACCAACACTGTACTCCATCTGCCAGATGCCTGCCCACTCACTTAAACCATCTGTATCCCTTTGCAGACTTTCAGTGTCCGCTGCACACTTTGCTTTGCCACTCATCTGAATGTCATCTGTGAATTTTGACACTCTACACTTGGTTCCCAACGCCAAATCATTTATGTAAATCGTAAACAATTGTGGTCTAACTCTGATCCCTGAGGCACACTACTAGTCACTGATCACCAACCACAAAAACACCCGTTCACCCCCAAAAGTCTAAGGTCACATATCAACCAACTCAAAACCATCTTCTTCTGTGTTGTCATCAGACATTTGAATGGATCTACCACATATTAAGTTAGTATTTCTCTACACTTAGCTATGATGGGCAGCACGGTAGCACAGTAGTTAGCACTGCTGCCTCACAGTTCCAGGGACCTGGGTTTGATTACTTTTTCCTAGCACATTGACAATCACAATCCCCTCCAGCCACATGCTCCTGGTATGGTTGAGGGCCGCAGCAGTGTTTTCTGCACTTTGTGCATATCCTTCAGCCTGAAGTGAGTTGCAGTGCTCGGACCCAGCTGCACTGCAGGACCCGAGTTCAGTGCTGCCAGACAGACATCGGAGATCAAGCACAGCAACAGCCCCCTTTCTCCTCAGCCCTCACACATTCACAGAGCCACCACCGACCCGTGATAGCGGGATGGCCGCGACTACAAGACCCTTGTAGGTACCAGAGAGCTTTCAGACGCCATGCACCTACCTACTTGCCAACCCTCAGTGAGGAAACGTTGGCTTCCGACTTTCATTGAGCAGGTCATTTACAGCACGGATCGGGAACGGACTAGAAGATGGTAAAGTGGGATTTATTGGTAAAGTTGGGCATGCGGTTCATTAAATTGATTTAAATGCATGCTAACGCATTTAAATTGTCGGGCCGCCCGATTCGGGCGCAGACTGGATCCACACCTGAATCAGGTGTCAGTAAAGCCTCAATCTGCTCGGATTTGGATGCAGATCGTGTTAAAGGCCTGACGCCTGAATTTACTGCAAATTCACCCCCGAAAACAGGTCTGAATGTTTGGTTAAAATCTGGCTGAATGTGTTTCACCACTTTAGCCCCACTCCACCCCAGTTATTAAAACAAATTAACATTGCATGTGAGAAGTAGAACAAAAAGAAGATTAAGCAGGCTCTGCAATCATCGACATTGTTGATGCACTTCGACCTGGTCAGCTATTGGTAGTAACCTGCGATACATCACCACATGGAATGGAGCAGTTTTATCCCACAGAATGCCTAATGGAATAGAAAGGCCAGTTGCTTTTGCCGCAAGGATGTTATCAGGTACGAAAAATAAATATGCCCAGTGCGATAAAGAAAGCTTGGTGATTATATATGCCGTCATCAGTACATTAATGATCGGCACTTCACAACAATGTCAGACCATGAACCACTGTTGGGTTTATTCCGAGAAGATAAGCCAATGCCACCAACTGCTTTAGCAGCGTACAGACATACATTTCAGTGTCACTCAGAGACACATATCAAACGTGGATGCACTCAGCTGATTGCCCTTGCCACAGACAGTACCATCAGCACTGGTCTCACAAGAGATAGTATTGGCACTGCACCTTATAGAGACTTGGTGAGTGTCAGCTAAACACCTAAAGATGTGGTCTGAAAGAGACCAAATATTATCAGAAGTTAAGAAGATAGTGATGCAAGAGTGGCAGGCGATTATGTTAAGTCTTACATACTACCAACAAAGGAAGATAGAACATAGAACATTACAGTGCAGAACAGGCCCTTCGGCCCTCGATGTTGTGCCAACCAATGGAGAAAAAGCAATGGCCCTCTAACCTAAACCTTTTCATCCATAAACCTATCCACTGACCACTTAAATGCCCCCAAACTTGGCGCATCCACAACTGCAGCAGGCAGGGCATTCTATACCCTTACCATCCTCTGGGTAAAGAGCCTACCTCTGACGTCCGTCCTATAACTACCACCCCTTAATTTAAAGCTATAGAGATAACCTCGAGATATTGTCATGGGCAAGTCTGGGGCGAGGATAATAGTCCCACCTCAAAAGAAATAACTTTTAGAACACAGAACATAGAACTCTACTGCACAAAATGTTGGAATTTTACTATCAGAATTGAACGACTCACATCCGGGTCAAAGCAGGATGAGAGCATCAGCTACTATGTTTGGTGGCTGGGCATTGAGGGAAAAAATAATCAAAGGAATGATTAGTCAATGCCCCAGTTGAAGTCCAACAAGCTTCGGCACTGCCAGTGAATATGTATCGTTGTGAGTGGCCAGGTAGACCCTGGGAAAGAAAACATATTTACTTTGGAAGATCATTCATGGATCTTTTGTTTCATATATTAGTAGACACAAACTCTAAGTGGTTGGACGTCTAGTTGAGTTGCTGAAGCCCACAACAGTCATCACTGACAAACTGAGAAACATTTTTGCTATTCGTAGCATCCTGGAAATCTTAGCGTCAGACAAATGTACATCATTCACAGCAATGAAGTTTCAAAAATTTGTCAAATCAAATGGAATTTGCCATGTTAGGTCAGTATCTTACCACTCAGCCACAATGGGTTAATAAAACCATCTGTACAAATATTCAAATCATGGATGAAGAAACAAATCAACAGGCCTCCACCTCTACATATAACCAGTCTTCTGTTGTCTTATGACGCCACACCATGTGTGTTCACAGGGGGCAGACCAGCTGAGCTCTTAAAGGGAGGCCAGTTAAGGACTCATCTGGATTTGCCAGAATTGGTATCAACAAGCAGTTTCCATAACCGAGGCTGATCCCAACCCCAGATTGATGAGTTTGACTCTCACATCTGTCTGATCTAGTTCTTCATTCCCAGGAGCGCCAAGTACAAAACTGAGATTTTCTATTAGGATTCAGGAGTCTCTGCACCAATTAAACTTAAAGTGAATTTCCCTTTCCCTGGGATATTCCTGCTATCTTCTGCAACTTGTTGGCCTATGTTAATAATCTTACTCGTTTCCTCCATAGGTGAATTCAAGAGTTAGTGAGAGAAGGAATGTGGTGGCGTGGCCCCTTTAAGGGGTGTTCCTTGACAGCCAAAGATCCTATGGAGTGTCGAGGTGGGAAGCCAAGGCAGTCGGGGGCAAGGGCACATATCCCGGGGGGTGGGGAAGTCCTCACTTGGAGTCAGGGAAGAGCGTTTTACAGTTGCGCAGTTTATTCTGCCTCATCCCTTTTATTGTAAATACTTAATTATTGTTGGCAAACAAAACATCTGTTACTTCGAGTCACACCAAGTCGCCCTCGTTTTGTTATAGATTGGGAGCAAACAAATAAATCTCAATCAAATCTAAAGCACTAAAAGAAATCATTGTTTTCTCTTTCAGTTCAATACAAGATTACGGCTGGGGTTAACATTAAAAGTAAAGAGCAGGTCCAACATTTGATGTTACAGCGAGGGACGGCAGCTCCAGGCTAATGTGGGACAGAGAACTGTGCTGACCCTGTAACCTCCCCTGTATCAATTTGAGAATAGTTTTTCACTGGGAATAAATGACCAGTAAATTTAAGAGTGCAAAAATAAGATTGCCCAACCACAAATAATAGTAAATGAAATGTGGGTCTTTTTTTAAGGTTTATTTTGTATTGGAGGGTTTTTTGACGTTTGAATTGGTTTTTTTTTCTCTCTCTCTGATGGTTTTATTAACAGCCAAGAGCACGGGTCAAATTTTTGATGATTCAACAGAGGAGAGGGAAGAATCGGGCCTAAATTTACTGAAAGCGACTTTATGCAAGAACAGTGGAGAAATTTATGCCAGTTGCTATGTAGTCTTGCCTACAATAATCTATGCCAAAACTTTGGTGCAGGACTTATTTCTCTATAATGAAGAATGGCGTCAAGCATTAAACAAACACAAATATAGCTCCACCAATTGATGCTGTAATGAGGGGCCATCCAGACGTGAAACACTGGCTCTATTCTCTCTCCTCAGATGCTGTCACACCTGCTGAAATTTTCCAAAATTTTTTTCAGATGATTTGATTTATTATTGTCACATGTATAAGCATACAGTGACAAGTATTGTTTCTTGTGCACTACAGACAAATTCCAACATCTGTCGTATTTTGCCTGCACCCACCAACTGATGTCCATTTATGTTACAACTGTAATTACAATTGTTAAAGTATAATCACGACAGTGAAGAAGGAGGTCATTTAACCTATAATAGTGACTTCAGGACATGCTTCTGTTTACGTCAATGGGGATGAAGTGGAAATGATCAAGAACTTCAAGTTTCTAGATGGCACAGTGGTTAGCATTGCTGCCTTGCAGCACCAGGAACTTGAGTTCAATTCCGACCTTACGGCACTGTCTGTGTAGAGTTTGCACATTCTCCATGTCTGAGTGATTTTCCTCTGGGTGCACTGGTTCTTCTCACAGTCGAAAGATCTGTGGGTTAATTTATTTGGCCATGCTAAATTGACCGCAGTGTCGAGAGGAATTAGCAGGGTAAATACATGGGCTTACGGGAATACGGCCTGGATTGAATTGTGGAAGGTGCAGGCACAATGGGCCAAATGGCCTCCTACTATGATTCTACATAGGGATTCTATGATTCTAATGTGCAAACTCTACGCAGGCATTCGTCTAAGGTCAGAATTGAATCCTGGTCCTTAGCAATGTGAGGCAACAATGCCAACCATGCACTACTGAGCTGCCCTTTAATCTGCTCAGAAAGTAAAGTATATTGCCTGTGTCAGTGTTGCTGTTGAGAGGCAAAGTGTTCCCACAATAAACAAAGGTTGCAAAAGGCCCTTAACAACAAATGCAAGTGTTTTGTTTCTTTTAGATTAATAAATAGAGCACTCTGACATTTCACAACAGCTCTGCTACATCCCTTAATGGTCTGTCAATAACTTTGCATTAGGTAGGGAAGACAGAATGTAATAATTAACTCTTGGGTTGAACTCAGCCACGCAATTGAGAAACCTGGCACCTTAGCAAAAGGTCCACTGGACAGAAGCTCATTTGTACTTGCATTTGAAAAAACAATGCCTCCACTGTTATCCCTAGTAACAAAGATAAATTTGCACGCTTTCACCAGTAAATCAAATTAGGCAGAATCAAAGAGCCCCTGTTAAAGTCTGAATTATTTAAAATTAGCTACTAAAATTGACATGCCTACCAGAGTGATATTGACCAGGAAATTCCTTAGAGATGTTTCCAATCTATTTAAACTACTTCAGCTGAAGCTTTACTTAGAATTAGGTATCATATGCAGCAAAAAAAAAAACAGGCAATTCACCCACATAGTCCAGGCTGGCATTTACGCTACATTTCAACCTCCGCCTAATATCATCCTGCCCCTCATACATTGATCTAGCTTTCCCCTCAAATGGATCACTCTATTCCTCAAAACCGCTCCCTGTAATGCTGAGTTTTACACTGAAGGGTGGAAGTTGCAATCAGACCAGCCATGATCTTACTGGGTGGCGGAGCACGCTCGAATGATCGAGTGGCCTACCCCTGCTCCAAAATTCATATGTTCTTAGTCTATGGATAAAATATGTTTTTGCTGAATATTTCACAAACTTGGTGATTATCTTACAGCGATGGCTTCTAGTTTTGCCCTTCCCCACAAATGGTTACACTGTCTCTGGTCTACCTAGCAAAATCTTTCATAATTTTAACCATCCATTTGGCTATTCCACAGATTTCTCTTTTCAAGAGTAAACAGACCCGGCCTGTCTATCATTTCCTATTAGGTAAATCCTCGAGATCAAATAACAACTTCGTAAATTTTCTGATGTTCCCGTGCCTCTATTTTCTTTTCATAATAGAGACAAATATACTCTTCAGATGTACTCTGAACTATTTTTGTATTTTTCATTTACTCGCAGGATGAGCACAGCACTGGGAAGAACAGTATTTATTGTCCATCCCTAATTTCCCTCGAGAAGGTGGCAGTGGCTGCCTTCTTGATAACTGTGTGGTTTGCCATGACCAGGATTATAGCTCCTCATCCCAGCATGCTTCCCTCCAGCACACGTGATGGGCCATTTAATTTCCCATTTACTTCGGCAAGACTGGTGGGTGAGACCATGAAATCCTTAAACACGAGTTTGAATTCACACACATCCAGATAAGGACTGCAACATTCCTGATGTAAATGACTTTTGTCAACAAGATGCCCTTATATGACACTCTAGTAATTAACATAATTTACATGAGATTGCCACTGCACAATAAAATTAATTAATGGATAAAAGGATGGAAGGTCAGTGACAAGCATTCAAAAATAATTTAACATAACTAGCTTTCAGCCTGAAGAAACAAGAACTCTCCCTGCCAAAATTAAAGCCGTGAATGATTAAAAGGTAAATAAGGAACAATATAAAGCTAAGAAAAGGTGTACAAGAGTGAAAAATTCAACACGTTATTGTAAATAAGATACATAGGTATGATAAATAGAGATACAAAGAGCAGCAAAGGATAACAAAGCAGATCACAAGAGCTTCAAAAAAGCTACATGAAAAGAACCATGAAGTATCAAACTCAATACAAAACATTTTTACAATTATGTTAATAAAAGGAGGGTGATTATGAGCAGGGCTGTCTGCTTAAAAAGCAGACAATAGTGATGCAAATTAATGTAATGAAGAGGCAGAGATGTTAAATATTTACTTTGTGTCTTTACTTAAAATAATGGAGAGGTCAGCAGGTAGGACATAGAAAGGAACCTAATAATGAATCTAGAACAGGAACTCAGCCAAAGAAATGGGTGGAATTCTCATCCAACCCTTTACAGCAGCTTTTATTGTGGCAGAGGCAGTTTGCCTGCAACCTCTGTAGGATCTTCCAGTGCTGCTGAAGTCGATAGCAATCTATAATGCTTGTCCATGCTGCCATCAGGAACCTGCGGGGGGGCGGGGGGGGGGCAACTTCACCAGGACCGAAGATCCCACCAGATGCTGCTGGTAGGAAGGGTTGAAGAATGTCATCCAATGTAGCCAAATTAACATTAATGATCAACACATTAAAAAGTGACTAATCTAATGGGACCACATGGCTTTTTACATGGGACTTCTTTTGAAACATTTCAAATACTAAGACTTTCCAAAAGTATCTCAATTCAGAAACAATTCTTTAGATTTGAATATTCGCCTCGTCAGTTCAATTGTGATTTGGAGAGGAAAGTGGACATGGTGATGTTCCCACGTACATTCTGCTCTTGTTCTTCTAGGGATGGAAGGTGCTGCCACAAAGTCTTGAGAAGTTGCTGCACTACATCTTTTACACAGTTGCAGCTTCAGCCATTGTATATCAGTGGTGGTGGGGCAGGGGGCTGGAGGCGATTGGGCCATTGACCAAGTAGACTACTTTGACTCAGATGGTGTCAGGCTTTTTTAACACTTTTGCAGCTGCACCCGTCCTACGCACTGTGATATTTGATATGGAAACTATCCCTTCCAATTTTAGTCCAGGCACAAGTTCTGATTTAAAATCGAATAGACAGACACAGAGAGAGATGATTTAAGTCAGTGGTGCAAGCTGAAATTGAAAGCAGGAATGAGAGCTGCCATTTAGATATCACAACATGTAAGAAGTCAAGCAGAACAACAATTGACAGCAGTTGATGTAATCCTGCATCTTTCCTGAAATGAGAAAGAAATGCATTTGTGGATGTCACCTAACATGAAATAAAATGTAAATTTTGTTGGATAGAAGCTTTGCAATGTTAACATTCGTTTTATATGGGGATCAAAATTTTGGCATGTGTTGTTAAAATGTGTATTTAATCTTCTCTGAACACACATGCACATACACACAAGAATTTTAATATGTCCAAAGCCTCTTCAGTTATCCTTTCTGAACCACTTAGACTCCTGCCCGTGGTCCCCTCTCTCAGATTGTTTTTTCCTTCTTTGTGAGAGACTATCCATGACCCAGTAAAGTAGATGGATGGACACAAACTATGGCACAGTAAGAAGTGTCACAACACCAGGTTTAAGTCCAATCAGTTTATTTGATAGATTTTCTGGTTGGACTTAAACCTGGTGTCGTGAGACTTCTTACTGTGTTTACCCCAGTCCAACGCCTGCATCTCAACATACAAACTATGAACCAGAGACATGAATGCTGCTTTCTGGATAAGAAATCTAAAATGAAGAGGACAGTGTCATTGGATAGAAATTTGTCCCAATGATCTAACATGTAAGTGACAGGTCTCCATCCTGACCTCTAACCTGGCTTCCATTTCCCATTTTTTAAATGATTTCTTTCTCTGCATCTGTTCCATCTTAGGTTTTACACCAAAAACTTGGGACTGGAGTCGGAAATCAGGTCAGAACAGTGTACTGCAAAACTGTCAGCTACTGCCAGGCTCCTACAGCACTTCAGTTTAAGCATTCTATTATATAAGGACTGCAATGTAATTCAAGCAATTGTTGACCTGTATTGGCCACTGGTACTGATATAAAATCAAACAGTTCAGTAGCACAGCTGCCAACAGATAAAGCGATACTAGGGAAGTTAGCAAACACTGTTAAATTGAAATATGTAGCCAGTCCAATCTGTCTCAGTTTTCAGTAGCATGGTATAATATGATATCATAAAACAACTGTTAAAAACCAGAGTGTAATATCACTGTAAAATTATAACTCTCCTGGTTCAGAGTAAACAATTCACTGATTTTATTATTTATGTTGATTTTTCTACACTATAGAGTTAAAAAAAAATCAATTTCATAAGAGAACATAAGACAGTACATTCAGCCTGGATGCAGAGCAACATTCACTCTTTCCCCAGACTCTTTGTTGTTACAATATTAAAATTCTGGACACTATCTGCTGTTACAATGGTTTACCTTAATCACCCTTGAGCCTCTGCAGCCTACGTTAATGGGGACAGATTCTCATTATCACTGCATGCAGTAACTAATGCAAGGGTGGAGGTTGTGTGCTGTGGTTGGTGGGAGGAGAATGGGAAGGGTCATGATACTGCAGGCATCCTGAATGCAATGGCAATAGAATGGACCAGCTAGCCTTCTCCTGCCTGTCAAGCATGAGACTTGCATTGATGTTTTTACACAAAACAAATACTGAAGCACATCAGTGCAAAAGTGACAAGAGAAGCAAGCAGCACCAATGATATTTCAAAACTCCCTTTCAGAAGGCCATTTCCATGGCCGTTTGAGCGTTGAAAATGTGCACCAAGGCATCAGAATCCTTTTAATAATTTTGGGGTATGGTCAACTCCCAACATTCGCACGGGTTCTGGTCCCTCGAAATCTTGTGACAGGTAAAACTGAAAACAGTGAACTTGAGAATGTGTAGAGAAAGAATGTGCAGAATGCATGTTTTCTACATGGAAAAGACATGGGAAAGGTGAAAGTGTAACAGTCTTACAGTTTAGCATAAGATTTTAAATCACAAATGAGTGAAGTTTTGAGGCCAAGCACTGCAATTTGGTGTACATACACATTCAGGTGGGTAAACCAACACGCAATGGAGGAGGTCGCTAATGACAGGAGTTGACTGTATTCTGACATAAGCATCCTAGAGTCATCGCCCACGGGTATTGCATTTTGGAAGATGCCGTGGCTTGACAAGACTTTGTTCAGATATCATTCCAACATTAAAGTGCTTCTTCACAGGTTTTGACTTAACCTTACATTCTCCCTACAAAGAGATAAACTACAAGCTATCAAATTCTGAACTTTAAATCTATTTTCTTTACTTAACACTGAAGTGAGGAGAGAGCCAATTTTACAAACAACACTGATAAATAAAATGAGCTTGCAAGTTAGCTCAATTTTGTCAAGAATAAACAAACCATGATTACTTCCAAGTACATTCTACTTAAGTTGCTGTTGCCAGTTTCCATTCCAGTCTTGCAGTGTTATAATTAAATAGCAATCCTTCACTCCGAATTCACGCTGCAGACAGAAGTGCAGATATGAATTTTCCAACTTAAATGCAAGAATGTATGGTACAAAGTGACCGGAACTGACATTAATGACTGTTTTAAGTGGAAATTTATTCTGTTGTATTATAGTTATAACCAAAAGCTGTTATGTGCATTTTCATTTCAATGCTCCCTTTGAACATTCAAAAAAAATGTGGCATGTTGACTGCAAATTACAAACCAGCAACAAATTGATCTTTATTCTCCATTCAGTATTTAGTTGACTTTTGATGTTTAGAAAAAAATGAACTTTGTCTTAACAGAACTGGATTCTATATTATCTTTTTCTGATTGAATGATTTTGAAAAGTTGAACAGAATCATAGAATTTTTTCAGTCATGGAATCCCTACAGTACGGAAGGAGGCCATTAGGCCCATTGAGCCTGCACTGACAACAATTTCACCCAGGCCCTATCTCCATACTTGCTAATCTTCCTGACAGTAAGGGACAATTTAGCATGGCCAATCCACTTAATCTGCACATCTTTGGACTGTGGAGGAAACCCACACAGACACAAGGAAAACATGCAAATTCCACACACATAGTCACCTATGGGCGAAATTGAACCCGGGTACTCAGCACTGTGTGCTAACCACTGTGCCACCATGCCAGGAAAATGCTATTTCTTCTGACTCAAGACAGAGTGACAAAGGATCACCAGTTTAAAATTATCACCAAGAGCACGAGCAGAGTGATTTGAGGGGGAATTTGCTGGCCTCATTCATGATGGCGGGAATCCCAATTGCCCGCTGAATCAATTGGGCAATTAGAAGTTGGGGCTAAAAATAGGATTAGGGCTATTAGGATTCATCTGACCCGTCCCGCCAGCCAGCCCCGATCAGGTTTCCGCCCAAAGCAGGTGGAAACACAATTAATATGCAAGTAATGCTAATTGCAACACAATTAGCAGGTTTGACAGCACATTCACCAGTTCCCCGTCATTCACCCGCCTCTTCAGCAGGACCTGCATCAAGTGGGCTTTGGTGTTCGCATTTTTAATGGACTCCAAATGTTCAGGGGAGAACCACCAATCCATCAGTAAAGAGGAGCATCCTCCCATCAATCAAATAAAGGGTCATCACCTTCCATCCCACACCATGGAAGTGTAAGGGTATTTCGACCCAATCCTTGACCATCAGTCCTCTTCCCCTCAGACCCTCACTGAGCTCCCTCCCCATTAGACACCCATGCTGATCCTCCCAGTCCTGCTTCTCCCTCAGATCCTCCCCCCTCCTCCCCCCGCCCCCGCCTCAGGCTCACCTTCGGGCCATGTGTTCTAGCAATGGTGCCAACTTTAGCAATGACATCATGATCTGGTGACTTGGGCCCGGGGGTGGTGGTGGTGTGTAAGAGGTGGCATAGTAGTTAGCATTGCTGCCTCTCAGCGCCAGGGATCTGAGTTCAATTCCTGGCTTGGATCACTGTCTGTGAGGAGGCTGCACATTCTTCTTGTGTCTGGGAGGGTTTCCTTCCACAATAAGAAAGACATGCTGGTTAGGTGCAGCGACCATGCTAAATTCTTCCTCAGTGTACTCAAACAGATGTCGGAGTGTGGCGACTGGGGGATTTTCACAGTAACTTCACTGCAGTGTTAATGTAAACCTACTTGTCTCATTAATAAATAAACTTTAACTCCAGTAACCACAACTGTCAATAAGATTAGAGTTTTTATAAACATTGTGGTTACGAACAATGGAAGCGCTTGAGATGCATTCAAGCATGAAGGGAAACATAAATCAACACAGCTGACAGGAGACTAAGTAATAATTCATTAAGCAGTGAATGAAGAATTATCTCAAAACACTGCACTATGAAAATGACTGTGATCAAAGATTGTCAATGGAACAGTGAGGGTTTCAAAGGTTTCAACTTGCTAGGAAAACTCACACACTTCAAATAAAACTTGTGTAAACACTCACTGGCACCAAGTGAACAATTGTGAAATTGATAGCTCAGCCGGAATTTTACCATTTTATTTCCAAGTGCTAGGCAGGTATGGAACTGAGAGTTTGAGATCCATTTTTTGGGCACATTTTCAGCCTTGCCATATGCACTCTAATTGTAAAATTCTGAGCAAGTCTGTTGCTTGCTGCAGGAGCTTGTGGGCAGGACTTTGCATACCCAAAAGCCTGCAAAGGGAGGTAGTGTGCATGTGCAGACCTCTGATACTTCACATGCACATTAGCAGTTGCAGGGGTCTGACAGACAAAGAGAATTGTCAGCCCCTGCTGGTGCAGGCAGCTTGAAGCAGCTCCTGCCCTGCAACCGTGGAAGCCTGCGGCCAGAGATGCAGCCCACATCGACCTCTCCCACCCCCCCACCACCGATCACGGATTCTGCCCACCATCACCGAATGTGTGTCTGCCACTCTCCCTCACCAATTGCAGATGCATCGTCCTTCTCCCATCGATCTCTGCAGAGTGGCAGCAGGCCTCCCCTTTCTCCCTCCCTCCCCCCACAGATTGCTGCAGAGTGGCAGTGTGTCCCCTCTCCCTATTAGCACTCCCCCTCACAGCTGGCACCCCAATTGGCCCTGTCCTCACTGGCTTCTCTCTCATTTGCCTCACCCCCTGGCTGATTAAAGTGACCTGGCCATTTCAGATATTTACAACTGATAGGCAGGGATGAAGATTTAATCATGGAGCTGCCTGAAACCACTATGATGTAGAGATGCTGGTGTTGGACTGGGATAAACACAGTAAGAAGTCTCACAACACCAGGTTAAAGTCCTACAGGTTTATTGGCAGCACAAGCCATTAATGTTGTGAGATTTCTTTCTGAAATCACCATGCCAGGGGTGATCTTCAAATCTTCCAGGATTAAAAGGGTCAATCTAGCCATAAGACCCTCAAAATGGGAGAGTGTGGCAAGATCTACTCTTGCCCTCAGCCTGAGCCCATCCAGTTCCCAGGACTCTTGAGACATCCTTCCTCTGTGGTTTGACAGACGCAGAGTCCAAGGAACTGGACTCACCTCCTTGAGTCACCTCCTCCCACCGTCGTGGCCCAAGGCATTAAACCAGAGTGTCAGTGCCAAGTACATCATTTGTGCTGCTAAGATGCATGGACTGAAGGAGGGCATGATTGTGTGTGTGTGTGTGTGTGTGTGTGTGTGTGGGGTGGGGGGGGGGGGGGGTGCGGTTTGCTGATAGCAGGGGAGGGCTGAGCGTTAGGGGATCTGATCGAAAAGTGAGACCTGGGTGAGGTATGTGTGAAGGTAGTGGGGGTCAGGTCAGGTCACCCTTGTTCCTCTAGGGTGGGGGGAGAAACAATGAACCGTTATTTAAGTGATAGGGTGGCTGGGAGGGGGAGGCCCATCTTACCTGAGGGCTTGATGGTGCTCCACTGGGCAGCAGGTGATCACAATTTTTTTTTGGTGGATGGGTACCTGTCTCCAACCATAGAGATTGAAATGTTCTTTAAAAGGCCTCCCTGTTCTCTGAGAGCGGGGCTAGCTAGCTGCATTCTTGGAATGGGCTCATTTGTGTCTTTTCAGAGGGTGAATTCTACCAAGGATATGTTGCCAGTGCCAGTGGGAAATATTCTGCTTTTCCCACTCGTGGGGATACTTAGTCCAAATTCAGAAGAATCACTGACGTTATGACTAAATCTTACAGCACGACGGGAAGACATTTAAGCCCCCCATACCCAAACTTGTGCTGCCAACATTGTACAGAGCTGTCAGCTGAGGGCTAATTGGAGATTTACAATGGGTTCAACATAGCTTCCTTGTTTAGCTACTTAACACTTTTATTTATGGTATGGAATACCCTTAAACCTCTTAAGAGTCATAGAAGTTCACAGCATGGAACCTCTATGGCCCTTCAGCCCAAGTTGTCCACTCTACTTTTTTCAAAAAAAAACCCCTAAGCTAATTCCAATTGCCCACCTTTGGCCCATATCCCTCTATACCCATCATACTCATGTAACTATTTAAGTGTTTTTTAAAAGATAAAATTCTACCCATCTCTACTACTACCTCTGGCAGCTTGTTCCAGATACTTGCCACCCTCTGAAAAAATTGCCCCTTTGGACACTTCTGTATCTCTCCCCTCTCACCTTAAATCTGTGCCCTCTAGTTTTAGACTCCCCTACATTTGGGAAAAGATATTGACTACCTTGAATGTGTCCCTCATTATTTTATAGACCCTTGTAAGATCACCCTTCAGCCTCCTACATTTCAGAGAAAAAAGTCTGTCTATTCAACCTCTCCTTATAACTCAATCCATCAACTCCCAATGGCATCCTAGTAAATCTTTTCTGCATTTTTTCTAGTTTAATAATATTCTTTCTATAATAGGGTGACCAGAATTGCACTCAGTACTCCAAGTGTGGCCTTAACAATGCCTTGTACAACTTCAACAAGATGTCCCAACTCCTGCATTCAATATTCTGATCGATGAAACCAAGCATGCTGAATGCCTTCTTCACCACTCTGTCCACCTGTGACTCCACCTTCAAGGAGTTATGAACATGCACCCCCAGATCTCTTTGTTTTGTAACTCTCTCCAATGCCCTATCATTAACTGAGTAAGTCCTGCTCTGGTTCAATCTACCAAAATGCATCATCTTGCATTTGTCTAAATTAAACTCCATCTGCCATTCGTCAGCCCACTGGCCCAATTGCTTAAGATCTTGTTGCAATTAGACATAATTTTCTTCACTGTCCACAATGCTACCAATCTTGACGTCATCTGCAAACTTACTAACCATACCCTATATTCTCATCCAACTCATTAATATAAATGACAAATAACAGTGGGCCCAGCACTGATCCCTGAAGCACACCGCTGGTCACAGGCCTCCAGTTTAAAAAACAACTCTCTGGCTTCTGTCAAGAAGCCAATTTTGTATCCATTTATTTACCTCACCCTGGATCCCATGAGATTTAACTTTATGCAACAACCTATCATGCGGTACCTTGTCAAAGACCTTGCTAAAGTCGATGTAGACAACATCAACTATACAGACCTCATCTATCTTCTTGGTTACCCCTTCAAAAAACTCAATCAAATTTGTGAGACATGATTTTCCACTCACAAAGCCATGCTGACTGCTCCTAATCAGTCCTTGCCTCTCCAAATGCCTTAGATCCAGTCTCACAAAATACCTTCCAACAATATACCCACCATAGATATGAGGCTTACTGGCTTGTACTTCTCAGGCTTTTCCCTACAGCTTCTTTAAACAAAGGTACAACATTTGTCACTCTCCAATCTTCAGGGGCCTTACCTGTGATTATCAACGATTCGAATATCACCTGATCACCTTGGTCACCTTATCATCTTCTCTCATCAACTTCAAAAATTTCTGAATATTCAACTCCTAGTCCCTTTACTCTTGCAAACATCTGCCAAAATAGCATTGTTTTGTACTGCTTCTCCATGTTGATCCTCCCTAAGTGCGTCATTTCACAATTATCCATATTAGCTTGCATCTACCTGTCCATTTTAACAAGCTATGTCCTCCTAAAGTCTGCTGCCATCCAGTTCACTATTACTTCTTTGCCAAGTTTTCTGACTTTGAATAATACTTTTTGAATTCATGTCCAATTAATTTATGAAAAATACAGAAAGCAAAAAGTCAAATTTCAACCCGGGGGTCCCAGATGCATAGTTCTCTCTAATCAGTTAAGTATTAGTAAAAGGCACAGCACAATAGCACAGTAGTTAGCATTGTTGCTTCACAGCTCTAAGGACCTGGGTTCAATTCCCAGCTTGGGTCACTGTCTGTTGGAGTTTGCACATTCTCCTCGTGTTTGCGAGCGTCCTCTGAGTGCTCCAGTTTCATCCCACAGTCCAAATATGTGCAGGTTAGGTTGATTGGCCATGCTAAAATTGCCCCTTAATGTCCTGAAATGTGTAGGTTAGAAGGATTAATGGGTAAATGTGTAGGGATATGGGGGTAGGGTCTGGGTGGGATTGTGGTTGGTGCCGACTCGATGGGCCAAATGGCCTCTTTCTGCACTGTTGGGTTTCTATCATTCTATCAACTCACCTCTGTACTTCACTTCCCATACCTTTGCCAATTACAATACACAAGTTGTTACTGTTTCTTTAACATCATGTGCTTCTATTTTCTGAATAAATCTGATATGTAGCAATTTTTCAAACACCTTTTGAAAACACAAATATGCGTCTAGTGCACTATCTTAATAAATCCTCTATGTTAACCAGACATTCATTGCATTGATCAAATTACTGCTGCTGTCTCTTACTAACCTACGTTTCCCCAAGTGAATCTTAATTTTGAACCGAACAATGATCACTGCCAGTTTTCCCATCATTAATGTTAAACTGATTGGCCTAGAGCTACCAATTTTATTTCTCTTCCTTTTTTTGGAAAGAGATATAACATTTTCAATTCTCCACTCTTCTGATGTCTTTCCTACATCTTGGTTTCCAAATTGCTCCACATCTCCATTGTCTCCTCTAGCCCTACAACTCTCCAAGATCTCTGCAATTTTGGCTTCTCTTGTAATCCAGTGTTAATCACGGAATGATTGTGCCACAAGGTACTTATTTCCCCACCTAGTCCTTTCTGTTTCTCTAGCTCTTCTACTTGTTTGAAACATGACCATATTTTGGGTTGACTACTAGACCAGACTAGAGGGTGTCTAGTGATGCAATGGGAGTGTAGCTGTCTTTGAGCCAGGTTCAAGCCGCACAGTAAGAAGTCTGACAACATCAGGTTTAAGTCCAACCGATTTAATTGATAGTAAACTCACAAGTTTTCGAGGTGTTTCAACCTTTTCATCAGGTGAATGAGGTGTTCTGGTCTCAGACAGCACATATAACAGCATAGACAGTTTACAGATTACTGATTAGAATGCGAATCTTTACACCTAACCTGTTATTCAAGTCTTAAAGGATCTTGGATTCATTTCACACTATCTGTAACCCCCATGACTTGCCTGGGTTTGCAAAACCTCACTTACTGTATTGTCTGGAGACAATACACATCTCATTAACCTGTGCCCAGTGCTCCTTCCACTCACATTGTTAGCCACTTTAAGACTTGAATAGTAAGTTAGGTGTGAAGATTTGCATTCTAATCAGTAATCTGTAAACTGTCTGTGCTGTTGTATGTGCTGTCTGAGACCAGAACACTTCATTCATCTGATGAAGAGGTCAAATCACCCCAAAAGTTTGTGAGTTTACTATCAAATAATTCAGTTGGACTTAAACCTGATGTTGCCAGACTTCTTACTGTGTTTACCCCAGTCCAACACCGGCATCTGTACTTCAAATCTCACCCCAGGACTTGATGGCCAAGGAAGGTGAATTCAAAACGTGGCCAAACAAGTTGAGTATCAATCTGCAAATCCTTCCAACACATCAATGTCAGGCAGAAAGAATGGAAAAGACTCCTGGTCAGCCACGCTTGATGTGGAATGGTGCCCTTTAAGCTATAAAGCCTGGTGACAGACTAGAAACCTGTTCCAGGAATTAATAGCTATAGAAACAGACAAGAGTCTGCCTTAACATACCACTGGGTGCAGGAAGAGAGTTGGAATGGAATGGAAATTCTAATATTTCAAGTGTCTATTAAATTTTTGTTAATAACGCGCCTGTGAGGAACCTTGGTTGTTTCACTGTATTAAACACACTAATGAAATGCAAGTTCTTGTTGTTGAACTGTCTCCAGTTTGAAAGCCTACTATTGTTCATTTACTGATTTCCTGGCTAGCCATTGCGGATAGTTCATTTGTTTATACTAAATCCCTTTTCAAATAATTGAAATTGGCTCCTTTCCAGGCAAGTATTTTCAACTTTGATTTTTTTGCTACCTTCCATAATTACTTTGGAGCTAATTATATTGTAATCAATAAGACCCAGGTGTTCTCCCACTGCATCACACTTTGCTTGCCCTACTTAATTCCCCAGAACTAGATCCAGTACTGTTTTCTTCATATTGGGCCAGAAGCACAGAAATAGGTCAGAAATATGAAATAGAAGTAGGACTATTATGTCATTCAATAAGATCAGGGCTGAACATCAAACTCAAATCCACCTTCTCGCACAACTGACATTTCCCTTGGTTCCCTTAGAGTCTAAAAATCTTATCAACTTTCATTTTGAATATGGTTAATAACTGCGCATCCAGAGTTCTGTAATACATAATTCCAAAGATTCAAAAAGTTCTGAGGGGGAAAGAAATCCTACTTAACTAATTCCCAAACAGCCGACCCCTTTTCTGGGTCTACGCCTCCTAATTCTACTCTGTGCCTTTCAGCATCTATTCTGCTAAGTCTTTTCAGAATATTTTAGTTTCAATGAACTCATTTCCCATTCATCTGAGCTCCAGATATTATAGGCTCCTTCCACTTAATTAGGCAATACATCCTACACACACATTCCAGGCAAAGGATCAACTTTCTAAACATATCAGCATATAAAATATGAGCAGAAGTAGATTCAGTTGGCCCCTCAAGCCTGCTCTGCCATTCAACAACATGATTGAGCCGCAGCACCAGGCTAAGCTTCTCATGGTAAGTTGCTGACAGCCTCCAAAAGCAATGCCTTCTTCTATGTGGACCTAGTGAACATGCACTGCCTGTGGTTGTTAAAATGGCTGATTGATTTTTAGGCTAGGTTTGTACTCTTTGCAGTTTAGAAGGCTGAGAGGGGGTCTTATAGAGACGTATAAGATAATGAAGGGGATGGATAGGATAGAGGTTGAGAGACTCTATCCTAGAGTCTAGGATAGAGTGAGAGACTCTTCCCACTTAGCAAAGATAGCAGGACACAGCCTCAAGATTAGGGAGGGACAGTTCAGATCGGAGTTGCGGAGGGGTTTCTTCACGCAAAGGGTGATGAATCTTTGGAATTCTCTGTCTGATGAGGTGGTGGAGGCTTCCTCACCGAATATGTTCAAGTCAAGAGTGGATAGGTTTTTAATTGACAAGGGAATTAAGGGAAGAAAGAGGGAAAGTGATACTGAACCACTACAGATCAGCCATTATCTTATTGAATGGCGGGGCAGGCTCAAGGGGCTAGAAGGCTTACTCCTGCTCCTATTTCTTATGTTCTTATGTTCTTATTAGCTACTCTGTGGTGTTGTATGGTTTCTCCTACAAGGAAAGAAAGGTTTATGACAGTGAGAAATGGACATTGAGGAGCATACGACACCAATTGTATGGTGAGCTGTTTTGCCATGGATGGTGTCGAACATCTTGAATGTTGTTGGAGCCACAGTCATCCAGGCAGGAGGACACTATTGGCATACAGTGACGCAAGGGTTAGTATTGATCCCTTACAGCACAAGGGGTTTGATTTCAGCCGTTGGAGTGCGGCGTTTGTGTGGAATTTGCACATCCTCCCCGTGTCCATCTGAGTTTCCTCTGCTGCTCCAGTTTCCTACCGCAGTGCAAAGATGTATAGGTTAAGGGAATCTGCCAGGGTAAGTGTACAGTGTTATAAAGATAAGGTGAGGTAGCTGGAAATAAGATGTTGTTTTGGAGGAGCAGTGCAGACTTTATGCACTAAATGGCCTCTTTCTATACTGTACAAATCCTATGGGTATCTATGACCTGATCACACCCCTGATTTGTCCAGTTTAAATGAAGATTAAATTCCTCCATGACTTTTGCATAATAGTCTGCCTAGCAGTATCATTAGTCAGGTATATAATCTACTCCTGCCAATGTTTTCTGTTGCTTTTTATTTCTTATCTCCATCTATACTAATTGTACTTCCTGCTCTTCTCAGCCATGATCCTTTTTTCATTATTCATAGAATTCCATTGAATCCCTGCAGTGCAGAAGGAAGTAATTCGACTCATCGAACCTGCACCGACAACAATTCCAGCCAGGCCCTATCCCATATTTATCCTGCTCATCCCTCTAAAACTAAGAGGCAATTTAGCATCTTTGGAGTGTGGAAGGAAACTGGAGCACCAGAAGAAACCCACGCAGACACAAAAAGAATGTGTAAACTCCACACAGACAGTCATCCAAGACCGGAACTGAACCCGGATCTCAGGCGCTGTGAAGCAGCAGTACTAATCACTGTGCCACTGTGTCATTCCTATTATCTTTACATTATCTTAATTATTATCATGGTTGCCCACTACCCTCCCTCAGGGCCTCTTCTCCAATTTATCTGGCTTTTGAAAACATCAAATACCTTTGAATATTTAGTTCCCAATCTTGGTCACCAGATAACCACATTACAATTTTAAAAATTCATCTGCAGAATGGGCTACCATTTATTGTCCATTCTCAAAAATTGATATCATCAACTGTGCAGGGTACTGGTGAGGCCACAACTGGAGTACTGTGTACAGTTTTGGTTGCCGCATTTGCCGAAGGATATATTGGTCTTGGAGGGAGTATTGAGAAGGTTCACTAGGCTGATACCGGAGATGAGGGGGTTAGCCTATGAATAGACTGAGTCTGTACTTGTTGGAGTTTAGAAGGCTGAGGGGGGAAATCTTATAGAGACATAGAAGATAATGAAGGGGATAGATAGGGTAGAGGTAGAGATATTCTTTTTGCTTAGAAAGGATAGCAGAACTAGAGGGCACAGCCTCAAAATAAGGGGGAGGGGGGGCAGTTTGGATCAGAATTGAGGAGAAACTTCTTCACTTAAAGGGTGGTGAGTCTCTGGAACTCTTTGCCCATTGAAGTGGTGGAGGCCACCTCATTGAATATATTTAAGTTACGGGTACATAGGTTTCTGATAGACAAGGGAATTAAGGGTTATGGGGAAAAAGTGGGAAAGTGGAACTGATCCACTTCAGATCAGCCATGATCTTGTTGAATTGCAGGGCAGGCTCGAAGAGCTAGATGGCCTACTCCTGCTCTTATTTCTTGTATTCTTATGTAATTTTATAACTGATATAAAATCAAATGAACTTCATTTGTGCCATAAAGTTATCTCTCTTGATCATGAATGGTACAATACTTGATCATTTTTTTTTCCATGAGATCACCTTATTTATTCGTATATTACAAACTCCTCATCCACAAAAATTGGGCTCCATAATGGCCATAGTTTCAGCATAAGTATCACATGCCATGCAGATCTCTTCAAGATGACAAAGCGGAGGGCTGCAGAAAGAGAGATCAACCGAGACGTAGAGTGGGTGTAGACAAGTAACAGTGAATGTGCGAGGATGGCACAAACCATACAAGCATGATATACCATGACAGCAACTCTTCTAACTGAAGTAGGAAGCAGGAAGGTGGGCCACAAGTGGAAACCTCCGATATATTCTATGCCAAAAGGCATCTTGGTGAGGACATTTGCATCAGATGTGTGTGCCACCTTCTACCTTATTGCTCCAGCTAATGTCTTCCAAACCTCATAGAAATTCAGCAACAGTAAGGAATCCCCAATGAATGCTACTTAAAGGGACCAAGTTGGGCTTGCACAGCAACAAGCTGAGATTTCACACCCACAGTTTGAGCTTTCACTGCAGCATTCAGACATTGGGTGGCTTCTGCTTATGCTACGAGACCACCCAATTGCTGATTTTATAAAACACATAAAATAATATGTAAATGATTGAGAATTTAACAAATTCTACCTGACAATAAATGATTTATGAACATTAATACAATATGCAGAGTGCAGCTGACCTTTTCTTTTCATTTTATAAATTGAGAAAACCTGCATTTTGCAACATCTTGTAATAATTTGTATACTGTAATAAGCACAATTGTGCAATCCTTTTATCATGTTAAATCTTATTTTCATTTTATGATTGCATATAAAATTTGTTTTGGATTATGATTACTTGTTTTATATGTATTGCCGTCACAATTCAGCAGCTGATTTATTGAGAAATCATCACGGTAGCAATTATCTATCCATCTAGAAGGGAAGCTAAGACGTTGGCTGTCAGATGCTGAATCATGGGTGGGTCTGTAAGTGCTCTTGTGCTCAGAAGGAAAGGTTACAAGCTCTGTGCAAAACTATGACAATTTGATACTGGAGTCCTTCAGGCTCTCTGCTAGGCATACTGATACACCTAGCATCCCCGTCAGCCTTTTCCTGTTCATCGTCACACAAAACATGGTGAACTGAGCCCGCGACACCAGAGTTCAGGTGTGACCTCACCATCTGGGACACCTGTAATGTTTCTTTACCCCAGGAGTATCTGCAGGCCTCTCAAACCGAGTGACTCACCATGTGCAGATCCCAACTCTCTGTGATGTTATATCCTGAGCTGATGCTTGCAAATGTGAGATCAGCAATGGCGTTCCTTCTTCACCAGTTTCTTGTTCCTCTTGGATTCAAAGTTTCTGTACTGGTGCTTGACAAGGAGATCATTTTCTAATGTTCTGGGGACCTGGGTTTGAATCCCATCATGGCAGATAGTGCAATGCGAATTCAGTAAACAATATCTGGAATTAAGAATCCACTGGTAACCATGAAACCATTGTTGATTGTTAGAAAAACCTATTTGGTTCATTAATAAATTTAGGGAACGAAATCTTCAATCCGTACTTGCTCTGGCCTATGTGTGACTCCAAAGCCACAGCAATATGATTATCTCTCAACTGCTCTCTGAACTGGCTGAGCAAGCCACTCAGTTGCACCATCACCTTTCCAAGGGCAACTAGGGATGGGCAATAATTGCTGGCCAGCAGCGATGCCCATGTTTCATGAATGAATAAAAGAAAACTAAAATAAAATACAACAACTACAGATGGAAACTCAAAACAGTTGAGTAATAAGGAGGAAGTGGGACGTGGGAAGATGTGTTCGACATGAGCATACAAATGAACAAACATACAAAATAGGAGCGGAAGTAGGCCACTCGACCCCACAAGCCTGCTCCACCAATCAATAAGATCATGACTGGTCTGATTATAATCCCGATTCCTTTTTTTTCCACCCACCCCCAATAACATTTTACACCTATGCTTATCACAAATGCATTTAGCTTTGCTTTAAATATATTCAAAATTTAACAAAAATACGTTCAAAGACACTGCTTCCACCACTTTTGGGAAAAGGAGTTCCAAAAACTCACCACTACCTGAATCATTTGTCTCACCTCTGTCTTAATAGGTACTCCTTATTTTCAAACCACGACCCCTAGGTTCTTGACTCTCCCACAAGAGAACATCTGCTCCCACATCCACCCTGTCAAGACCTCTCAGGATCTTAAACATTTCAATCAAGTCACCTCTTACTTTTCTAAACTCCAGTCGATAAAAGCTCAGCCTATCCAACATTTCCTCATAAAACAACCATCCCACTCCAATTATTAGTCCAGTAAACCTTCTTTAAATTGCTTCCAATGAATTACATGCTTCCTTAAATATGGAGGCCAAGACTATAAACAGTATTCCAGATATGGCTTCACCAATGCTTTGCATAACCAAATCATAACGTTTCTACTTTTGTAACTAATTCTCCTCCCAATAAACAATAATATTCTATTGCCTTTCCTGATTACTTGCTTTACCTGAGTAATAATCTTTTGTGATTCATACACTAGGAAATCTAGATCCCTCTTCACCTTTAGTGCTTTGCAATCTCTCACTATTTACATAATATGCTTTTTTTTTATTCTTCTGGCATGGCAGCATGGTGACATAGTGGTTAGCACTACTGCCTCACAGTGCCAATTCAATATTCAGCTGGGGTCACTGTCTGTGTGGGATCTGCACTTTCTTCCCATGTTTGTAAGGATTTCCTCTGGGTGCTCCGATTTCCTCCTGCATCCCAACAAACAGTGGGTTGGTTGATTGGCCAGAATAAATTGCCCCTTAATGTCAGGGAACTAGCAGGGTAAATAGGTGGGGTTATGGGGGTAGGGCCTGGGTGGGATTGTTGGTGTAGGCTCGATGGGTCAAATGGCCTCTTTCTGCACTGTAGGGATTCTATACAATGGAAAATTTGACATTTTCTCACATCATATTCCCTTTGCCAGATCTCTGCCCACTCATTTAATCTACACCTCTTTGTCGCCTTGTGTCCTCTTCACATCTTACTTTCCAACCTAACTTCCTATCATCAGCAAATTTAGCAACCACACCTTTGGTCATCCAAGTCGCTTATATATAGTGTAAATGTTGAGGCCTCAACTGTGGTCGATGACTTGTTACATCTTGCTAACTAGAAAATATTCCATTTATACCTAACTATCCAATCTTCTATCCATGTCAATATGTTACGTAATCTTTGATGTGGCACTTTATCAAATACCTTTGAAAATCCAAGAAAAGCACATCCATCAGTTCCCTTTTATCCACAGCATGTGTTAATTCTTCAAAGAACTCAAATAAATTGGTAAAACATAATTTCCTTTGCACAAAATCATGTTGAATTTGCCTGATTACATTGAATTTGCCTAAGTGCTATATAATAGCTTTAATAAAACTCTGAACATTTACCTAATATTTTCCCTATGACAGATGTTAAATTGCTTGTAGTTCCTGTTTTCTGTTTCCCTCTGTTTATGAATAAAAGAGTTACATTTGCTATTTTCCAATCTAATGAAAACTTCTTTGAATCTAGGAATCATGAAAAATGAAAACCTACATATCAACTATCTCACTAATCACTTATTTTAAGTCCCTAAGATGAAGTTCATCACAGTCCACAGTTCCAACAATTTTCTCTACCACTTCCCAATAATTGTAATTTTCTTGAATTCTTTCCTTCTTTCCATTTCGTGATTCACAGCTATTTCTGGGATGTTGCTCATATTCTCTACAGTGAAGACCGATACGTATTACCTGTTCAATTCATCTGTTGTCTCGTTGTTATTCATTATTAATTTCCAGACTCACTTTCTATGGGATCAAACTCACTTTGTTAACTTATTTCTACGTATTCATAGAAACTCATACTATCTGTTTTTATAATTTAGTTAGCCTTCTCTTGTGCTCTTAATTTTTCTCTCATTGACCTCTTAAGTCATTCTCTGTTAACGTTTTAATATTCTATCCAATCTTCTTATCTATCACCCATCCATGCACAATTATATCCTTTCCTTTAATTTTATAATTTACCACAGATAGTGGATCCACCACTTTGGACTGTTTCTTTTTCATTGGAATATATCTATTCCGTGTATTCAAAATATCCCCTTAAACTTCTGCCACTGCATCTCAGTTGACCTATCCCTTAAATTAATTTGTTAGTTCACTCTGCTCTTGTGGCCTCATAGTTGCTCTTCATTTCCATTTAAAATGTGGGGGGAGTGATCTCGAGCCCACACTCACAGTGTGAATGCCGAGGGGAACTCAAAATCCAAGTTTTGCAGATCTTGCTAGCAAGGTCACAATCTCAAACCTTCCCCGACCTTCTCTGCCAATGTCATCACGTTCACAAGGGAGGGATGGGGTGGGGAGGGGAGCGGTGAGGGTGGAGGGGATCGTAGGGAGGGTTGGTGGGAAGAGGGTGATGATTGGGAGGGGGGGATGTGGGGAAGAAGGCAGGGAAGTGCAAAATCCGATTGGGGTGCGGAGAGGAATACCTGAGAGCTCCCTGGTGGGCAGATTTATACGCGCTCTGATCTGGGCATTCTTTAAAGATGGCACCCCAGTCTCTGTGCAACTGGATTTTGCTGGCATGTCCCCCCACCCCCACTCCTCCTCCCACCCCAGCTCCTTCCCCCTCACGATGGCGTATAACACATTCCCTTGATTTCTTTTGCAAGGCACCATGAGATCTGGAGAGAAAGCTGGTTTGTTGCTAAACAATGCTCTGCCATTTTTTGGTAAGATTTCCCCCCCCCGCCCCACCATCGACCGCCGTGATTTGGACCTATTCTTCTCTCTTTCAAACTGAAATTCAATCATACGATCGCTTGTCATCACTCTCTATGGTATCAGCCAAACTGCTATCCGTGCACTCAGCTGTGACTGCTCCAATGAAAGTGAGCAGGCTAAGGGCTGTCCCCTGCCTATTTGGTGCTGCTGCCTCTTATTGTGGAAAATCTTATCCTGCAAGAGAGAAGGAACCACGTCAGTGAGTAAGTATGGTGCAACGTGTTTGGCTAATGTGCCCGTAACAGTCAAATAGCTGGCAGTTTGCGTACAATATGAGTGGGAGGAATGAAGGAGTGCTAAGCTTATTAAGGTGAAATGAGAGTATGAATGTTCAATATGAGTTGTGCTTGATAGAGAAGACTGATAATTCCAATGTATATGAGGCTTGTGGTTAGATTTGAGCTGTTGGCATTCATCCAGACAATTATCTGCAGTACTGCCTTTGCATTACAAGTCTGGAGGGCCTTCTGGCCCCATAGGGGAAGAGGGCTTCTCTTCTCATGTCCACCACATACACCTAAGGCTTTGGGTGCTGCATTAGAGTGTGTTGAAGCATGCTCTCTGGCCTGTTGCACCATTTGAACACCTCTTTCTGCTCAGCAACTTCTCTTTCACCAGTTCCTACAACAACTGCAGCCAGAATTCACTTTGCCTTTATGAAGCCTACATTGTTTTCTGGAAGTGCAGGCTAGTTTGAAATAGTTGTAGCCTTAAATAGTATGGAGCAAGCAGCTACTTGGCCACATGTCATTATAATTTAAAGGAACAAGCAGTGCAAAGTTTGTATGCTGCCTACATAGCAATGAACTCACGTAGGTAAATCCTGCAACACAACATAGTTTTATGATTGTCTTCTCATTTTGTCTGTTCCAACCATACTTGATGTATTTGCACCTAAGTATCTAAATTGCTCTAGCCATGACTGTCCTCTTTAAATTTATAATGTTCCCCTCATCTCTAACTTCCCTCTATCTTTTCAGTCCCAACTAAAGTGTGAGCTATTTGAGTCACGCGACCACTTGTTTTAAACCACGTGTTTAAATGGAGCCTGTTGAAATGGAACAGCTTTCTGTTTCTCCAACACTCATGCCAGCGCCTCATGAATTGGAACACCTGTCTCCCACATTGCTCTTTAAACAACACATTCAACTTTCAGATTTGTCCGACTCCACACCATGTGGAGCATGGCGTAGGCATAGTTCAGAGATG
The DNA here is from genome assembly GCA_024679065.1 of Sphyrna mokarran. NCBI lineage: Eukaryota > Metazoa > Chordata > Chondrichthyes > Carcharhiniformes > Carcharhinidae > Sphyrna > Sphyrna mokarran. The sequence goes on from JAGIQG010000017.1 coordinate 47,428,062, forward strand.
TTTATCTTCCATGTTTAATTTACCAATTGAACATTCAAACTCTCTCAGCAGAAACTCAATGTGATTCCAACTGTGATATTGGTTACCATGTTTCTAGATGTTCAGATCACTAACAATCTGTCCTGGTCCCTCCTCGTCAATACTATTGTTAAAAAAGCCCATCAATGCTCTACTTTCTCAGAAGGCTAAGAAAATTTGGCACGTTCACAACAACTCTCACCAATTTTGACAGAAGCACCCTAGAAAGCATCCTTTCCGGATGATCCACAGTCTCGTGCGGCTCCTGCTCTGACCAAGACTACAAGAAACTACAAAGGGTTATGAACATAGCCCAGTCCATCATCCAAATCAGCCTCCCATCCAATGACTCTGTCTACACTTGCTGTGACCTCAGGAAAGCAGCCAGCATAATCAAGGACAGCGCACACTCCAGACATACTTTCTTCTACCTTCTTCCATCAGGAAAAAGATACAAAGGTCTGAGATTACGTACCAACCGACTGAAGGACAGTTTCTTCCCTGCTGTCATCAAACTTTTGAATGGTCACATCATATATTATGATTCTGTTAATCTGATCTTTCTCTTCATCCTATCTGTAACTGCAACATTATATTCTGCACCCTATCCTTACCTTCTCCCTTGTGTACGCTTATGAACAGTAGGTTTTGTCAGTACAGCGCTCAAGAAACAACACATTTCGCTGTATCCTGATACATGTGACAATAATAAATTAAATCATTCACATGGTCTACCACAACAAGATATCCCACTCTCACTTTGTTCTTGACTCTTGCATGAGAAAGGCCGCTGATTTTGAAAGTGGGTCAGGAGGCATCAGCAAGTAACAGTGCACACAGCACTCCTCCCCTGCTCGGACCTCCACCAACAATTGCCATGTCCATGCCCTCATGATATAAATTGAGACTCAATCCGCGTACTTAAACTGGACCCAGCTTGTTTCCTACTGGTGTTCAATGGTTTGCCTGCTCCAAACAGCAGATTAATATTGGAATGAGACAGGAAGTCGGTGGGATCGGAGGCTGTAAGGCATCATCCTCAGCCCTACCTCTCTCCATTCACAAGCCTGGTTTTTGTCAGGTGGGTGGCTAGCTGAGGAGGGCAGTCAAAATGGAGGCCCTTCAATTGTTTTCTTCTCTCAATATTTTGTGTGCTAGGCTACAAGTTAAGTTAACATTAATATACAAATGCAGAAAGTTAAACTTTGCACTAAAAGGGATTGTAAGTTGTAACTAATCATCAGTTTATTTCAAAAACAATTATTTATTTGTGTATTTGTGATTAATTGCAGTAAAATCTCCAGTCTCACAAGACAATTAAGCAAAACCAGTATATTAACCCATATGTTCAGAACTCAAATATCATTTAATAGCAGTAAGTGTAGCAACCCTTAAGTGCCCTCAGTAAAATATGTCTCGTGCACTAATGTACGTGTCTGCCTGCAGTTCTGGAATTTATTCTACCCATGGGAGCCATTTACTTCTTTAAACATCCAGAGAGCCCAATGTTCATTGCTTAACTCTAACAGTAGACCTCGCAGTTAAGTAGGCCAAATGTATTGTAGCCGAAGGATCATCCACTGCTTAAAAATGATCAATATGTTAATGTAATTTCATTATGCAGTTACTTAGATGTTTGCATTCAGTATATAAATAACATTGCTGCTGTCGGTCTTAAGCCAATGTGATCAATAACTGTACATTTGGAAAACATAGATATTAATCTTGCACTGCTGCAAAAACCAACACAGCTTAACATACAATTTTATCCTTGACTCAATGTTAGTACCCTATCTCGATGACTGAAGGTTCTGGTTTAAACTCCAATCCAGGGCTTGCGCATATATTCTAAGTTGATGCCACAAGGGAGCATTGTGTGGGTACTAAATGGTTTCTCGAATGAGATCTGAGGCCCCATCTGCTTGCTCATTCAAAAATATTCTTTTCACATATTTCACCTTTTTTTGTTGCATTTAATCCCACGAAAAGCAGAATGACTGGTCATCCATCTCATGTTGTTTGTGGTTGCGGAAACTGGCTGCCATGTTTTGGATGACAACAATGCCAACACTTCAAAGTTATCTAGTTGGTTATGAAGCACTTTGCCACATCCTGCGGTAAAATGTCCAGAGGTGGGAGGGGCGTATACAGTCCTGGCCATAGAAACTTGTAGCACAGGCGAAGGACATTCAGTCATTAGTCCCATTTCACCAACCATTTTCATTCAAATTACTCTGCCCTAATTAATACTGAATAACTATCATACATACTGCACTCTAGGTATTGGTATTTCAGAATAATAATCACAATGACATAATACTACCATTCTTCATGGCAAATTATAAGGTCCACCACTTGCTTTAAATTATGCCACAATTTTTAGTACAGCATTCGCACATCGCTCTGTTATGTGCATTGCTAAATTTAAATTGATGGATAATTGTAAATTTTAGTGTAAAAATGACTGAAGTTTTGGGAATATACATATATCTTTTCACCATAGATTTGTCTGAGGCGGCTTTCCTTAGTTAAGTGCTCCTGTCAAGTTATTTGAAGAGCTTCATTGTAATGGTATATATATATATGCAACAAGTGACCTGAATGACAACTATTCCTGCAACAATATTTGCAAAATCAGTGCAACCCTTGCACATTACAATGCTTGTCACATTGGTATAAGCTCCTTGTCAGGTAACAAAAGATCTTGAAACATTACAGGTTGAAAATTAATGTTTGGTCAACAGCTCAGTTAAAACTGTGGACAAATGGATGTTTTAGAAACATATCAAACATTTGTCAATTGTTAGCATCAACAGTAATCCCAACCTCACGAATCACAGTACTCAACGCAGAATCGTCAAAATTTAAGTTCAACTTACACATTTGAATTTAATTTTTCGAGGTCAACAATAATTTCAATGCCAAATCTCTGCCACAATGTTTGTTTCCTGCTGCAAATTGTTAAAAATCGAACTTGCAGATGATTCAGAACATAAACTACTCACCATTTCGACTTTCTTCATCAATTGCTACTATTGTTGCTGGAGGACCCGATCTTGCCAGCTTGCAATCTGTCAGTAGCAACAAAAAAAAATTATGCATATATACTTCCAATGAAAACCACAGCTTAGATGTTTGATGTTAAGTCAATTAGCACGAAACATGTTTTATTTTTATTGATGCAGGTCTCATACAAAAGTAATAAGTGGAAAAGAAAGTTTTCAAAAAGTTGAGATATATTTTATGACAGCTCTCCCTTTCCTAATACATCACAAATTTATATTGAGCCCAATCATTACCTCAAAAATTAAATTAAACAGAACAACTTATTGTCAAGGTGCACAAAGTATTAAGATAAGTAAAGATTAAAAGCTTATTAGTGTCACAAGTAGACTTATATTAACATGGCAATGAAGTTGCTATGAAAATCCTCTAGTCACCATACTCCAGTGCCTGTTTGAGAACACTGAAGGAGAATTTAGCATGGCCAATACACCTAACCAACATGTCTTTTAAATTGTGAGAGGAAACCTCCACAAACACAGGGAGAACGTACAAGCTCCTTAACAGACAGTGACTCAAGCTGAGAATCGTACCTGGGTCCCTGGCACTATGAGGCAACAGTGTTAACCACTGTGCCAATGCGCCACCCAACACAGTAGCAACATTTAAAGATTTTAAGAATATGTAGCTTTGCTGTTCACCATCTTACCGTCAAACTGCCAATCTGAAGTTCAGTTTCACAAAGATTGAAGCAGCACAGCATAAGTAAAAGAGAAGAAAGGATGACAAATTTTCAGTGGAATAAAAGAGAATATTAGATCTCAAAATGAAGGCAAGAATTGAAAAGTGCAATAAAAAAATAATCTGAAGGAAAACAAAGTTGATCAAGAAGTGCCTAACCCATAGTTCCTATCTATAAACAGAGCTCTAAGCTATATGTACTGTAATCCTAAACAAAACTGCAAGCCAGTCTTAATACCCATATGAAAGAACAGAAAAAGGAGGATATGGACACACCTTTAAATTAAGAGGTGATAGTTATAGGATGGATATCAGAGGTAGGTTCTTTACCCAAAGGGTGGTTCGGGAGTGGAATGCCCTGCCTGCAGCAGTTGTAGATGCGCCAAGTTTGGTGGCGTTTAAGAGGTTAGTTGATAAGTATATGGAAGAGAAGGGAATGGTTTAGTTTGGAGGGTCATTGCTTTTTATATTGGTCGGCGCAACATCGAAGGCCGAAGGGCCTGTTCTGCGCTGTAATGTTCTATGTTCTATGTATGCAATGCCATTAGCGAGCAATCATTGCTTCTGGTTTTGTAATGTATGGATGCTGACTTCCTCATCAAATTTAAATTACTTTAAATTAGAACATAAGAAAATAAGAAATAGGAGCAGGAGTAGGCCATCCAGCCCTTTGAGCCTGCTCCACCATTCAATAAAATCATGGCTGATATGAAGTGGATCAATTCCACATTCCTGCCTGCTCCCCATAACCCTTAATTCCCTTATCTATCAGAAATCTATCTACACATGATTTAAACATATTCAATGAGGTAGCCTCCACCACTTCAATGGGCGGAGAATTCTAGAGATTCATCACTCTTTGAGTGAAGAAGTTCCTCCTCGATTCTGATCTAAACTGACTCCCCCTCCCATCTTATTTTGAGGTGTGCCCTCTAATTCTGGTTTCTTTTCTAAGTCGAAAGGATCTCTCTACCTCTGCCTTGTCTAGTCCCTTCATTATCCTGTAAGTCTCTATAAGATCCCCTGTTAGGAAAAAGGAACAAACGAGAAAAACACAAGAAAAAATACAAAAGGCAAAAATGCAAAACAATTACTTTGTTTTCAGAGAATGCCTGGAAAAATACACTGATATATTCAATGTAATCTCATATCTCATTCATTCTAACAAGCAGTGTTTGGCACCAACATTAGCATTTCTTTGGCTCTTTTATCGAGTTAACGCAGGTTTCCGAAATCAGTATTTCGCAGTTGCTCAGGCATTTTAATATGCAATCAGCAAAGTTTATGCATATGTAAACATGTTTCCCCAAACATGTATCAATTTCTATTTCTGAACCATATCCTGCCTTTTGATGACATTATGTAAAAAAAAATTGGCTGGAATTCTCTGATGTTATACAGTAAATGGCAGAACCCCTGAGAGTACTAATAGGCAGAGGGATCTGGACGTACAGGTAACAGATCACTGAAAATGACAATGTAGGTGGAGAAGGTAGTCAAGAAGGCATACGGCATGTTTGCCTTGATCAGTCAGGGCATTGGGCCCGATTTTACCAAAACTTAGCTCCCATTTTTGGGTGCGAAATCATGGTAAATCAGGCCTTTAACGCAATCTGCGCGCGAATCCGAGCATATCACGGCTTTACCCAATTCCAGCGCGGATGCAGTCTGTGCACGAATTGGGTGGCCCGATGATTTAAATGCATTAGTGTGTATTTGAATTGATTTAATGAACCGCATACCCAACTTTACCATCAAATCTTATTTTACCTTCTTCTGGTCCATTCCGGATCCGCGCTGTAAGTGATCTGCAAAATAAAAATCCGAAGCCGATTTTGATTTTGCAGGGGAACCTCTGTAACGGCTCTCTGACGCAGATCATCCTCTGGGAAATGATCTGCAAAGAGGATTCTGGGCTCGGATCTGTATTACGTCCTGATGGGGCCTTAGACTCCAAATGCTAAAACTGGGCCCATTGAGTTTAAAAATTGGCAAGCCATGTTGCAGTTTTACAGAACTTTAGTTAGGCCACACTTGGAATATAGTGTTCAATTCTGGTCGCCACACTACTAGAAAGATATGGAGGCTTTGGCGAGGGTACAAAGATTTATCAGGATGTTGCCTGATATGAAGGACTCACTACTTGATATGCAATGAGGAGAGGTTGCAGAAACTTGGTTTGTTCTCACTAAAACAATGGAGGTTGAGAGGCAACTTGATAGAAGTCTATAAGATTATGAGGGGCATGGACAGAGTGGACATAGCCAGAAGCTTTTGTCCCCAGGATGGAAGAGGCAATTACTCGGGGGCATAGGTTTAAGGTGCAAGGGGCAAGGTTTAAAGGAGATGTACAAGGCAAGGTTTTTTACACAGAGGGTAATGAGTGCCTAAAACTCGCTGCCGGAGGACATAGTGGAAGCAGATATAGTGAGTTTTAAGAGGGCGGCTGGACAAATACATGAACAGGAATGGGAACTGAAGGATATGATCCCCAGAAAGGTAGGGGATTTTAGTTCAGTCGGGCAGCAAAGTCAGTGCAGGCTTGGAGGGCCAAAGGATCTGTTCCCGTGCTGTAATTTTCTTTGTTCTTTGTTCATACACCTGCCACCGCTGCCAGCGGAAGTGGAAAATTTGGTATTCAACCAAATCTCCATTCACTGAAGTAGGACTGGAGGACCTCAGCCACAGAAGAGGTTGGAGAATTCTGGCCATTGTCACTTTTCAATTGTATAATGATGACACTCAGTTCAAGCTCCCTGCTGCTTCTCTTGACTTCTCTACTCTTGCTAAAGAGTCATACTGTTTGTTGCAGACCCAGTACAAGATAAGCAGAAGTTTTCTCCAATTAAACTTTGGATCTGTGCTACAAATTTATTTGATATCCCTTTCCCAGGCTCAACCAGTCTATTTGTCACTTTGGTGTCATATTTGACCCTGAGATGAACTTCTAGCCATTTATTTATGCTATTGCTAAAACTGCTACATTCCAGACAGATAACTCTTGAACCAATCTTTACTCAATCTTAAATTTATTTAAGAGTGAAATGTTGCAAACATATATCTCTTAACTCAACAATCCAGTTTCACTGAGTGTCTCTTTATACGTGCTCAAGTAAAGCTCCAATTAATGCCCTCCACTAATTGATTTCCACTTAACAAAGACCACCCATTTCTAGCCCCATAACATCACCCACTTCATCTCCGCTTCAGCTCATGTAAAGGAAGCCTCATCTATCAATTTGTTAACCAAAGGCTTAACTATTCCAACACACTCCTGGATGACCTCCTGTACTATATGCTCTGTAATTTTGAAGTTACCAAGGCCAAAAATTTCCCTCCTGCCCTCTGCGGGCAAGACAGAAACCATTTAGAGGTCTGTTGAATTCAGGTGAGAATTTCCAGTCTTGAGGTGTGTGCAGCTGGTGAATTCCACTTATCAAGCCCATATCGCGCATTACCTCTGTGGTCACTGACCTACATTAGCTCCCAATTATGCAATTCTCCCATTTTAAAATGGTTATCATTTTCAGATCCCTTTATGGCCTTGAGCCTTCCTACCTCTGAAATCTCTTTCAGCCCCACAACCCAGCAAGCATTTTGCACTCTTCTGATTCCACCTTCTTTGCCATTATATTTTAATTGTTCCACTTTTCATGGCAGTGCCTTCAGCTATCAAGGTTCTAAGTGTCATAAACCTTCCCTTAAACCTTTCTCCCCTGTTTTGTCCTTTAAGCCATTCTTAGCACCAACTTCTATGATCAAGTTTTTGGCTCAGTGTCAACTTTTACTAATACAGATTCTGTGAAACATCTTAAAGACATGGACAAGAACATAGCAGATGGAATATAATATGCAAAAATGTGAGAAAATTTATTTTGGGGGAAGGAAGAGATGTGTAGGGCATTTTCTAAGTGGTAAGAAATGAGAAAGTGTAGATGTACAAAGGGACATGCATGCCATTGTCCATTAGTCACTGAAGACTAACATGTACATGCAGTATTTATGAGGAAGGCTCATAAGACGATTTTAATATAGAAGTAGTGAGATCTTGTTTCAATTGAATAGAAGCTTGGTTGGGTCATACCTGAAATACTGAGGGCTCTTTTGGTCCCATTATCTCAGTAAGGATATTATTGCCATACAGGGAGTGCAACAAAGATTCGCCAGCTTGTCCTGGGAATGGTAGGCTGTCTTATGAAGAGAGATTGGACAAATTGGGCCCTCATTCTTCAGAGTTTGAAATAATGAGAGATCATTTCATTGAAACTGACAAAATGTTTAAAGAGATAGACAGGATAGATGCTTCCCTTGGTTTGGGAGTCAAGAACCAGGAGGCACAATTTCAAAATAAGGTACTTGCCACTTAGAACAGAGATGAGGAGAAATTTCTTTCTGTGGAAGATTGTGAATCTGTGGCTTTTTTTTCCCCAGTGGGCTAAGGAAGCTCAGTTATTGTGTATGGTTAAAGCAGAGATTGCTAGATTTCTTATTCACATAGAGTTATGAGGAAAGTGAGTGCTGAAGGCATTGAAATGTCTGATCAGCCATGATTGCATTAAATGGCGGATCAGGCTCAACTAAATGGCTTAAATGGCCTCTTTTCCATGTCCCAGTAATAAATTTAAGTTCCTTATTGTTGCATATACCAGTTACTCATATTAAGTTTTCCATGTTCACAGACACACATATCAATAATGGGGAGAAAAACATCTGTCAGATGGCTCAATGACATTATTTAACAATTCCAGGTAGCTTACTGAGATTTGGATACATTTTCTAGATAGGCTTTAGTCATTCCTTAAACAATAACAAAGACACATTCATCAATCCTGATTCCTTGATCAGTGGGATAGGAGGTACATGGATGGCATGGTGGCACAATGTTTGGAACTGCTGCCTCACAGCACCAGAAACTCGGGTTCGCTTCCAGTCTCGGTGGTTGTCTCTGTGGAGTTTGTACATTCTGTCCGTGTCTGTGTCGGTTTCTTTTGCATGCTCTGGCTTCCTCCCATAGTCCAAAGCTGTGTAGTTTAGGTGGATTGACCATGGTAAAATGCTCCTTAATGTCCCAAGATGTGTCAGTTAGGGGAATTAGCGGGGTAAATATATATAGAGTTCCAGAGATAGGGCCTGGGTGGGATGATCTGTTACTGCAGACTTGATGGGCCAAATGGCCTCCTTTTGCACTGTAAGGATTCTATGGATATGGATTCTATCTTGGCAATGTTTCCAATATTAGCAGTACTCCCTGGCTTGTTAAATGAGTAACCAAGGTTAGAAAACTCATTGCGGAGTGAACACATGTCAGCAGCGAGATTCAGACTCTGCTTTAGTGTCCACCATAACCATCTCAAAATGGCCTCAAAAGGGCATTAATAAGTAAGGGAGCCATCAATAACACAACTTTAAAATTGAGAAATCGGTCAAAAAGAACATTGGAATGGGGAAGCATTAAGGAAATGATTACTATTTATTGAAGTAGAAGCCTTAACTACAGCTGATTGTGTCAGAAATCCTATCCCTGCTGCCACATAATGTCACAAATCACACTCCCAGGCAGCATTTAATCAACAGGTCGATAATATAGTAGGGACAACAAGAAAGAAAGAGAAAGCGAGCATACCAAAAAGTATCATTCTTCATTTGCAACATTTAGGGCTATGAAGATTTTCAATAGATTGCACTGTTCTCTTGAAAGACTAACATTTGGCACTCATTAGGAAATGGAGTATGAAGTATCACAATTAGCTTCCATGAAAAAAAATTACCATTTTGTATTGCCATTTCAAATTCATATACAAAATCTGTAAACAGTGCATTGCATTAACAGATCTGCCACTGCATCACTTCCTAGCAGCCTGTGGACTGGAGTCCAGCTGTGACACTTGACTGCTAGCCTGAACTGTCCCTTTAAAGGTCAAGTTGCCCCTGTGGCAATCCAGCTAACTAGGTGCTTGTAGATTCTCGAAGTGAATGAAAGGTCAGTAAATTGATTTTAAACTTTAGAGTTCAGCTCCTTCACCAGTTTTCTTTTCTTAATCAAAAAGGATAGTCTTATGTGACAGCCAACATATCATGTACATGCACTAGGATCAATATTTATACCAGCTCATCCCCAAAATGGCTCTTCATAAGTTTAGTCTGAGAATATGACACCTTTATGTCTGCAATAGCTCCTCACTGTTGTTGCTCTTCTCGTTTGCTTGGACTGCTTTCTATTTTGTTGCTGCATCTCTCTTCTTCAATTAGTTTCATATTTTCTTTCTTTCCCCTCATTTGTATCGGGAGTAGCTGATGGCACTATGAGAAAACAGCCACCAATGGTTGCAGGGTTCATTTGAAAACGCAGCCTTCAGTAACTCTTCCCATCTTTTTCTTAAAGTCATCCCCCATTCTCTCATCACGTTTCATACCTTCTCACCTGTTCACAAATACATTTTCTTCCTATCAATGCCTCATTCTTACCTCAAACCCACCTCTTCCTGAACTATGCGTGCAACCTCCATTCCCCCTGTCCACTCACTCACCCTATCTTTAATTTGCTGTTCGCTACCATCACTTTACCAAGAATGACAGCGGTGAAAGCCTGTTCAATGGTTTTGATTCTATTACCATCTCTCGCAATATCATAAAGAACAAATTGTGGGTTGCATGTGGGTGAGATCCTTAATGAGTGCTTTGTGTTGGTATTCACCAAAGAGAAGGACATGACGGATGTCAGGGATCAGGAATCGGTGTAGTGAACGCTCTAGAGAATGTCTATGTATCAAAGGAGGAAGTATTGCCTAAGTGTATCCTAAGCTGCATTAAGGTAGACAAGTCCCCAGGGCTAGATGGATCTATCTCAAGTTGCTGTGGGACGCAATGAGAGAGATAGCTGGGACCCTTAACAGATATCTTCACATCTTCTTTGACCACAGGTGAGGTCCCAGAGGACTGGAGAATAGCCAATATTACTCCTTTGTTTAAGAAAGGAAGCAAAGATAATCCAAAAGCTATAGACCAGTGAACCTGACATCAATGGTGGGGAAGCATTTGGAGAAGATACTGAGGGACTAGATATTACCATACTTGGCAGAAAATGGACTAGTTAGTGACAACATGGTTTAGTACAGTGAAGTTATCTCACTGGCTTGAGTTTTTTGAAGAGGTGACAAAGATAATTGATGAGGGAAAGTTTGTGGATGCAGTTAAATGGACTTTAGCAAGGCATTTCACAAGATCTCACATGGCAGGCTGGTACAAAACCTAAAATCACATGGGATTTGGGGTGATATGACTAGATGGATACAGAACTGCCTTGGTTATAAAAGGTAGCAGTGGAAGGGTGTTTTTCAGAATGGATCTATAGTTCATAGTGTTCTGCAGACATCAATGTTGGAATCTCTGTTCTTTATAAATGTTCTGGAGGAAAATGTGAGTGATCTGATTAATAAGTTTGTGAATGACATGAAGATTAATGGAGTTACTGATCATGCCAGAGATTGTCAGAAGATATAACAGGGTATAGACAGATTGGAGACTTGGGCATAGAAATGGCAGATAGAGAATAGGACAAATGTAAGATGATGCATTTTGGAGGATCAAATTTAGGTGTGACTTATACTATAAATGGCAGAATCCTTAGGAACATTAACATGCAGAGTGTGCAGGTCCACAATTGCCTAAAATGAAACATAGGTGGACAAATTGATTAAGAAGATATATGGCATGCTTGCCTTCATTAGACAGGGTATTGAGTACAAGTTTTGGGAAATCATGTTGCAGCTATATAAAACCTTGGTCAGGATATATTACGAATATCGTGTGCGGTTCTGGTCGCCACACTAACACAACAATATGGAAGCTTTGGAGAGAGTGCAAAGAAAGTTCATCAGGTATTTGACTGTTCTCAAGAGTGTTGGCTATGGAGTGGAGAGGTTGAATAAACTAAGATTGTCTTCACTTGAAAGATGGAGAGACCTGATAGAGGCCTACAAAATTATAAAAGGCATAGACAGCGTGGATAGCCAGAGCTTCTTCCAGGGGTGAAAATGTCACTTGTAAGAAGGTACAGATTCAAATTGAGAGGGGGACCATTTAAGGGAGATGTGTGAGGAAACTTTTTCTTGCAGAGAGTGATGGGTGCCTGGAGTGTGCTGCCAGTGGAGATGATGGAAGCAGGCACATTATTCCTATTTCAAAGAAGAGCAGGGGCGCTATCCCTGGTGTCCTTGTCAATAATTATCCCTTAATCAACCTCACAAAAACTGGTCATCATAACATGTGGGCTCCATGTAAATTAACTACCTACATTGCAACAGTGAATACATTTTAATAGTACTTCATTGGTTCTACAGCACTTTAAGATGCATAGTAATCATGAGATGTGCCATATAAATGCAAGTCTTTTTCTTTTCTCATAGGTGTTAGAAATTAAAAGTTTTACTTTCAGTGGTCAGTGATCAAGACTGAGCTTCATTTTGTATCAGTACCTGGGACTCTATCCCTGCAATCTCACTTTGATCCCAATATACACTTTGCCACACATTGCAACTTCTCCAGCTCAGTAAATATTTCTGAAATTTACAGAAGGCAAAATACCACTTTTAACTTATTTTCTCTTATTATTTGAAGAAAAGAGATAATCTCTACCCCCCACCCACATCAACACTATAGTTAAGAAAGCCTACCTATACTTATACGTTTTCAGAGGACTAAGGAAGTTTGGCATGTCTGTTACAACTCTCACCAAATTTTACAGATGCACCATAGAAAGTATTCTTTCAGGTTGAATCACAACTTGGTATGGTCCTTGCTCTATCCGAAACCGCAAGAAACCACAAAGGGTTGTGAATGAAGCCCAGTTCATCATTTAAACCAGCCTCCCACCCATTGATATTATCTACGCTTCCCACTGCCTTGGAAAAGTAGCCATCATAATTAAGGATCCCATGCACCCCTGGACACTTTTCCACTTTCTTCCATCAGGAAAAACAATCCAAAAGTTTGAGGACACGCTCCAACTATGCTTCTTCCCTGTCACCATCAGAGTTTTGAATGGACCTACCTCACATTAAGTTGATCTCTTTCTCTCCAGCCTAGCTATGACTATAACATTACGTTCTACACTCTCTCTTTTCCTTCTCTTTGTCTGTATGGCACTCAAGAAACAATACTTTTCACTGTATGCTAATACATGTGACAATAATAAATCAAATCAAATTAAAAAGAAAAGCAATTTCCCAAAATGACAGGAAGTAATGAAAACTATCTTAGCAGAATGGCTGGTGGAATGTTTCTAATATATTCTGGAAAATGTGAGTATGCAGCACAGTCCAAATTGAGTGCATAGAGTCATTTTTTAAAACCTTTATTTTATATGAGTCCTATTTCAGAGATTTGAAATTTTAATAACATTAGGAAAAAAATGAATAAAAAATATATTTGGAGTGACTTGTGGGAACACAGTACCAGCAAACAGACAGATCACATAATCCCAGAGTGATATTTCCACTATAAATATCGACTATTACATGTCGCATACTGTGATGTCTTTAACACTGAAACTGTCTATCACACCACTTAAGTGTTTGTAATGCATTTTCAATAAAAAGCATGGCCCGGGTATTGCATGTATGAGACAAATATTAACAGATTTCCCATGGAATTGTTCCTCAGACATATGATGATGAATTGGACAAAACTGTTAAAGTTATGTAATGCACAAGGTGTCATTCTGCTGCTAAGCTCCTCTAAAGGTCATGTAATCTAATTCCGTCAAGTAAATGCACGCTTCATTCAATTAGAGTTCAATTGTTGTTTGTTCAGGAAAGTTTATAGCACATAAATGTGAAGATGGCCATTGGAAAATACTATTCATTCCATCCTATTTCCCACCATTTTGTTCTTGCTTTTCCCTTTCAAATTTTTCTCTATTTGCATTTTAAAAGTTATTACGGATTCTGCTTCTGCTACTGATTTTTGATAAGGCACTCCAAGCATTAAAAGACTTTTGCAGCTGAAGAAAATTCTCTCACTTTCTAATTTGGTTCATGATGCTGAATTACATCCTCTGTAATAGGGTGAAATAGGATGGGCTAAATTAGGCGAATAAAACACATAATCATGGGTTTAAGAACACTAACAAAATACTGACTTGAGTGAACGATCCTAGGCTATGGAGAGCGCTGACAAGGGCTGTTGCTATAGAAGACAGGTGTATATGAATAACAAGTATTCCTCATTGAATTCATGTCTTTTTGGATTTATAAAATGGATGCAGTTTGCTTCTAGTGAAATTTTGTGAAACATCAGCCAAAAGCAAAATATAGGAGGGCTTGATAGGATGAGATAGGAGATGGTGACTCCATTCCAGTGGACAATAGTTCTACTGAATTTGGCTACATTATCAGCTGTTATCAGGAAAAAGATGGCTACCAATGCCAGTTTGATGAATAGAACTATACAGTTCCAAGCTCTTAACACAGGTGCAAGGCAAACATAAGGGTTTTCTCAGGGTTGGATGAGTGTCATGTGGGTTTGATTTGGTGACAATCATTCTCCATCTCACTGTGTTGCTGGGTAACAGAAGGGAGGCAAATTAATGACAAATGGGATCCCATGAGGTTGGGATGTATATTGTTATTGGCTGAAGTTAATGACAGTGATGATTATTGACTGATTTGATTTAATGTTCATTGGATAATGCCCACCAGAGAGGTGGGAAATATGATTTTGAAAGTGTATAATTGCCCTCGTAGAGGCATTGTATTTCAGAATGGTAGTGGGTGGCCTGCATTCTATACCTTGAGTGCTGGGCTACTTTGTATCATTCTCCCATTCAATTATTTGGTTAAAAAAGGCACATATTAAAATCAGTACATTGGAGTTTCATGAGTCTCTGTATTAGCTTAAGTTTATCAAATACATGGCCTCAAGAGAAAACTCCTGTCAACAACTTTGGCATACATTGGATTTGTGGAGATAGAGCCTCTGCTTGGCTTCCTGTTGGATGGAAGGGATCTTGTTACCTTGGAAAAACTTTCTTACACATATAAATTACTTTGCCTGCCAAGGCCACAATGAGCTATGAGAGAGGGACAACTTTTTTTTGGCATAATGCTTCCCAATATGGAGTGATTAGAACAATGCGAGAGATTATAATTGTGTGCTTCATGTGAAATAAGTAAACAATACAGAAACTGTCCTCATGAAGATCAATAGTGAGATATTTGCCATATGTCCAGAGATGCTTCAACATAGGATTACATTTTGGCAGCAAGTGGAGGGACTTGTGCAGTAATTGATCAGGATGTTGCACTTACATCAGACAGTTCAGAAAGAACAGCTAATCTGGTTGTACACATGAAGGAGGAGAAGGAGAAACTTTACCTGAGGTGATTGGCTGTCAGGCCATATAGGCTTCTGAGAACATTGATTTTGCAAGGGATTATATTTTTATTGTGATTCTAGTGTTAGTAGTAATTGTATTCCTGATCAAATGTGGATTTTCATGACTTTTTAGGTCCATGAGGAGTACAGCATCAGTGATAAGGAAGAAGGGATCTCAGTAACCAACTAATCCTTTCAAGGACCAAGATTAATTATTAAAATCCATCTATTTAGTGTCCTTAGTTAATTTTTAGCCAATGGCCAAGAGGGAGGATGGGGTAAGTTAGGCTAATAAAACACATAATCATGGGTTTAAGAACACTAACAAAATACTGACTTGAGTGAATGATCTTGGGCTATGGACAGCACTGACAATGGCTGTTGCTACAGAAGATAGTTGTATATGAATAACAAGTATTCCTCATTTAATTCATGTATTTTTGGATTTATAAAATGGATATAGTTTGCTTTTAGTGACATTTTGTGAAGCTTCAGAAAAAAGCAAGATATAGCAGGGTTTGATGGGAACAGGTAGGAGATGGTGATTGAATTCCAGAGGACAATAGTTCTATGAATAAGATGGCTGCCAATGATAGTGTGATGACTAGAACTTTACAGCTCCAAGCTGATAACACAGATGGAAGGCAGACATAAGGGTTTTCTCATGGTCAGACAAGTGTCACGTGGGTTTGAGTCAATGGGAATCCTTCTCCTGTCTCATTGTGTTGCTGGGCAACAGATGGAAGGTAATATATTTAATTAATGACAAATGAGATCCCATGGATGTATATTGTTATTAGCTGGATGTACATTATTATTGGCTGGAATTAATGGCAGTGATGATTATTGACTGTTTTGTATTAATGTTTACTGGACAATGCCCACCAGAAAGGTAGGAAATAAGATTTTGAAAATGTATGGATGCCCTGGCAGAGGCATTGTATTTGGACTGCCCACATTCTGTACATTAAGTGCTGGGCTACTTTATATCATTCTCCCATTTGATAGTTTGGTTAATTAAGGCATGTCTTAAAATCAGTACACTGCATAAGTCCCTGTATTAGCTTAAGTTTAGCAATACATAGCTGAAACCCCCATCAACACCCTCTTCAATTTTAGTTCTTCAAGAATCAGATATATGTACATATAATATTCCAAGCATTTTTTAATTCAATATTTATTACTGGCAAATGTTCTGGATTTAATTAACGGCCAATTCAATTGTGGCAAAATTAGTTATTTTTGCTATTTATGTAAGTGAAGTTACAAGGAAGTCTCATTAGACTCAAAACATCAATTTTGTGTCTCTCTCCACGGATGTTGCCTGGTCTGCTGCTTTTTTTTCAGCACTTTCTGGTTTTAATGATGAAGTGTAAATTTGTTTAAGAGTGCATGTGAGCTTCAATACATGAAAAGATGAAAGAGAGAAAAGAAAGAGGCGAGTATAAGAATTTGTGCAGAATACAATGTAAACTGCATGGGCTCGCTTTTTTTAAATTCATATTTTTGGGCATTGATGTTTCTGGCTGACCAGCATTTATTACCCAACCCTAACTGCTCTTGAACTGAGTAGCTTGTTAGGCCATTTCAAAGAATTGAGAGTCAATCACATGGCTCTGGAGTCACATGTAGACCAGACCAGGACATGTTCATAGTGGAAAGCAGAATTAGTGCCGCTTCACTGTCACACTTGCATAGTGGCACTCAGATGTCAAGGGTCTCAGGAACATCTTGAATATGAACCCGTTCCCTTAACTGCACAAAAATTTTGTATACCAATAAAAGTTAATGAATGCATACTGGTAAACAAATTGGCCATTTCAATTTGCATTGTCATGCAACCTCATGACCTGCATTTGTTTATGAATACATTTTTGACTTCAGCTATTAAGCAGAATTGACAATGCACTGGTCTCAAGGGCCTTCGCCATTCAGAATGCGATTGCATGTATACAAGTGATGTGGAGACAAGAGGCTATTTCTACTTTCTACTATGAATCTAGCCATCTGGATAAGCTGTCTGCTGGCGATGAAAGAATTCTGACACCTGGAGTGCTGTGTATAGAAATTCAGAACAGAAATTTTAGTATAAAATAGACATGAGTGAAGTGAATGCAAAGAACAGTAACAATTGATTATTATGTGAGACTGGATTGAAACATGGAGTCATGAATAATCAATTTCCATGATATCATGGACAAGAAATGTGAAATTGAGAAATTAAAATATAAATCAATATAATTTTTATATTGTCATCTTCTCCTGTAAAATGTACAAAAATTAGCTATTGTATTTCTCTTGTATTATGTTCTTCTGCACACATTTCACCTTAGGTTAGATAAACCTAAAGATAGGTTTCCAAATGGTTTTTATTGGAACGACGAAGGTTGAGGGGTAGCCTGACATAATTTTGTAAACTTCTGAGAGGCAAAGAAAGGGTGGATAGTCAGAGGCTTTCCCCAGGGTGGAAGGGTCAACTACAAGAGGGCACACGTTTAAGGTGAGAGATGAAAGTTTAGGGGAAATATGTGGGGCAAGTTTTTCACATAGAGGGTGGTGGATGCCTGGAATGCACTACCAATGGAGGTGGTGGAAGCAGACCTCTTAGACACATGAATGGGAGGCAAACAGAGGGTTAGAAACCACATATTGGTGAGGTTTGGTGGGCCAAAGGGCCTTTTCCCATGTTCTATTGTTCTTTGTTGTTTAGTTTTCTACTCCAAGATAATATTGCAGTGGTTTAATTTCAGGCTGTATAATATTTGTTCATTAATAGAAAAAGAATCCAGAGTCGATTGAAAATTTGCAACACAACACCATTGCTGACTTTGTTTTCTTTGTTTGGAAAACGTGCATTGTATACAATTTGTACAAATTATTTTTCTAACAAGAAATATGCTCATACTATTATGCTGAGCAACTTTTCATACATTTATGGTTCAAGGTTCTAGATGGCTTCACTCAAAATATTGCTTGGTTCATTGAACAACAAAATTATACAATTAACTGTCAATCTTAAATGTACTTTCAACTAAAAGCACTGTCACATTTCAACTGGATGGTGTAATTTCTGACCTGGCTGTAAATTTAGTATTATATCAATATGAAAAATCAGAGGCTCTTTGACAATTCATGGCAACAGCAGCCTAAGGAGCAAAACTGACTAGAAAGCTGGTGTACAATGCTAACAATCCCGTGACAATTCTCTCAACATGTTTGCTGCTGGCATTTAGAATAAAATCAATTGTAACTACCCACACAAGCTCCAGATGTGTTCAACATTCACCTCATAAACTGAAAGGTACAGATGGTTTCAACCTTTTTCAGAACATAAGCACATCCAAAGTTTAGTACCATTTTAACCTTTTTGCATGTATTAATTCTAATTACTTTTTGATTAGTGATTAGAAATAATGTTGGAATGTGATACTTTTATTCATTTTCATTTCCAAAAGATAATATTTGTTACTAATTTAAATGAGCACATTCACATTATATGGACAATATAAAGACTAATATGTGAAGAAGGCAGAAACAGTGCATTAAATAATATTTTAAAATAGTAAATCTTGGGCAATCATTTGATCTATAAGGACAATTAAGCAACTATTTGTATGTGTTATAATTAGCACTGTTAATTTCCAGCCATTAAGTTTTCTTAACTGTTTCCAAAGACCAATTCTAAAGAGAAAATACATGCAATGTCAACTTAACTATCCTTTTCAGTTACATATGAAACATGCAACACTAATTATCACTTGCAACTATTAGATTTCCCATGCCATCCTTCAAACAGCTTCAAGTGCAGTCAAGATATTCCTGTAATATTTTCTATCTTCTGTTCATTTTAACTGCTAAACCCTTACAAAACATCGAAGAGTGGGATTTTCTGGTCCTTCCAGCCAGTTGAATCTTCTGGTCCCACTAAAGATCCACCTCCCTCGCCCCATAGTGGCAGCTTTTATGCAGTAGAATAGATGAACCACAAAAAACATCATAGACATCGGTGGGACTTGAAGATCCTGCCAGCAGCCAATGGTGAGCTGCTTCCATCACTGGAAAACCATGTCACGGGGCTATTGTAAAAACCCACCCATCACTTCTACCTTCTCATTTAGGAAGAATAAAAATATGTATTACAACTTTCAAACACATTCCAAGTTGTAAACATACAGGTTCATCCACTGCAAGGTGTTTAGTGAAATCACTAATTGTATGTCATGATGGAATATGTATCTATACACAGTAGTTTATGGTCATCTGTAGATTTTTAATTCCAGATTTTTAAAATTTTATTCAAATTCCGCTATATGCTGTGGCGGAATTCAAAACCCAGGTCCCTAAAACATTAGCTGACTTTCTAGAACATAGAATATTACAACGCATTACAGACTCTTCAGCCCTCGATGTTGCACCAATCTGTGAAACCAATCTGAAGCCCAACAATCTACACTATTCCAATATCATCCATATATTTATCCAATGACCATTTAAATGCCCTTAATGTTGGCGAGTCCACTACAGTTGCAGGGAGGGCATTCTATTCCCTTATTACTCTCTAAATAAAGAACCTACCTGGTCCTATATCTATCACCCTTCAATTTAAAGCTATATTCCCTTGTGCTAGCCATCATTATCCGAGGAATAAGACTTTTATGTCCATCCTATCTAATCCTCTGATCATCTCATGTGCCTCTATTAAGTCACCTCTTAATCTTCTTCTCTGTAACAAAAACAGCCTCAAGTTGCTCAGCTTTTCCTCATAAGACCTTTCCACCATACCAGGCAACATCCTGATAAATCTCCTCTGCACCCTTTCCAATGCTTCCACATCCTTCCCATAATGCGGCGACCAGAACTGTACGCGATATTTCAAGTGCGGCTGCACCAGAGTTTTGTACAGCTATAACATGACCTCATGGCTCTGAAACTCAATCCCTCTACCAATAAAAGCTAACACACTATACGCCTTCTTAACAACCCTATCAATCTGGGTGCCAACTTTCAGGGATCTATGCACATGGACACTAGATCTCTTTACTCTTCCACATTGCCAACTAACTTATCATTAGACCAGTACTCTGTATTCCTGTCACTCACTTCACACTTTTCCGCATTAAACTCCATTTGCCGCCTATCAGCCCAGCTCTGCAGCTTGTCTATGTCCCTCTGTAACCTGCAACATCCTTCCGCACTCCACAGATTTTAATGCCATCTGCAAATTTACTAACCCATGCTTCTATGCTCTCATCCAGATCATTTATAAAAATGACAAACAGCAGCGGCCCCAAAACAGATCCTTGTGGTAACTTCAGGATGAACATTTCCCATCAACCACCACCCTTTGTCTTCTTACAGCGAGCCAATTTCTGATCCAAACCGCTAAATCACTGTCAATCGTATGCCTCCGTAGTTTCTGCAATAGCCTACCGTGGGGAACTTTATCAAATGTTTTATTGAAATCCATGTACACCACACCAACTGCTTTACCCTTATCCACCTCTTTGGTCACCTTCTCAAAGAACTCAATAAGGTTTGTGAGGCATAACCTACCCTTCACAAAACTGTATTGACTATCCATAATCAAATAGTTCCTTTCTAGATGATTATAAATCCTATCTCTTGTAATCCTTTTCAAAATGTTGCCCACAACAGAAATAAAGCTTACTGATTTATAATTCCCAGGGTTGTCTCCACTCCTCTTCAAGGGGACAACATTTGCCATTCTCCAGTCTTCTAGCACTATTCCTGTAGACAATGAAGGCATAAAGATCAAAGCAAAAGGCTCTGCAATCTCCTGTCTAGCTTCCCAGAGGATCCTAGGATAAATCCCATCCAGCCCAGAGGACTTACCTATTTTCACATTTTCCAGAATTGCTAACACCTCCTTCTTATGAACCTCAATCTCATCTAGTCCAGTAGCCTGTACCACAGTATTCTCTGCAACAACATTGTCTTTTTCCTGTGTGAATACTGATGAAAAATATTCATTTAGCGCCTCTCCCGTCTCTTAGGACTCCATGCACAACTTCCCACTACTGTCCTTGACTGGCCCTAATCTTACCCGAGTCATTCTTTTACTCCTGGCATAGCTCAAGAAAGCTTTAGGGTTTTCCTTGATCTTACCTGCCAAAGACTTCTCATGTCCCCACCTGACTCTTCTTAGCTCTCTCTTTAGGTCCTTCCTGGCTAACTTGTAACTCTCAAGCGCCCTAACTGAGCCTTCACGTCTCATCTTGATATAAGTCTCCTTCTTCCTCTTCACAAGAGATTCAACTTATTTAGTAAACCACGGATCCCTCACTCTGAATTAATATTCCATCAAAAATACAACTAGTCCATCCCTTCCCCCTCTGAAGCGAATAAAGATAGTCTCAGAAAGTACAAATGAGGCTGGGTGAAGTGATTCAGGTAAAGGAACAGAAGCAGAATGCAACAGCAAGAAAGAAAACGATGAAGCATTTTTTAATTCAGTGGCACAAACATGAGCTCAAGATAAATTATTCTGACTTTCCTAGTAAATAAACAAAAAAACTGATAATACAAAATAGTTAAACTCACTATTCAAAAGACAAGTGGCCATCAAAACATAACAGGTAGATTCAAATCCAATTAGACAGTGAACAGAAAATGGTGCTGTAATTTAGTATTCAATCTTTTAAATCAAAAATTCTGATCAATAATCTACTCCATAACATTGCAGACAATGTACAATTAGAAATATCAAAAGGTCCTTGAAAATCACATTGATCATATTGAGAAAAACAAACTGAATGTTGGGAAAGCTTGGAGAGAGCAAGAATTTTGGAAAAGGTCAATTCCATTCACTGCTACATAATCAGTGTTAGAACAATAATCCCATTCATCAGGCAACAAAGTAGGGTCTAATATCTGGATTATACACTCTGTAGTTTAGTGGATCTGAGGGAAATGATCTACTGTGTACCAAATGTCAGCTTTTGCCGCTTTAAACGTTAGATACTAGTCTTGTGTAACATTTGAACCTAGAAAACATCACAATAAAACATAATATGGTTTTTCACTCAGAGGTGGTGAGTGAATGGAACCGACTGCCATCGGAGGTTGTTGAGGCAAACTCACTGGGGTCTTTTAAGAGACTTCTGGATGAGTATATGGAAAAGAATAGGATAGGGGGTTATAGATAGGTCTGTGGATTGGTAGATGTGGTCGGCGCAACTCATGGGCCGAAGGGCCTGTTTGTGCTGTATTGTTCTATGTTCTATGTGGGACCTCTTGAAGCTGGCCATGAAAATAGAGATGAAGCCATCAGATCCACCATGAGCTTATCAGATAGCAGTGCATTGGAAGGACCAAATGGCTCGCCACTGTTCCTAATTAGGATGTTGGTTTATGCTCGTATGGTGCTTTTATCCCACCCTACAATTTTAAAGTTTTTGGGTGGAATTCACCCACAAAATTCACGTAAAACTGGAGTAAATCTCACTTTTTTTTTCCAGTGAGATTTTCAAAATAAGTCTCCCACACTGTGCAGTGCTGAGTGAACTAGAGTGAATAGCATTAAAATCAGGTGGTGGAGCCTATTCCCGCTGGAGAAGCTGGCAACGTAGCTCTCAATAGGCCATTGCACATACTCCAATCTGTCATAGCGGAGATTGACAAATGCGCAATAGCTTTGCACTGTCGGCCTCCTAATTGCTCAATCGCTAGCCAGCACAGCAGCCCCCCCATAATTGGCTCTCGGACCCTTTCCCCTCCTTCTCTCCACCGCCCTCTATCACCACCCAATCTCTGGTGTCCTGGATGTATCTGTGCCAGCCTCAGACCACTCCTCCCTTGCCCTCCCACGGCATACCTCGATCTTCCCCCTTCTCCCCCCACCCCCGGCAGTCCAGTCTCCTGATTCCTCTCAAACCTCTCAAAAGCGGCAGACTGAGAAGATTGAGTATGTAGATATTAAGGAAGCGGATGTGTTAGAACTTTTAAATGCTATCAAGATAGACAAGTCTCCGGGACCAGATGGGATGTACCCCAGGTTATTGTGGGAGATGAGGGATGTCATTGCAGAGCCCCTGGCGATGATCTTTGCATCGTCGATGGAGACGGGAGAGGTTCCGGAGGATTGGAGGATTGCGGATGTGGTCCCTATTTTCAAGAAAGGGAACAGGGATAGTCTTGGAAATTACCGACCGGTGAGTCTGACCTCAGTGGTTGGTAAGCTGATGGAGAGGCTTCTGAGGGACAAGATTTACGAGCATTTGGAGAAGTTTAGGTTGATTAGAAATAGTCAGCATGGTTTTGTAAAAGGCAGGTCGTGCCTTACGAGCTTAATTGAGTTCTTCGAAAATGTGACTGAACACATTGACGAAGGAAGAGCAGTGGACGTGGTGTACATGGACTTCAGCAAGGCATTTGACAAGGTCCCACATGCAAGACTTCTTGAGAAGGTGAGAGGCCATGGGATCCAAGGGGCTTTGGCCTTGTGGATCCAGAACTGGCTTGCCTGCAGAAGGCAGAGGGTGGCTGTGGATGGCTCTTTTTCTGCATGGAGGTCGGTCACCAGTGGAGTGCCCCAGGGATCTGTTCTAGGACCCTTGCTGTTTGTCATTTTCATAAATGACCTGGATGAGGAAGTGGAGGGATGGGTGAGTAAGTTCGCCAATGACACGAAGGTCGGTGGTGTTGTGGATGGTCTGGAGGGATGTCAAAAGTTGCAGCAGGACATCGACAGGATGCAAGACTGGGCGGAGAAGTGGCAGATGGACTTCAAATGTGTTGTGGTCCATTTTGGCAGATCCAACGGGATGAATGAGTACACTATCAAAGGTAGGAGTCTTAGCTGTGTGGAAGAGCAGAGGGATCTTGGGGTCCGGGTCCATAAGACTCTCAAATCGGCCTCCCAGGTGGAGGATGTGGTTAAGAAAGCTTACGGTGTACTGGCCTTCATTCATCGAGGGATTGAGTTCAGGAGTCAGGAGGTAATGCTGCAGCTTTATAGGACCCTTGTCAGACCACACTTGGAGTACTGTGCGCAGTTCTGGTCGCCTCACTATAGGAAGGACGTGGAAGCTATTGAAAGGGTGCAGAGGAGATTTACAAGGATGTTGCCTGGATTGGGAGGCATGCCTTATGAAGACAGGTTGAGGGAGCTGGGACTGTTCTCCCTGGAGAGACGAAGGTTGAGAGGCGACCTGATAGAGGTTTACAAGATGTTGAGAGGAATAGATAGGGTGGACTCTCAGAGACTATTTCCCAGGGCTGAAATGGTCGCGACGAGAGGGCACAGATTTAAGGTGCAGGGAAGCAAGTACAGAGGGGATGCTAGGGGAAAGTTTTTCACTCAGAGGGTGGTGAGTGAATGGAATCGGCTGCCGTCGGTGGTGGTCGAGGCGAACTCGCTGGGTCTTTTAAAAGACTTCTGGATGAGTATATGGGATCCAATGGGATTGGGGGTTATAGATAGGTCTATGGCTGGGTAGGTTTTGATGTGTTCGGCACAACTTGTGGGCCGAAGGGCCTGTTTGTGCTGTAGTGTTCTATGTTCTATGTTCTAAACCCTCCGCCCTGGCAATCCCTCCTCTCTGACACCACTACTCTGATACCACTCCATAGCTCTGATCTCACCTCCCACCCTGATGGCCAACCCAATCACTGGTTTCCCTCGCTTTGTTATCGCTGAGTGCAGATTAGCAGAGGGAACCCTCCCACCAACAGATAACTCCACCCCCCCCCCAGAGACCCAGCCACAATAAGCCCAACCCTTTTGGCACCGCCTGATACTGATGGGTGATGCCAATGTATCCCCTGAGAATTGCTACTCCTGGCAGGGCGAGTGGGAAAAAGGCTAGCGGGTCTGGAGACTTCAATCCTGGGTCTGCCAATTACATGCAAATTTCCATTACCATAATTTATTGAGCTCTGTGCCAATTATTGGCTGTTGCTGCTGGGGATGTGCAGAGGCCATGATGTCCAGTGGGAAGCCCGCTACATGGACTCCGCTTAAATCTTCTGACCCACTGTGCTGCTAAAACAGAGAATCACTCCCATTGATTCCACAAATTGCTGAAATAATAGCCTAAAGAAGGCAACAAGGCATTTTCACAATATAAACAATCTATCATCCCAACAATGAGATTAAAGAAGAGAGGAAAAGCAGAGGATTGATGGAGAAGAAAGTAGGGTAAATTTGAGTCAAGTTTGATTCAGCAAACAAAATAAAGAGCGAGGAAGAAAGACTGGATTAAGCAAGAGAGAAAAAAAAGGACAAAAAGGCAGAGTAAGATAAAATTAAAATATTGTTTTTAAAAATACTCCAGAAATGATTTGCTAGCTACAGGAATGCCATTTTCAAAGTTTCAATATCTCCTTTCCTGGGCTTCTAAGGTTGAGTGGCATTTCAGGAATATAGAGTTGGATTTTCACTCTGGGATCCTGTAAAAACAACAGGTAGAACATGATTCTTGGATTCCCAGCCCAATTGTTGGGCAATTAAAATTAGAAATGGCCATAAGAATACAATGGAAAAATGTGAACTGTTACAAGCTCAAAGAATACAGTGCTTCCAGTATAATGTCTTTATTAAATGGCTGTGATATGGCTCCCCCTTGCCCTGTGCCTCATGGCAGAGATTACATGACTACAGCAGGCCAGGTAGGACATTTCTTGCATGATTGCATTTCAGAATGCAAAATTTCCTCTTTTCATAGCAAAAAAAACATTTGTACGCACTATCATGAGTAATTGCAAGTTACCGTAGTCACCCACCATGCACCCACTGTTCCCATATATTAACAAGCCGTTTGTTATCCTGGTCAGTCTCTGTATAGTCACCCAATCATGGTACAATTGTATTAGACTTGCTTGATTTCGCGATGATGCTTTCAGCGTGAAAACAGGCCATGTCTTTTGAGATCTTTTGATCTCATTAATTTGCAACTAGGTATCTTGCATTATATTGCATGACAGGGCAGTCTGATGGTGTATAATCCACCATCCTATCTGAGCATCATATTAAAAAGGTAAACATTAGTGACCCGTTATTGAAGAACTTAGATAGACCTCCTGAAAATTGGACATTTGGGAACACTCTGAGGTTGGAAAATTGTCCTCCTTGATTCACGCAATCTGGAAGGTCCACCTATTGATGATCTTCCCGCCAACTGCTGTGGTGTACTGAGTTCCATGGTTGCTAAAGGTCTCCATTCAAACCTCTTGAGTCAACCCCAGGCATTTTTCAGCTGAGCCTCAAATTCCATCTCACGTTATGAGCTCAAAATGGGAATAAATGGTAGGATAATTGGATTTGGGAGATAACGTGATTAAACCTCCTATAATACTTTCAATCCGAATGAGCAACCTATTAAGAAGTAGCAGTAATGTCCGATCAATACCAACTTCATCAGCAGAAGATTCAGACTCAGAGCACAACATCCATAAATGGATAGATTCATTGTTCAAGTTGCAAAGGATAATTGAGTAAATTAGTGCAAAATTGCAAATCATTTCAGATCATTGTTTGTAACTTAAGTTTGCCTTTGTCACTCAAAGTTGAAAATTAACAGCTAGAAAGTTTAAAACACAATAAACTCCCTGGTAATCACATTCATATTTTTTTGGGGAGAAGATATGTAATGAAGAGAAAGGTACCCTGTATAGATCCTCTCAAAGATATAATTTTCTTTGCTGTTTCATTCTATTACTTCTCCTTTAGTTTTTCTTTTAATCTTAATTAACATGTCTGGTGACAAAAAATATTTGGTTGGCCCCATCTAAAGTTTATTTCTCTGACAAGGATCAGACCTGCTTTGACATGAGAAATGTCACATTCACTCTATCTTTCATCTCCCTTAGGACCTAAGGACCTCCCTTGTCTCATAGTGGTCCTGAAGTCATCTTGTCGACAATGATCCTTTCAAAAATCAAAGCTGTCAGGGCTGAGTTTGCTGTCAGTTGACCTCCACACAGTCTGAAATGAAAGCATTTAAAGGCTGCTGTGAAAGTTGATGAGTAGATAGTCATGGGAGTCATGTTCACCTGCAAGTTTCTCATAGTGGAGGTCAAGGTGAATTGTCTGCTTGAGAGAGCAAATGCAGGTAAGTAAGGTGAAATGATCTTCACATCAGGAGTCAACAATGGTAAATATGGATAGACATGGCTGAGCAGTTGGATTGATGCAAACAAACTTTCCAAGACTTAATAAGAGCAAATTATTGCAGATGCTGAAATCTGAAACCAAAAGAGAAAGTGCTGGAAAACCTCAGCAGGTCTAGCAGCATCTGTAAGGACAGAAAAGAGCTAACGTTTTGAGTCCAGGCAACTCTGTCAAAGATCAAAGCTTTGGTTCACCCTAATCTATTCTACTAGTTACATCTACAATTCTCTCTTCACAGTCGCTGTCTAAGTTTTTCCAGCAGTTCCTGTTTTTGCTTCAGATTCCAGTGTCTGCAATATTTTGCCTTTATCTTGGATAGGATGAATGCCTGGCTAGAGTGGTGGTGCAAAAGGATGGGTTTCAGGTTCCTGAGGCATTGGGAAGGGTTTCTAAGAAGATGGGACCAGTACAAACTGAACGGGTTACACACCAACTGGACCAGGACCAATAGACCTTGCAAGGGTATTTTATAGTGCTGTTGGGGAGGCTTTGAACTAGTATGATGGGGGGATGGATACCTGCACAGGGAGTTGGGGGAGATAGAAACTGAGTTTGTAGTAAATGGCAGGAAAGGTAAAAGCAAAAAAAGACAGGGGAATAAAAAGAAACCTAACCGTGGCTTTATTGTCGGTATAGCTGGGCTTAATGTAAGGAAAAGTAGCAGAAAAGCAAAATTAAGAGTTCTGTATCTTAATGTACATAGCATAAAAAAACAAGATGAGTGAACTGACAGCACAAATAGCGTTCATAAAGTTAAATAGCTATGATCTGATAGCTATTACTGGGACATGGGTGTTAAGTGATCGAAATTGGGAAATCAATATTCAGGATTATTTGACTTTTTAGGAAGGGAAGGCAGAAGGGAAAAGGTGGTGGGTTACTCTGCTAAAAAGAGAGAAAATAAGTACAGTTGTGAGGGACAATCTGGGCTCAGAAAAGTGGAGCTGATTTGGGTGGAAGTGACAAATGCCAAAGGAAGAAATGGAATGGAAAAAAATATGTTTATTTATTACTCACAAATAAGGTTTATATTAACGCTGCAATGAAGTTACTGTGAAATTCCCCTAGTTGCCACACTCCGGTGCCTGTTCAGGTCACTGCATTTAACCAGCACGTCTTTCAGACTGTGGGAGGAAACTGGAGCACCCGAAGGAAACCTACACAGACACGAGGAGAACATGCAAACTCCACACAGTGACCCAAGCCAGAAGTCAAACCCAGATCCTTGGCACTGTGAAGCAGCAGTGCTAACCACTGTGCCGCCCAAGGAGTATTCACTAGGTCTTTGAAAAGTAACCACATGGTAGGAAAGAGTTGAGATAAAAAAAAATGCATGTACAAAAAACAGTGCATTAATCATAGCCAATACTAATTTCCATATAGATTAGGCTAATCAAATTGGAAATGGCAGCCGAGAGAATTAATTTATAGAATGCATTCGGGATGGTTTCTTTGAGCCAACTAGAGATCAGGCTATTTTAGATCTACTAATATGTAATCAGGTTGATTTAATAAATTATTTCAAGGTTAAGGATCCCAGTATGATAGAATTTGGCGTTCAGTTTGAGTGTGAGGAAATTGGGATGAAATATTCGTATAAAACTTAAAGAAAGGAAAATAGAAAGGCAATGAGGATGCGATTGGCTAAAATGGACATATAGATTATGACAACAGAGGAGCAGTGGCAGACATTTAGGTTGATAATTCATGACTCTCAGGGAAAAAAAAGTCCAATGAAGAGCAAAGACTAAGGGGAAGAAGAACCTACCATGGATAACCAAGGAAGTTAAAGAGGATATTAAGTTGAAAAAGATGGTAAAGGTTAATGATAGGCCAGAAGAATGGGATAGATTAAGACTACAGCAAAGATAGACCAAAAAGAGATTAGGAAGGTAAAACAAACCGAGGACAAGCTATTGGGAAATATAAAAAAGGACGAAGAGTTTTTTTTGAGTACATTAAAAGGAAGAGAACAGTAAAAGAAAGCAATGATCCTTTAGAGAATGCAACTGCGGAAGAAGTTATGGGGAACAAGGAAATGGCAGAGGAGCTAATTAGACATTTTACATCAGTCTTCACTGTAGAGGATGCTAAAAGCACCCCAAAAATAGTAAAAAATAATTGGGCAGAGAAATTAAATACAGTTACCATTACCAGAGAATCTGTAAAACTAATGGAATTAAAGGCTGACAAGTCCCGTTGGACCTAAGGATGGTTTGCACCCAAGGATCTGAAAGGAGGCAGCTACAGAGATCGATTTTCCAAAAATCCTTGGATTTTAGAACTGCGCCAAAGGATTGAAAAACTGTGGTATCCTTGATCAAAAAGGGAAGGATGTGAAATGCAGGAAACTACAGGACAGTTAGTTTAACTTTGTCATTGAAAAAAATATCAGAATTAACTATTAAGGAAAGAACAGTAGTGCTTTTAGAAAGTCATAATCCTATTAAACAATGTTCACATGGTTTCATGAAGGAGACATCATGTCTGACAAATTTGCTACAGCTCATTGAAAGGTTATCAGCCAGAGTAGGTAGAGGAGAACCACTGGATATTGTATATTTGGATTTTCAAATGGCATTGGAGGGTGGCATGGTGGCATAAGGTTTAGCACTGCTGCCTCACACTGCCGGGTTCAATTCCCGGCTTGAGTCACTGTCTGTGTGGAGTTTCCATGTTCTCCCCGTGTCTGCGTGGGTTTCCTCTAGGTGCTCCGGTTTCCTACCACAGTCCAAAGATATTCAGGTTAGGTGAACTGGTCATGTTAAATTCTCCCTCAGTGTGCCTGACTAAGGATTTTCACAGTAACTTAATTTCAGTGTTAATATAAGCCTACTTGAGACTAATAAATAAACTTTATAAGGTGCCACATAACTATGCAAGACAGGAGTAAATGGTGTTACAGGTAATATTCCTGCGAGGATAGAGGATTGGCTAAATAACAGGAAGCAGCAATTAGTGTTCAGGGATGTTTCTCATGTTGGCAGATTATTAACAGAGCGACATAAAGATAAGTGCTCTGACTGCAGCTCTTCTATCTATATATTAGTGATTTGGAGGAATAAACAGAATGTACTGTGGCCAAGTCTGTGGGTGATACAAAAGTGATGGGAAGGCAGGTCATAAGGAAGATATAAATAGTTTGCAGAGCTTTTTAATAAGTTAAGTGAGTGCGCAGAAAATTGGCAAATGGATTCAATGTAGGAAAATGTAAGATTGTTCACTTTGGAAGAAAGAAGAAAAAGGTAAATTATTTAAATGGAAAGAGACTGCAGAAAGCTGTAGCGCAAAGGGAATTGGAGGTCCTTGCTCATGAAATCCAGAAAGCTAGCTTACATTTGCAAAATATAGTAGGGAACAAAGAAAAGTACAGCATAGGAACAGGCCCTTCACTTCACCAAGCCCATGCCGACACAGATACCTTTCTGAAGTCCTTTGCCTCGAAGCAATCCATATCCCTCTATTCCCTGCCTATTCATGTATCTCTCAAAATGCCTCTTAAACATTGCTGTTGTATGTGCTTCTATCACCTCCTCTAGCAGCACATTCCAGACACTTACCACCCTCTGTGTAAAATACTTGCCTTTCACATCTCCTTTAAGTTTAAGGTAAAAGGTGGAAAGTTTATGTCCCCTTGTAATTAACATTTCTACACCAGGAGAAATGTTCCAAATATCAATTCTATCCATGCCGCTCATAATTTTGGAAACTTTTATCAAGTCGCCCCCTCAGCCTTTGATGTTCAAGTGTAAACAAATGAAGTGTCCAATTTCTCCTCATCGCTAATACCCTACAAACCAAGCAACATCCTGCTAAACCTTTTCTGTACCCTCTCTAAAGTCATCCTTCTGATAGTGTGGTGACCAGAAATGTACGCAATGTTCCAAATGTGGCCTAATTAAAGTTCTATACAACTACAACATTTGCTAATTTACTAATTTATATAATCTGTGCCCTGACTGATAAAGGCGAGCATTTCATCCTCCTTTACCATCTTACCCTCTTGTGTTGTCAATTTCATGGAACTGTAGACCTGTATCCCTGGATCCCTCTAGAGGTTGCTGTTTCTAAAGGTCCTGCCATTTACTGTATACATATATCTCCTGCATCAGACCATCCAAAATACCATGTCAAATTTGTCTGGATTATATTCCATCTACCAAATCCCCACAAATGGAATTCTGGCTTTTATTTCAAGGGGGGCTGGAGTATAAAAATAAAGAGGTTTTGTTGCACGGTACCTGTACATAGTGCTAATGAGGCCTCATTTAGAATACCGTTTGCATTTTGATTCCCTTATCTAAGGAAAGATATATTATCACTGGAAGCAGTATAGAGATGGTTTACTGG
The DNA here is from genome assembly GCA_024679065.1 of Sphyrna mokarran. Classification (NCBI taxonomy): domain Eukaryota; kingdom Metazoa; phylum Chordata; class Chondrichthyes; order Carcharhiniformes; family Carcharhinidae; genus Sphyrna; species Sphyrna mokarran. The sequence goes on from JAGIQG010000017.1 coordinate 47,459,677, forward strand.
GATGATCCCAGATATGGAGGGACTGCCATACTGAGGAAAGATTAAACAGGTTTGGTCTATACCCCTTGGAGTTCAGAAGAATTAATGATGATATGATTAAAAAATATGTTTTTTAGGGACTTTGACAAGGTAAGTATTGGGAAGATGTTTCTGTTCATGGGAGAATAGGACCAAAGGGCTTGTTCCCTATTATAAATCCTCTTGTTAAGGGCTGTGAGACACATTTGTCTTTGCTACTCTTTTTCTTTTTATACACTTTTAGAGTTTCACTTGCAAGTTTACTCTCTTACTAATGTTCCTATTCATATTCAATCTCTTTTTCTCTTTTGCTGAATACTAAACATGCAGGTTTGCTACTTTTCCTAGCCTCCTTATACGACTTCTCTTTGGATTTAATACCATCCTTAATTTATTTTGTAAGCCTTAGTTGGTCCACATACTTGTCTACATTTCAACTGTCTTATATTTTTCCATTCGACTTTTTTACCTCCTTTTACCACTTGCTGTCCTCAAATCTGAACTCTCTTAAGTTCCCATTTCGCTGTCAATCTAATTTAAACCCTCCCTCACAGGACTACTGAATCTTCCTGAAAGGCATTTAGTCCCAGTCCTATTAAGATGCAGCCTATCCATTTAGTACATGTCTCAGCAACCTGAGAGTCTCAATGTCTCAGAAATCTGATGCCTATCGTCCTAAATCAGCTCTCCAGCCAGGACAGCCATGCGTTCAATTTCTATGCTCATTGGCACATATGACTGGAAGCAATCCTGAAATTACTGCTTTAGAGATCCTGTTTTTCAATCTCCTTTCTATAACCCTGAAACCTGCTTTCGGGAGCTCATCTCCCTCCCTTCTTTAATCATTGGCATTGACGCAGACCATGACCAATGGCTGTTCCCCCTCCCCCAGAAGAATGTCCTGCAGTCGGTCCATGGCATCTTTGATCCTAGCACCAGGGAGATAATATACCATTCTGGAGTCACATCTACAATGACAGAAATTAACTAGAAAATCACCAATCACTACTGTTGTTCCCCCCACCCCCTCCTGCATAGCTGAGCCACCTGTAGTGCCATAAACCTGACACTGACTGTGCTCTTCCAAGCAACTAACAATCTCAGCAGTATCCAAAACAGAAAATCAATTAGTCAGCAGGACCTCACGGGACTCGAGCACTATTTGCCTAGTTCTCTTGGACTGTCTGATAGTTACCCGTTTCCCTTCTGCCTTAATCTTCCAAGATGCAGTGTGATCACCTCTCCAAATTCACATAGCTCTCAACCTTGTAGACGCACCACAATGATTACAGCACTGCTTGAGCTCCAAAACCTGGAGCTTCAGTTTCTGCAACAGATGATATTTTGTGCACATGTAGTTGTCTTGGTCACCCAAGCAACCATAACTTCTCACATACAATAAGTCATGCATTCCATAGACCAGAGCTGACCCATGCCTTATTTTATAAACTTTATTTTACTTTGGTTTACTTATATCAAGTTTACTTGACCTTAACTTAATATACCTTACAACTATAGATAAGCTTTGCTCATATCAATAAATCTAATACTTAACACACATTACAAGTTGCAATTTATTTCCCCATGCATCGAATTTCCATGTGAACCTATGTCTCTACTCATCCGCTTTGCATTCGCTTGTTTTATAAAACCTGACTCTTGTGCAAATCATCTGATCGATCACTAACTGGGTCCTAAACTCATACAGTACTGTTATAGTAATTATCACCAAGTAACCAACTACTTTCAGTTGATGGTCAGGTAGCTGCCACAACCAGACAGTTCCTTGTTTTAAAAAAATTGACTAACTTACTTGAAGTTGTTAATTCTACATCACAGTTTGATTCTAAATCCATATTTAAACCTGAAAGAGACTTACCAGAATTTACCACTGCTCACTTGGTCTCAAGTCTCACTCAGTTGTAGTGTCCTGACCATGCATGCCTTACTGGCCATCTTGTGGCTTTATTCACTCAACAAGCATCTTGACTCTCAAATTTTATCTACTTTGAACAATAAGTTACTGGTCCCTAAACAGAGTCTCTCCATGACATGGGATCTGTCCTAGGGTCATAAGTTATTCACCAATATTTTTGAAGGGATGCATTCAACTTTCTCCTCTAAGTAGACAATCTTCCCACCACGTCTGCTGTTTCCATCTGCCTTTGTCTCAATGTCACAGTGTGTCAATTCACTATCAATGGATCCACTACACTACTCTAACCCATTATTCTCAGATTAACTTTCCATTCCAAACTCAATGATTGATCATTTCTTTATCCTTGAATTATTGAATTCTACTGTCCAAGTGTGCAGATTTTTTCGATTGGGTTGTCAGATCATGCTTAGGTTGCTCTTTCCTTCCTGTGATAAAACTTCCAATGAGTTTCAAAATCCCTTTTTCTAACAATCAGCAGTTTTTCTTTTTGATCCTGTACTCCTTACTTTTGGAGAAGTAAAATTATATTTGGAAAAAAGTAGTTTTCTGTACTGAAACAAAAAAAAAAACAAATTTGCATTCAAATAGCACCTTCTTTCTCAATAATGTCATGAAGGGTTTTGAAGCTAATTAATTAATTTTGCAGTGTAGCTACTTGTTTAATGGCCAAATTAGCAGTTAATGTTCTCACAGCAGAGATCCAGATAAATTACTATTTGTCAGTTTTGGTGACACTGGGGAAGGAATGAATATCAGAACATCTGCAAAACTCACAACTCATTGTTAAACAGACATTTTATGTTTGCCTGTGGCCTTAGTTTAATGTCTCTTCTGAATGGCAACATCTGTATCAATGCGACACTCTTTGAGCATCACTGAACAATGTAGCTTCTTGCTCTTGTTCTAGCCAGTTGACCCAGAGATGAGAGTGCTGTCACCAAGCCAAGCTCATTCCTACTCTTAAACGGAAGCAATAACTTAGAGGGACATTTATATTTTAAGAGGTAGCTGAAAGGAGAATTTATCAATGTGTAATAACATGCAAATTTCCAGAGGTAGGAGGCAGACTTCTTTCTCAAAGGTAAACCATGACAAGGCAAGCTAAGTTTGTGAAAAATTATCGAATACATCTTCAGATGATCTTTGAATGTTATTCACATCATAGTCTTTAGAAATTACAATTAGATCCCCCTCTCTTACCATTAAGAAGGCCATTGATTTAAATGGCTTTCCTTCATACATTATTTGAAAATTATGACTTGAGGAGATATTTAAATTGTTGAGGTTTCTTGATAGAATATCTTGTGTGCCTTCTTTTGTATTGACTATTGGTCCTTGGTGTGTGAACATATGAATTTTATCGGTCATATCATGGAGCTTTGGAAGCAGTATATATAAAAAATGTTTTCATCAATTTTGACATTTCTCAAGTTTCTATAAGTGCGTTTTAATGTTCTGATGATTTTTCTATCATGAAGCAACAAGATGATCAACAGTCCTGTACAAACCTCTAAGCCCACAGAATTTAAACAGAATAAACTAGCCAATAAATAATATTAACCTAAATATTATTAAGTTGCCTAAATTTCAAAGGCTCAACTGAAAGGACGAATGGGCCACACCTGGCCTATAGATTGCAGTTTAGGCACACACGCCTTTCGCTATAATTACACATGCTTCCTCAAATATTGAAGCAATGAGTATGTCTCCAATTCAACTCCTCCCTCCTGACCTTATGAGGTTCATTTAACAATCTCTTCTCTGGAAATAGGAATATGAAATCAATTGCGCTAAATTACTGGTCATGAATTTAGGTCCAGTGTTTGATTTATTTTCCTCATTCCATTAAATTGATTTTGGATTCCAGTAACTAAAGAATGCAAATCACTGGTCTGAATCACCTCTGCTGCAGCATCCAGTTACCCATTTCTCAAAACCATGTTGCAAGATATAAATCATTAGACACATTTTGTTGTTTCTCATTTGGATAGCCAAGTCTTATTCGAAAATGGAACAAATTGCCTAGGGTGCTTTATTTATTCCAAATGCTTCCACTCTAAACCAGGATATCATTTTAAGTAGCTTTATATGGAATGTCTAATGACCTCAGCTTAGATTGAACCTCCTGCACTGTTTGACAAAACTTGGCAGCTGCCTTTCTCTAAATTCATTTTAATTTCTCAACTGCTCATCTTTTCAGATGGGATGTTAACTTCAGAAATTATCTTTAATATAGAGACAAAAAAGGGTGCTTTTCTCCACATGTCCATCTTTCAATTTCCCTATAACAAAGGACTGACATTTCTACAAAATAATTCTATAACTGGAGCTTTCCTATTGATAGGCTGGATCATTGTAAATATGCAGTTCCTATTGGTGATTCAACTTTGGGTTCTTAGTTCTTACCTCTTGAAGCAAAAATTAAACACATCTAATCCTTCACTTTTTTAAAGAAACCATTTGCATTTCAAGAAACTGACCTTTTGGAGATCTCCAGGCCTGTCTTTATTTCAACTCCAGAAACCTCTCATTAAATGTTTATATCAACAATGACATGAGTGATTTCTAAGCTTAGTTGGAGATTTATGCTTTATTAGGATGGCACAGTTGCATAGTGGTTAGCACTACTGCCTCTCAGCACTAGGGACCCAGATTCAATTCCTGCCTTGAGTGGCTTTGTGGAATTTCTATGTTCTCTCTGTGTCTGTGTGGGTGTCCTCCAATTTCCTCCACATTCCAAAGACATGCAAGTTATGTTGCTTGGCTGTGGTGAACTGCCCTTCAGTGTCCCAGGATGTAAAAGTTAGGGAGGTATTAGCAGAATAAATTTATGGGATTTTACAGGGTTAAGATAGGGTTGGGATGGGATGTTCTGTTGGAGAGTTAGTGCAGACTCATTGAGCCAAATGGCCTATTTCTGCATTGTAGGAATTCTAAAATTCTAATCTAGGGTTAAATTGATTTTGTTCTTATCTGAATTGTTTATTTGTTTTAACAAAGTAAAGATAGTTTTGACTTGAGAAAATAATGCAAAGTGGGTCATATCAAATCAGCTCCCAATTATATATACATCTCTTGATCTTGACTTCTACTGAAATGAAGTTGGAAGAAGTGTATGATAGGCAGTAGATTTGATGTTGGTTATTTACAATATCATTAAAAGTCAAAATTATTCCTAGATAATTATCCGTGTATTATCCTTGTAGATTGTGTTAGGTCCATTTAATAATTCCAATGAATGGACAAAGTGTAGAACGCCTAAAAACAGCATCTAGCCTTAAAAATGAACAATTAAGTGAGAAGGGGTATGGTTGATAAATTTACTTAAAGTCTAGCATAGGCTGCTTCAACTCCAAAACTGTGACCAAGCTGAGGAGCTGAACTAACTCAAGCATTCTGTGAAGAAATTCAACTGGGAATGGACTTGTAGCAGGTCCTGCCTGATGGGGCTCCTTTCTGTTTCAGCTGCTGACTTTTTATACAGCTTTAATCTTTATTATGTGTAGCATACATATATTTGTTTATGCGATTCTATTCCCTGATGCTCTGCCCTATTAAGTTTCTTCATGATGTAGGACAGATGTCTAATCATATCCATATCATTAAGTAACCTGAAGCATTCACAGCCTCAGGCCTTCCTCCTGTAGAGATCCTCCAGTGAATATTAGATACTATAATGCTCTGCTTCCAGGCTTTGTTAAAATCACACTCGAGTAATTGTTTTTTGGAGCAACTCCTTTATGTTTGCTGAGTGGACTTTTAATATGTACTGCTTCTTCCTCTGAATGTGAGTCTTCAGAAAATAACTGCACATTCAATAAAATACACATCCTTGATCTTTGTCCCATCGCCAGTAAGAAAGACAAGTTGCATATAAAATATTTGTGCCTTGTATCTCATAGCACTGCATTACATTCTAATTGCTGGGATGAAATTTCACTTCAAAATATTAATACCTTAAACTCCTATCACACAACATTAGACTAATTGCCACTTGCACAATCTCCAATGGCATGTTGAAGAAAACCACAGAGGAATGCACGATGACCCATTAAGCGTATTTTTTATAGTCTTTTACCTAATTAACTTCACTCATTTCTTCACTTAATTATGTTTGGAAGTATGATATAAGATGAATGTGTTATAAAAACCCATGATACATGATATATAGCTCACTGTGGGACTGAAGATAGCCCAAAATTTTAGATGTCCATGAAATGAAAAGTGATCCCAATTGTGCAATAATAGTAACATACCCAGTGTCCTCTGCAATGTGTAATATAAAATTGACTGCTTGTTGATCATTCCTTTGATAGAGAAGTCTTTATCACAATTCAAACCATGGATGAAATCTGCACTTCTGGCTGAAAATTGTTGCAAATTCTTCAATCTTGATTTTTGAATTGATGTGTTAGGTTCTCCCATTATTGAAGATGGGAAATTTTCTAGAGTTTCCTGCTTCATTTAGTTGTTTAATTGTCCACCACCATTCAAGAATGAATGTGGCAGGGCTGCAGAGCTTAGATCTGTTCAGTTCATTGTGCAATTGCTTAATTCCGTCCATTACTTGTTGCTTATGCTGTCTGTCATGCAGTGAATCCTGCGTTATAGCTTCATTAGATTGACAACTCAATTTTAGGTTTGCTTGGTACTGCTTCTGGCATACTCTCCTGCACTTCTGATTGAACCAGGGTTGATCTTCTTGTTTGCTGTTAGAGTGGGGGATAAGCCAGACCAAGCTCACTTTTTGTTGTCTTTGTATTTTATACAATGACAAAAAAGTTGAATTGAATTGAACAAATTGCAGCTGTATACAGTTCTGCTCCTGCTGTCACCTCATGGATGCCCTGCTTTGAGTTGCTAACTCTATTTTAAATCCATCCCATTTAGAACGATGGCCAGGCCTCACAACATGATGGAGGACACTCTCAATCTGAAGATGGAATCTTGTCTCCACAGAGACTTCCAAGGCTCAGTAGTTCACAGTTCCACAGCTTGCAAAGACCTTAGACAACCTGTTCCAACATACATATTCTGTAACTTGGAATGTTCACACTTCAGCTTTATTTTTGTCACGTTTGCCAGTTGATTGGATGGAAAATGCAGTCAATGCATGAAGCATCAATAATCTTAGCACCATGTACAATCTATGCACGAATGCTAACACATTAATATTTTTCTCTTTGTGCTCAAACTCAAGTTCTGCATAAATTTGCCAACTTTCAGTATGTTAAGAGTCGAAAATATTTCATGTTTTGCTTTAATACACACATCATGTAGATGATTTTCTTTTTGCACATCCAAGGCAGACTGTAATTGTCCAGTACCACGAGGTGTTTAACTGGATTCTGAGCAGCCACAGTTTATGACTGCCTCTTGGTGGAACCTAGCACTGGGAATATGACATGAAAATTATGATGTGGAGATGCTGGCACTGGACTGGGGTAAGCACAATAAGAAGTCTCACAACACCAGGTTAAAGTCCAACATGTTTATTTGGTAGCACAAGCTTTTGGAGTGTTCTGTTAATAACAAATAAATCTGTTGGACTTTAACATGGAAATTATGGGCAGATTCTCCAACTTGGCTCGCAGCTGGGATTCTCCCAGTGAACACAGGATTTGGCTGAATGGTAAATTCTCTGTCCTCACTGACAGCAGTGGTGAGGCATGAACAAATGGAGAATTTCAGGCTATGTCTTTCAGGCCTGCATTTAGTTTTTTTGTCTCACTGATCAGGACTTTGTGGCTGTTGATCAGAATTGCTTTAATTGAAGTCTTTAGCCTATATTGTGAACACAGCTTATGGTAAATGTTGGGTTATTCCTAATCCTAGAATGAAATAATTGCCCTCAACTATATGTTGCCATTTGATATAATGGGAGGAAAAAGACTTGAAATCCATAGAACTGTGTCCCATGTGTTTTGTCATAATTTTACATAAAATCCATGTTCATTAAACAATAAACTGAACAAAAATAACATCAAGTAGAAGTACATACAACTAAAACAATGGCTAAACTTAGTGTCACTCACTTTCCCCAGTTCCTAACACCTCTACATCAATACCTTCGGGGCTAATTCTCCTTGAACTTCCGTAAGACTTTCTAGATTTTGAAAACAATCCAGTAATAGATATCATTTATATCTCGTTGGGGTTGCTCCTGAGGTAGAACAAAAAAACTGTTTTTAACCAAGGGAGACTTTCTTCAAAGACTCGACTTGTCCATTAAACAACTATTCCTTTTGTTGGCTGAGGTCTGAAACACTTCCCTTTGAATAGGTTGAATCAGCTTCTGATATAGTTTTTCTCTTTTAATGTTCCATTAACTGGACTAACTTCTTCAGAAGTCAAACCTAACATTAATTTCATTACTGTTTTAGAATGTAAATGCAAAGTTCATGTTTTTGTCTCCTTTGAACCTCTAATACTTTTTTCAAACCTGTTATGTCGTGTTCCCCATGTTACCAGTTTGCCTTTTGAAGTATTGTTCAGCTCTTCAACATACCAAAAGCACTAGTTCCACTAACATCACCAGACTGTCCCAATCGTTTTAAAAATGTACAACCAGCAGGAAACATTCCAATTTATTGAATTTCCCTGATATTTTATTATCACTAAGTTCCCTGGCACCTGCCCCACCCCAACACCCTCCCATCCCCACCACCACCCAGGACAGACTCATTCCCCACTTTTATTTGATATACAAAACTCTCTCAAAGTGCGTTCATGAGCAAATCGCATTGCTCTGGGCAACCGTTATTTGAAATATAATGGATTTGAAAGAGGCAGGAAATAAGGATCATGCCCTCCATCACCTGATTAATATGGTTATGCTTAATCTATGCCTTCTGGAGGGGCAGCCAATGCTCCAAAATCCAGGGAAGTCCAGAAGTCTTGAATCTTAATGAGGTAGAGACTTGGAGCTTTCTTTGTGAGCAGAAGAGACAACTAGGGGGACTTTTCCACTCCTGTTTTTGGAGGCCAGAATCGGGAAATCCTGTGAGAGTCCTAAAACGCGGTTTATACCTACGGGATTTCCTGTTCCAACTTTTTCTGTCCCTCTGGCAATGACGCAATGGGAATCCCGATGTTTAATGTCAGGATCCCCATTTGAATATATTTAAATATAATTATCAGGTCATTGCATCTGATAGCCCCTCCCCCACATTTGATGGTCTAATTATCCATCCTCAAATTACAACAAGCCTACACGATGTGCACCTGGAGAAGCAGCCAGAGGTGTGCACATCCTGTTGGGGGAGGGGAAGGAATCATGCCCAGGATGTACCTTGGCAGTTTCAATGGAGGGAGATTCTATGAGGAAGGGGGTTTCCTGAGGGGTGGGGTTCCATGGTGTGGGGGGGGGAGAGGGAAGTCCATGTGGGGTTGGAAGAGGAGTTGCTCAGGTGTTCAATTTTAAAGCTTTTGTATCAGTGAATCCTTCTTTCAGAACATAAGTTTCCCCTCTTGCTTCAACACTGTAAAAAATGAACAAATTCTACCATTGAAAAATAAGCTTCACTTTTCAAAAATCAGGAACAAATCAACAACAATTTCAACTTATATTCATATAGCCCCTTTAAAATAATTAAACCTTCCAAGGTGCTTTGCTAGAACAAAATATGATGCCGAGCCATGTAAAGAGATATTAAACCAGATAACCAAAAGCTTAGTCACAGGCACAGGTTTTAAGGGGTACATTAAAAGGGAAGTGAGATGGAGAGTCGCAGGGAGAGGAGTTCAAAGCTTGGGGCCTAGGGAACTGAAGGTGGGGAGATTTTAAAATTGAGGATGCACAAAACAGCAGAATGAGAGGAGAGCAATAAGAATTCTTGCAGAACTTATCATGTTCTCCAAATCAAATACACCCAGCTTTTGCAATACGCCAAGCACTTTGCTGTGAGTAGCAAAAGCAATTAAAAAAAAGTCCACTTGCTGCATGGAACAAATGAGAAACTCTTCAAGAATTGCAGTTATCAATTTTAAAATACTGTTTCCTGACAGCCATGCTTATTGCAGAATAATTCATTTGTGAAAACTGGTGATTTGCTGTTTGGTACTTTAAAAATCAACCTTTGTTATGTTTGAATGCAATCCCCAAGAGGTGTACTATTAATATACCAGACAGAATCTTTACTAACTGAAGACTATGGACTTCTCTGCTCCATTAGCTAGAGAGATAAATGACAAACTGAAGCAGAAAATAACTAGCACCGTATCCCCGAGGTGAGTTTCTGCTTCATGCTGATTAACTTCCATCAACTAGTCTAATTATTTCCCTTAATTGTGCAACAGCAGAATCCCATTAAATGTAACATAATACAGCACTGCTGCTCAATGACACACTTGACTAAATTAAATAGCATAAATATAACATTAAAAAATGTGATGTGATGTAAATTTCGAAGTAATGAAAAGAACTCCCGAAAAAAGCATGGTGCGTAATAACAAGTGTGAAGCAAATTCTTATTCCAAAGAGAACGCTGCAATATGAAAGGTCCTCACTCTGAACGTTTCTACCTGGATACATGTCCCTATGCGAGGCTGCTGAGGTTTTTTTTAATTCAAATCGGTTAAGGAAAAAGTTTATTAGTGTAACAGGTAGGCTTACATTACTGTTGCAATAAAGTTATTGTGAAAATCCCCTAGTTGCCTCTTCACTGAGAGAGAATTTAGCATACCAAACTTAAGCTGTGTGTCTTTGAGACTGTGGGAGGAAACAGGAGCACCCAAAGGAAACTCATACAAACACGGGGAGAAAAGTGTGGACTCCGCACAGACAATGATCCAAGCCTGGAATCAAACCTGGATGCCTGGTGCTGAGAAACAGCAGTGCTAACCACTGTGCTACTCTAGAAATACTGAGAATTACATTTTTGAAAAAGACATTTTTTTGGGGCAAAATTGTATGTGCTGATTACCTAAAACATTCGGTTAACGTGCAAACTCACGCAAAGCTCAATGATATTTAATAAGATCAGGATTTTTTAAAATCAAAATTCTAATTTTTCATTTAGTAACATGAAGGCCAGTCAGCTACATGATAGTGCCGAGCAATATTTTGTTTTGAATAGCAAAGAAGCATGAATAAAGCTAATGCCAATATCCTTCTAAAAGCTTTGAACTTATGTGCAAATGTAGAGTTTTTCATCAAGCCTTTGGAGGAAATATTATTAATAACCAATACTCCTGTAAAGTTGGCCATGAACAGAAGTGAAACGAGAACTGACTCTCTGTCTTCTTGCAATTGACAGTGATTACCTTCTAATCTAATCCTTTCCATCATTCTGCTCATTCACTATATTTATCGCTCCTCGTCCTCCCAGCACGACTCTAATGCATTTCCTTTCATCATAGTCACTGGATCTATATCTGCATCTGACTTTCATTGTTTTTATTCTCTTCCTTTTCGCATTGAGTAATAGAGCAAAACAGGCACTTTCAAATTAGCCATCCATTGTATGGAACCCTTAATGTTTTTCCATTGAATTCTTACATTATAACACTGACTACACATTGAAACAACTTTATTGGCTATGTAGCACTTTGGGACATGTTGAGGTTGTGGAAGATGCCATATAAATGCAAATCTTTCTTTCATTTCTAATTTTGGAGCTAAAAGCATTCTTAGGTATAAATCCTATATTAATGCAATCAACATTTTCCATGAATATCAGTATGGAAAGTAAGAATGATGCAGTTGGTTTCTGAATCGAAAAGGGTAAATATAACCTGTAATGTAATATGAATATTTTCTAAGATTATAACAGGTGGCGTAGTTACTTCCCTTAACTGCAATTCTTTCAAAATTCAACTTGTTTTATTTAAGAAAAATTAGAAATGAACTTTAAGATCAGACAAACATATATTTTGTAATTACGATTAACTGTGTTATTTTTTCTGATAATTATTGAAGGCATTCATTGTTCATATTACTCTTCCTCTCCTCTCGACAATTCTACCTCTTGCTGTTCTCACCTGTCCTTAAATCTTCAATAGCATCTTAAAAAAAACCCATCACCTTTTCCACCTAGAAGGGGAAGGATGACTGCTGCATGGCAATACTATCAACTGCAAGTTCTCCTCCAAGTCAGGCCACTTCTGTTCTTCTCTTCCTAAGAAAGCCTATTCCTTGGGCAACTAAGGACATTCTGAATGCTTGGCTGAGTTTCATATGCTAATAGATAGATGTTCCATGTTAGATGTTCCATTCATTTGAAAATGAATGACAAATAGTTTCAAATTGTTGTAATAACAGATTGTCCCCTTGATGTGGTTTTTAGTTTGTTGATACAAGTTAACAGGATTGGAAGTATTAAATGCTTTTACCACATGGCAGATTTTTTTTCCTTAATCAATAGTATGGAGCCTTTAGTTACATGGTAAGAGGTTTAAAGTATTTTTCATTGGAGTAATATGAGAACTGAGGGCTGTCCCTTACACATACTGGATAATTGGTTAACTAGAAAATATGTGGGGAGTGGGTTTGAGGCTATGTTTCATATTTTGATATATTCTTTTCCCATTAGTGGATATGGGAAACGTTGGAAAGTTGAACAGGTCAATTTTCAACCTTTGTTGAACCATGAATGCTTCTTGCATTGGCAAAGGTCCAGATAGGGACTTCTCACTTAGAGGCAAAGGTGACACCAATGGAGCCTATGCTTGTGACAAGGGCAAGAGCATGGTTTCAAGTACTTGAACAGTGCCACAAAAAGCTTAATGACCACACTCATGTGGTCAAAATGAATGAATGAATTTACTCACCCTTCACATTAGCTAATGTACCATACCCCAGTCATTCACTCAACTGCATACTCTAACACCCAGGACTCATCCCTATCATCCCATATTACAACCTACCCTCACACAGCTTTCAATTTACCTTAGTTCATATCTACACAATCTACAGTTATTCAGCTAAGGAAGGCACATCAAACACACTAATATACAGCCACTGATATTCTGCCCTCTTTCTTCCAGGAGAAGGTCAACAAAGTGGAGGACTAGGAATGTGGTCCAGTCTGAAGTCAGGTTCTTAAGGCCTAGAGCCATGGCCATCTACAGTTTGCCCCAAAGAAAACCAGTAGTCTTCCTCTGGACAATTCTACTGGGGCATTTGAGACTCCTGGTCATTGTGAAGCAGCTGGTAGAACTCTCTGGTTACTTACTTTGTGAAGTAAATGCTTCCTGAGTCTCTCAGAATAATTTTTGTTCATGCTGTCAATGCACAGCCCTCATTCTGCAAAGTAAGGAGTCTCACAATACCAGATTAAAGTCAAACAGGTTTATATGGTGGCACAAACTTTCAGAGCACTGTTCCTTCATCAGGTGAGTGAAGAATTGGGTTTACAAACAGGGATGTATAGGATCAGATCTTTGGGTAAGCATTGTCCAAGGCAGCCTTCACGACCCATGGCAATGCGGGATCGCTGAGTAAAAACTGGTAGCCAAGTTCAACACACACGAGGAAGGTCTCAACGAGGATCTTGGGTTCATGTCACACTATTTGTAACTCCACAACTTGCCTGGACTTGCAAAATCACAATAACTGTCTTGGTTTGAGACAATTTACACCTCTTTAACATGTGCTTAATCCTCTCTCCACTTCCATTATTTGCACCTGCAAAGACCTGATTCCTGTTAAGATTTGTATTCTAATCATTATCTTGTAATTTGAGTCTGTGCCTATATATGCCCTGTTTGTGAACCCAATTCTTCACTCATCTAATGAAGGAACAGTGCTCCAAAAGCTTGTGCTACCAAATAAACTTGTTGGACTTTAACCTGATGTTGTGAGGCTTCTTATTGTGCCTACACCAGTCAAACACTGGCATCTTCACATCATCGCTCCTTCTTGGAGAGCTTTCATTCTCTATCTCTTCTGCATGTCCTGATTATATTGTAGAGCAAGTAATGCTACCATTACTGCCCCCATATCTATAGAAGGCAATGTTAGTTTTCTTTCGTAGTCAGCAAAAATCTCCAAATCCTCTCGTAGCTCAATGCAATGTCTCCACAAACTTTGCCTAAACACAAGGATGGCAAAGGCACCTCAACTGCAATTTATTGAGTAACCACTGAAGTAGCCTCAGGGCAGGACTCCAAAACACACGTTTTAAGACATGACCTGCACACTCACTGACCAAATCTGGTATCCTGTCAGAACATCAGTGCATTGCTATCTGTGACATCATAATTGTGCACTTTTAGCAGCTTCAGATACATGCAGGGGACTTGTGTGTATGCTACTTCAGTTACACTATCCAGCTTGGATAGGAAGCACCCAATGGTATCATACACACTTCAAAACACAAGGTGGGCTTTTATATTACCGCTAAACATGCTAGAACTTTTCATTAGAACTTTCTCTCTGCAGTGCAAGTAATTCACACATTCATTCTCATGGTTACTGACAAAGTAATTCATTATTACATTCAATTAAACTGCTAAAATATCAATTTGAATTATATCATTTCATTGGTAACTAAACTAACATAATTAAATACGTTTATTTGCATAAATTACTACTTAGTTAAGATTCCACCCTCGTAAACGAACTCATATTTATTTAAACCGTCCTGTAGCCCTCTGCAGGAAAGTTTCATAGTGATACATTCCAGGGTGGACTTGCCCCTTCTAACTGTTGGCTAATATTCATAAGTAACTCCATTCATTTAACTGACCGTCCCAGATAAATGAACCTATAAACAGAAAATGTGAGAAATACTCAGGCTAGGCTGCTTCTGTGGAGATAAACAACTAGAACATTCCAGATTGGGATCCTTTATGAAGGGTTATCACCTGAAACATTAACTCTATTCCCTTCCACAGATGCTACCTGACCTAGTGAATATATCCAGCATGTCCCGTTTCTATTTCAAATTTCCAGCAGCTACTGCATTTTCTTTCTGTATTATTGGGAAGTGTTTTAACAGGTCCCCAGTTAAAACATCCCTACAGAAGCATCACATCCCGAGAAGCACCAGAGATGTTAATTTTCAACTTTAATGCCTTTGTGGTAACCTGGCTGAGTGAATCTGATTTCCACTCCACCTAAGTAATTTATGTAGGTATAGTCACTTTATAGTGATCATCTGTTATTGGGCTTGAGAGAGGGTTGCAAGGAAAAAAAGAAAATTACACTTTTATTGCATCTTCCACAACCTTGGGATGTCTCAAAGCAATTTAAAGCTAATTAAAAGCTTTTGAATGTAATCACTGCTGTTGCACAACAAGTGCTGAAAATGCACGCACGCATGGTTCCACAGAAAGCAATGAGGAAATGGCCAGGCCATTTGTTTTAGTGATGTGAATTGAGGGATAAACATTGGCCAGGACATTAAGGGGAACAGCCTTGCTCTTTTTCAAATTAGTGGCATTGGTCTTACACAGCCCATCGAAAGGCCAGAGGAGACCTTGGTTTAGAATCCTACCTGAAAAAGGTCAGGTCCAATGAGGGTATTGTGATCTGCACTAGAGGGTCATTCCAAATTTTGCATTCAATAGGGCAAACTCACAACCCTCTGCTCCAGCGTCAAATGTGCTACCACTGAGCAACAAGAGATGTGCAGATTTAATAAAGGAAATGCGAGCTCAATGCATTACACAATGGCAGTTTTAAAACTTGAATTCAGTTTCAGAAAAAGACCTGGAATTTTTGTTTTAAATGCTATCAGTGTAAGTTATAGTGAAGTTTTTGAATTGTAGTAAAGAGTCCATTTGTTCATTAATGTCCTTCAGGGATGGAAACCTGCTGTCCTTATCCAGTCTGGGCCGATAGATGACTCAGGTCTCACACTAACATGATTGCCTCTTAACTACGTTCTGAAGTCAGCTAATAAGGTTAAAAAATGTGGCCCAACACCCTCAAAATGAATTCAAACAAAATACGTAACAAATCTTTCAAGCGGCACCTTACAAAACACCGTGATCACATTCCACTCAACTCACTTTAGAATCAAAGAATCCTACAGTGATGAAGAAGGCCATTTCGCCCATCGAGTCTACACCAAACTCAATCCCTATTCCTCACGTATCTACCCTAGCACCCCTGACATTAAGGGGCTGAAAAGAATGTGGAATCCCAAATGTTGTGAATGACCTGGAGTACCCATAGTTAACCGTGTAGGATGCAAAGGCAAAGTAAAGGAAACTGAACTGGAAAGATAAAATAAGAGGATATAGAATTGAAGTGACAGTGGCGCTTGGGTGCAGAAAAGAAAGAAAGCTAACATGGTATGGTAATTGAAGGGGTTAAAGTTTTTATGTTTAATGGAGAAATGGGCAGGAAAATGAAATAGGAACAATAAATGAGGTGCAAAATAATGTCAGCTGGCTGTAATGTTCAGTTGTTCTGTGCTTGATTAAATGGGGGTGGAAGTGTACCAAAATTTGTCAGAATGCCACTTTCAGACTTAAATCCAGACGGTAACTTTCCAAATGCACAGCCAAATTTTCAGATCAGAATTTCTGGCACTCAGTGCACTGATAGTCTGTGGGCATTTTAAAATTGCTGTTACTCTAGTGGTGTGTGGCCTGATAGAGCTAGTAAGGCTGGCTCCACAGAGATTGGGGTGCTATTTTTAAATAGTGGCCTGATCTGCTTGCCACACACCCTCACAGACACGGAGCAGCGAATCCCCACAAGCATTGGGCCAACTCCGCACCACCACAAAAGTATCGGGGCACTTCCTTCTCCTTCCAGGGGCAATTCCCTCCCCATCCCCGTGCAAGTATCAGGAAACTCTTTTCCTCTCACGGGCAAAAGCCCTACCCTCCAACACACATAAGGGAAACCACTTCTCCCTACCCCACTTCCTCCAAACAGGGTCCTCCAGATGGTCTACAGTGGCACTGCCAAACTGGTACTAGCAAACCTGGCAGTGCCAGGAGCCAGGTCATCTTGTACCAAGGGCAGTGCGCAAGAATGTCCCTATCCTCCCATGGGTTATACTTATCTTGGTGCCCCCTTTGACTGATTCCCATTTTTATATACTTGTTGTGAACCATGTCTATATGACATTGCAGTGGCATGGTTTGTATACTCAATGAGGAAGATCATGTGGCTGGGAAGCCCTTTAATGATACTGACATTTATTAAAACATATTGAAATGAGGTTCCTGGCATTATGTCACGAAAGTGGTGGGTTTTGGGGGGGGGGCATGAATGGAAAATGAGATTTTGCCGGTGAGGATTTCTGGGATCTTGGCCTGCATCACCATTTACATCAACGGCAAATGTGGTCTCATAATTGCTCCCATGCGTTAGGCGGGGAATCCTGCAGCAAGTAATTCATCTCTGGACTCCCCAAAGTCTGCAAACCAAGTACAAGACGCAAGTCAGGAGCACGATGGAATCCTCTCCACTTGACTGGACGAGTAAAGCTTCAACAAACCTTAAGAAGCTCAACATCATTCAGGACAAAATAACCTTGGCTGGCACCTCATCCACATACATTGACTCCTGACAACACTGACACACAGTGCAGTGGTGGCAGTGAGTACCATCAACAAAACGAACTGCAGGAACTCAAAATGGCTTCTTCGACATCACCTTGACATCTACTGCCAAGAAGTGCAAGGGTAACAGATGCTTCGGAACACCACCAACTCCCACTCCTAGCCAAACACCACCCGGAAAAATTATGTTCAATGTGCTTGATTGGTTAAGCCTGGGTGTGAATTCAGCGAGATGTAAGCAAATTGAAAAAATGAAATCTAGAGGTGAAGCATGTTAAAGCAGTGAAAACAAAATCTGTTACACACATAGAAACCAAGTCTATGTTGGATTGAGAAGTATAAAATATGCAACAGTAGCACTGGGATAGTTAAGTGGTCAGGACATAAATCGTGAGGAAAATAAATGAGCAGGTAAAGCATTTCATGGGAGAACTAGTCTGAAAATTGGAGGGAAGATTAAAAGCAACAGAAAGTTGTTGGGCCAGAGTTAAACAGAGGAGAAGGCGTTTAGAAAGAGGCAAATAAATCCAAAAGGTTTTCACATGGTATTAAGAGTTAAAATGGCTTATTAGTGATATAAAGTATGAGTTGGGGTTATTATTACCTGGATAAGTGCCAGAGAGTGAAGGAAGAAAGATCGTTCCTTGAAGCGGTCATGCATAATAAGCATTCAAGTTTGTTGTCTTTGGATTCACTACTCTCGTCAGGAATTAACCAACTACAGCTATGCTAATGACACAATATGCATCTATTTTCCATAATAGTGTTGACAAGCTTGAATGATAAACAGCAGGTCAACAGCTCCATCGAGTCTTTTGTCTTGTGCAGACACATTCTGACATGATTTGGGGAGATGTCCATCAGTCAGATGGATCTACTCTTCAGATACAACTTTTGAAACATATCCTTTTTTGACCTTCAAAATCAAATCATAATCTGAGGATACCAATTAATTCTAATGAATCTGTATCCATAGTTTGTAAAGTAAGAATTCTCACAACACCAGGTTAAAGTCCAAGTTCTTTGGTAGCAAAAGCCACTAGCTTTCAGAGCGCTGCCTCTTTGTCAGGCGAGTAGGAGTTCTATTCACAAACAGGGCATATAAAGACACAAACTCAATTTACAAACTAATGATTGAAATGCTAGTTTTTACAAGTAATCAAGTCTTAAAGGTACAGACAATATCATACAGACAAGTCTTAAAGGTACAGACAATGTCAATTTGGACACAGCAGATGCAGCTGTGTAGAATATGACAATTGTAAACCTTACCTTGTTTTTACGTACTGTAATACAACATATAAACAAGTAATCATTGATAGAATAGAAAAACACCCAACTTATTTCTGACTGATTTAACCATATAGTATCATATTAAACAATGCAGAATGATTCATTGTAGATGTCATATTTAACAATATTTCTTCAAATAGTTGGCTGAATTTCAGCAACATGTTCAGCGTTTGAAACTACTAAAATGAAATTAAATTGTTAATAGTCCTTAGCATCCAGCTGCATAGAGCTAAATTTCATACTCTACATCTGTTCAATTGCTGAGATTACATTTTTTTTTTCCTTTGCAGGCAACATCACCATCACCACCTCCAACCACTGTAACCCGAATCCACACTTCTCTTGAATATCAACTTCTGAAATACCATTCACATCAACAAGTTCTTCTCTAAACTTCACACATTCCAATTAATCCAAAAACCTGTGATCTGCATCATCTTGCCAAGCTTGACTTTCTATCTTACCCAATGCAATGATTTCAGTATCCTTGCCTTATTTTGCAGATATATTCTGGTCATGGACTTGATTTTACACATCTTCCCCTCCCCACCCCATGTTGCCTCAACCTCCATCCCTGACCCTGAAAAGAGTAATATTCACAAACTTCATCTACAAGCTGCATCCTCCATTCTTCTTGCTCTCGTTCATTCTGCATCATACCATCAGCATTATTGTCATTGACTGAATGCTCAGTAACAATCCCCAACACTCCAACCCTCACTAAATCATTCTCTTTCTATTCAAAACCATAAGCTTGTGCTTCTGGCTACCAGTGTTTACAATCAGGAGAAAAAGTAGGGATGGGAGTCATTTTGCTTCATGTTGCCAGGATGCAATTTTTAGCCTTCCATTGGACCTTAAAAGATTTTAATGAGTAGTTTTTACCATCAGTGCTAAAATTATCCTGAAATTATCCTTTGCCTTTTCTGGACCTACCAAAGCAAAATGGAATACAAAACCACTGAACTAAGATTCATCCATATAATGGCAGATATTCAAGTAAGAAATTAGGATCCTGAGCTTGTAGAGCACAAAATGACCACAGTTGGAGGGCTTGACGTTACTGAAAGTCAAGAATTCGTGAAGGGAATATTATTTCCTCTTGAAAGCTCTTTTAGTTTGAGCACAAAGAGCATTCTGTGATTTAATTTGGATTCTTATTCAAACTCTCTTAGGTAGAACCATAAATTTTGTTCTGCTATGTCCTTGGTTCCCACATATATTGTAACAAGGGGGTTTATTCCTTTCCCTTCAAATTCTTTACCAGCTGTGAAGAGTTGTCTTTAATCCAACAAGCCTTTTGGCTAAGGTGAAGTGTCGAATCAAGACCAAGGTAGGGTACAGTACTTTATCTTGCCAGCTTGGATCTTGCTAGTCTCTCTTGTGGAAACAATGAATTAGATTCAATTGGAATTTGAATTTGGTTTTTGGGGCAAGCAAGGAGATGGATTCGGGCTTGCCTGGTCCACTCCACTCTGAACATTGACTTTGTAACTTTAAGAATGGAGTAAAAATTTAAAATAACATTTGGAAGTCCCAGTTGCATCTGCAGAGAACAGTGACTGAGACCACACTGTCTCCTATCACTAACAAATTAATTAATTGAATAATATCCTTCACATGGTACTGATCAGTTCACTTATCCACCCTTCAGTTCTCCTCATCCATATATGTAGCAAGTGCTTTGTACCTGTTGGACCAAGTCAGGGGCTGAGGACTCTCCATCACTATATGCTGCTTCCCATATCTGCCTGAGTGTCATTCACACCTTCCTGTCCCTGATCATTGAGTAACTCTAAAGTTCTGCCTTGGGTAGTGATTACCTGCTGAGGCAAAGCATTCTCCTCCCTGTTGCCCCACATTATCTGCAGCTCAGATTCCAACACAGCAACTCTGATGGTTGCCCAGGATTGCAGTGCATTCCATAGATTCCCACGTGCTACACACCACCATCCTCTGCCATATCTGACTGACCTTAGTTGTTTAATGAGTCAGAGTCAATAATTTACACAACTAAAGTAACAGAAAATTACATTCTCCCAACTTGGACACAAAAGACTCACCAGCTACTGGAGGCCGAAAAAGAGTAAAAGAAGGAAAGTCCTTCTATCCCAAATTCCCTCATAAGATTGGCCGTGCAGAATTGCCTCAAGGTGGCAGGGGGCTAGCTCGGGTAAATGCATGGAGTTATGGGGATAGGGCCTGTGGTTGGTGCAGACCTGATGGGCCAAATGACATCCTCCTCACTGTAACATTCTAAGATGAATTCCTGACATCCCACTAGGTCTATGCCACAATCAAGCATTGTCTCCTTTCAAAGATTTACAGCAAGATGAAAGACTAAGAAATCTTCTGTTTTGCAATGGATCTCTGATCATTGAAATAGATAGCTAGTATATGTCAGTATGAATTAGCATGAGTGTTAAAAAGTTCCTGCTGGAGGAAGACTTCTTGTTCTAAAGTGTAGTCGGATTGAAGGGGACAATGATACCAATCACCACGGTCTCCAAGAACTATGTCAGGGAGATATTTTCCCAAAGTTTTCTTCTAAATTGGTTTGCAGTATTATTTCCCTTTGTTTTGCTTCGCTCAGGAGATTATATGTACAGGATTTAATGTTATGAGTAGACTACACATGTTTAGTTACAGCATGCATGGGTTCAATGCATGGGCTAATCTTTTGCTGTTATACAAGTCCAGATTCTTTGAAGGATTCATTTCTACTGCATGAATAAAGTTCTGTTAATAATCTCTGTGTATCCCTTAAACACGCACACTATTCAGGCCCCACACAGTTAATTATTGCTATAAACTCAATCATCAATTTCATGTTTAATCATCCTTTTTCACAATTTAATAGGAAACTAAATGATTTAGAACTGCACTAAGGCAATTCAGTGTGCAAGCTAGCTACATAAATAAACAGTAAGATTCATATGGCTTTCACGGCTCTCATGATGCTGCCTATTGTTTCATACTAACCATTTCAGACATTTTAACCATTTCTTACCTTCTGTTTAATAATTTTATGGATAATTATGTTTGTTTTCCTGTATGTACGATTCTGTTCCTCACCCCCATTCCCTTCCCCTCAAGTTTGGGTAGCACTGAACTTGATTATTTTTCAAAAAAATTGCTTATTGCTTTTCATTTTGTACTCATAGAGCTTTCATAGATTCCCTACAGTGCAGAAAGAGGCCAATCAATCCATCGAGTCTGCGCTGACCACAATTCCACCCAGGTCTATCCCCATAACCTCATGTATTCACTGTAGCGAATCTCCCTAACCCAAAGGAGAAATTTAGCATGGCCAATCCATATAACCTACACATTTTTTTTAGACTGACGGGGGAAATTGGAACACCTGGAGGAAACCCACACACACCTGGGGAAAACATGCAAAACTCTACACAGTCAGTGACCCAAGATGGAAATCGAACCAGGATTCCTGGCACCATAATTCTGCAGTGCTAACCATTGTGCTTCCCCCAGAAAGAAAAGTTCTTTGAACCAGAAGAAATTACACAACTCACCAGAACAGAATTAGCAATAACATGATTGTAAAGGGAACAACAATTTATACTGCACAAGAAGAGTGTCGATTGCTTGGCAAGTGGACTCTAATTGTTAGAAGTGTTGCCATGGAGAATGCACCAGGAAACAATGCATTCTCCTTTTGTGGCAGAATGTAGAGCTAGGAGACTGGGGTAGGGGGGCGGTGGTGGTGGCAGAATGTAGAGCTAGGAGACTGGGGTGGGGGGGGGAGGGAGGTGGGGGCAGAGTTTAGAACTAGAAGACTGGGGGAGGGTTGGTGGTTATGTCAGTGTTTATACATAAGGGGTCACCCATTTAAGACAGAGGCAAGGAAAATAATTTTTCTCTCAAAGGGTCGTGAGACTTTGGAACCCTCTTCCTCAAAAGGTGGTGGAAGATGAGTCTTTGAATGTTTCTAAGGCAAAGGTGGATAGATTCTTAATAAGCTGGGGATGAGAGATTATCGAGGTTAGATGGGAATGTAGAGTTGAGGTTACAATCAAATCAACCTTGATCTTACTTACTAGCCTTTTTCCTAGGATGGAGAAAGCTAGCACGAGGGGACACAGCTTTAACTTAAGGGGTATGAGTTATAGGACGGATATCAGAGGTAGGTTCTTTACTCAAAGAGTGATTAGGGAGTGGAGTGCCCTGCCTGCAGCTGTTGTAGATGCGCCAAGTTTGGTGGCGTTTAAGAGGTTAATTGATAAGTATATGGAAGAGAAGGGAATGGTTTAGTTTGGAGAGGCATTGCTTTTTATTTTGGTCGGCACAACATCGAAGGCCGAAGGGCCTGTTCTGTGCTGTAATGTTCTATGTTCTATGTTCTAAATGGTGCAGCAGGCTCAAAAGGTTCCTAATTTGTATGTCCATATGCACTCTCTTCTCATGCAGCATGAATTGTTGTTCCCTTTACAACTGGTGTTCTTGAGAATTCTGCTCTGATGCGTGCAAGATGAAAGGCTGCGAGCACATCTCTTTTCTCAGCAACACTCAGGTTCATTAATTATTCATTGCATTTGTTCTTTGAACTGGAAGAAATTACACAGCTGAAATATTAACTTGTCTCTTCTCTCCTCGGTGATGGCTCAACCTGCTGAGCATTTACAAGATCTTCTACCTCAGACCTAATGTTGGCCCTGGAAGGTTTATTTTTTTATATATCTGTATCAATGCTTTTTCTCTGAAATTTGTTAAATTGAAACAAAAATAATATCAGAAGATGCTGGAAATACTCAGCAGGCCTGGCAGCAACCAGGGAGGGGAAAGCAAGAGTTACTGGCTGGCATTTTACGTGAGCCAGCAGAGTGCACTAGAAGCAAGTGGCACCTGTCCACCCTCTCAGATTCCACTTCTCAGAAGAGCTTTGTATCTGTTCTGTGGAGTAACCTGCAACTATCCAGACCAAGGCATCATCCAAATCACACGTGCATGAGCTTCTCCCTTGCACCATACCTCCGCAGTCTTCCTGCAGCCCTCAAGTCTTTCTGCATAAGGCAATGAGCTATCACCTTCCTCATCTTCCCCCTCATCTGTATTCCCAAATTATCTAGTGACAAGGGATTATTACAATCTGGGACGTCCTCTTTGGGGCATACTGAATTACCCCATTAAAATGATCTTCTGTAGATCTATGATCACTTTAACGTGGCTCAAGTCTCGGTGTGGCTCATGTCATAACTTTCTTGTGCCTCCATGCTGAGGTTCCAAATTGGTATCAGCAGCCATCTGTTCGGCGATTATCCTAGTTGGCAAGAATCCCTGAAGGCAGGAGGAGGTGAAAAATTGTGGCATCTGGGAGGGCCTGTGTATGTACACATCATGACTGCTCTTAAGGTACTGTGAACACACCTGCAGGATCTGCTGGGGGGAATACACATCAGGTGCATTTCAGTGAAATGGTATCCCTCTGTTAATGAAAGCCACTGGCTGGCTTGTAAGGGCCATGATGGCCACAGACATGCACTCTGAGATCTTGCACCAAAGGGAATCCGGAGATAGACAGCCTGACTGTCTGCATCAGTTCAATAGCAATACCAAAGGATCACCATTCGCCTTTCCTGTACCTGCTTATTTCTTCAGCTTCCTTGCTCGAGGAACAGTGTCGATCTCAACTTCCTGGACAGTCACTCTTGAGATTATCCAGAATAGTTCAAATTGCAAAATTTAATGTTTTCTTTCTTTGAGCACAAAAGGTGATAACTCTGAAGAGGAGGGTTCCACACTTGGGAGAAAGTGGGGCAGTCTAGTCTAGTTTTAGGACACTTTTTCTAATCCCTTTCCCATTTTTGGAGAGCAGAAGATATCCATCCTGAAGAGGCCCACACAGTCACTTATGTAATTGCCCAAGTAAACTCTGCCCCAACTCAGGTAGCATGAATCTGTCACATATGTTGATTCTTAACCAGGGATTACCATGGTCACAAAGATGTCACTGATACCAAATCTCCATGACTTCAAGATGTGGTGAATGGACCATGGCAGGAGTCCATGTGTGACGTTTTTAACATGGGGACCATGTATTGCCCACACCAGGTGAGTAGTCAGATTTCAATGTTGTGTCCAGCCAGCATAATCGGAATTACTTTGCTGCTGCAGCCTTCTTCTTCATACCTGGCAGGTGGTGAGATGCACAGTTTTCTTTCACCTGTTCGGCTGTTGAGGACTTTTTTTTGGACTAAACCATACCTTGATCTTTTTGACGTGGAGCAAGTGAAGGAATTGTTGGGGCACACAATTTGCTGCATCATACCAAGGTGGCAATCTACAGAGTCACCCATTCACCAAAAAAATCAAATATCAGTAACAAGTTTAAGCACGTGCACGAAAAATTGAAGTAATTGAATCAGTTGAATATTGCAACAGAATCTCAGCTCAAAGATGAGAGCGTAAGGATCAATAGTCAGGATTAAATGTAGGAGACTTACCTTTAACCCATACTTCCTTCAACTGAGATTTCCTGCTTAGAGTGTAGGATTGTTGAGTTAATCTTAATGCTTTGTAAACACATACAAATCATTGGTATAAACAGTTAATTATTACTATTACAAAACAACAGCTTGGAGCTATTGTCTCTGTGCCAGAAATCACACTTCAAAATATAACGTTTCAGTTCTACAGATTTTATTAGTTGGTGCTTATATTCACAGACAACACACAACAATGTGATGCACACTGAAGTCCTGACATTATAATTCCTGGGCTAATCTACAGAAGAATTTCAGATTTCCTCAGTGTCTATTTTTTAAAACTTAGAGAAAAGGCAACTGCAATTCTTCCACGACCTTCAAATTTTGTTCTCTAACAAGGAATGCTTTAACAACAAAGCTGTAAATATGCTGTTACCAAACAGATACATCTATGAGAATATTAGAACAACCAAGGTATCTTGCATGATAAAAATTGCACACACTCACTCTCACTAGGGTACAGGTTCCACACACACTCTCACAGGGGTACAAGTTCCACAAACATTGACTTGCAGACTTGGTTTCAGTGACTTGAATCATTTTGAGACATTTTGCATATATTACCTAGAAGAATGTGCAGACTCCGGATTCATTGGTCAAAGTGACATTAACAAAATAAAGATGCCTCTGTTCATGTAAGGAAGATGGGGTAAGAACAATTTCAACTATAAGTAAGTTCTGAGTTTTGAAGGATTTGCCTGCTGGCATTCCACCCAGAGGTGTACTGTGTGGAATTTATGTTCAGCTGAAGCAGCCAATGCCATGTCAATCAACACTATAAAGAACTATAAAGTTAGATAAATAAACAGGGTTGTGAGATAGTGATGTTGGATACAAATGAAGACGGCCAAATTCTGTGTCGCCATGTGCGTTTACAAAAAGATTCACTTCAAAACTACTCAGAAGATAACGATAAACATGATAGTTAATGAATCTGTCAATTCTGCAAATAACATTGTGTAAACTACTGGATCCAATAAGATGCAAGAAAAACCCCTCTTATTTTACCCATGTTATAGCTTATATGGCTTATTGTAAACGAACCTTCTCCAGGCTAGTTGAAGATTAATATAAATACTAGCTTTGCCAATGATGTCCACATCCCACAAGTAAATAAAAAAGATAACAGAAAATATATTGTTTCCAAATTTTTAGTATATAACTGTTGGCAATTATGTGAGGTAACAACTTCATACAAATAGGACACAAAAGCCTTTAATTAGACAGAGCCAGCAAGAAATATAAATGCAAATATGAAAATTAAAAATAAAATTTTCATGAGCTATAACTAATATTTCACAGCATTATTTAAAAACATACATTTGCATTTCAAAAGAAATTTTAAATCCAAATGACAATGTTTTCTTCTAAAATGATAATTCTACCCCAAGTTTCATTTCTCTTATGAAAGACCAACAAAAAGATAATTTTAAAAGGCTGAAAAGAAATCAATACTCCGGAACAGAAATAACTATTTCTGAATTCCAATCAAGTAAGACAATGACATAGGGGAACAACTTGAGCCTGCATTCACCATCTGTGAGATGGTCAGCAGGGGCTCAAGATCCAGAAAGTTTGGATCTTGCTGGCGAGAACACAATTTTGGATTTTTTCTGCCCTTTGCTGGCAACATTATCAGGTTTGCCTGGATTTAAACTTGTTATAGGGAATCTCCCTGGGGCATAAAGTATAGATCTGGAGGAGGAGGGACCTGGCCAGGCAATGGCACTGCCCTTTGGCACACACCAACCTGTATCAAGAGGCAGGCCCCAGTGGCAGTCTCATGGAGGAGGGAAATTCATTTAAATGTGGTGGTGTTGGCCAGAAGTGGATGTGGGACCAGGGGATGTCTGGGATGGCCTTTGGGTAGATGGGAGAGGGTGGTGGTGGTGGAAGTGGAGGTGACTCAGATTGTGGGTTGGAGGTCAGGTGGGGAGGAGGGGCCGTTGATTGGGGGTTGGGAAGGGAACTCCTGAGACCTCTGTGGTCGGCTATGGGGGAAGGTTTAAGACTTATGATGTTCTGCCCTTTAAAGATGGTGCATCAATCTCTGAGCAGTTGGGTTTTGCCAGTGTGTTTAGACCCCTCCATGGAACAGGCCTCCTTGTTTTGTTTTGGCAGGGTGTTGTAACATCTGGGGAGAAAACTAACCTGTTTCTCTGTGGAGGAACATGCCAGTTTTCTCACTAGAAACAACATCCTGGCCATTTTTTGGTAGTCCATTGCTCAATGGAACTATTCAAGCTGCACCGATGCTAAGGAATCTCTTTATAGTTTGCAGCAACAAGAAATATTTTCCCACCTTAGACTGTTATCCATTAGTACAATATCAATGTGGTAATGTAGCTTTAGGCTGTCTACTGGTCTGGACAGAACAGTGACAGATTTATATCTTCACCTTCTGGATAGTACTCTCGTGAGGAACACTGCACACCCTTTACAAAGGCCTGGCCACCATGAGACTCCACTCTCCAGAAGACTGCAGTATATTTTTATTGGATTGTGACTCCACAAAATTTCCCACCCAAAAAAGTCTGGCAGACTTTTAAGGGACATTTTGTTATGTAGCTCTCCAACATGGTACAAATAGACATTTATTTGTACCTGAACATTGCAAATAAAGTTTTGGAAATCATCTTGGGCCTTGATTTGTATTTTGGGGCAGCCTTCCAGCATTTTTAAATCGGTGCACTGTGTGCCCACTTGCAGGCCCTGTTACAAATTGCATCAGATGGTCCTTGAGCATCCGAGGGATGACTCAAATGTTTCACCTCTCATCCCCAGTTCCAATCTTCATATGACAGCTGTCTGTTTTTCAGGCAGTGGTTGACTTGCACTTGAAAACTAACTGCTCTTGGGTCAACGTGTCTCAATTTTTTTGCAATTATCAATTTTTAAAGTTTTCAATTATCAATTGAAGTCTACTCCTGCATCTATTTTCTATGTTTTAATATTATTGTGCAAGTTTAGCATAATTTGACTATTTTTGAATTCTGTTCCTTTGCAAATTCATCCCAGTGACTTGCTTTTGCTTTTTGCCACCTTGTCAACCTGCACTGTCAATTTTAATGATATGTGAATCTGTACACCAGACCCCTTCCGTATGAATTAGGAGAAGGAGTAGGCTACTCAGCCCCTCAAGCCTGCTCTGTTATTCAAGAATTAACTGAATTATCAATTCAGTTTCCTCAATTATCAATGGGGAATTCCACTGAGAACAATAGAACCAGAGAATCCTGCTGCCAGTGAACAACACGCCACCTCTGGACACTGAGAAACATGAAACTGGGAGGCCAGAGATCTCTCAATTTTCTTTGCAAATCTGTACATGGAAATAATGTCATGTATTCCACAAGTAATCATTACAAGTGGTAACTTCAGAATGCTAACAAGTTCAATAAGCATCAAATTTGATTTTTTTAAATTAAAAATTATATATTTCAGAGCCATTCATTTTTAGGAATTAATAGATGTGACACCAGAAATATTGGGGGAGTGGAGTGGGATTGGTGGGGGGTGGTGGGGTGGTGGTGGTGATGGTAGTGATTTCTCAACCTTGCCCAGTGCCAAACATTTTGCAATCATCCTGGTCCCTTTCCACTGGCATAAACTGGATCGCACCCAAAGCCGATCAGCATACTTACAGCGGCATTCAAGTATGGTTAGCCCAGTTGATGCCAGATTCTCCCAGCTCCCAAGATCTTCCAACCTAAAGGTGAGACTGGTGAACATCACTATTGGTCTCCACTAGCAACCATGATGAGTGGTGGTTCAGTGGCCATCAAAGCTCCTCGTTGGTCAGTGACATGGCTGGACAGTGCCCATCTGGCAGTGCACTGCCAGTGAGCTAGGAGCAATGCCAAATGAGTGGGGCCGAAGTAGGTGATGGATATGCCACCCACTGGATTTAATATGTGCCCCTACTCCCCTGCCCCACACCTCCCATGCTGATTGTATACTTCCTACATTTCCTTGGAACTCAAACATGAATCAGAGGTAGCCTCTTCAACTAAATGCAAACCAAACTTAAGCCATTAAGAGAAGAACAACGTAAGCACATATACTGATGTGCCAAACTTAAGGTGCTGTGTCTGGAGCATAATCCCAAATAAAGTATTTAGACTGAAGCTGGCATTCGGTTGGATCCCCTCTTCCATGTCAATACAAATCAATATCTGGGTTGCTTTTCTCCAATCAATTGCTGTGAAATCCACAGTTGAACTATGCAGAGTTATAATACAGCAGGGATACCCACCACTGATTAACATTGCTTAATTGCTCATGAATAAATTGATGAGCAAAGGAACAGACCCCTATGTAATCCAATAAAACCTCAATCATTACCTGCAAAACACAGCAATGCATTTCTGTCAGAATTGTCCAAGAAAATTCCAAGGTAATTTTTCACCATGGTAACTGATGATAAAGGCATAACTATGATGAATGCTGATAAACAATTTTAATTACCTTTTATGTGAGAGAGGTTCAATGAGTCACAAGTCCTAGTACTTGAGTCCATGCTTACGTAAAATCCAAGATACAGCCACAGATGCCAAGAGCTTCACCAAATTGACAAATGAGACAAATTTGCAAATCTTTGTTCAGCTGTTATCTTTGCTATGGCTTCACTGAGAAACCACAGATCACATCATTCAAACAAAAACAAATAAATAAAAATACACAGAATACGTGGCATTCAATAGCGAAAGTAAATGAAGGGCTCTGATGAGAGCAAGGGAACGCGAGGAAAGAAGAGAATGAGGGAGAGGAATAAATACTGGTTTTTGAAGTCACCATGGTACCATGCTTACAATTGGCAATTTATTTATTCATTCATGGCTACGGGCATTGCTGGTTAGGATAGCACTTTTGCATAAACATAATTACCTTTGAACTGAGTGGGCTGCTTCAGAGGGGCATTTAAGATTCAAACACATTGCTGTAGATCCTCAGCCACACGTAGGCCAGACCATGTAAAGATGGAAAATTTCCTTTCCTAAGGGGCATCAGTGATCCAGATGGGTTACTCCAACAATCGAAAAAGTTTTGTGGTGATCGTTAGAGTTTCATCTGAATCTTTATCTAATTCAAATTTCACCATCACCATGAGATTTGAACCTGTGTGCCCTGAGCAATTCCCTGGTTCTCTAAATAACCCCAGTCCAGTGATAATACCACAATGTCACCACCTATCCCACTCAATCCCTGTGGAAATTTTCTCCCTGATTTGAAGAGTGACCCAGAACAGGGATGGAATTTTATGATCTCGCTTGGGTGAGGATGGTAAAATCCCGCCCAAGGCCAACAGTGAATTCTGTTCTGCAAGCTTCGTATATCCAGATTCCAAGGTGGCTCAGGCAGTAAAGATCCGACTGAGGAAGTATATTTAAAAAAAGCTGCATTAAATAATGCTGAGCAGAGATGAGAAGATGACTACAAAGGATTGTTAATAGATCCCTTTGTGGTTTTGTGAATTATGAGATGCCTTATTGAGCAGACTGAGGCTTGCCAATAGGAAGTGTTCAGTCGAAGCTTTTAAATCTGTTACTTCACCCAGACCAGGGTGGTAGGGCCAGAGATGTTGTAATATCTAGCTGTAAGCCGTGAGAATGGTCTCTTTCTCAGTACATAATAAAAGGTGCTTGGTCACAGGAAAGTGGCTTTTAGTTAAATTGTTGCAAGAAATCATGTAAGTAAGTTCAGCAAGTCAACATTTGATTCACATGGTGGACACTTGGAGCTGAGAAGAGAGCCAAAATATGCTCTACAGCATCAGCCTGTCAGCCCCTTAAGCAAGTGGAAAAATCTCCAAAAAAAAAATTAAGCCATGAATTCTGTGATCATTGCAGTTCTAGTCTATTTACTTTGTCTTACCATAAGACACAACAGATGCTTGTATTGAATGCTATACCTTTGTTCACCTTGTCACAACAACCACCATATACACATTGGGTATAAGTGGGAATGCCTGGTTTCGGGAGCCCTCAAAGATCACTGAGCAAACTATCGAGACCAGCAGTAACCTGGCTAACCTCTCAAACTCCAGTGCAAGATAAAAAATGACCCCCATTGGATTTCGAACAAAACTTCTGTGGATCAAGTTACCATGGTTAGTTTCCCTCTAACTGGAGGAAGTACAATTTCATAGAATCCTAAAGTGCAGAAGGCAGCCATTCAGTCCTTCAAGTCTGCATAGACCACATTCCTTCCCAGACCCTATGCATTTACTGTAGCTAGTCTCCCTGACACTATGAGAATTTTAGCATGGTTAATCTGCCTACTCTACACATCTTTGTGGAAGAAAACTAGAGCACCCAGAGGAAACCCATGCAGACATGGGGAGAATGTGTAAACTCCACACAGACAGTCACCCATGCTGGGAATCAAACCCAGCATGATTTGCTGGGCACACTATCCAATGTGCCACCATGGTGCCCCATTTTAAATGCAACTGAAATATAAAAATAAGTGGAATGCAAGATTCGGAAAATCAATACTTATTTATCCATTAATTTAGAATGCAGGACACATTGCTGGGAGTACTTGGTCTGAACCACCTTCAAAGCTAGGCAAGGTCATTCATCTCCACTGTAGTTAAATCTTCCTGTCAAAATGGGCTCTGCACACTTAATGGTTTTATAAGCAATGATTCTTCAACTGTATTACAAGAAATATTTGATGCATCTCTCAATTTCCAGAAGAGTGGGCTCAGTCTGCCCTATACTATTCAGACTAACTTTACAAAGATATAATTCTGAGTTATCATTAATCCATTATAGGTGAAATTCACTGATTATTCTTCAGAAGTTTTGATAATGCTGTGAATAGTAGTAACCAGAGGCAAACACGAACCTAAAACAAATACAACCTATCCACTGTTCCATTTTTGCAACTTAACTTACCTCGGTAACATATTACGTTAATTCATTCTGCGTGTTAACTCCAGAATAAATCCATGCAACATATATGTACTAACATTCGAATTAGGAGCAGGAGAGAACACTTGACCCTTCAAACCTGCTCCATCATTTGATAAGATCATGGTTGATTTGATTGTGGTCTCAACTACACTTCTCTGTCTATCCCCTGCACTCTTTGACTCCCTTGTCAGTCAAGAATCCATCCAACTCAGCCTCTAAAAAAAGGCCCTGCCTCCACTGCATTCTGGGATAGAGAATTCCACAGACTAACAACCATCGCTTCCTTTCCATCTTAAATAAACATCTCCTACTTTTAAACTGAGTCGATCGCACTGGTCTCTTCCATAAAGACAAACTTCTTCTCATCATCTACCCTGTCAAGATCTCGTCAAGATCTTAAAAACAAAATTCTGCAAACGCTGGAATCTGCAACAATGAAGGGTCATCTAGACTTAAAATGTTGGCTCTCCCACAGATGCAGTCAGACCTGCTGAGATCTTCCAGCATTTCTGTTTCTCTTCAAGATCTTGTATGTTTCAATAATACCTCCTCTCATTCTTTTAAACAGGTCCGAACTTTCCTCGTAAGATAGCCCCTTCATCCCAGGAATCACTCTGTTAAATGTGTTCAAGAGGGTGCTGGCCATGACCCTTGCAGCTAAAGGGATCAAAAAGTATGGAGCAAAAGCAGGAGTGGGATACTGAAAGCACATGGTCAGCCATGATAATATTGAATGGAGATGCAGGCTCGAAGGGCCAAATGGTCTACTCCTGCATCTATTTTCTGTTTTAATATCATTGTGCAAGTTTAGCAATAACTTGACTATTTTTGAATTCTGTTCCTCTACAAATTCATCCCAGTGATTTGCTTTGCTTTTTACTTAACCTGCACTGTCAATTTTAATGATGTGTGAATCTGTACACCAGACCCCTTCCATTGGAATTAGGAGCAGGGTAGGCTACTCAGCCCCTCAAGCCTACTCTGTCATTCAAGAAGATCACAGCTGACCTGCTTGTGACCTCACCCCCACATTTTTGCCTACCCCTAATAACCTTTCACATCCTTGTTATTCAAGAATCTATCTTATTCAGCCTTAGAAACATTCAAAGATTCTGCTTCCGCTGCCATTTGCAAAAGAGTTCCAGAAGCTCTCAATCCTCTGGGAGGAAACGTTTATCCTTATCACTGTCTCAAATGACCAACCCCTTGGAGCCTCTACACATTTAAACTTATTTTCCAAGGAGTAGTTAACAGTCTTATTCCTGTACTGACCTTTGTTATAAATCAAATTATCCAAGGGCTTTTGAAAGTCCATATAAATTACATCCGTGGCATTACCCTTGATTACTCTTTCTGTTGCTGTTCAGTAATGTTATCCAGTTTGCCCTTCACTAAACCCAACAGTCATTGTTCAAGTCTCCTGTGTAAAGGAGCAAACTTCCAAACAAAGAGATAGAGCAAATTTGGAACAAGATCAATGGCAGAAAAGATAATGAGATAATTTCCCAAAGCTGTAATAGAAACACATCTAGAAATAAAAAAAATCAAGTATAGTCAGCGTGTGTTTCAAATGGAAAGGTCATGCTTAATCAACTCTTACAAAATTATTTGAAGGAATGCAGTCAAATTCTGAACATTATTAAAAGTCTGTCAAAAGAACTTCTAAATATAGATGAATTGTGGAAACTAATTTGAGAAATAATAAGTCACAAGATTAAGTAAAGATAACAACAAAAACTTGCATTTATATAACTGCATTGACACAGGCCAAGATCTCAAGGCATTTCACAGAAGCATTATCAAACAAAGATTGATACTGAGCTGCATGGGAAATCTTAGGATATGTGACATCTTAGTTAAAGAAGTAGATTTTAAAGAGTATCTTATCAAAAAAAAGAGGAGATAGAGAGGCAAAGAAGTTTAAGGATGGAATTCAAAAGCTTTGGACCTAGTTAGCCATAGGCATGGCAAGCAATAGTAGAATAATTAACATTTGAAATGAACAGGAGTGAATTGGAGCATATCGAGAATCTCTGAGAATTGTACAGCAGGTAAAGAATAGAATTCCTGCAGTGTAGAAGGAAGCCATTTGGCGCATCAAATCTGCACCCTCCATCCTATCCTCATAACCTCGTACATTTACTATAACTAATCTGTCCAACCTATATAACTTTGAACACCAAAGGGGCAATTTAGCATGGCCAATCCACCTAACATGAACATATTTGCATTGTAGGAGGGCACTAGGGCAGCTGGAGGAAGCCCATGTAGACATATGGAGAAGATTCACGCAAGACTAGAATTGAATAAAGTCCCTGGCACTGTGAGGCAGCAGTGCTCACCACTATGCCACCCTAAGGTTCCTAGGTTACAAGAACAGAAAGAAGTGAGATCATGCAGGCATTTGAAAGTAAGAAGGATTTTGAAATAAAGGTGCTGTGAGACTCAGAGCCAAGACAGGTCAATGACCATTCAGGAAAACACCAAAGAAATGAGATTGGAGCAGCTAAATGTAACTGAAGCTTCGTGCTCTGATTTTTTCAGATTTCATTATGTATTGCCAATGTCTCATGGAATATGCTGATTGCTCTCACTAGCCTCTGGTTGCAGCAAATCTGTGTCAGACTAGAAGTCAGTTTGGTGCAGATATTTCTCTTTCCAGAAGGAAAAATACCAGTTCTGACCAGTATTCTCATCTGCCCATTTTACTTTTTATTCTTTTTGGATTGGTTCCTTCAGCAGCACAGTTTCTGCAAAGTTGGGGGGCTGGCATTAACCAAGCTGAGGACTGCAGTCCTCATCCCAGTCCATTTTCCAGGTTAAAAGTTAACACTATTATGCAAACCATATCAACTGCAAATTGACTCCTTCAGGTTTAACCCTCATCCACTGCTGCATTAGCAATTCCAGATGCCAGTAACACAGCCAGTATTACAAGCCTGCAAATTCCTGCATCAGGTATATTATAAATCTGGTATCATTTCTTGTGAAAAATGTGCAAGTGGTGTTACATGGTGCAAGTCTGGTTCCTTGAATTTCCTGTCCCCACTCCACTGCAGAAGAGTCAGAGTAGTAGCATCCAGTGTAATTCTCATGATTAATAAAGTATATATGTATGTATACACACACACACATACACATATGCACACATGATAACATAAGGGCATTGATATCTCAATCAGATCAAAAGTTAATGCCTTATGAATGTTTCAAAACACTGCTGTACAAAATATTGATTGGGGAAGGCAGCGATTAAACAATTTTCATTAACTACTTGTGAGGCTTCCCAGAACATGATGATTCTTCCAACTGAAATAAAGTTTAAAACATTAAGCAAAGCTCTGAATTAACTCTGAATTATCGAATGCAAAGTGCATACTTAATTGAAGAAACGTAACAAGATCTCTCTTCTGAGAGAATAAATTATTTGTATTACAAAAATGTGTACAAGATACAATTTTCTACATTGTGCAATGAAACTTTTCATAGATTATGTTCATTCATTTGATTTACCTCTTATGAATCAATTTTCAAACAATGGTTTAATGGAACACAAATGCTCAGAAAGGATATTTTCACCAAATTTTAACTTATGCATTAATTGACATTGTCATGAACACAAACTATCAAAGAAAAAGGACAGGATTTTACAGCCTCGCTTGAGTGAGAGCAGAAAGACCTGCCCGAGGTCAATGGAGATTTCCATTGTCAGATTCTCGCCGCTCCGATTCCATGGCGGGCGAGATGGTAGAGTTCCGGTGATAGTCATTAATTATCAACAATTATAGAATGGGAATGCATGTTCGTGCTTTATTCAGAGTACCAGCAAATTATATACTAGGGATCAAATCTACAGTCATGTACTTATGCAGAAAGAACAAAAGCGGAAGAAAATTTTTAGCCATGTACATACCATGAGCGTCAAAGAAATCATCTAGAAAAAAAAGCAGCATGCAGAGTTCAATTAGATGTTAATGAACTGACAGCAATGAGGTCATAAAAAGAACAAAATATGCTAAATTCCCCACACCTCCAACAGAGCACAGCAGTTGCAAAGTAAAAGGAAATATATAATCATGAAAAAAATAAACAGTGTGTGCCATCTCATAAAAGGTGTTTGGTTTGAACTATAAATTCAAAGTTTAACTATGCACATCAACAATTTATATGCAGATATACATATATAATATATATTTAACATATATATTTATTCCATGAATAGTTTTAAGCTATAAAGTGAATTATTAATCTTTAATATGATCTTCCTCATTTTTTGATTTAATTCCATCCATCAAACACAGCAGATTATTCCATCAGTCAAAAACAGAGAATTACACAAGACATTGTTTGAACAGTGTTAAAATTTTGATCTGAAATCTTGCACCGTCCTCGAAGCTCCATTGTCCTTTCACTGCATAAATGCTTCTACTCTTTTTATTGATAGGTAAAATTGGTTTGAACATGTGAGATGACAAGATGCTGAATAATTTAGCCAGTGCATTTATTTTGTAATTAAAACATAATGTGTTGCCTTGAAGATTTTTTGCACAAATGTGTAAATGCAGGATAGATGTCATCTGAAACAAATCCCTTGAAGTCATTGTGGATTGGCACTGAGAAACACCAATATTCTCATGCAGTATATGTGGGATGTAACTAGGACATCCTCAATGCTGACTATCATTTCCACCAAGGACATATCAAATATCTGATACTTGCACCAAGGCCTTAACTGGTACACGGACAATAGTATTGCTGAAAGCTTCCTTGCTTGAGATCATCATCCATTCATAGGGTCAAGGTGGCCCTAAACAGAGTGAAGGCTACAATAATACAATCACTTTAATGTGAAAAGAATGAGACTTATCAATCCTAAACCACTCTAATACCTTGCTCTCAGCCACATGAAACAATTCAGATTTGTAAGCTTGGTTAAAAAGCTGATCATAATTGAAATCTCTTTTTGTCCTGGAATGATGCGTTCCTTCGCTTGAATTAAAAAAAGGACTTTGAGATTCACCTAACATTGAAACTTCAGAGGATCACGGTGGAAGAACAAATATCAAAATTTATTTCAAGACAATTATGCATGTCATGCACTTTCATGATAGCAGCATCAAAAAGAAAATGCTAGAAACTTCTCAGGGCAGCCCGGTAAGCAACATCAGTGGTAATAAAATCAGCTGACATGTTGTGTAACATCTTAAGCACGAACATTAATTTAAGCATGCTTGAAGTAATCAAGATCAGAGTTCATGAAAGGAATGGTATCAACACTGAAGCTGACCCAAAGCAAGGCCCAATTGTCTGGTGCCTTAAATTAGAATACAATATAAATGAACAATCATGGGGAAAAATAAAGATAATGAAGATGAAAATATATGAACACAGAAATTTGTTTCCAAAATCTCAAATGAACTGTAAGGAAATCAGTTTTGAACTGCACAAGAATTGGGGAAAATTGCTTGGAGCTTAGTTTTTAACTCCTAAAGGAATAATGCACTGTACTGTGTATTAATGCTTAATAAAACATAAGTTGACCAGCATCTCTGTCAATTGCTCACCAGCAATATATTGCCGTTTCTTCGCTGCTGCCGGGTCAAAATCCTGGAATAGCACTATGGATGTACCGACATCATAAGAACTGCAGCAGTTCAAGAAAATACCTCACTACCACCTTCTAGAGGGTAATTAGGGATGGGAAATGAATTATGGCCTTGTTAGCGAAGCCCATATCCTTGAATGACTATTTTTCTAAAAACTGTATTATAGTCATTTTACTGTAATGGGCAAACAGTACAGGGGCATTGTCCCTTCAATAAAGTGACAATAATTCAATGTTTTTTCAAGGAATGTGGGCTTCACCAGCTAAGCCAGCACTCACTGCCCATCCTTTGAGAAGGTGGTAGTGATAAGCTGCCTTCCTGATCAACAGCAGTCTACTTGCTGTAGGTACACTCAGTGCTGTTAGGGAGGGAGTTCCAGAATTTCGACCCAGCGACAGCAAAGGAATGGAAAAATATTTTCAAATCAGGTCAGTGAGTAGTTTATGCTTATGAAACATTAAAAGCATGCAAAAGAATTATAATTGAAGTCTGCATCTGTACTTTGGAATATATTTCTGCTACTAAATTATCATTAGGTTTTAAGAGGAGATTAACAAGGATTTTTTTTAAAATGCTTGATGTGCACATAAAAAATACCCAAATGAGTGAAAATTAATGTCAACTCCACTCTGGTGAATACTTAAATGAATAATTCCGTTAATTGAACTCAAAGTTTCCATGCAATCAGAACACATTATGTTCATTCCTATTATTGGTATGTTTATGCTGTTTATCCCCTTCAATGAAGAGGATGCACCAAATATAATGCTTTCCATCAACCAGGAGGGCCTGGGAGGGACACAGCCAATATATTATTTCGGGAGGCTTGTGAAGAGGGCCCATCATCTTCCTGATCCTCCACCTCAATTAAGTCCGAAAGACGTGCTGGTTGGGTGGATTCACCAGAGTGTGGCAACTTACTTCATTGCAATGTTAATGTAAGCCTTACTTGTGACTAATAAATAAACTTAGTCCAGGATGGAAAGGGTTGGAGATGGCCTTCTTGATATGAAGCTCTTAAGAGGCCACATGAGGTCCTCACACTGTCATTGCTGGTATTCAACCAGCAGCAGTAGGGATCATGCCGCTATTTAAACCCTGAGATGTATGGCTGTGGCCTGGCTGGGGAGTCCTTCCTTCCTTCAGGCAGTCTCTGGTCTAACAAAGAGTCCTTTCAGCAGCAAAGACTGTTTCAAATCCCTGCCCTCCCTCTCACCTCACAGATCCTGCCTGACTGGCCTAGGTGATGCCAAGTCACTTATTTGTGGTCTGGGGCATTAGTGATGATTCTGCTCCTGAGGCCTTTTGCAGTACTGGCATTGGTCACTCTGTAACGTGGTGCTGTTCACAGCAGAGTGCAACCAGCTTCCATTTGGCCAGTGAATCTCTAAATCACCCTGGAGAGGCAATACTGCCTGATTGGAATTTTATCCCTACGGGACACCCAGAAATGGCCAAGGAGGTGTTCCTAGCCACTCTCTTGCTGGTGGACAGACCCTCTTCTCAAGAGTGTATCATTTGGCATGTTTGCTGTTAGCAGACACAATTATCACTTAATGTGTTGCACAGTACATTAAAAACAAACTCAAAGCAAACATGTGCAAAATAAATAAATCAGCATAAGAACTGAAAACTGAAATTTTGGAAAGGGAACAAAGACTATATTTGAATTCAAAGTGAATAAAATAAAAACCAATTAAAACGGCATAATTAAAATGAAATAAACTTTATCATTTTAATTCCAAGCAAACTTGAATGTTTAAAGGCATTTAATATATATTTAACTTTAGTATCATTCTCCCTCCTAATTATGATTAGTTCTTCTTACCTTCAGGATCCTGGGCTAAACTTAGTGTTGTCAATGTAACTATTTTGAGCCCCATAGCCAACCATGTGAAGAACCATGGCAAAGGAATCATTTTCTTTCAATCTTCACTTTATATAAATCTGAAATTGGAAAAACAAATCATCAATTAGAAAGTATTCAATCAGCAACCAATGAGAATGCTGCAAACTCCCAGCAATATACTGAATGCTCCTTTCAAACAGAGCATAGGAGTAAAATTATAATCCATCTTTCACGAATGTGAATAAACATAAAATCATGTCATACATTCCCATGATATTCCCTCCCCTGTCTCTCCTGCAACCACAGTAAGAATTCTCACAACAGCAAGTTAAAATTAACCTGCTGTTGTGAGACTTCTTACTGCGTTTACCCCAGTCCAACATCGGCATCTCCACATCTCCTGCAACCTCCAGTCCCCGTGGAGAGCAACATGTTGCAAATTACATCATGTAAATGAAGCCACGGAAATCAAATTATATTGATTGCCATTACTTTAAAACAACTAGGACCTGTTGAAAATAAATGGGTCATTTCCAGTGTTAAAATAACATCAAATCATCAAATCTCAGCAAGAGCGTGTCAATAATTGAAGGACTCTCAACGTACAACTAGTTTGGAGATATTGGCTCTAATGACTGAGAACTCAAGTAGTCATGTGGAGGGGCTGTCTCCAAAAGCAGATGAAGTCTCAGGCAAATCAAAACTGTGCAACTTTATGAATGGTGTGTGTAGGATAAAAGACCAAGACTTCAACAGTTATTCTTTACTCATATATAGCACCAGTGCCAGTGGCTGTGTGGAATGCCAAAAAAAGAGGTTCCAAAAGATTGCAAATACAATATAACATCATAAATTTTACATCATCTGGAATGATAGACAGAAACTGGGTTCATCTTATCATCAAAAATACAGTACACTGACAACGCAGGACTCATTGATTGCACTGTTGGGTCAGCTTTGATTTTACATTCAAGTTCAGGAGTGGTCTTGAAGCCACAACCTTCTGTTAGAAGAAAGCAAGCTTTCAATTGAGGCAATCTGTTTGTTAGATTGTGAAGAGTCCATGACAGGGGAAAATTTGTGTCAGGAAGGTTTGGCATAGATTTTCACCACGAGGCTTTCCATCTCTCCTTTGTGGCAGAAATCCCAGAAACAGTCGGAAACTCAAAGTCCCTTCCCTGAACACAGCATGTTCCATTTTTACGGGGGTAGGTATGGAATCAGACCAGCATTCACAAGTGCATAGCTTACAGAGGTAGCTAGTCATTTAAATCATCAGCTGTCTCCACGAAATAGGATTCTGGTAGAGCAAGAGAGTGAAATCCAAAGTGTGCAGATTAGACGAGGTAAAAGAAGTCGAAAGTTTATGGATTTGTTTTTGGTAGTCTGAATAGCCCCTTTGAAGAGGTAATATGCCTCTTTAGATGATGTTAAAAGTAAACATGATTGTGCAGAAAAGTTGCATCAATATTTTGCAATTATTAAGCTGTTAAGGAATTGTCAAAGAACTGGCAAGTCATCAATAACTGTTGAAGAGTACTAGGTGAGTTGGCATGGAGGGGATAAGAACAAAGGATTGTGGATGAAGACAAATTGTCAGGATTGACTCCTTGTTGGCATTAAAGCTGAAAAAAGCACATGGGCAGCAACTGGCACCGTGGAAGTTGGCAGAGAGGCATAGGTTGATATCAAGGCATGAAGGTATACTTTCACCCAGCCCTTCTTTGTTCTCATTCTGAGGTGGCAGGCCAGTTAGAATTTTGGGGGCCAGGCACTTGAGGGAAGGGAGTCTGGAGGAGGTTTAGACAGTCAGCGTAGAGGCTGGATAGTCGAGGGTTTCAGACAGTGGTGGGTGTTTTGGGCAGTCAGTGGGCAGGTTCGAAGAGTCTGGGAGGGGTGGGCGTAGCACAGTGAATGAAACGGGGCATGGTTGGATACATTGGCTTTGCAGGGCTAATCTGGGATTTGGGAGATCCCATTGGTGGGGGTGGGGGGGGGGGGGGTTAGTCGGTTTGTGGGGGAACATCTTGGAGAATGTGGGAAGTTAGTCAGGAAAGACTGCGGAATCCCGTGGGATGGAGAGTAGTCAGGAATGGGATTGGGATAATTGGGGCAATGAAAGAAGTTCTGAGGTTTTGGGGTGGGGTGGGGTGGGGAAGGTTGCTTAGTGGTCACTGTGAATCTGTACACTAATTGTCCAGAATCAGTTTTAATTCTTGTTTTTCTGGGTAACTATTGAATGACACACTGGAAACCATCCAAACTTTGAAGTTTAAACTGCATTTTTGGTAGTTCCCAATGCAGGGCAATTATTCATTGGGAATTTGCACTTCTGAGCAATTGCCATCTAAACCTTACCTGGGAATCTCCAGGAGGAGTTTCCCACCCACCACATCTTTGGGATACCATTGGATTATGCCACACTGGAGCTCAGAAGTTACAATTCTAAAGCTATTATAATCAGCACAGAATTGTGATGTCAGATATGGGGGCAATACGTCCCAGCGATTGGCTCTTCCCATTAAACAGCAGTTGGTCATAATTGCCAGAGTACTGACCATTCTCAACCAGCCCACACTTGCAAAATCTCAAATACATCTACTGTTAGACGCGATTCTGCCATTAGATATGCAGCACTTGCACAGCAACACTGAGCGCCCCAACAATAAACATAAAATGACCAGTCCAGCTTGTAATGAAAGCTCATTT
This sequence comes from Sphyrna mokarran, assembly GCA_024679065.1. Lineage (NCBI taxonomy): Eukaryota > Metazoa > Chordata > Chondrichthyes > Carcharhiniformes > Carcharhinidae > Sphyrna > Sphyrna mokarran. The sequence goes on from JAGIQG010000017.1 coordinate 47,501,979, forward strand.
ACATTTTATTAGAAGTGACGTACGTTTTGACACTCTTTGCAAAACAAAAGTACTACCATAAGTATAGAACCATTGAATCCCTACAGTGCAGGAGGCCACCATTTGGCTCATTGAGTCTGCTCCAACTATCCAAAAGAGTATTGCAGACAAGCAATTCTCCCTATCCTATCCTTGTAACCCCACGCAGTTAGTGGCCAATCCACCCAATCTACACATCTTGGGACACTAAGGGACAGTTTAGCATGGCTAATCCACCTAATCTGTACATCTTTGGACTGTGGTAGGAAACAGAGCACCCATTGAAGAACCACACAGACATGGGGAGAATGTGCAAACTCCACACAAACAGTTACCCAAGGCCAGAACCGAACCCAGAGGTTCGATTCTGTGAGACAGCAATGCTAACCACTATGCTGTGCAAGTTTTTCACTATTAAAAACATTATTCAAAGCAGGCTATAGTTCACTGCTGCATTCTCTAGAGCAACAGCTTCAATCAGCCAACTTGACAAACAATCAGCATCCTTTTCTCCTGTAGTATGAATTGTTGTGGCCGTTTCAAATTTGGCATTTTTGCATTTGGCCTGATGACAAAATTCTTCAGCAACATATCTCTCTTGTCAGCAATATTAAAGTTTCATACCAGCAAAATGTTTATACTTAATTTTATTTTTCAGAGAGCTGGAAAAGGCTGATGAAGATCAGTTTTAGGTGATGTGTTTTCCTTCATCAAAAACCAACAGTACAATCTTTATGAAGGAATCTGAAAAGAAAAATTGAATTTGTCTAGTACAAATGTGTATACTGAAAACAAGGAAAGCTTATTAATATTGACTAGGTGTATGCACTGATGCTCTGACACATTCATAATAAATGAAAAATAGCTCAAGGTAGGATTGAAATTGTTGTTTAAAATTCAAATGTAAATTACAGCTTCTTAAAGGGTCAAAAGGCTATCAAAGTTTTACAAGCTGGAATTGCCAAAACTGAAATGAATTTGAGGTGACTTAATGTTTCTGATTCTTATTATTATTCATCAGAAAGGAGCCAAATGTCCTTTTTGATTTAAAATGATTAGAAAGAAAACCTCTACCTGTTTGATAAGAGTTTGTCTGTCCACCATTCCTTGAGCAGTTCCAATGTCATTGCAAATCCTTAGTGCAGACCCCTTTTTGCGCAGTCTGGTTTTTGTTTGAGATGCACGTGACCAATTAAGTTTCCCCAGGCATTTAAAGAAAAGTTCACCGAGATCATTGATTGTTGTCAGTGCGTGACTAGTTTTACAATGACATAGTACAGTGCCATCACTCCCAAGTCAGTCGTTAGATACAAAACATCACTGATTATAATGACCTATTGGAGGCAGACTTTCGTCAATCTTTTAATAACTTTTACCCTGAGGCTCCATATCACATTCTAATTTTTAAAAAAATTGTAAATGGAACTCATTCACTGAGTAAATTCAACAATTTGAGAGGCTTCCCAAACAATCCTGCAGCTTCTCAAGTAATGTCCAAATCCCAAGATGCTTTTTAAAGATCCTAAAACTTTAATTAATCTTGTTTGGAATGTTAATCCTATTCTCAATGTAAATTCTGCTGGTCTGACCTTGGTGGAGGTGGTGACTGATTGGCACTGTCACTGGACTAATAATCCAGAGATCCAGGTTAATGTTTTTGGGACCCAGGTTCGAATCCCACCATGGCACATGGTGAAATTTGAATTCAATTAAAATCTGAAATTAAAAGTTGAATGATGACCATGAAATCATTGTCGATTGTTGTAAAAATGCATCTGGTCCACTCATGTACTTAAGGGGAGGAAATCTGCTGGTTTGGCCTACACGAGACTCCAAATCTTCAGCAATGTGGTTGACTTTGAAATGGCCTCAGTTCCAAGGTAATTAGGGATGAACAATAAATGTTGGCACAACCAGCAATACTGTCATCCCATGAATGATTAAAAAAAACCCAGCTTCCTCAATTGATCTGCCGATCACTGATGAGAATGGTGAGGCCCAGCCCCAAGTCTCAGACATCACTGTTTCTCTTGCATACTGTTTGAGCAATTATAAGATATTACCAATGAGTAAATGGCTAGATTATGATCTTCTACAGAACTTTCAAAAATCCATTTGGCAGATTTGAACAATGTTCTCACAGGCCTGTACTCTTTGGAGCTTAGAAGATTGAGACATTCAGGATTCTCAGGGGGCTTGACAGGATAGTTGGTGAGAGGTTGTTTCCCCATCTGAGAGAGGCCACCTACTTACATGTGAGATGAGGAGGAATTTCTTCTCTCAAAGGGTAGTGAATTTATAGAATTATTTAATACTGGGGGCTGTAGAGGTATATAGCTTCAAGGTTGAGATTGAAAGGTTTTTAATCATTAAGAGTTATTGGGGTAAGACAGGGAAAGCGGAGTTGAGGGTTGTCATGTCAGATCAGTCATGATCTCATTAAATGGCAAAGCAGACTCAATGGCGGCATGTTGGCACAGTGGTTAGAGTCTAGCTCGTTAGAGGGGTCAGTTTTTGTACAGTGTGCAGGAAGGTTTTTTGACTCAGTATGTAGATAGGCCAACTAGAGGTGAGGCTACATTGGATTTGGTGCTGGGCAATGAGCCAGACCAGGTGTTAGGCTTGGAAGTTGGTTAACATTTTGGTGATAGTGACCACAATTCAGTTACGTTCACCTTAGTGATGGATAGGGATAGGCATGAAGCTGGGGGCAGTAGTTATAGCTGGGGAAGGGTAATTATGAGGCCATCAGGAGAGAATTAGGGTGCATAGATTGGACTAGGAAACTACAGGGACTGGGAACATCTGGAATGTGGAGCTTATTCAAGGAGCAGCTGCTGCGAGTCCTTGGTAAGTATGTCCCTGTCAGGCAAGGAGGAAATGGTCGAGTAAGGGAACCTTGGTGTACAAAAAAAGTTAATTCGCTGGTTAAAAGGAAAAAGGAGGCTTATGTCAGGATGAGGCTTGAAGGCTCGGTTAGTGCAATGGATAGCTATAGATTAGCCAGGAAGGAGGTAAAAAGTGAGTTGAGGAGAGCTAAGAGGGGACACGAGAAGACTTTGGCTGATAGGATCAAGGAGAATCCTAAAGCTTTCTTTAGATATGTTAAGAATAGAAGATTGGTTAGGGCAAGATTAGGGCCAGTCATACACAGCAGTGGGAAGTTGTGCGTGGAGCCTGAAGAGATTGGAGAGGCACTGAACAAATATTTATCTTCAGTATTCACGCAGGGAGATGTAAATGTAGTTGTGGAGAACACTGAGGTACAGGTTTGCAAACTGGAAAGTATTGAAGTAGATAGGGAGGATGTGCTAGATATTCTTGAGGGTTTGAAGTTAGATAAGTCCCCTGGGCCGGACGGGATTTACCCTAGGATTCTCTAGGAGGCAAGAGAGGCGATTGCAGAGCCTCTGGCTCTGATCTTCAGGTCGTCGTTGGTTACGGGTATAGTTCCGGAAGACTGGAGGATAGCGAATGTGGTCCCATTGTTCAAGAAGGGGAAGAGAGACTTTCCAGGGAAGTATAGGCCAGTGAGTCTTACTTCGGTTGTGGGCAAAGTATTGGAGAGAATTATTAGGAATAGGATTTATAGTTATTTAGAGAGAAATGAATTGATTGGGGATAGTCAGCATGGTTTTGTGAAGGGTAGGTCGTGCCTTACTAACCTCATTGAGTTTTTTGAAAAAATGACCAAAGGGGTGGATGGGGGTAAGGCGGTTGATGTGGTATATATGGGCTTTAGTAAGGCGTTTGATAAGGTGGCCCATGGAAGACTTCTGCAGAAAATGCAAATGTATGGGATAGAGGGTGATTTAGCTAATTGGATTAGGAATTGGCTAGCAGATAGAAGACAGAGGGTGGTGGTTGATGGGAGATATTCATCGTGGAGTTCGGTGACAAGTGGTGTACCTCAGGGGTGTGTTTTGGGGCCCCTGCTGTTTGTAATTTTTATAAATGATCTGGATGAGAGTATTGAAGGATGGATTAGTAAGTTTGCGGATGACACTAAAGTTGGTGGAGTGGTAGATAGTGAAGAGGGGTGTTATAGTTTGCAGAAAGACTTGGACAAGTTGCAGAGCTGGGCTGAGAGGTGGCAAATGGAGTTTAAAGTGGAAAAGTGTGAGGTAATGCACTTTGGCAGGAATAATAAATGTGTAGAGTATAGGGCTCATGGTAGCATTCTTAATAGTGTTGATGAACAGAGGGATCTTGGTGTATTTGTGCATAGATCCCTGAAAGTAGGCAGTCAAGTCGATAAGGTTGTAAGAAGGCATATGGAGTCTTAGCTTTTATTGGTAGGGGGATTGAATTTCGGAGCCGCAACGTCATGTTGCAACTGTACAAAACTCTAGTGCGGCCGCACTTGGAGTATTGTGTGCAGTTCTGGTCCCCACATTATAAGAAAGATGTGGAGGCATTGGAGAGGGTACAAAGGAGGTTTTTCAGGATGTTGCCTGGTATGGAGGGCAGGTCTTATGAGGAGAGACTGAGGGATTTGAGGTTGTTTTCGTTAGAAAGGAGGCGGCTAAGAGGAGACCTTATCGAAACATATAAGATGATTAGAGGTTTAGATAGGGTGGACAGTGATAGCCTTTTTCCTAGGATGGAGAAAAATAGCACGAGGGGACACAGCTTTAAATTAAGGGGTGATAGTTATAGCATGGATATCAGAGGTAGGTTCTTTATCCAAAGGGTGGTTAGGGAGCGGAATGCCCTGCCTGCGGCAGTTGTAGATGCGCCAAGTTTGGTGGCGTTTAAGAGGTTAGTTGATAAGTTTATGGAAGAGAAGGGAATCGTTTCGTTTGGAGGGTCATTGCTTTTTTCATAATTGGTCGGCGCAACATCGAAGGCCGAAGGGCCTGTTCTGCGCTGTAACGTTCTATGTTCTATGTTAGCACTGCTGCCATGCAGCACCAGTCGCCCGGGTTCGATTTCCAGCTTGGGTGACTGGGTGGAGTTTGCATGTTCTCCCGTGTCTGAGTGGGTTTCATCCGGGTGCTCCGGTTTCCTCCCATTGTCCAAAGATGTGCATGTTAGGATGACTGGCTATGCTAAATTGCCCCTTAGTTTCAGGGGTCTATAGTGTAAATAGGTGGGGTTATGAGGATCGAGCCTGGGTGGGATTTGTGATCAGTGCAAATGGTCTCTTTCTACAGAATTCTATGATTGGCCAAACGGTGTACTTCTATTCCTATATCTTACAGTCTATAGGTTTGATGTTCTTTATTTATGTAGTAATGTATTCTGTGCTGGATGTTTGGCCTTTATTGTGATTTTGCAAAGTTGAACTGACTGCTGTAACAGCAAAGGGATTCTGTAATGCATTCTATTCATGTTGTTACTGGCCTCAGGTAATCATCCCTGGTACTTTATTTCCAAAGTTGATAAGGAAAAATACATTCAAAAATGGAAAATTCTAGTGACTCCTTTGCTCTAACAAATAGGTTATTCTATATCCAATCTGCCAAGGTCCCCGCGTACTTTTATTCATTTCAGTGAAATCTTCCCCCATCCTCCTCTATCTCAGAGATAAAAACTACAGCAATTCATATCTTGAAGCTTGGGAGACAGAGAAAAGAACAGTTGGAGGAAAAATATGTTAAGAATGAAGTTTGTGGACTCAGTGAGAAGTTTTATTAGCAAGAAAAAAAGCCAACGCAAAACAAAAATATTATTAAAAAAAATGTGCTTTCCAGGAAGACTTGAAAAAAACTGTAGTGTTAAAGAAATGGGGCCATACAGAATAGCTGTGGTGAAAAGAGGAAGCATAAAAGAGGAAACACTTGAGGCTTACTGGAGTGTGAACTGCTCCTATTAACAATTAACTCTTTGATCTGCTCTTGAGTTGTCAATCAAGGCAATTCAAAGGGTTCAGGGAGTGCCAGTGGCTCATTCAGGCTGCAAAGGAGAATGCCCCAGTAAAATTGGCAAATCCTGTCAATCAGAATGCTTCAAAGAGGTCTGGTAACATCTGGGACTTCTGAAATCAATCAAGGGCAATTCCTAATATAGAATGGAGTGCTGCTGTGATCCTGGTGGATTACAGATGTTCAAGAGGTATGGATATTAAGGTGACCAGATCACTTCAAAGGTTTTACAGAACACAGAAAATAATAAAGAGCTTTAACAGACAATTGCCTAAAATCACAATCTTAAGAGAAACCTCCACGTTTCTCAGTGCAAGAAGGGTGAAGTCTGGCCACAAGACTCCATCCAAAAGTAGAGTCCTGACTTCAAAAGTTTCCCCTAGCCTGAGCTTCTCTAATCCCCAGTTCCCTTGATGGCCCACCCTTTGCAACTTGGCAGTGCAGAGGAGCTCAGAGTCTAAGGTACCAAGCTACAGCTTGACAAGACTTGCTTTGTATCAGGCCCACCAGACTTCAGATGGCCAGGGCATGCAGCCTCAAACCCGATAATTATATTAAAATGAAATTTAATCAGCAGAGATCAATTTCACACCTGCTCCTGTTAAACTGAATGGGGCCAGCAGAACGGACCAGGAGATTCACAACAGCTTGATGCCGAGTGAGAATTCTGATTTGGCCCTTGTTCCTGATTCAACAGGTCATTGCAAATTCCCATCTGGGGCTAGCGACCCAAAGATCCCTCTTAGGATTGTAATTTCAGATAATTATTGTTAAAACTCTTTATTATTTTCTGTGTTCTGAAAAACTCTGAAGTGTCCTGGTCACATTAATATCCATGCCCCTGAACATCTGTAATTAGTCAAAATCACAGCAGCATTCCATTCTGCAATATGAATTGCCCTTGATTGATTTCAGAGGCCCCCTGGTGTTACCAGATGTCTTTGAAGTACTTTGATTGGCAGGAGATGTCAATTGTACTGGGTGATTCCACTTCATCTGTGTTAGTTTTACGCAGACAATGTCACTGAATCATCAACATCATCCCCATCATCATTCTTTCAGTCTGTTTTTCTTTCTTTAGATCGCGAACAACACACTATGCATGAAAGTGCTCAAAATTAATTTAAACATTTTCCGTGAGCTACAGTCAGAGATGTATAAGTTGATATTTTAAAAACTTCGAGTCATAAAAACTAAATTACTTTTCACTTGCCAAAATACCAATGACTGCTTTTGATTCCAAGGTATATTTATGAAAATAACTAAGTTCAAGGACTGGACTTCAATTTTGAGTAGTAAGTAATGTAATCTAATACAATACAAAAAGCACTTTCCAATTATTCAGCTTCAAAAAATATTAAGATTCAAAGGAATTTTCCCTGAATATTACATGAAGTCATCTCCAATTCTCTTCAATTATTGAAATGCAAAAATATGAAATATTTGCTTACATGTAAAGCTGTCAAAGTGACACAAGGCTCTGAAAATTTGTTAGAGAATAATTTAAACAATCCTCATCCACAACCAAAGGATTTCTCTTTACCCTCTTAAACTTTTAGTCTTTTAAATCTCAAGCTTGCCATCATAATAACTGCTTCTTAATTTTCATTGTCCTCTCTTCTGCTTTTTTTCCATCTTGATAGCATCTTGGATTGCAGTGCTTCATATCTTTCAACTGACTTCAACATAATTCCCATCAGTTTCATTTTAATTCCAACCCCTATTATTTGGTTTCAATTGTAGCATTACATCATAATCAGTAAGTGAGAGAAATTTGGTGACACATATTAACACGGCCAGGAATAATACAGAGAAACACATTTTTTTAACCATGCTTTCTTGGGATATGGGTACCACTGGTGAGGGAGTGAGAGAAAGAGAACAACATGCATTTATATACTGTCTTTACAACAGAAAATGTGTTTGGAAAATTTGGGAGAGACAGAGGCAAACATTATGATAACTAAGCCAAAGAAGGCTGATCAAACACTTAGTCAAATATGTTGATTTTTAAAAAATCTTCAGAGTGAAAAGAGGATGGAGGCTTTTCAGAAAATAAATCTCAGCAGCTGAAAACATAATTACCAATAGTGGGCAAGATGAAGAAGAAATGCGCAAAGTGAAGGAGTTGGAGGATTAATAGCAAATTATTGCAGATGCTGGAATCTGAAACCAAAAGATAAAATGCAGCAAAATCTCAGCAGGTCCGCAGCATCTACGAGGAGAGAACAGAGCTGATGTTGAGTCCAGATGACCCATTGTCTAAATATAATTCCATATCCCTTCAACTCATTGTCAAGGATTAGAGAGATGCCAAATTATGTTGAAGAAAGGCTGCATGGCTGAACAAGTTTACAGGGACAGGGAGGAAGAGGCCATGATGATATGCAATGACATTCTTTATTTTTAATAAATTGAGAAATGGGGGGAAAACAAAAGCCAATATGGTCAACCAAAATGGGTAATAGGCGAATGAATCTTGATTTAGGATATGACTTGGGCCACAGTGTTTTACATGACCTAGTTTATGGATGGTGGAGGACAGGAGACATTCCAGAAAAAAAAATGAAGCACTTGAGTTTGATGGGGGCTAAAAGGTGGATGAGGATTTCTGTCAAAGATGGGGTGAGGTAGGAGCAGTGTTGAGTATTTTGGAGGGATGGCAATATATAATATTCATGCTGGACAGGATACAGAGTTGGAAACTCGGATCAGAATTGAATTGGGTATCAAGGCTGCAACCTCAAGATATTTGATATGGGTTAAAGGTCTTTGGCCTTTCCCGTGTTCAGCTGGAAGAAAACTGTGGCTCATTCAAGGTTGTATTTCAGTAAAGCAATCTAGCAGAGTCATAGTGATGGTGTCTGTTGGAACTAGTAGAATAAAGAAGCTGATACTGTGCCAGCAACAAGCAGCATTTTTATAGAGAAAGTGGAGAGGAACAAAGATTGTTTGGGATCCACAGAGGGGAGAATTAAGACCACTTTGGAGATGCTCCGCTTAAGATCAGGCTGGTATTATTAGACAGCAGCTGCATAATGGAAAAGAGGCATTGGAGGATATCACGGTTGATCATTTCAAAGGCTGCAGAAAGGTCAAGAATGAAAAATGCACTAGAGTTACAATGGGACTGAACATGGCCATTCTGATTCTCTGGCAGATATTGATTAAAGTGATTTAAACACAAGAGTTGCAAAGAAACATAGCAAATAGGAGCAGGAGAGACCACTTGACCCTTCAAATTTGCTCCGCCATTTATCACGATCATGGCTGATCATCCAACTCAACAGTCTAATCCTGCTTTCCCCCCATAACCTTTTATCACATTTGCAAGATCAGCATCAACTTGGGAAGCAACAAAACGTTGAAGGGTCTGAAAAAAAAGTATGATCCCCTAAATATGTTAGAAGTCATGGTTTTAAACAAAGAAAAAGATGCAATTTGTACCCAAGTACTCAAACTAATAAAAACAGATTTATCAAAAGAGCTGTTGCCTGTACAAAGTACAAAATTAAAAAAAAAGAGTCTGTGAAACGCCCCAAAGGCATCACCATTCAATCATGTGACCAGCTCTTAAAGCAATCATGCAACCACTTAAATATATAACAGCCCTCCACACTACCCATCCCCCCAGGCTTTTGTAGTCATGACAAAAAATCACAACAATGTTATACATACGGTCAATAATACCTTAGACAAGGCACTATGCAGCACTCATTAATCACACTACGGAGTCAATCAGGCATATATGACACGTGATATTCTTGAGTTTGGCTGTCCTTGAACCTAGAAATATGATTTGGAACGTCAGTAGTCACTTCTTCTTTTGGAACTAAATCTGCATCATTCTAACATGATTGTGACACAGACACAATCATCAGGAAACTCAGGTTCAACTAAATCTTCTGTAGTAGTATTGACAAAACTAGGAACTAAAGAAGTTGATACTTCTGGAGGTGATTTGATAAAATCATTTTGAGATGGGCAACAATTGGTCAAGATGGTATTTCCAAACCATTTCATCTTTGATTTGAGTTTCACTTGAACTCTCTTCATGGAGCCAAATGTCTCTCTGAATAGTATCTATCAAGAAGGTGCTGTAGATCTGACAGCACACCGGTTAAGCTTTATCTTCTCCAATCATCATCTCCCAAATAGAGTTATAAAATTAACATGGACCATATGGAGAGGCAATCCTGCTGTTTATCCACGCAACTCTACATTGACCATGACATAACATTTTAATGGCACAATCTCTTCCATGTATGTCATTAAAATCACATCAGCTAATTTTAAAGGAAGATGCTCCAGCTTTTGTTGGCACGTAGAAATTAAAAATACTGCAGCATTGGCAACGACCTTCATCCTAAAAGCTTGTGCACTTAATTTCACCCAGAATCTATACGCTTCAGCCTATATGGATAAGATATTCAATTGGAGTTCTGCATCATATTCTGGACATTCTATTTTTCACAGTCAGAATTCCTTTTTTCTGTGTTGTATTTTTTTTTCTTAGAATACAACTTCTTCTTCTTTTTGAAGATTCTTAGATTCTGCTTCTGAATATTCTCAGACGAAGCTGGTCTAGCCTAACTAGCTTTTGCAACGTGACCCATTTTGCCACACTTTTTCCATTGACTACCTTGTTCCAACATTTATTTGCTGAATGGCCCATTTTCGCACATGTGTAACATGCTTCTTGCTGCTATTTTAACTTATTATGTGGACCTTCATTTCTGTACCAAATTGTGGTGCCTCTTTGCAGCCAGTTCCAGCAACATTGTGGTTTCTACTACCAAATGTACAGACAAAGTATGTACAGTTGGATAACTTCATTTTGGAGACCACCAAGAGATGATCTCAGCGAGTATATTCTAATGACTCACCAAGCTTACGATGTTGTGCCAGCCTTTTTCCAAGGTTGCCATAAACTGAGTAATGCTTTCACTTTCCACTGGATACCTTCAGTTTAACTAAACTGTTCCATGACGATCAGTGGCTTTGAAGAGCAACATTCTTCACGGATCTTTGTCAAGTCATTGTAAGTTTTGGTTCCTGGCTTTGCGGGTTGAACCAAGCTCTGGAGCAAATGAAAAGCTTTACTTTGTATTGTACTGAAACAAAAACTGATATGAGGAACGTGATTGCAATTTGATTCGCTTATACAATGTACTATAAAACACTCAGCAGAAGAACTCCATGGTTAATTTACTTCATCACAAGGATCCATGGCACCCAAGTGATCCATCATTTGTCTTGTAGGCCCTCGCAACTCAAGACTGTTCAACATTTTTTTTTAACATTTTCCGAGTACTCCCCTTTTTACCCTGGAGACCTTTGATTTGATGGATGCTTGTTTTCACACAACCTCAGTTGTATAGCAAAGCACCCCTTCTTTTCAAACATGTCAAACACTGGAATTTCAACCTTTTCTGATCATAAAACCCCTTCTTTTAAAACCACACAGAGAGCTTTCAACATTTTTCAACTCTGCAGTGAGTTTGCCGCGCTGCCAATATACACTACAACATATGCGCGGATCCTGCAGCTTTATCAACTCTACCTAGTTTTTTACCCCCGGAAAGAAAAATATTTTTTTCTCACTTTGTCCCTTCAATTTTTAATCTTGCTGTTGATTTTCTCTGGCCTTCTAACATTCAAAGTGCAAGGATTCACATTGTTTTCCTCTTAGGATCTTTTCTTAATGCTCCTTGCAAAACAAAATCCCAACTTTTATCAATTGTTTATCCGTAATATCCTAACTATATTATGGGTCATAGATGACATGGAAGGGAAGTTGGGTAGTCAGCAGTTTCATGGGAAGGGAGAGTCAAGGGAGCAAGAGGTACATAATCTGAGAGAGGACATGAAACGAAAGCAACTACAAAGATAGATTCAGATGAGAGGGATAGTGAAGACTGGGGCAGGGAAATTGGTTTCATCATCAATAAAAGGGAGGAGATGAGATTCAAGTAGTTGTACATAGACGTCTGAGATATTTGGAGCTTTAATCAGTAAGGGAATAAGGCAGAAAAGTGGAGTTGATAAATATATCAGATCAGTCATGATCTCATTAAATAGTAGAGCAGCCTCAGTGGGCCAAATGGCCTACTTGTGCTTCTGCATCTTATAAACCGATGGTCTCAATCTTGGTAATATGTTGCCCCTCTCGTCCTCACAGCTGCAGTCGGAGGCAAGAGTGGAGGGAGTATGACAGAAAGGTATAAGAGTTATATGGTAATGGAGGAAACAAGCAGGATTTGCTTTGTTCTTCAAGAAATTCCCAGAGAAATGAGTAGCTTTGACAAAAAAGAGTTGAAGCTGATAAAATTTTATATTCAACAAATAGTCCATCGACCAAAATGAATTGGGATCCATGGTGCGTACATTCAAAATTAAAAATTAGATTTGGATAAGTTCAAATTAAATCAAACCTGGTCACGAATACAAAGAACAAAGTAAGTTTAAGGGAACTATGTGAGATGCATACTGAAGTATTCAAATTAAAAATAAACAGATCAATCTACAAACACAGTGGTCAATTAATCACTGAATGGATTCTTTGTCAAAAAAAAATCAAAGTGCCACAACAAAAACTATTATTGAAATAATATGCCACAGTATATTCCTTCAAACTCCTCATCCTCTCAAATTACTCGGCACGAGTTCTGTAATAAAAAAACCTAATGTCCTTAATTTTTTTCATTTTGAAATGTTGATGTTCAGACATGAGTGTCTCTGACAAGGTGGTTATCATTGACAATTTCTAGCTGCCCTGGTTTGTTGATACAATTGAGTGGCTTGTACATACACTTCAGAAGGCATTTGGTAGTCAGCCCCATTGATGTGTAACTGGAGTCACATATAGATTAGGCCACAGCAGCAAGCTCTTTCCTAAAGGACATAAGTGACCTTGTTAGACAGATTCAGGTTAGTTTTTAAACTGGTGCCAGTTTATATCGACAGATTTTTAAAACTGAATTCAAATTCCCTTGCTCAAACTTGAACACTTATGCCCCAATTTTCATAAAACTAGATGGCCTTAGCCAAAATGAAAGTTGAACCCAGAATCTGCAAGTTCCAATTGACAACTCAAATGGTCATAAAAAGATTGTCTGTCTTTGATGTGGAGTTATGAATAAAAATATTTGTTTTGGAACATAGGAATTAGAAGCAGAAGTAGGCAAACTCAGCCCTCTGAGCCTGCTCCACCATTCAATCAGATCATGGCTGATCGCTCTCTCATCTCAAATCCATTTGCCCACCTGTTCTCCATATCCCTCTTTCCCTTTTTTTAAAAATAGTTAGAAATATGTCTGTTTCCCTTTTGATGGAGTCTGAATCGTTGAACTTTCCTGGGCTTGCAAAATCTCACTAACAGTCCTGGCTGGAGACAATACACATCTCTTTAATTTGTGCTTAACCCTCTGTCCACTCAGATCGTCTTTACCTTTAAGACTTGATTACTCATAAAGACTTGCAATCCAAACATTATTTTGTAAATGGACTATGTGAGTTTATATGCCCTGTTTGTGAACTGAAATCTCACTCACCTGAAGGAGGAGTAACGTTCCGAAAACTAGTAGCTTGAGCTACCAAAGAAAACTGTTGGACATTAACCTGGTGTTGTGAGACTTTCTTCTGTACAGTTACACTGTGCGTGATCTTTGTACTGTACAGTTATGCACTGAGTGACCTTTACCCTGCTGAACAAACAATGACTGTTAATTAACTACAGAAACAGCTTTCATTTTAAGAGTTAACTTTATTTCTCTCAAGCTAATTTCTGCATTGAGAATAACTATGTGTAATGAGGCAGCCACCTCAGGCATTCTGTGAAACACTAGTTAATTTGCTTTTGTAATCGTTGAAGAAAGAATAGTGATACATCAGTCTTTATATTAAGAGTCTCACCCCAATTTTGCTTCCATATTTACACCAGGATAGGAATTTCAGAACTTGTTTCACAACCATTAGTGTGAGAATGAGAACAGGAACAGCCACGCAGATCTCTCATAGATTTTTGTCAAATTCGATTAAAATCAAGCTCAGTTTTGCTGAGTTACACTCCAGAGACAGATCAAACAAACTATTTCAGAGTACAGAGGGACATCTGCCCATTGGGCAATGGATTCAGGCAGTGAGCTGCTTATCTAGATTGGCCTGACGTGACATTATGCCATGAACTAGGATTAATTTTGGAAGGAAATTATTCCTTATTATTTCTCAGGAGAGGGAGAGAAATTAACCAGGTTTTCCACTCTGCTGATTGATGACAGAATAAGATCAGGTATGATGCCTTCTACAGTCAGATAACCATCTCTATAATATCAGAAGGCAAAGAAGAGGCAATAGAGTGGAGCCTATGCCTCAAAAAGGGCCCAAAAGGTAGAAAGAAAATAAAACCACAAGGAAACAGTGTTTGCAATTTGACAGATTTGTTCTCAGATGGATTGCCCTCTGCCCAATGGACAGGGGAGGTAAATGGGCATCCATTCTTCCGTGGCTCATCCAATACCTCATTTGCTGCTCTCAAAACTTCAGCCAGAAGTACTGAATGGACGATCCATCACAGCTTCTTCTGGAAGACCCCAGCATCACAAATGTCAGTCTTCACTCAATTTGATTCACTCCATGTGATATCAAGAAACATCGGAAGACACTGGATACTGCAAAGGCAATGAGCCCTGACAATATTCCAGCAATAGTACTGAAGATTTGTGCTCCAGAACTTGCTGTGTCACTTGGTAAGCCATTTCAGTATAGCTACAACACTGACATCTACCAAGCAATGAGGAAAATTCCCCACGCGTGTATTAGTCACAAAAAATGGCCAAATCCAAACAAGCCAATTACCACCCCATCAGTCTAATCTTAATTGTAAAGTGATGGAAGATGTTGTTAACAATGCTATTAAAGGGCACATGTTCATAATAATCTGCTCAGTCATATTCATTTTGAGCTCTGCCAGAGTGACACAGCTCCTGACCTCATTACAGCTTTGGTTCAAATGTAGACAAGAGAGCAGAACTCCAGAGATGAGGTGAGAGTGACAGCACTTGACCAAGTGTGGTACCAATGGGAATCAGGGGAAAACTCTCCACTGGTTGGAGTCATAACTGGCACAAAAGAAGATGGTCGTGGTGGTTGGATACCAATCATTTCAGTTCCGAGCTGTTATGTGAGAAAGAGGGAAGTGTGAGGGAAGAGGATGAGTAAGTGTTTGTGGGTTATGACCATCAAGTTTGAATATTTGGCAGTGTGTGCGCAAAGTATAAGGTGTAAGAGCGAAGTTTGCAATTGTCCTCTCTATCTGAACGTTAGGTAAAGCATATGGATGTTAAGGTTGAGTATGATGGGTAGTGATTGCTAATAGGTGGTTGATGACTGTGTAGAAAATTGAGCGATGGATGAGGCTATCGGTGCAGTTAATTGGATGTGTCATTTGAAGATGAACATGCCCTTGATAACTCATATAGGATCATTAAACTTCTTCCTTCACTCCAATTGTGCACTTGAAGCAGCACTCCTTGCATTGATTTCCACTGGTATTTGTTACCACTGCTATTTAAACCCATGTCAAGAAGGCCTCCTCCCTCAGCTCCTCATTGCACTCCCTATCAATGCACAGGATTTCTCTCCTCCTCCATTGTTAGACCTTCTCTACACAGTTTGCAAACCTAGGTGGCACTTTTTCATAACATCCCACGTTTAGCCATTCCTCACAGCCAGACTGATTTTCAGAAAAAAAAATTACTGCAATTTTTTGCATCAACAGTGCAGCTCTTCTTTAAGTAGCACAAGCCACTCATGATGCTGACCTCCTACTGCTGCATAAATAGCACAGTGAATGCTAGCCACACACTGAAAATGGCTTAGAAGCAACTGGAGCCCAAATTTAATTTTAAGTTGCCTGCATGATAATAAATGAGTGCATGTCAATTGCATATTCTGATCCCCTCCACCACCCATCCCCCATTCACCCTCCCATGCCCATTTCCAAGGATTAGCCAATTCGTCCAGCTATGCAGCATTTTGACAATGCTGAAAAAAAACCCACAAAATTTTGAAAAATTGATGTTGTGCGTCAGAGGAGTTTAATGAGGCTGTTATGTAGAAAATGCATCTAGCATCAACAATGAACATCTTTATCTGTGCTGCACTTTAAATCACTCAACAACAGCATTGCCACTACAAGGAGCAACACCTACAGTTCCTTGTGATTAATTCAGGAGATTTTCTGCTGACATTCAATGATTTTCTGAGTGTAATTACACATTACACATTATGGTGAATGAACTTTGACATTCACACTTGTTAAGTGGCTTCTTAGCTTTTTGGAAAGTACTTAAAAAATCATTATCACAGCTTTATTGTGGTTGCCTGATTTTTTTTTGCAACTAACAATTTTGTTTTCTCTGAAGCCACTGTGCACTCCCATGGTTTTGTCAAACAATGTGTTTGTTCAGAGGAAAAGAAAAAAGTGATTTTTCACACTTTGTGTAAAATAGGAATTTTGGTCTCCCCTCTTGCAAGCCATTAGCTGATATATTCCTGCACAGAAGTAATTCAGGTAAAGTTCTGATCTCTTCTGATGAGGACAAATCAATCTATTCACTTGCTCCATTCACTGTTGAAAGTAATTTTGATTAATGAACAGACGCTTAGTTGATCAAGTTCCACTGCTTGAGTGTTATCCATTTGTTCTTCCCTTTTCAAAGTACAGCCTCGTTTTCTTTGTCATCATGATGAGCAGCTCAAAATGCTTGTTTGTAAATAAAAGTTAGAAAATATACGTTGAATTCTGTCTTGGTCTCAAACATGGTCTCGAATAGAAAAACCACATCATTAAACATGGTGCAGAACTGAAGAGTTTTTTGTGCACGGATGGAGAAAATACACCAAAGACCCTACCTCTTTTTGAGACCGTTAATTTTCCTAACTCTAACAAATAATAAAAATGAACTCCATGTTGCTGAAAAGATAGAGACATGTCAAAGTTTTCCATCTCGCACTCATCAGGGAATTTTGTAAGAGTACCAATATAAGGACAAAATGACAATTTCCACTGTATAATTTGATTTTTCCCCTTACACTGGTATCCTTGTGATGTGCCCTGATGAGTGCAAGACAAGAAACTTCCACATGTCACTTTTATTCACCAATACTCAAGTGCTATACTACCAAGGACTATTTGAACTCTTACGTGATATTGCAGGAATATTAACACATTCATGTCAAATTATTTAATTTAGAACATAAAATGGATTAGCACTGACTTTAACATTATGCACAAGGGAACTCGATATGAACAGCTTAAGAAAAGCATAGACATACAGGGCAGTTTCAAGCTCGCATCAGCTGTCAGCATGAACAGCAACTGGAGCCCAAAATCCTGCCAGAGTTGGGAAATCTGATCCCCAGAAGGGCGGGAAGGATGGGCGGCAGAGACATTATAGGGGGATGTGTTCAGGCCAGGTACTTGGCACAGGTTGGCACTCCCACCATGTATGCTGGGGAATAGAGCATGGATGCCTGTGAGTGTGTGGGGAGTGCCCCAATATTTCAATGGTGTTGGGTAGGGGAGGAGATGGTGCTGAGGGGTAATGAGTGTAGAAAAGAGTGCACCTAATACTTCTCTGGCAGTTGAGGATGGGGGAGAACATGGTCCCAGCCTACCAAAGTGACGGTGCAAACCAAGTCCCCAGATTTCTTGTGCACTGAGTGTCTGAAAATCTGGTCTGAAAAATGCTGCAGTGCATCTGTAGAGGTAAGCACTGGTTTTCAATCTGAAACAGGCACCTTGACAAATTCTGGTAAAACGTGCCCACAGGGTGGAATCTTGTGGCAGTGACAGAGGTCCTGATCACAGTCCCACATCATCTTGTTCCACACATGCACTTGACACGCCAGTAGTGTGCCTTCCCCCGGATCAAGTACACCAAGAGTGGATATCCCACCCAATGAGAACTGCTGGCTTTGATTGAAAGGCAGATAGTGGTGACTACTTGTATGATACACCCACTTACCCAAGGTCCAGAATTGTTGCTGAAACCCAGGCTAGGAGTGAGTGATAGCAGGAGCAGAGTGATGGGGTGGGGTTGCAAAGGAAGGGAATTGGCAGTAAGGGCACTGGGATGGCTTTCAGCAGTTCATCTCCCCCTCCCACCTTTCCTGATGCTGGATCCATTAATCAGATAGTGAAAGCCTCTAAACAAATGACCTTGTTGCCCCAGGAGCCAACAAGTAAATGGATTTGCAAGTGTCAAGTCGCACTCCATCACTTGCAATACATGAGTAGTAGGATTAGGCCCGTAAGTGGGCTTTATATTCCTCAAATGGCAGCAGGACAGGAAGGTCATGCATGGGCCTTCTTGTTACAAATTTAATCGGATGGAGAAGGAAAGTGGTGATATTCATACCACCTATTCAAATGACCTGCTGACACTAAGGCCCAAGATTCCACCCATAGAACAACATAGAAACTTACAGCACATAAGTAGGGCATTCAACTCAAGATATTTGATATGAGTATCCTTCTAGCCTACTTCATCCAGTGCCTCAAGGGAAAAGTATCCTGAGACAGGATAATGGATTAACCTGTTAATACTGGATGATTACCAGATACCAGATATGTCAATAGCTCTTCATCCAAACAGCAAAGTCTGTCAATAACAACTGATTTTCAAACCCAGAATATATTCATCATCAAAAACAAAGAAGATGAATCTGTATCCACAAAAACAATGTTAAAAATATTTAAAAATTGTTTTACGTTAAATAAGAAAACACAGTTCAATGGAATATGTACAGACATACATGCACATATTGGACGCGATCTTACCGGCCATTCACACACTACGACTGGAAGCGAGGATGGAGAATTTGGCGCCCAGCCAAATCTCCATTCACTGCAGTAAGAGCAGAAAATCTCACAGCTGGAAGATTCCGCCCACTGTCTTCATTCAGATTACACAGAGAATCATTAATAAACTACATTTCAAAATTTCAATAAAATATCTCAATACTGAAAGAATAAATATGTTTATAGTTTCCAAAGGTCACTCAGCCAACATATATTATTTAAACAGAACTTAAATACAATGTCCTTGGAGGGAATGAACACAATAGTTTTGTTAGTTATTTTAGAAACCTGGTTTGAACATATAGCGTAACAGCCTTTGACCCAGAGGCAGAAAGAATCATTTGCAAGTACTTTAAAATGCTTGGAGAATCTGCAATTGTTTTAAAAAAATGAAGGGATCAATTATAACTTTGGATAATAAGAAATACTCATCAATATAGGGTTTTGAACTGTAGCCATCCTGATTGATACCATAATCATATGTGCCATGAGGCCAGAGGCATGTGCACATCGTCATATCTGGACTTGAAGAAAACAGAACAATCATGCTGCCCCTGGCCCATTGTTAAGCATAACCCCCTGCCAAACTCTTGGTAAAGAATAGCACTGTTTTATTCCCTGCCGATACCTTGGCCATCCTGTCAATGTAACATCATTATTTCAGGAAATGGACCAAGGCAATTTTTGGATCATAAAATGTAAGTGATAAAAACAGTGATGATAAGGATGATTGAGTGAATCCAGTGGAGAAAGTACCCATAGACAAGGTTATTAAGATGTATAATGAGTTGATAGATACACTGGAGCAACATGTGTTTATACGTGAGCAGGAAATAATGTCAATCTATGAAATAAAATACAGTATGAAACAATGTTGATGAGGCAGATGAAACTGGAAGAACTACTGAAGAATGCACGCCAGCAGAGTGTGCTCCTATACCAGCCTCCCTACAAGCAGGATCAAAGATGGTTCCATAGGTGGGAACTTATTACAGGTACGTTTCTAGTCAATTTATTCACTTAAGCTATAGCTAAGTTAGGCCATTGTCATGTAAGTAGGCCTAGTCATATATGCCACACCTAAAGACCAAGAAAGCAATCAGCCCCAAGGATTTCAGGTTGGACACGCTAGATTCATTCACAGTTGTCTACAAGTTGATTGAAACATACAAGATCCTGGAGGGATTCTGACAGGGTGGATGTGGAGAACTTGTAAGGAATCAAGCACCAGGGGTCACTTAAAAAAAAAATTAGGAACTCCCCATTTAAGACAGAGTTGAGGATTTTTTTCAGATTGATTCTGAACACATTGATGAAAGAGTAGTTCAGAAGCATGCAAGCCTGTTTCTTCGACTAAGTCTGATCCAGCAAGAGATAGATCTATAAAACATAGACTGGGATCATGGGTAGAGGTGGAGACATCGGGGTGGCGGCGCGGGCTCGTTGGGCCGAAGGGCCTGTTTCCCGTGCTGTTTTGTTCTTTGCTCTTTGAGGCTGCCTTTGGAGACATACATCTTAAGATTGGTTCAATAAAGATTCATAGAAATACATTAAAGAAGTACAACTATCTTTATAATTGCAACAGGGTATCAGAGTGGTCGAAAATAATATTTTCAGAAATAGTTCAAAGAGACTGAAAACCAAAGAACACAACCAGGTTTCGAAAATTGCAACAAAAAAAATTGAAAAAGACAAAGGAAACCAGACAAAGGCTGAAAGACTGCAAATGAGACAGCTCAGAAAGGCACACAAAAGTACAAATCTGCAAACAAGCTGCTGAAAAGAACAAAAGTTGCAAATGAATAAAAATTAGCTGCACTAAATTTACCAATCCAATCTCTAGTAACATTGGATGGATATACGTGGCAGTTTTTCCACTTTCAATAGCAAAAACTATGAGTGCAAAAAACATAATTAACAAACTTGATTCAATAAGATTCATACATCAAGGGAAGAACTGCTACAAAACGTATGCCTTCCTAAACCTAACAAAGAAAAAAGACACTAAGAGATTTTCGAAGCCTCGAATGGAAACTTTGAAACTCAAGTGAATGTTGCATATGAACATTATGTGGTTAGTACTGACTCGATGGACCGAATGGCCTCCTCATATATTGTAGGGATTCTATGATTTACTTCAACACTGAAGCTCAGACTGAAAATGAGACCATTAAACGAGACATCATGGCAGCAATTCAGCAAGCAGAATCACATGAACTTGGAGAGTTAAAAGGAGATCTGATTAGAAACCAAATCCATCTTTTGATGTGGTCTTAGGAATGAGAGACCACTCACTGAGAGCAAGTCTGCTGAAATATCAGAAACTGATACTAATAAAAGATGATAGATGTGTCGAAATGTGGAAGTTGTAAAACAAAAGCTAGAGCATATGTATGGCAGAACAGAACAAGAGATATATTATGTTGAGAGATAGTCCAAGCCAAATGAGCTGAACAATTCCAGACAAAGGGTAGGAGAAAAGCATGCATTGGAAAAGGAGAAACCAGTGTGGGGAAAGCACTGTTTTAATGGCAAGAAATAAAATTGGCCAGAAAAAAAAACAAAAACAAAACTGGAGAGATAACAGTGGGTGAGTCTCATGAAAAATGATGCAGTTTAGTCACATCTATGGGTAACAAATAATTTGTGATTGTTACCATGATGACCAAAGGGAAAATATTAAGCAAACAAAAGGTGTTCGACACTGACACATCATGCAACATTAATGACCTTCACAAATCTGTGTGAAATGGCTCAATATGGCAATCTGAAAATGAAGCTATTGAAAATAAGATTGAAGCAATATGATGGTACAAGACTAATATTGAAAAGACAAATTTATCTGACAGCCCACTGCAACAGCAAGGAGGAAGATCTTGAATTCCAGGTAATAAATGGGATGTCCTGGTCTCTCATCTCAATGGGCAAGTCTGGAGGTTTGGGATGACAATCTGAATATGCCAACAGGGTTAGGGCAACAAATTATCCCAGAAGGAGAACAGGTAAAAGACACCAGCAAGGGGGAAACAAAACACTTCAGAAACAGGAAGACAGAGGACCCCACACAGAGGGAAACAATTTTCAAACCACGAGCTGAAAATCGGCCACATTAGTGCAATGAAATGCACAAGACAAAAGTAAATGTCCTACAGGAAAACGTTCACATCAAAACTGACAGGAAGAGTTGAAGGACAAGATTCAAGCTGAGCCTATGCCTTTGAAAACATGCAATAAACTAAAGTCTTCAATAAATCAAGCTTCATAGAATCATAAAATCCTATATTATACATCCTATGTTGAGCGGTACAGTAGCACAGTGGTTAACAGTGCTGCTTCACAGCTCCAAAGACCTGGGTTCGATTCCTGGCTTGGGTCACTGTCTGCGTGGAATTTGCACATTCTTCTCGTGTCTGCGTGGGTTTCCTCTGGGTGCTCCGGTTTCCTCCCACAATCCAAAGGTGTGTGGGTTAGGTTGATTAGCTATGCTTAAATTGTCCTTCAGTGTCCTGAAATGTATAGGTTAGAGGGATTAATGGGTAAAATATGTAGGGATATCGGGTAGGGCCTGAGTGGGATTATGGTCAGTGCAGACGCAATGGGCCGAATGGCCTCTGTCTGTTTCTATGGTGCAGGAGGAGGCCATTCGGTCCATCAAGTCTGCACCGACCACAATCCCATCCAAGCCTTATCCCCATAACCCCATGCATTTACCCTATCTAGCCAGTCTGATATTAAGGGGCAATTAAGCATGGCCAATCTACCTAACCTGCACATCTTTGGACTGTGGGAGGAAACCCATGCAGACACGGAGAGAACGTACAAACTCCACACACACACAGATCCAAGGACAAGCTTTGTGAGATCTAACCAAATAAATCTCAGGGACAACATAAAGGTACCAAGTGGAAAGAATGATTCTCAATTCAACAGTTGGCAGCTCAAATCAAGTGTTAAAAAACTCAACCATACATTCAGAAATAATTGCAAACACTCCAGTGGGGTTTACAACAACTCCCCACTAGCAAGGAGCTGGCAATCCGATTCAGCTGAAATGAATAGGCCCCTCAGGCAGCTGGGTAAGAGGGTACATTCTGGGCACTGCCAGCTTGGCAGTGCCAGCCTGGCCTCCTGGCACCTCTCAATGGGCAAACTGGTGATGGCCAGGGGGCACCTTGGCATTGCCTACCAGGCATCTAGCAGTGCCAAGAGAGCAAAGAGGAAGGGGAATCCTGCTGCCACTCTGCATTCAGTAGTGACAGAGGGAGGTAGGCCAGCGATGGGTTGGGGGAGGGGGGAGGGGGAATCACGGGGCTGGCCAATAATTGGGAGGCCCATAATATGGGGCAACTGTGCATGTGCCGATCTTGGTGCTGACAGATTGACGCACATATGGCCTGCATGGCACTATGCTGTCGGCCTTTCCAGTGGGTATAGGTCTGGTTCACTCTTTTTTATTGATATCACACAAGCGCAGTCTGCGTGGGAGATCCATTTTGAAAATCCCGCTTAAAAAAACAGCGGGATTTACTCCGTATTTTATACAGATTTGACAACAAAGAATTTCTTTGAGAGAATCCCACCCTGCAAAGTACGTGCAGGAACTGACAAGCAGAACACAAAATCATTAGTGCACGAAAACAGTGGGTGTAAGTGGGTAATAGGATCTGTCATGAAAATTAGTCTTTTGCTCATTAGGAAAAAGGGAATTTTTTTAAATCTTTAGTTCAATGTGAAAAGGGAATGTTTGGGTTTTGAAGTGTACGCAGCCTGATTGACATGACAGGGTACACATCACATAATCATGTGATCATGCCATGACATTTCCTCTTGAGGAAATAAGATCATAAGATCATCATAAGATCAGTTTGGTAAAAAGCTTTCACACAGACATGTTGAATAAGTACAGCTGCCCTTGCAACACACGTGACTTGGCACCGCTTGAATTGGAAGCGGTATCAGCAGGAAGGGAGTTAAAGCATGGAAGTCATATGACAGATTGAAAGAGAAGCAGAAACAGGAGATCTGGAGAGGAGAGTTGAGAAGGCCCAGTTTCATGAAGCTATGCCCCTTCAGCTATGAAAATACGATTCTTCAAATTTCAGCTAAATTGAAATTTTGCATTCCAAGTCGAGACAGAAGGAATTGCTTAACAACGTCAGGCCATTTTCTAAGATGAGGGGGAGAAACAAATAAATCACCCTTAGGGGAGTGTGAAGATGGAGACACTTCCTATCTTCCAGACACCCACTGAAATCTGTAACTAAGGAAGACACATTAATAATGTAAAGCACTGAATATTGAAACAGACAGACACAACTAAAACAGCGTGGAAATAAACAATGGATGAAGTATATGAAGGCAATGTTGGCCAGCCACAGATCAGAGATTGCAAGTGACATAAGCAATGTCAAAAAAGTGTTCAGTCAAGGAAATGGGCTCTCTCCCTCTCTTGGAATAAGAAAGTCACCCAGTTTGAGAAGTCAATTCTCCCAGAAACCTACCAGCAAACTGAAATTTCAGTGTGTGTGTATGTGTCAAATGAAATCTCAGTGCGTTCATGTGAGTATATGTCAAATGAAATTTCTGTGTGAGCATGTGTGTATGTGTCAAATGCTTGACATATTTTTATGATTTTCCACATGTTAATAAATTTGCCTCTTCTTTCACTCAAGAAAACTTTGTTGGATTGTCTCCTCACTGCTCATTGCTTACATCATTAAATATATTCTGATTTAGAAAAAAAAATCCTCATGTTAAAGAAACTTAAACCTTTGTTATGATTCTTATGACTCTATTACGGACAATTGGGGTTAGTTTAGGAGTTTAAAAAAAAGGACAGAATGGACAAGTTGGGCCAAAAGGTCCGTTTTCCATGCTATAAAGACCTATGACTCTATGATCAACCTATGAGATTGAATAGAGGGGAACCAGTTCATCTCTTTTCACCTGGTTACGTCAGAAAGACTTGCACCAAAAAGGAAAGATTACAAGTGTCAAACTCTGTTTACATGAAAGTGACTGCCTGCAGATAAACTGCTAAGGCCATGAAGGAAAAGAATTAGAATTCTGCTTGAAACAATTTGAGACTAACACTGGTATCATATCAGTAGAATAGACTGCCTAAAAAATTACCGTGATAGTCCCTGTTGTATATCTGCTATATTAGCAGTTACATGTGTACTTTGTAAAATATATGGTACAAGAAGATAAAGGGGTCATACTGTTCATGATTTGCCTGTTCATCTATGTTTAAGTTGACCCCTAACTCGCAGTAAAGTGCAAGGTACAAAAAGTCTGATAATTTCTTCATTTGGTGACCATTCAATATCCTATGGGGGTCATAACAATTTGTATTTATCCCCATCTTTGCACCAGCCATGTGCAAAGCAAGGAAATTATATCTTTTTCCAGAACATCACCAAATAACACACTAAGCGACGGGTTTACCACACAATATGCTTGTTGTACTTTTAAGCTTACACATTTCTAAAATCAATCATTACGATTAAAGCAGACTTCATAAATGCTGTCAATGTCACTCTGTCTGAAAATGGGGGAAGGATTATATGTACTTCAAATAAAAACACAAGTTTTCTGCACACACTGTCAGGAATGTAACACAGCATTGTCATTATTTGTGTCTCAGAACATAAACATAAATTACACTATTCTGAGCAAAGGAATCTGGTCATACTATACATTCTGTTTGCTGTTGAATAAAGCATGTCTGCTGTTAATTCCTCTTTCAGGGATTTTGAATGAGTACGCAAGCTAGTATGCACTCCACATCACATGGGTATCACCTTACTGACTTACATTCCTTGGCCATGCAGTCTTATAAACAGTGAAATGTGTGAGTCAACTCGCACAAAAGCGAGACTGTGGTGCTGCTTATGGGAGCAACTACAACACAAGATCAGATTAATAATCTCTGGCAGACCTGAACACTGCATTTGCCTGACGAAGACATAGAGAGCGTTGAAAGCTCGCAGATTTACTATCAAATAAATCGGTTGGATTGAAAATTGGTGTTGCTAAATTCTTCCTGATTTCATAACAGACTCTTCCCTTTCCTCCAATTGTTGTCCATTTAAAGATATACACCAGAAGTTGTCAGGACACGATTATAATCATCTACTGGGGAAGGAAATAAATGCTCAGGAACTCAATCAAATTATAAGACTGAATAGTTTACTTTCAAAGAATACAAAGAAACAGGTCAGTGACATAGCAAAGGAACATAGATTGCCTGTCTTCTGGCAGTCTTGAGAATTGCACTCATTAATTTAGAAAACTGAAGTAGAAGTCAAATAATCCCAATTAGTGTGTTAGCATGTTCTATATTTTATTACATTCTCTATTCCACTATATTAGTATGCTCTATATTCTACTAAGAGATTCTATGATTGTCACCAAAGATCTTTATCTTTTTGTACCATACATTTTATGATAGTCAACTTGAATTTTCATAGAGACTTTCCAACTTGTGTCACAAACCTGCAGAAATTGTCCAAATTTACATCTTCTGGCCAGGTTCACTAGAACTTTTCCACCAAAATTACATTGGACATGTGGGAAAGCCCACCCCCCCCCCATCCCCAGAAATTCACCTCCACTGTTTCTTCCCAACTCATTTTGTAAACTACATTATTCCCAACTCTTTAGACTATGGTTCACTTTTACTTGTGTATGTTTTTTATGACATGAGATTTCCACATGTCATCACTAAAATTTTTATGGGGTCATGATTTAGGATCAATGATAAGGATGCAACAGATCAAGAATATAGAAAATATTCTCTCAATTACAAAGTTCACCCTGACACAGTGGTTAGCACTGCTCCTTCACAGTGCCAGGGACCTAGATTCAATTCCCGGCCTGGGTCACTGTTTGTGTGGAGTTTGCACGTTCTCCCCATATTTGCGTGTGTTCCCTCCAGGTGCTCCAGTTCCCTTCACAGTCCAGAGATGTGCTGGTTAGATGTGTTGGCCATTCAAAATTCTCCCTCAGTGTACTCAAATAGGTGCTGGAGTGTGGCGACTAGGAAATTTTCACAGTAACTTAATTGCAGTGTGCATGAAACCCTACTTGTGACTAACAAATAAATAAACTTTAGCTTTACAGAAAGCCCATCCCCTTTCTGGGCCAAAACAACAACACGCATGCTGATTGAGATCACTAGCAAACCATACAGCCTTCAAGGAACAACAGAAGATAATCAATTCTATAACCATTGTCTTCACATCTCTAAGGTACAGATTTAGTGGTAAAGGCCATATAACATTCAAAGCCTGATTTAGAAAAGAAACAAATTACTGTACACAGCAATCTATCTAGTAAATCAAAATCAGAAATTTAAAAAAATAGAACTTTGCTTTCAAGCATGAGAATTAAGCTTAAATTTGTTGATGCTGGCAGCATCAGAGCTTGTGCGCTCCAAGCTCTGACAGACTAACTGCTCATCTATTTCAAGTGTCCGTATCCCCATTCGACTGTGAGTCAGAGATCATCATACA
The DNA here is from genome assembly GCA_024679065.1 of Sphyrna mokarran. NCBI lineage: Eukaryota > Metazoa > Chordata > Chondrichthyes > Carcharhiniformes > Carcharhinidae > Sphyrna > Sphyrna mokarran. Next base: position 47,529,245 of record JAGIQG010000017.1, read on the forward strand.
AATCCAAAAAAAAGGAACCACTTCAGATTTCAATTAAAGGCTAGTGCTCAGACTCCTGATCTGTACAAAACTCAGGAGAAATCAGGTGAAGGAGAAGCTGTTATAGAATTTCAAATTGGAAAAACCTACCGTCAGGTCACCAGTCTGACATCAAGTTAAAGCAGTCAATTTCACAGTCTCTTTGTCTGGAACAGTAATAGTCAACATGCATTCGCAAAGCCAGAATCAGATCAGCCATGATCTTACTGAATAGTAGAGCAGATCCAATGAGCTAACAGGTCTCCTTCTGCTCCTGCTCCTAATGAGTACGTTCATAATGTAAATGCAGCCCTTTTGCTGCTCAAGTATGATTTTTTGAACTTTCACTGTGACTTACAGCAGGGCAGTTCTCCGATTTGATGCTAAATTAGTACTTTTTTTTAAAAAGACCAGGTGAGTGCCTGACTTGGGAAGAATCCTGCCACTATTTTTAGCAGTGTGATAAACTGCTAAGAAATTTACACTTAGAATTTTGTTCACTTTCTGTGGAGGACTGTACATATTCAACCTTCCCAAGTCCAGAGATTTTAGGTGCAGGTTGACAAAGCCAAGTCTAAAGGATAATGCCAGACCTCCAAAATATAGGGAGGGATACTATTGCAGTTTAATTTGCAGAACCAAATGATATACTAGCACATAGTGCATGTATATTCTGCGAAAAAAAAAATTCAATTTTCACTCACAATAAATGGATTCCCAGAAATGATAGCAATTTCAGGCCAATTACCTCTATGTTCAATTCCTTTACATCTTTTGTGTAATTAGCAAGGCTGAAATGATCAAATTGTACTCGATATAAGCTTAGAATCGTAGAATCCCTAATTTACAGAAAGAGGCCATTCAGCCCAACAAGTCTGCACCAATACAATCTCACCCAGATCCTACCCCATATCCCTACATACTTACCCAGTAATCCCACTAATCCACACATCTCAGGACACTAAGGGCAGTTTTAGCGTAGCCAATCAACCTAACCCGCACACCTTTGGACCGCGGGAGGAAACCGAAGCACCCGGAGTAAACCCACGCAGACACAAGGAGAATGTGCAAACTCCTCACAGACAATGACCCAAGCCGGGAATCGAACTCAGGTCCCTGGAACTGTGAAGCAGCAGTGCTGACATTGTGCTACCGTGCTGCCGCTTAGCTAATGAAAAGTTTTAATTTGAATGTGTTATTGAGATGATTCATGAATTTTTGGAGTATGTTGTCATGAAAGTCTTAAAGTTGGCATTTCTGATGCCAAATGCCATGATGTTGCTTGACGAAAGAACACATAGGGGCTTTTATGGCAGGTTAAACTGAAGTTATAGCTAGGAAATGTTTGCACATTGTGGTTCCATCAGATCCAGCATAGAAGCTACATTCCTGATAGGCCAAGAAAGACGGCCTGAAGAGATGTTACAGCATTTCCAGACAAAGATACAAGTTAGAGTTTAGCAGTTAGACAAAAGACAAGACTGCAAAGCCGATGGCTAGAAGAATGGTCTTGGGGCCAAGGACCTGCCTTTAGTGACAGAGAATCAAGATTGTTATGGAGATGCTAGGAGCACTCTTTTCATTGGTCAAAAACTACAAATATGGGCTTAGAAATTATGTTGATCATGGTGCACATACTTGAATTAAATGTTGCTTCAGCAGTTAAGCTAGAATGGGAGATTCTGAGTTGGAAAAGAATCCACCAGAATTGAAATCTTGAAGAAACAAGTGCATTTGTTAATATGTTAAAGTTAAGGTAATGCTTTAAAGGAGGTCAAGCGTTAAGAAATCAGTTTCAAGAAACTAAGACCCAGAAGCCATGGGAAAGATAGCCCAATACACGTCGAACCATTGTATGATGTCATTCCTTGACAAATGAAATGTTAAGTATTAATCGTTATTATCCAATGAACATTGCTAGTTTGCATTCTAAATTAATGATTGTTTTTTGCCAACATGAGTATTCCTCATCAACAATTTTCTTACCTTGAGGTTTAGTATAGAGTCCAAATTCACAAATCCTTCTGCTGCTTCCTCACTTTAGTGACCTCTCAACCTGATTTTTCTCACTAGTATGATGCAATAAAACCTTCTCAAAACATCAGCCAGCCTATGCATATATCCCCAACTGGTCTTAATGATTTAAGGTACACTTTGGGCTAGATTTTCCCTATAGGTTTCTGAACACTGCTGTCAGTCTCAAGTACGGGTCAGAAGACTGCACTGTGTAGGATGCAGAGACCCATTGTAAATTTCTCTGGAATAGGCTATTAACAGCCAGAAATGACCTTGTCATTCAATTAAGGATGGTAGTAGACTGGATCTTGAATTTGGGGTGGGAGGTGGTGGACATCAGATGTCTTCCAATTTAAAAACAGCAGTGAAATGCAATGGAAGTGAGGGAAAAGAGAGCTTCAAAAGGAAGGTACCTTCTCTCCAATTTTCTTCAGAATTTAAATGATGAATTGTTTTTGCAGCCACACCACCACTTTGGCGTATGATGTAGTGGGAAACCATTTTACAGGATGTTCTGTGGCTGCCACTGCACTCAGATCGGTAGGAAGGGGCTCCAGGCCTGTCTGGCACATTGCAGCCTCCCTCCCCCAAAACACATAGTACAGTCTGCTACTGAAAGATCTTCATTAGGCAGCTAAATTGGCCTCCATGTCCTGCAGGAATCCCAAGGCCAAATGGAAAATCACTGTTCGGGCAGGGTCTCATAGTCTGGTGGTCATTGCAAGAAGATGGTCTCCGCAGCAGGAGGCAGGAGCTTCAGTCAAGCTCTTTGGCCCTTGCAGGGCTGCTGGGAAAGATGCAGCTCTGAGATGCGAGTCTAACGATGAGTCTCTGGAATCAGCCACCTCCAACATGTGGTGAAGAATCAGGCTGAGGCTTTGGAAGTTCTCAACAGAGTGGCAGAGTCGGAGGAGTCCATCTGCTTACTCTCTGATGAATGCTGCCCACATGTACACACAAGGTGGTCTCCATGGGGAGGAAAGAAGATGCCGTGGAGAGCCTGGTCCAGTAAAACATCCAATTTTTGCTGGTGGTGCATGTCAACCTGCATTCCATTGTAATAGCCAGGAGAGGTCCTGAAGTAGCAACACAAAAGGCAGACTAAGCTCCTTCATCACTCTCCCGGCGCTCCTTCTCCTGAAGGAGTCAGACAGGGTCCTTAGGCACCCAAAGGCAGGAGTAGCAGCAGCTGGTCATTCATAGGTCATCCACTTGGGCCTTGAAGACATTGACCACTCCCTCCGAATCACCTACGTGTATGACCTTGTCCTTGTCACTGCAGACAGAGCAGCTGGGCCATAGGAGGACATTCAAAGGAAGCCTGTGCCCTCAGGTCTCGGCTCTTCAGAGGATGAACACCAAAGTCATCAAAGGACAATTCACAGGCTGTCTCCACCCCTGCTATGGATGTCATGGTAGCACTTAGAAGAAGTTAAAAGCAAAATACCGTGGATGCTAGAATCTGAAACTAAAACAGAAACAGTAGGTCTGTCAGCATCTTTGTAAGTGTGGCCAAAGGGGCTATCTAAAATGGCGTTTTATTAAGTACTCCAGGTCAATTGGGCAAGAAACTAAATCAACAGGCTGCAGTTTAAAGACAGAGACAAACAGGCTGCAATCCTGACAAGTGAATAAACAGGATATAGGTCATCTCCAGGATAAAAGAGACTTTCTGGTCACACTGGGTTGTGGGCCAAACATAAAGACACCGTGAACCTTTATTTAAGAGGGAGGTATGTGACCTTTGTGCCTCCAGCACCTACAGACATGGTCGTTCGGGACACACCCAGAGATCAGTGTTATAGCACCTGATTGGACTCTTACTGATCAGGGTGATCAAGTCCTGGTCAATTGATTGGCAAAAAGGGGCATGAAACCAACTGGGGTATAAAGAGCACTGCACAACCAGGAATCTCTCTCTCTCTATCCCCACAAACAAACTACAAACAATAGTGAACATCTCCAGCAAGAGAAGAGCCACCACACCTGAGAAGGAAGGAAGAAAAACCAGAGCCAGAATGCCAGACCAGACCAGACCAGACCAAAGGACCAGACTATGCAGATGATTACCAAAACTGACACACCAATATCTGCTTGGGTACTTACTGGTCACGCAAAGTGAAGTCAAGATCTTGAATTGGACTTGAATTCTAGTATTTTCTCTAAGATACCTTATTGTTGGTCAGGTAGGTGATTATTGATTGTGTGTGTTTAAATAAATATTGTTATTATTAATAACATGTCTACTTATACTTATTTGCCCACCGTATAAGGGTTAAAACAGACTGTGCAGCAAGCAACAGAAGAGAGAAAAGAGTCAACGTTTCGAGTCAGGATGACCCTTTGCCGGAGCTTCATTGTCTGATTTTTTTTTTTCTGCAGATATATTCACTTTCACCATAATAATATCCATGGCTGTCTTTCAATGTCATTATGTCGGCTTCATGAGGCTTCCCCTGAACGGCCTCATACTCCCCTGTCCTGCCTTATCCCTGACCAGCAGTTTAGTTGCGCACAGCCAGATGATGGGTGATCCTGGATGGAGAAATGCTGTGACAGGGCCTTTCAGAGACTCGTGCAAGCATTATTCCATGCCCATACAGCCTTCATCCATCATGTTCGCCTCAATGGTCCCAAGCATTTCCCTGTCAGTTACCCAGCAGAACTGACCTGCATTTCCTGGATTATACATGCTGAGTAAATTAGTGGCACACTATATTTTTGTTTGAGTAACAAAATTATGGTCATTGCATTTTTAGTTAATGTTTATTTGTTTCTAGACATTGTAAAATCTCAGAAACTAATACTTCTTAATAATTTGATCATGTGGTGAAACAACAATGCTACTTTGAGCTGATTGTCTCCCCAATTTGTCAGTACCTCAAAGAAATGCATTTACCAATGAGAGGAAATTGGCACTGATACACAGTGTGACCAGAAAGTCTCTTTCAGCCTGGAGATGACCTATATCTTGTTTATTCACTTGTCAGGGTTGCAGCCTGTTTGTCTCTGTCTTTAAACTGCAGCCTGTTGATTTAGTTTCTTGTCCAATTGACCCAGAGTATTTTATAAAACGCCACTTATGATAGCCCCTTTGGCCACACTTACATAGATGCTGACAGACCTGCTGAGTTTCCACAGCATTCTCTGTTTTAGTTTCAGATTCTAGAATCCATGGTATTTTGCTTTTAACTTTTGCTTTTAAGTGCCAATGGGTAGAATTCCCTTATGCCTCCACAGTAAGATCAATAGTAGCTAGGGGAGAATTCTGCAGGAGGCCCGACAATTGGTTTTATCCAATGTGACATTATAACGGGATCTTTCGATACTGCCCGCCATGGCGGATGGAGAATCCCATTAGAGGATGGTGTGAAATCCATTTGCATCTTGCTAACAGGATGTAAATGAAGGCCCCACCTAATTCATCCCCATGCCCAATTCTCCATTACACCTGCAAAAATACACAAATCGGTTCAGAGCGCATCTGGACCAGCGTGGTGAACAAAAGTTAGGATTTACCTTTAGGACTTGGCTCAGATTGCAGAAATCTGATGAGATGATGATGCTGGAAGCCTCCAGCTACCAGACTAAAAATGCAATTGCCAGATTTGTATTAGTCAAACAAAAATCGTGCACCATAGATTGCACATATAATCCAGTGGTAAATCTTAGCTCAGGGCACTTATACCGTAATGGAGTGCCAAGTACTGCAGATGCATGGTTCCTGTGCTGCCAGTCGCACTCCTAAGCACAAACTCAGCAAAGCAGAGAGTATAAAGATCCAATTTCACATCACTCACCCAAGATAGGATTTTAAATATAATGGGAGATGAACACTTAGTGGCTTTTTGACAGATTAAATTTTTTCTGGCTCTTGAGCTTTGAAAGGTTGGGCAGCCTTCGGCTAAAAATAGAGCAATTCTATTAAAGCTCCCGAATGAAGTTACACTGCTAATGACTGCCATAATACTATATGCATACTAGGTATGAGATCCGAGCCTCATTGATAAGCTTTCAGGCATACTTGATAGGTAGCTACCTTAGAAGCTCCATGCAGTAAGTTATCAGGAAACAGTGAAGATATTGATATTAAAAAATTGGTCTGAATTTGTTTGCTGACTAATTATGGTACTAGTATCATTATTAGCATGTACAGTATTCACCAAGTATTGCTTCTGCAGTGACTAAATAAATAACTTCTACAGCATCTAAATGAAGCTCTCCGAGATCTCTGCTGAAATTTATCAGGGCCAGTCTTCAACATTGTGAATCATTGATTGGGATAGATCTCAACTGCAGTCCTAGTTCCTTGCAAGGCTCCACTTGTGCCAATTTGGTGAGTGCAGAAAGAGTTGAGGAGTGCTCAATATTGACATAGCAGGTTGAAGATTGGTGGATGGCTGTGGGCTCTGCAACGGAGACATAGTTTTTAATGGTGATGTGTTGGTTCCCCCTCTGCTGCCACATGGCCTCTGCTGCTATCTTAGTCATTTAGGCCTGCATGACGGGAGATGCTCAGTAGGTAAGGTCCTTGTGCAGCAGCAGCATTGGGTTGATATAAACCTTCTCCAGGAGTTTTCTTGTGGTGATATCCCCCTCCTTATGTGAGGGGGATGTTGTTTGGGACTGCGCGCCGAGGAGCTGAGTTCATCAGAGGTACCCATGGCAAAATACATTGTTGAGTTGAGCTGGATAGCTACAAGACTAGTAGGCATGACAATAAAACATAGTATTCTGCAGTTGTAGATGATGGCAAGTGCTGAGACCCTTAAAGTTTGAGCGTCTGAATGCCAAGAACAGCCAACAAGTTTGCTGGGAGGTTGTCGGTATTGGTGAGGTAGGTAGAACAAAAGTTTCATGCCACCTCTTCGGTTGCCTGATTTAAGCATAATCTACAATTCTGTCTGGTTGCATGTTCAACAGGAAGGTCAACAGCATCCGAGGCTGGTATGATTTCCAACTATGTTCCACCTCTTAAATGCAGTCTGTCCCTTTTAATGGAAGCTGTGCTGAATGAAAGGAAATGCTGCTGAATGGACGTACTGCAATTGGCTACAATTGGAAACAAAGCAAAAGGAAGTCCAAGGCTAACAGATTCATAGATGGCACACTGGATACCTTATTCATGCAGGTGGATAACAGAAATGTTATGGCTTTGTGGGAAGCCAGAAGCCCTCAAAGACTGCCCTCAGAAGGGATTGGTAGCAAATGGACAAGGAAATCCTTTCAAAGAGTCTGATTCCAATAATTTGGAAGCAGTGCCACATAAAGTCAAATAGGGTTGTAACAAATGGGAGAATGCCATTCAGGCCACTGAGCCTGTCCCACCATTCAATATGAACATGGCTGATTTGATTGTGACCTTAACATCAGTTTGCTACCTATTGCCAATAAATCCCAACTCCCTCATAGACTGAAAATCTGTCCAATTTAGCCTTAAATATATTCAATGACCCAGCTTCTGTGGAAAAGGAATTCCTCCTCCTTCCTGTCTTCAATGAGAGACCCTTCATATTCAAACTGTTAGCCCCTAATTCTAGGTTCTCCCCGAAGAGGAAACTTCCTTCCAGCAGCCACCCTGTCAAGCTCCCTCAAAAGCTTATTTGCTTCAAAAGAGAATAAAAAAGATTATCAAAAATATGTTACAAAAAGACATTTTAACAGACTAAAATAACAAACAATTAATCAAACACAAAGTAAACACTTCAGCTGTATGGTTTTGTAGGCATGAGTTACTGGGGAGGACTCTCTGGCCTCCCCATGGCGGGTTTCTCATGGTGGGAGGTATCTTGCCATTTGCTAGCCATGAGATCTTTTGGCTCACTGCTGTCAATGGAATTTCTCATTGACTCCACTGAACATCATCAGGAAACTTGCGGCAGCAGGGCTGCTGTCAGCAGAATCAGAAGAACCCACCATTGTGAACAGCTGAAGAATTCCAACCACTGTCTCAGTTACAGCTATGAAAGAGCACAGAATGTACCATCTAGAATGTTTCCCCGTTCTACACTTGGAAGAGTCCAAATCACATAAAATAAATGCTTCAAATAACCTGCACCATTATAACTACATGCAAATTAACAATCCTGATTTTAGATACACAAAGACAGAATAAATCTAAATACAAGTATAATGGCACTGTAAGTAACACACCCATGACCATAGAATCTCCCAACCTACCGAGATTCAGCATGGGACGGGCATTACATAGTCAGCCCTTGTTGTCTACAGTCAGCTTAGGTCCCTACACAAGAAACATGGAAGTAACAGACAGCACTACAATGAACAAGACAAACCAGCTAAATAAACCAAATGTTAAATGTAAGTGCACCAGAAGGCTGGGGCTCCATCACAATCCCCCCTGTAATGAAGACCAACAATCCATTTGCCTTCCTAGTCACTTATTGTACCTGCATGCTAAAATTTTGTTTTTCATGTGTGAGGACACCAAAATCTATCTGAAATATAGTATTCTACAGTCTCTCTATTTAATATGTTGTTTTTCTATCTCTCATGCTACATGTACACAACCTCACATTTTTTTATATGATAGTACATCTTCCAAATATTTACCCAGTTACTTAACGTCTCTTGTCTCCTTACAGACTCTTTGGGCAGAATTCTCCTATACCTCTGCTGGAAGGATCAATGCCAGACTAGGAAAGGAGAATATAGCAAGAGGCCCAATAATTGGTTTCATGCCAGCCTGAAATTACAACAGGTCTTCTGATATTGCCTGCCATGGCAGATTGAGAATCCCAGAGGCTGTTACAAAACTGATTTACATCCTGCTCACGGGATGCAGATCAAAGCTGTCGAAATCTTTCCCCCATGCCCAATTCTCTACAATGTCAACAGAAAAAATGCCAGTGCAGAATACAGCTGGACCAATGCTTGGTGCAAAGTCGGGACTTACCTGAAGAACACCTGGGGTCACCTGGGAACTGAACCTGGTCCCTGGAGCTATGAGGCAGCAGTATGAATTACTGTGCCACTGTGTTAATCATTTTTTTTAGTTTAAGTTTTAGTCAATCAATACTCTATCCATGTTATATATCATACTCAACACTGTTATCTTCTACAATTGTCTTTTGGAAATTCAAATACCCAACATCTACTGCTTCCTCTTTATCCATCCTATTTATTACATCTTAAATAACTCCAATAAATCTGTCAAACACGATTCCCTTCGGTAAAACCATGATGGCTGTACCTGATTTTCTAAATGCCCTAGCACAATCTCCTTGCTGATGGATTCTAGTATTTTCCCAAGGATGGATGTTAGGTGAATTGGCTCTTGGTTTCTGTGTCACTCCTTTCTTGAAAGGTAGTATTACATTTTCAGTTTTCCAATCCAGAAGGACTTTTCCAGAGTCTAGGTAATTTTGGAAAATTACAACCAATGCATCCAATAACTTTGGAGCTATTTCTTATAAGACTCTAAAGATAAAGATAATCAGGTCCAGGATACTTGTCAGCCTTTAGTCCCATTTGCAATCTAGTAATTGTTTTAAATTTCTACCTCCCTAAAGCCTCTTGATTGGCAATGATTTTTGGGATACTTTATAATGGTTTTATCTGTGATGACAGATACAAAATATTTGTTCAAATCTCTAGCATTTCCTTGTTTCTCTCTGTTAATTCACCAGTCTCACCCTCCAAGAGAACAGTGCTTACTTTAGCAACTCTGTTCCTTTTTATATATTTGTAGAAGCTTTTACTTTTCAATTCTAACCCTCTAGCAATTAAGCCTAATACTGGGCTTGCCTTTTATTTATGGCAATGCTAATCTGTAGCATTATCTTCAGTGACTGAAAGACGGCAGAATGAATCAGAGATGGAAATGCTACACGAACTAGTAGTAGTTTGGGTCAATAAAATCCAGTTTGTTATTCAAATACTGCATCTATTCCACAGTAGGATTTGACATTGAGTCTGACAAAAAAAGAACACTTTTATTAAAAACTGAATTCAACAATGTATGTAAAGCAGGCTGACATTTGCTATGAAAATCATGAATAGGTCCCTGTAAGCAGAGGTAACATTAACAAGCATAAGGGAAATATTCAGTCACAGTATAAACATTTGAATTAAATTGATATTTTAATGTTTTTCAGAGCCTGAAATAGATTAACACCTAAAAAAACTTATTAGAATTAATTCATTTTAGCTGTGTATAATATTTCCTGTTTCCCACACTGCAATTATCTCCAATTTGCAATGAAATGACATTGCGTATACAGTTAAACTACTTTCTAATTTATAGAAATCATTTTAAAATTTTCCAGGGAAAACTAATTGCATTTAACAAGAATTTTAGCTGTGCACAGCCGGCAGCGATCTAGGAGACCCTAATAAGTTAGTTCATGTGGATTACTAGTTCAGAATTGAAGAAAATTAGATTAACACCTTTTTCAGACATCCATAACAAACACAAATAATAGCACTAACATTTAATTGGAGCACTGAATAAAAATTACAAAAACTAATCTCTTCAATTATGTTGTTTCCTGACATTATTACAGCTCTACACTGAACGTGGACAAAAGAGCTGAACTCAACAGTAAGACAAGAAAAACTGCCCTTAACATAAAGGCACCACTTGGCTGGGTATGACATCAAGGAGTCCTGCTAAAATTGAAGTCAACAGGAATCAGAGGGAAAAGTCTGATCTGGTTGGAGTCGTATTTAGCACAAAGGATAATGTTGTGGTTGTTGGAGAGCAATCATCTCAGTCCCAGGATGTCATTGCGGGAGTTCCTCAGTGTAGTATCATAAAGCTAATTATCTTCAGCTTCTTCATCAGTGACCTTCCCTTCATTATGAGACCAGAAGTGTGGATGTTTATTGATAATTGCACAATGTTTAATGTCTTTCGCAACTCCTAAGAAACTGAAACAGTCTATGCTGATTGCAGCAAGACCGAGACAACATTCAGACTTGGGCTGATGAATAGTAAATGGCCAATGAGTGCCAAGCAATGATCATCTCTAACAAGAAAATCTAACCATCTAACCTTGACATTTAATGGTAGTGCCATTTCAGAATCCCCAACTATCAACATTTTGGAAGTTACCACTGAGCAGAAGCTAAGCTGGATCAGCCAAATAAATAGAAGGCTACAAGAGAAGGTCAGAGACTGAGAACTCTGAAGTGAGTAACTCACCTTCTGATTCCCCAAAGCTGGTAAACCATCGATAAAGCAAAAGTCCGAAGTATGATAAATACCCTTACTGGCCTGGATGAGTTTGGCTTCAATAATGTTTAAGTAGCTAGACATCATTCAAAGCAGTCCACTTGATCGACACCCCTTCCACCAACATAAGCATTCACTTCCTCTACCACTGACAAAGAGAGGCAGAAATGTATAATGTATACAAGATGCACTGCAGAAAGTCACCAAGATTTCTTTGACAGTACTTTCCAAACTGTGACCTGCAAACTGCCCTCCAAATTATCTTGATTTGCACTATAGAATCCTACAGCACACAAAGACGCCCTTTGGCCCATCAAGTCTGTACCAAACACAATCCCACCCAGGCCCTAACCCCATCTCTGTACAAATTATATCCACTAATCCCTCTAACCTACACATCCCTGGATGCTACGGGGCAATTTTTTAGCATGGCCAATCAACCTAACCCGCACACCTTTGGACTTTGGGAGGAAACCCACACAGATATGAGGAGAATGTGCAAACTCCAAACAGACAGTGATCTGAGCCGGGAATCGAACCCAGGACCCTGGAGCTGTGAAGCAGCAGTGCTAACCACTGTGCTACCGTGCCGCCCTATAGTTACTGTTCTTTCATTGTTGGTCAAAATGTTGGAATTCCCTTTCTAACAGTACTGCAGGTGCACCTATATTCAAGTTTGAAATTTATAGATTCATACTGCATTTCAGAGTTGTACGTGTAGTGGTAATTTCACTGGACTAGTAATCCAGAGGCCAGGCTAGTGTTTTGGGGATACAGCTTCAAATTCCACCATCTTTAAATCCCCAACATGGTGGAATTAAAATTCAATTAACAAAATCTGGAATTGAAAGCCAGTCTCAGTAATGGTGATCATGACACTATCATTGATTGCTATAAAAACCCATCTGGCTCATTCATTTCCTTTCAGGAAGGAAATCAGCCATCCTGATCTGGTCTGGCCTGGCCTACATATATCTCCAATATAGTCAATTCTGTGCACTGTGATAGCTTAACAATTCACTCAGCTCATCAGTAACTAAGGATGGGCAAAAATGCTGATCTTGGCAGCAATGCCCACATCCCATGACAGAATAAATATAGTCTAGGCTGTTAATGTTGAATATTTCTGAAGTCTTCTCCACTCTCGGGTTTCTGTAAATGATTCCATGTCATTTCTGGAAGAAAAGGGCAATACTCTGAGTATCCTAGTGAACGTTTATCTCTTAGCCAAACACATGGGTTATTTGGTCACTGATCTCATGTTGTTTGTACAGTATTGCTGGATTCAAATCGGCTTCCTTACTTTTCCAAGTATAACAGTGACTAGATACCAAAGTATGGAGTTTGGTACGTGAACAATTGTGGCAACAAGAATGCCAATAGGAATTTGGAAAAACTCTCCACTGGCTCTCATCAGACCTAATACACAGTAAAGTGATTGTAATTGTTGGAAGCCAATCATCTCACTTCAGAAGACATTGTTAGAAGTTCTCAAGGAATTGTTGTAGGCCAAACAACTTTCATTAATTAGCTTTCCTTCAAGATAGAATTAGAAGCATGAATGTTTCATCATTTTGAACTCCCAGATACTAAAACGGTTTTTAGCAGCAAAATCTGGTTAAAATTTAGGCATAAGTTGTAGAATAATGCTTACCATCACATTCCCAAAGAATCCTTAGTTCTACATGACATTCAATAGCATTGCCATCACTGATTCCACCACCATCAATATCCCAGGGATTAAAAGAACAAGAAATTGAATTGGACCCACCATACAAATACTTTGTCTATTAGTGGTCAGAGGCTTAGAATATCATAAACAGTAACTCACCTCCCAACTCCTCAAAGCCTGACCACCATCCACAAAGCACAAGTCAGGAGTGTGATGGAATACACAGTAATTCCAACAATACTCAAGAAGCTCAGGACAAAGTAACCTGCTTGATTGGCACCACATCCTCATTTTAAACACTCACTCCCTTCACTTGAACTAAGGCCACTTGTGTACAACATCTACAAGCTGCATAACAGTAAACCTGCCAAGATTTTTTTCACAGCCTTCCAAACTTGCAACTTTTATCATCCACAACAGTAGTTGCAGCAGGCATATGGGAACACCACCACTGGCAAGCGCCCCTTCAAGTTACAAACTATTCCAATTTAGAATTATGCTATCACCCAGTAAAGGTCATAGAGCAAAAACACTTTGGATATATTTTCACCACATTGACTGCAGTGATTCAAGGTAATAGTTCATCATGGGAAAGGGCTATTAAGAATGGGCGATAATGTTGGCCATGAAAGAGGCATCCACAACCAATGAATGAATTAATATAGAAGAAAAAGGGTCCACTAATTTTTTTATTCATTCATGGGATACGGACATCTCAGGCTGGTCAGTATTTATTGTCCATCCCTAATTGCAGCAGAAGATTAGGGTACATAGATTTGGGAGTAAAGTGTTTTATGCGGACTGAGGATTGACTATCTAACAGGAAGCAAAGAGTTGAATAAAATGGGTACTTCTTTGGTTGGCAATTGGTGACTAGTGGCCAACTTTTGGAGCCTCAATTGTTTACCACATATATAGATGATCTGGAAGAGGGGACTGAGTGTAGGATAATGAGGTTTGCTGATGACATGAAGAGGAGTGGGAAAGCGAATTGCATGGAGGACATGGAAAGTCTGCAAAGAGATTTGGATGTGCTGAGTGAGTGAACGAGGATCTGGCAGCTGGAATATAATGTTGGCAAATGTGAGGTTATCCACTTTGGAAGAAATAATAGTAAAATGGAATATCATTTAAATGGTGAAAAATTACAACATGCTACTGTGCGGAAGGACCAGGGGGTCCTTGTGCATGAATCGCAAAACTCAGTCTGCAGGTGCAGCAGGTGATTAAGAAAGTGAATGGAATGTTGGCCTTTATCACGAGGGGGATGGAATATGAAAGCAAGGAGGTCTGGTGAGACCGTAATTGGAGTATTGTATGCAATTTTGGTCCCCTTATTTGCAAAAAGATATATTGGCCTTGGAGGGAGTACAGAGAAGGTTCACCAGACTGACACCGGAAATGAGGAGGGGGTTAGATTATGAGGAGAGAATGAGTAGATTAGGCCTGTACTTGTTGGAGCTTAGAAGGCTGAGGGGTGATCTCATAGAGACATAAAAGATAATGAAGGGGCTAGATAGGGTAGAAGTAGAGAGATTCTTTCCACTTAAAAAGGAAACCAGAACTAGAGGACACAGCCTCAAAATAAGTGGGGGGCAGTTTAGAACAGAGTTGAGAGGAACTTCTTCTCAGACGCAGTGAATCTCTGGAATTCTCTACCCACTGAAGTGGTGAACACTACCTCGTTGAATATGTTTAAGTCACGGGTAGATAGATTTCTAATCAATCAGGGAATTAAGGGGTATGGGGAGCAGTCGGGTAAGTGGAACTGATCCACTTCAGATCAACCATGAACTTATTGAATGGCAGGGCAAGTTCAAGGGGCTAGATGGCCTTATTTCTTATATTCTTATGTTCTAATTGATTTCAAGAAGGTGATGGTGAGCTGCCTTCTTGAATTGCTGCAGTCTACATTCTGTGATTGATTCACAATGCCATTAGGGAGGGAATTCCAGAATCTTGATCTAGCGGCTGTGAAAGAACAGCAAAATATTTCCAAGTGAGGTTGGTGAGTGGCTTGGAGGGACACTTGCAGGTAGTGGTATTTCCATTTATCTGCCACCCTTGTCCTTCTGAATGGAAGTGGTTATGGGTTTGGAAAGTGCTGTCTAAGGATCTTTGGTGAATTGCTGCAATGCATCTTGTAGATGGTACACACTGCTGCTACTGAGTGTTGGTGCTGGAGAGATTGAATGTTTGCTGATGTGATGCCAATCAAGCGGGCTGATTTGTCCTGGATGGTGTCAAGCTTCTTGAGTATTTTTGGAGCTGCACCCATCCAGACAAGTGGGGAGAATTCCATCACACTCCTGTGGATAGGTTTTAGAAAGTCAGGAGGTGCAGTATTCCTAGCCGCTGATCTGCTCTTCTATCCACTATTTTTATGTGATGAGTCCAGCTGAGTTTCTGGTCAATATTGAATATTTTATTTCAGTGAATTATTTTTGAACTTAGCCCTTTAAAAAAAAACTCTTTTAAGGGATGTGAATATGGCTTAAAGGGACAGGACTTTGTTGTTCATCCCGAACAATGGATGGTACCCTGAGTATGAAGTGTGTGACACAACACAGTTATGGGCAGAAGAATCCATGATAAGGTGGTTGCAGTGCGTGAGGCCAAGTAGGTTTTTGCACCATCTTCATTTGCTCATTACTTGCTGCAGGCCCAAGTAGCAGATACGTCCTCCAGGGCCCAGCCGACTTGTTCAGTAAATATACGACTGACGAGCCACTCTTGGTGATGCATACTGAAGTCTCCTATTCAGAAGATATTCTGTGATTTTGCTTGTCTCAGTGCTCTTTCCAAGTAGTCAACATAGGAAAATACATCAGCTGAGGAAGGGCACTATGTGGTATTTGACAGCAGGTTTTTTTGGTCCATGTTTGGCCTGATGCCAGAGTCAATGTTGAGGATTCCCGCAGAAACTCTGGGTCAACTATGTACCCCTGCGCCATGTTGATTCTGCTGTGTCTGGCCTGCCAGACTCACTCAGGAATAGTGATAATTGTGATATCGATTGAAAGGTGTGACTGATGATTATGATGTCAGGTAATTGTTTAACTCAGCTCTGGAACAGTTCTCTCAATTTTGGCACAAGCCCTTGCTTTAACCTTTGAAAGCTGCACTATGTGATGCATGCAAATGCATAATTATTTATGGCAGTCTTTTAAAGTGACTTTCCCCAGTACTCACATTGGGCAATAATTAGACATCTTTAGGTTTTGCCGCAGATTAATGCCTTGAAGACATTATAATTTTCAACTATCCTGCACTCAAATTTACCATCCTATTCAAATGCTATTCAAGGATTAATTGAGCGTGAATCAGCTTTCCGGCATTATTAAACACACTCACTAACCGGGAATTTTAATATTTTCAAGAATTACAATATAGATGACCATACAGTGCCGATTCAATAGAGCAGCCAGCACCAATAAGCAGCCCAAAGGAATCCCAGCACAGCTGTTCGCTATGCAATCTTTGTATGTGTTGGAGACAGTAAATGAGGGAGAAATCATGATTGATGACCAGGCCCAGGAGAAATTTCCTGAGGAATTACAGGAAAGGGCTGAAGTTATTTATGGCAAGGAACTAGCCATCTTATTATGCAGAAGCACAAATTACGGAACACAGAAATAATTAACAAAAAGAGTTAAATTGCACGGTGGCACAGTGATTAGTACTGCTACCTCACAGCGCCAGGGACTTGGGTTCGATTCCAGGCTTGGATCACTCTCTGTGCATTTCCTCTGGGTGCTCCAGTTTCCTGTCACAGTCTGAAAGATGTGCTGATTAGGTACATTGGCTACGATAAATTTTCCCTCCATGTACCTTAGGGGCGACTAGGGGATTTTCACAGTAACTTCACTGCCTTTTTGTGTAAGCTTATTTGTGACACTAATAAATAAAATTTTGCCCTACGGATATGAACATTGCCCATGACTTCTTCTTTGCAGACCATGAAGTGCCCAAAAATGAGGAAACTGTTCCTCTCTCTCAAGTTACTGCCTGATTTTCCAAGTGTATCCAGGCCTTTTTGTTTTTGACGAGAGGACATCTGGACTCGAAACATCAGCTCTTTTCACTCCATACAGACGCTGCCAGACCTGCTGAGAATTTCTAGCACTTTCTCTTTTGACTTTTTGTTTTATTTTGGATTTCCAGCATCCACATTACTTTTGCTTTTGTAACCAATCTCTGTTCACAAGTAGCCCACCTTCCCTGTTTACACATCGTCAGTGAGGCAAAATTAATGAGCGAATAGGAGAGGGAAAAAAATATTTACTACCTCTTCTTGAAAGTTATGAATGATCCACACTGGATGTGAAAATTGCAGAAGAATAGCATTACATGTATTCTTTGAAAAGTAAGAATAACAAACAATTATATAATTGAGTGCTATCTTTTTGTAGAAGATCTGGTCTGCCTCAAAATGGCACAGCATCTGATTGGATTCCCACTGATAAAGGACTGCACACGAAGTCAGTTGTCTATAAATCATCTTGTCAAGACACATGTGGAATCAGTAATACTAAATAGCATTCAGATGTCAGGAACTAGTAAACAATGCAATATTGTTGTCTTTACACATGCTGTCACTTACAGATGAGCAACACCAGCATCAACATGGTATTTTGATGGTCTAATAGGTTTTAGACAGTTATACATCCTGTTTTGCAGAGTTAAGAATTGCAGGTGCATTTAATTTCATAAGGGTTCACACCCTATTAAAAAGCTACTTACTTCATTTGATCTTTACAAAATGGCAATGGTCTTGAAATTTTTTTTTTAAGATAGTGGAGGCCAACCCAAAATATTTTATGGTGACTTTGGCTAGGAAATATAATTAATCACGCTCCACTAACTCTTTCCCTCCCCAGCAGTCTCTCTGAACAAGGAGAACACTTGGAAAAAAAAAACCATGGTAATGACAGTTTGCCAGTTGAAGTTTTTCAACATGGAGAGCCTGTTGCACTATAGCTACCACACAATTCTCACTGAGCAGGGAATTCTCCCACTCTTACCATTTGCCAAAAATGTAATGGAAGGATTTCCAGGGTGTAATCAATTTGCTTGGTTATGCTAAGAACACACCTTCTGCAGGCATCAAGGTTGGGACTTGAGCCTGGAGATTGGGTTTAAGGTAGCTTATATCAATAGTTCTATTAAACACAACTATGTAAGGTTTTAATGTTTATTTATTAGTGCCACAAGTAGGCTAACATTAATATTGCAATGAAGTTACTGTGAAAATCCCCAAGTCGCCACATGCTTGTTTGGGTGACTCAAGGTTAGGACTGCGCCACAACTACATTTTGCTAACTAGCTCAGCCACTCCTGCATGCAAGACATTCTCATTCTTCTATGCAATTTGTTCTCTTTCTCTCTCTCTCTCAGTGCAAAATGACTAAATGGCACCAAATGACAAAAGGTGAGTTTGATACTGATATTTGTTGTGAATGTGAGGTTTTGTGAGATGATAATATAATGTGGCATGCAGTTTTTGAGTGCATCAGAACTGGTCCCAAGGTAAAGTAAATGAGCAGGGATAGCAGCAGGAAGGGCATCTGACTGTAAAATCACCCACCAAATCCAAATGATGATTAACATAAATGGAAAAACACCTTTGCTAGGGATTACACTGCAAGTGACATGCAGAGTTCCTGCTCAAACCCTCTCAGGCATGGGTTAGTTACCATCCAGTCGATATGGATAACTACAGAAGAAATTCAATAGGAGGTGAAAGAATGACAAAACTCAAAATATTAAGTCTAGCACCACAATGGCACAGCGATTAGCACTGCTGCCTCATAGCACCAGGACCTGGGGTCAATTCCCCGTTTTCCGTCTGTTTTCTCCGGGTACTCTGGTTTCCTCCCACAGTGCAAAGATGTGTGGGTTAGGTAGGTTGCCTGTGCTAAATTGTCCCTTAGTATCAAGAGAACTAGCGAGGTTAAACACATGGGATTATGGGGGTGGGATTGTAGTCAGTGCAGACTTGATGGGCCTAACGGCCTCCTTCTGCATTGTAAAATTCTATGATTTATGAATGTTGGTAGCAGACAACAAGAAATGGTGAAGTAACTGACTGGCGAAGAGCAGTGTAATAATGACTGGAATACCAGTGAGATGTGGATGCTGAGGTTTGTGGTATGACAAGAAGGAAAAGATCATAAACCTGTGTATGGGGGAGTTGGTAAAAAGTGCAGGGCTATAAAATTAATCAGGTGAGATGAAGATGAAATAGAATGGACATTTGTTGCAGAAGGAGACAGAACATATAGGAGACTGATAGAAGTGGGCATATCACGAAGAAGGAGAAAAGGAAGGTTTAAGATTGGAAGTGTTAACAATAGATTTAAACAAAGCATGTTTGGAAGAAGAACTGACAGGAGGAGAAATATGGGTGATCTTCCAGCATTATGGTGAACCAAAGTAAAAGAGAAGAAGCTCAGAGGAAAAGATGCTCCTCCAACTATGGTTCACTATTTTTATTATCCTGCTTGAACATGTTCTTTTTCATTCTCTCAACACCCAAACCAAGGCATAAGTGGCTAAATAGCATGTAAATTAAAAGTGACTTTGACACTCATCTTTGTTATGAAGTTTCAGAAGATGGTTATGTAATGCATTAACGTGGTCTTTGAGTGTGTTAAAACACTAATAAGGGTTGTATTTTCTAGTTTAGTGCATTAGTTTCCTACTTTGTAAAGATCAGCCAATGTTGATTTTAGTTTGTTACAGTAGAAGTCTGAAAGCATTAAATCTTGAATGTATCTTTTGATCAGTCACTAGGACTTCAGATTTCTATTTCTATAGGATCATAATACATTGTAATAGCTTCTAATGACATTAAACACATTAAGTTTACAGTGCATGAGGAAACTATTTGGCATGTCACTTCAATGTCAACTTTTTGCTAGTGCAAGTCCACTATCTTACAATTCTCATGAAGCTTAAATTTGTCTTTGCTTTAAATAGCTGTCCAAATCACTTCCTGTGACAAAGCATTCCAGGCTCCTTTCTAAGGAAAGAAATTTCCCCAAATCTTTCTCTTCATTCTCATAATGATGACTTTAAATTAGTGAGCCAATCTTTTCCCGAATCACCAGTGGTAATTTTCACTCATCATCTGGGTGACAATCTCATGCAGTGGAGCAGATCACCAGACCCTTGACAAAACCATTCAACTTATACCCAATTGACTGTCGCATAAGAGAAGAAAGAAAAAATTATCCTCACCTATTTCTAGACCAGAAAAAATAGCTATTCCTTTTTTTAAATCAAAACGCACTGCAATTTTAAAACTTTTATGACAATCTTCTCTCGACTTTTCCCACACTTAGTGAACATAGCTGCAGTATCTCAACTGGGTGGCATGGTGGCACAGTACTGCCTCACAGTGCTAGGGACCTGGATTCAATTCTGGCTCCATGTGGAATTTGCATATTTTCCCATTGTGGATTTCTTCAGGTACTCCAGTCCCCCCCCCCCCCCCCCCCCCACCCCCCCCCCCCCCCCCCCCCCCCCCCCCCCCCCACACAGTCCAAAGGTGTAAGGTTGATTGGCTATGCTAAATTGCTCCTTAGTATTAGGTAGATGAGCAGGTTAAATAAACAGGGATGTAGGGATAGGTGGGATTGCCTTTGGTGCAGGCTCAATGAGTCAAATGGCCTCCTTCTGCGCCATCGGGATTCAATGATTCTAACTGTCCCTTATTACCATGAAAAAGAAGTCTGATGAAAGTTCATCTATCTGAAATGTTAACTCTTTTGCTACATGATCCCACTAAGTTTTCCCAGCATTTCTCATTTCTTGGCAGCTTCCTGGTGAATCTATGCAGAACACTTTGAAGATTTTACAGTGGTCATTCCACCATGGGATATTACTAGGTGTTCTCGTCTAACCCATACAACCATTCCATATACTGCAATGGTTTTATCACTCATCACCTGAACTAAGTTGATTGTATACTTGAAAGATAGAGGGCATAGGTTGAAGGTGGGATAAAAAAATTTAAAAAGGGACCTGAGGGGCAACTTTTTCAAACAGAAGTTGGTGCATAAGTGGAATGAGCTACCAGAGAAAGTGGTTGAGGCAGGTACAACGGCAACATTTAAAAATCATTTGGCTAAGTACTGGGAAGGTTTAGAGTGATATGGGCCAAATGTGGGCAATTGAAACTGTGGTGTGTAATTGTGCACATCCCACATATGCTCAGGCAGAAGCAAATCCTAAGACAGAATCTACTGGAACTTTTCCCACTCTGTTTTAGAAGCACTTGTCCTCCTATCCAATAGCTATCCATTCAAATAGTACTTCTAAATCCTCTGTACAAAATCTGTTTATAAGTTTTAATGACATTTCCTTGGATGCAAAAATACCAAAGAAGAAAAGGTTGCCCTCTAAGCCTATGCTCTCCACTTAGAAATCATAGTATGTTATCACAAAAACAGACCATTTGCTCTGTTTTTGTGCACAGCACAAAAGTTTACATTGGTATTTTCCTTCACATCATCAGGTTGACTTTTCCTCAGTGATGAGAAATCCCCTTTTGAGAAAATTAGCTTTCCCTTTGGGAATTACTAGATGTTGGTTGTAATTTTTAAGAACTCAGGAGTTAAAGCCCAAACATGGGCACCAGGTTACAGTGATTCAGATTATATCGCTGTCAGCCTCATAAGGCATAACAGATAACATTATATAGGAACAGTTCTAACAAAACTGTCACATGCCATTCTCCTGTTGTGCACAATTCAGAAGATCTTTAAAACCACCAAGTGACTGATGCATTTCCCTCTAAATAAAAACAAACTAGAGTTTAACAGCTGAAATTAGGCTAATTTTAAACATTTCTTTCTGCATTAAAAAGAAAAATTCTAAGGTTCTTTTAAATTAGAAGAATTTTTTTAAAATGTGTGCTATTTGCATCATAATGTACTCTTAGAGTTATAAAGTCATACAGCAATACACATGGGAACAGTTCCTTTAGCCCGGACCATGCTGACAACACGATGCTCTTCCAGCTACTTTCAATTACCCACATTTGGCCCATATCCGTCTATTCCTTCCCCAATCACATATTTATCCAAATGCTTTTTAAATGTTGCCATTGTACCAGCCTCAACTACGTTCTCTGGCAGCTCATTCCACACACAGGCCACCCTCTGCATGAAGAAGTTGCCTCTCAGGTCCCTTTTAATTTTTTTCCACCTTAGCTTAAAAACTATGTACTCTAGCTTTCAATTCCCCTTCCCTGGGAAAAAGATTCTGTGCATTCCTCCTCATGACTTTATCCACCTCAATAAGGTCTTCGCTCATTCTTCTACGTTCCAAGGAATAAAGGAAACTTATTATAACTCTGGCCCACTGGTCCTAGTGACATCCTCATGTCTTTGCACTCTTTCCAGTTTATCAATGTCTTTCCAGTTTATCAATGTCTTTCCTACAACAAGGTGACCAAAACTGCACACAATACTTTAAGACCAGCCTCACCAATGACTTATACAACTGTAACATAACATCGCAACTCCTACACTCAAATGTCCTGACTGATGAAGACCAGTGTGCTATATACCTTACTCATCACTCTGGCCACCTGTGACACCGCTTTCAACAAACCATGTAATTGTATTTCTAGGTCTCTCTGTTCCTCAACACTCCCCAGGACCCTACTATTCATTATGTAGACATAAATTTTGAAGTTACACAGATGCTTAGAACACAAAGTTATGGCAGTTCTCACAGGATTCAACAACATTAACTTTAGTTATGGACAAGACTTCAACATATGCTGCCTCATTAATAAATAAACTAAGTAATTATAATAAAGAATATTCTTAGCCTGTCTGTCTAGTTATTGTCTAGTCAAACACTAACCATCTTGAAAGCGGTTGACAGATGTTATTTCACACATTAATGTTACTTGAAGATGCTTAGCTTCCTCACTATCCTAAAAGTTCCTTCCTTCATCATGAAAATATCTAATCTGTCTTTGGTGCATAGTGAGCTAATTTAATTAAAACAGATGTTATATCTCATTTATTAAGTCACTGCCATGCATGTAAATCTTCTATTGAAAGACTTGCTGCAATAAAAGACAACGAAAACAATTCAAGTTTAAGGTTACTTCACATATTTAATAGCTGAAAAAATGAATATGTTCATAATAAAGAATACCAGCAAATTACACTGAAATAACTACTCTCTGTTTTATTAATACTGCTTTCAAAATTGCAGGCAGAATTTTAAATTACCATTCCTCAGAAACAGCATTCGCCATAATGTGTATAAAAATAATAAGTATCGGAAGTAAGTATTGGCAGCATCTGCGGAAAGAAGTTGCGGGGGAGGGGTTGGGAGAGCGCTCATGTTTCAAGTCAAATATATACTAAGTCAGTTTGAAAAATAACAAATATACAAATGCATTATCCATCGGATGCTGCTAATTCAGAAATATTGATTTTAAAAATCTTATGCATTGTCTTTATGCATATGAGCTACATGAAAAATAATTGCGGGAGATGTACAATTTTACTGGCAGTTCATTGGAACCTGATAGTGCACAAGAAAGTCATTTGGCTTAACAAGCCTGCAATGACAATCCCACCCAGACAGAATCCCCTTAACCCCAACTATTTGCCCTGCTAATCCCCCTAACACACTTGGGGGCAAGTTAACCTGGCCAATCCACATAACCTGCACATCTTTGGACAGTGGGAGGAACCCACGCAGACACAGGGAGAACATACAAACTGCACGCAGACTGTCACCCAAGGCAGGAATTGAACCCAGGTCCCTGATGCTGTGAAGCAGCAATGCTAACCACCATGCCACCAATGGGACTAACAATGAAGAGAATTTGAAAGGAGCACTATTTGAGTCAGAAAGCATGAAAAGGTCCAAAGGAAGAATGCATCTTAGTAGCACAACATTGTTGTGTTTTTTTTTCTGTTTAGTTCAGCTAGCAAGAGGAGGTAATTACATGGATAAATCTGACACAAAATTGAATCAGCTTGTTGAACTAAGAGGAAATATCTCAGAGAATGCACATGCAAGTGATTGTACCAAAGGTGGAACTAAGTACTGGAGGCACAGAAAGTGTAAAGTAGGAATCATTTTGCCAAAGGGAGAAGGTGTTTGGTGAGTAATCAGTAAGTTATTCCACTTCTAAACTTTGTAAAAAAATAATTAATGTACGGCAGGACATTTCAGGTCTGCTGAATGTAATGTGTATCCCGTGGAATGTGGGAAATCATGGATGTACCAGATGTACCAGTTAAGCACACCCGGAGCAAATATCATTGGTTGCAGCAGCTTAAACTCTGGATTTCAGAACTCAGGCAGCAGTTGGAGTTATTGTGGCACATTCAAGAACTACATGAATAGCATATTCAATGAAGTGGTCACACCGAAGATTAGGAGTCCATAGGCTTAGGGGGACTGGATCAAATAGTCTAAGAGAACTAGGCAGGTAACACAGGGGTCATTATACAGGTGAGGGTGAAGAGTACAGCAATAGCCCTGTCTGTGACAGCACAGGTGGCTCAACTGCATAAGGAATGAGAAAGAAGGGTGGAAGAGCAACAGTGATAGACAATTAATTAATTAAGGTGTCTTTAATTAATTAAAGGCAGGCATTTCTGCAGCTGAGAACATGACTCCATGATGATATGTTACGTCCCTAGTAACAGGGTCAAGGATATCACAAAGCAGCTCTCCTCTGGAGAAGACGGAAGTCATGGTCCACATTGATATTGTTAGAGGGAAATAATGAATATGGTTTATTACAACAATTTCTTTAGGCAAATAGTGAGTATGGGTTATTAAGGGATTTATAGAATCACAGAAGTTTACAGCATGTTAATAAGCCTTTCAGTTCAACTTGTCTATGCTGCTGAGATTTTAACCATTAAGCAAGTCTCAATTGCCCACGTTTGGCCCATATCCTTTTATACCAATCTTACCTATGTAACTATCTAAATGTTTTTAAAAGACAAAACTGTATCTGCCTCTATTGCTACCTCTGGCAACTTGTCCGGGACACTCAACACAAATGTGTGAAACAAATATTCTTCCGGCTCTTTTGTATCTCTTCCCTCTCACCTTAAATCTAGTTTTAGACTCTCTTATTTTAAGGCAGTCTAAAAATATCAACTATCTACCTGAACTCTGACTTATTATTTTAAAGGCCTTTATAAGATCACCCCCAAGCCTCCTACATTCCAAGGAAAAAAGTTCCAGTCTATCCAGCCTCTCCTTTGAAGTCAAGCCATCAAGTTATTAAACTAGAAAAAAAATGCAGAAAAGATTTTATTAGGATGCTAGTAAATCTGTTCTACACTCTTTCTAGTTTAATAATATCCTTTCTATAATGGGTGACCAGAACTGTGCACAGTATTCCAAATGTGGCCTTACCAAAGTCTTGTGCAATTTCAACAAGACATCCCAACTCTATTCCATGGTCTGACCAATGAAACAAAGTTTGCCGAATGCCTTCTTCATCACTCCATCCACCTGTGACTCCACTTTCAAGGAGCTATGAACCTGTACCCCTAGATCTCTTTGTTCTATAACTCTCCCCAACACCCTACCATTAACTGAGTAAAACCTGCCCTGCTTCAATCTACCAAAAAGGATCACTTCGCGTTTATCCAAATTAAACTCCATCTGCCATTCATTAGCCACTAGCTCAACTGATCAAGATCCTGTTGCAATTCTAAATAACCTTTTTTACTGTCCACTATGCCATCAATCTTGGTGTCATCTGCAAACTTTTAAACCATATCTCCTAAATTCCCATCCATTAATATAAATGACAGTGGACCCAGCACCAATCCTGGAGGCACATCGCTGGTCATGGTTATAGAGAAAAACAATTCTCTATAACCACCTTGTCTTCTGTCATTAAGCCAATTTTGTGTCCAATTGGCTGGATCCTATGAGGTTTAACCTTATGCAACAACCTATCACATGGTACCTTGTCAAAGGCCTTGCTAAAGGCCACATAGGTAACATTGACTGCACTGCCTTCATTTACCTTCTTGGTTACCCCTTCAAAAAACTTAATCAAATTCATGAGACATGATTTTCTACTCACAAATCCATGTCGGCTGCCCCTAATTAGTCCTTGCCTTTCTAAATGCCTGTAGCTCTTGTTTCACAGAATATCTTCTAGCAACTTATCCACTATAGGCATTAGGCTTGCCAGACTGTAGTTCCCAGGCTTTTCCCTGCAGCCCTTCTTAAATAAAGGCACAATATTTGCCTCCCACCAATCTTCAGACACCTTATCTGTGACTGTCGATAGTTCAAACCTCTCTGCTGGGGGACCTGCAATTTCCTCCTTAGCCTCCTACAATGTCCTGGGATATATTTCATCAAGTCCTGGAGATTTATCTACCGTGCTGCGCTTTAAGACTTCCAGTACCTCCTTCTGTGTAACATGTACACTCCTCCAGATATCACTATTTATTTCCCCACATTCCCTAATATCCATGTCTTTCTCAGTAGTAAATACTGATGCAAAAATATTCATTTAGGATCGCACACACATGACCTTGTTGATGCTTAAGAGGCCCTATTTTCTTCCTAGTTACTCTTTTATATACAAGCTCTTTGGATTTTGCTTTTGTTTACCTGTCGAAGCAATCTCATGTCCTTGTTGCCCTCCTGATTTCTCTTTTAACTCTACTCCATCACCCTCTTTTTTTTTAAAGGAGCCACTTGATCTGAACTGCCTATGCATGTTATTGCCTCCTTTTTCTTCTGAATCAGGGCCTCAATATTCCAAGTCATTCATGATTCCCTATTTTTATAAAGGTTAAATGTTTCACCAGAAGGGTTTAGAGAATCTATGTAAAACTGTTAGAAAGTTGATGTAAAATTCCACAATCGGGGAAAAGAGCACGTTGATATAAACAAAGATAACTCACATGGGTGAACAGCTAGCTAGTAAGCCTGGAGACCTCTAATATTTAGATGGTCTGAGTGAGTAGACAAAGCTAGCAGTACAAAGCTGAAGACTGATAGCAACAAGCACGAGGGAAGAGGCTACAAAGAACTAAAGAGAGTAAGAAAAATCGATCATTCTTGGGATAACAGACACCCTGGATTGTGATCATTCACAAATCCTTTAATATGAAACTTAAATCTGACAATGTTGAAATGTAAGTAATGTCTTGCCTACTTGAGTTACGATGTATAATATCGCTGTATAATAATATAATACGATGTACAATGTCCTTCAGCTGGTTAGAATGCCCCAGAGACTCTTCCCTGAGGTTGTGCTATCTCAACACAGTGGTGAACAAACATTCTTTCTGTACTGGCTCTTCTGAGATTATTTCCAATAACAATCTGCTCACAACAATTGGTGCTGGGAGCAGGGTACTAATATTGGATTGCCAGAACAGTTCAGTATAAAGACTGAGTACATTTTATTGACCACACGTAGTTAGGCTTACTGCACTATCTGAGAATGGTTGGGTCGAGCATCAAAGAAGCTGGGAGAGGGAGGTATTAGGGTAGGGGTCAGACAGAATTATCATTGATTAGATCATTGTTCCAGCTGTGCAGATCAGCCCAGACGCCTTGTTGCCAGAAAGGCAGAAATAAATTTGTAAACAAGTGTAGAGGATTGTCGGGCAGAGACTGGCTGTGCAGAAGACA
The DNA here is from genome assembly GCA_024679065.1 of Sphyrna mokarran. Classification (NCBI taxonomy): domain Eukaryota; kingdom Metazoa; phylum Chordata; class Chondrichthyes; order Carcharhiniformes; family Carcharhinidae; genus Sphyrna; species Sphyrna mokarran. Next base: position 47,556,817 of record JAGIQG010000017.1, read on the forward strand.
AGCGTAGGAAACCGATTGATAAAATTTTAAAAACTCAGGTTGGCCAAACTATAAATAAAACACAGTCCTGCATCAAACTATTCTGGTTGTGATTTTCCCAGGAAGTGACTGAGGGTGCAATCATGCAAAAAAAAATTCTGAGTGTTGAATAAATGAGAAAACGAGAGAGTTTCAGACTCGTTTTTTGGACAAGTTTGGAATTGCAATCTTATGGCACATACTGCAAAAGTGCCAAGGTGTGATTCTCACCAGTGGGAGATCTCACACCCCCATCTGTCCCAAGGATGGCAGTACTCTCCTCTCCCCGCCCAACCCGGCATCCCCGAGGAACATTGGGACACCCCCTACAGACATCACCAGCCCTTCTACAGATAATGCAACTCTGCTGATCACACCCTTTCCCCGCAGATTTTCCTCTCTCCCTCCCCCGACCGTTGACCATCCCCATGGCAGAATGCCCCTCTTCACCCAAATCAATTCCCTCAGCAAAGTTTCCTGGCAAAACAGTGCTGGTACAATTGAGGGAAGAAAAAAAACTGGGCGCAAACCTGATTATTTGCCTCTTGCCTGATCTTAGCATCTCACCTCACTGAAAGTTGGGCTGGACGAGGTTGGAAGATCATAGCTTAAGTGTCATAATGGTGAGAAAATCAGAGTGACGCATGCGGGAGTGGACCAGATCGCGATTGTCCCACATTTAGTTTTTTTTTAGAGAATGGTGAATTGTGCGCCGGTTCTGAGAGGGTGGGGTCTCAACACACCCGGAAGGCTGACTGCAATGGGATCGGGTGCGACTTTGAAATGTCTCCCGATCTCTCAGTGCTCTGCAAAACCCCCTCCCTCCCCCAATAGTCATTGGGACCCTCCATCTCATGGATGATATGTTTCTCCACCTGCTCGCCAACACAAATTGCGAGCATTGCAGCCATACCAATGGATCCTTTGCATAGGCCCCAACATGCCCCTCTTCAAACCCATCTCCCTTGTGCCCCTGTTTACGCTGCACCACTTCATGATGCCCCCTCCGTGACCCCCACTCAGATTCACCTCCACTCAGGCCCCACCTCCTTGCTAGTGTCCACAGGGCACCCTGGCAATTCCAGTTGGCACTGCCTGGGTGTCAAGTGGCCATTACCATGTGGGTACAGTCCAACCATGTCCCCGGCCATCAACGAGCTTCAGTGGCCTCTGAGTCCCAAGGTGTGGCTATCACGCCTGGTCTCAGTCAATGGATATCAGTAGCAATCATTGTCGCTCTTGCGCTGTGACCAAGGATCAGAATATGTCTGGAGCTGGTAGAATCTGGCATCGAATGGACTAAGCATATTTAAATACTGTTTTAAATATGCTAATTAGCCCTGCACTCATCTGGTGCCTGTATAATGGGACCAAAATGATTGCAAATTGTTTGGTGTGGACACTAAACCTGTTCTTCGCCCCTGCATATGATTTTTGGGGATTGTTGCAATCTGAGCAAAGAGCCAAATGTTTGGAAATCACCCACCCACTCTCTTGGTGAAGAAGTATTTTGCAAACCTCAATCAAAGGCCACTCAGAGCTGCACACATGCTGATAATGAAAAGTACAGTTCTTTTAGATGATCACGTGGGGAGAAGCAGGCCTCAGTCTAAGACTAGAAATACAACCTGGCATTGAGTCAACTTGTGAAGTCTCTTCGGGTCTCATAAACATTCAGTCTTGTACTCTCCTCTCCTTGTACCAGCGAGCTAAAAACAATTAAAGTTAAATGTAGCAAATGAGTTTACTATTTCATTTTGAGATATGCTCGTGTTGTTGCTGTCATATTTAGTCCCAGTGGGAAAAAATTGTAGAGTTAATTTGGACAGGGAGCTAAACTTCGTTTATTTTGAACTTCACTTAATTTGATATTAAATGTGGCGGCATGGTAGCACAGTGGTTAACACTGCTGCTTCACAGCTCCAGGGTCCTGGATTCAATTCCCGGCTTGGGTCACTGCCTGTGTGGAGTTTGCACATTCTCCTTGTGTCTGCATGGGTTTCCTCCGGGTACTCCAGTTCCCTCCCACAGTCCAAAGATATGCGGGGTTATGTTAATTGGCTATGCTAAGAAATTGCCCCTTAGTGTCCAAGGATGCGTAGGTTAGAGGGATTAGTGGTATAATATGTAAGGATATGGGGATAGAGTCTGGGTGGGATTGTGTTTGGTGCAGACTCGATGGGTTGAAGGGCCTCTTTCTGCATTGTAGGATTCTATGACGTCTATGATATTCTACTTAAATTTGATATTCTATTTAGAATAAATTCAAGCTTAGCTAAAATTTGAAACAATTGTGTTTGGTGTGTTCAGGTTTAGAAATTGTTAAGCCAGCATTTTTTTCAAAGATAGAGACAGCAACTGCAATTCACAGAATTCAATTTGAATTTCCAAAGCAACTGAGTTAAAAGAAAACTGCTGAGTTTAATTTACTTGGTTCACCAAGTAATTCTTTCAAATTTGGTTAAGTAGCAAATATTGGAAATTGAAAATTGGCTTAAAGAAGATAAGGACAGACAAAAGAGATTAAATCTGAGAGAAATTGACGAAGATAGAGAAAGAGATGGTGGTAGCACTGCTGCCTCTCAGCTCCAAGGACCAGGGTCCAATTCCGGCTTTGGGTCACTGTCTATGAGAGATTTGCACATTCTTCCTGCGTCTGTATGGGTTGCCGCCGAGTGCTCCGGTTTCCCCATAGTCCAAAATGTGTGGCGTTAGGTTGATTGGCCATGCTCAATTGATTCTAGTGTCAGGGGATTAGGGGGGTCAATATGTGGGGTTATGGGAATAGTGCCTGGTTAGGATTCTGGTCAGTGCAGACTCAATGGGCTAAATGGCCTCCTACAAGGATTCTATAACAAGAGGTTTTTTACAATTATGTAAAATTGTGCAATTTCATGCTGCATTTTCTTCACCCATTCTGTAGAAAAGTTAACCATTTCAACAGACAGTAAATCGCTCTGAAACTCATTCAACTATGATCATGCATGTGTCTAAGTTACTTGATAGAAGATTGAATTGTGGGCTTGTGAGAACTTGACACTATCAATTGAACGTGGAAACTTTAAGCATAGCCTGGAGGAATTTGGAATGAGTGTGGGAATTTTATTGTCCTGTCACATCACTCCCAGAGAACATGCATTTTGCAGGTGGTAATGTGTTTGGGTAGAAATGCATTTGAGATTTTGAATCAACAAAGAATAGGTCTTGCCTATAAAATCAATCATTGGGATCAGTCAGATATTTTAATTTTAATCAAGGAATCGAGAGTTTGTAGTGCCGTAATGCGATAAACCATAGCTGTAAGAGTAAACTGAGAATTAACTGTTTGAAACTCATGAGCTGTGAGAATCTGTGTGTTTTGTTTGCTTTATGTGGATGTTCATAGATTTGTGTTACCATTGTTTTGGGCTTATCTTTCCGGAAAATTAACCTTATCCTGCATTTTAATTGTAGCCATAATGAAAATTTTAAAAACAGAACCACAAGCAGCATTGACATAATTCATTCTGGTTATCAGGTTCCTGACACAATTGACACAATGGAAAAGGAACATTTTGAGATTGGATACTGAGGAAAATATTCAAGTGAAGAGGCTGTTAAATAAGAGAGATTTTAAATAAACCCGAGTCTCGTTAGATTAAAACAAAAAAAGTGATAGCAACTTAGGAATTAGGAGCAGAAGTAGGCCATGCAGCCCTTCGAGTCTGCTGCACCATTTAAACAGATCATCGCTGATCGTTCCCTGGTCTCAAATCCACCTACCTACCTCTCCTCTATATCAATTTAACCCTTTTTTACTATCAGAAAAGTATCAATAGGAACATAGAAGCAGAATTAGGCCATTTGGCCCAGCGAGTCTGCTCCACCATTCAATCATATATTTTTCTTATCCCCATTCACCTGCCTTTTCGCCAAAACCCCTAATCCCCTTATTAATCAAGAACCTATCTATCTCTCTCTTAAAGACACCCAATGATCTGGCCACCACAGCCTTCTGCAGCAAAAATTTCCAGAGATTCACTACTCTCTGGCTGAAGAAATTCCTTTTCATGTCTGTTTTAAAGGGTCGTTCCCCTTAGCCTGAGGTTGTGCCCTCTGCTTCTAGGTTTTTCTACTCGTGGAAACATTCTATCCACATCCATTCTATCCAGGCCTTGAAGTATCGTATGAGTTTCAATAAGATCCCCCCTCATCCTTCTAAACTCCAACGAGTACAGACCCAGAGTTCTCAGCCGTTTCTCATATAACAAACAGAACGCTGAGAACTTTTATTCCAGCCCTTTGCAAACTACCAGAGAACTAACTCTTGTGTTAACATCTGCAGATGTATTTACGTTTTTTTCAGGAATTGGGAATGACAGTATTTTAAGTTTCTGAATTGTCAGATATGTTCAGATGAATTAATCCATTTTATTCCATGCTGGGATGGTAATCCCAAAAACAAATGCTTGTGATTAGAAATCTGATATAAATGCATTGAACATTGAGTATCTGATTTTTAAAATTCACCAAGCCTGTGAACTAGAAATTGGAATTGATGAATTCATTCTCATAGAATCATAGAACCCCACAGTGCAGAAAGAGGCCCTTCGGCCTGTCGAGTCTGCACTGAAGACAATCCCTTCCAGGCCTTATCCCCATATCCCTACTTATTATATCCACTAATCTCTTCTAATTTAAGCATCCCTGGACACTAAGGGACAATTTCTTAGCATGGCCAATCAACCCAACCTGCACATCTTTGGACTGTAGGAGGAAACCGGAGTACCCAGAGGAAACCCATGCAAACACGAGAAGAATGTGCAAACTCCACACAGTGACCCCAGCCGAGAATTGAACCCAAGACTCTGGAGCTGTGAAGCAGCAGTGCTAACCACTGTGCTACCATGCCACATTCTAATTTAGATGAGTTGCTATTCTTAAAAACAAAAGGGAGAAAATAATTGACATTTAAAGAGATTTTAAGAATACAATAAAAAACACAGTTTATGTGGCTTCAATGGATACAAGAACAAGGTTTCTTTTAAAGAGATGAAATAGACATTAATAGAAGTCTGGGTCTCCAGAGATTAATCCATAACAGCACCAACAACATCGATAGGAAGAGGGTTGAGCTCCAGAAAATAGATTTTAGGAAGCTTTAAAAGAAATTTAAAAGCACCAAACTCATAAATACACCGAAGGCCATTTGCAAGTGAGCAAGGAATAGCAGAATTTAGCACTTGAACATGTGGCTAGAGAATTGCTTCAAGAGGAAGGATGTCAGATTTCTGAGACACTGGGGTCAGTTCCGGGACAGAGAGGTCTGTACAAGTGGGTCACGTTGCACCTTAGCAGAATCAGGATTAATATCTTTGCAAGGAAGATTTGCTGGTACTGTCGGAAGAGTTTAAACTAGACTGGCAGAGAATTGAAACCTGAGCAAGAGTGCAAAACTGTTAACAGGAAGTAAAAAACAAGCTGGCAAAATTAGAAGGTCGATAGAGAGAAGGCAGGCATCAAATAGGATCAGAATGCAAAATAAGATAAAAAGGCAAAGGAAAGGGCATTTGATTTGAATGCAAGCAACACTCACAGAAAGATAGATGACTTGAAGGCCCAGATAGTGATAAATGGGTATGATTTATTTACGGAGATGTGGTTATAAGATGATAAAGACTGGGAACTGAATATTTAAGGATGTTTATCATTGAGAAAGGATAGGCAAAAAGGAAAAGAAGGTGGGGTGGTGCTGTTAATAAGGAATGAGATCAATACATTGGTAGGATATGATTTTAGACTTAAGGATCAAGATGTAGGGGTGCAGCTAAGAAACAATAAGCAGCAGCAAAATTGGAGAGAATTCTTTATAAGCCACCAAATGCTAGTGGTAGTATTGAGTATGGTATAAATCAGGAGCTGTATGTAACACGGGTAATACAGTAATAATGGATGAATTGATTTAACTATAGATTGAGTAAATCTAATTCACACTAATGCTTTGGAGGATAAATTCCTGAAGTGTATATGAGATGGGTTTATGAATGTTGAAGAATCAACCAGGTATTGGGTTATTTTAGATTTTGAATCATATAATGAGAAAGATGTTGTAAAGGAGCCTTTAGGAAATAATCACCAAAATATGACAGAATTTTACATTAAGTTTGAAAGTGATATGGCTCATTCTCAAACTGCAGTCTTAAAACTGAACAAAGGAAACTATGATGGTATTATGAGCAAGTTGACTATGATGAATTGAGACAGTACATTAAAAGATATGAAGACTGACAGTCAATGGCTAGCATTTAAAGAAACATTATATAGTCTATAAATAAATATACATTTATCTAAGACATTAAAAACCTCAAAAGAAAAGGTAAATTAACCATAGCTAACAAGTTAAAAATTGCATGAGATCAAAGGAAGTGGATGATAGGCTTGCAGAAAAAATGATAAATCCAAAGATTGCGGGCAATTTAAAATAAAGAAAGAAAGCATCAAGAAATGGATAAAGAAATGGAAAAAAGAATATAAGGAGAAGCTGGTGAGAAATATAAGGACGAACTATAAAGGATTTCTTATATATCTGAAAATTAAAAGTTTAACAAAGATGACTGTGAGTCCATTATAGGTGGAGAAGAAGTAGTATTAATAGACAATAGGGAAATGATAGAGAAACAAACTAGTTACTTTGTGTTTGTCTTCATGGAATAGGATACAGAAAATCTCCCAAAGATACCAGAGATCCAAGGGACCTATGAAAATGAGAAACTGAAAGAAATTAGTATTTACAAGGAGGTAATATTCAAACAATAATGGGATTGAAAGTTGTGAAATTCCATGGCCCAGAGGAGCTTCATCCCAGTTGTCAAAGGAGGCAGCTGGGGAGATAGTGATGCAGTGATGGCTAAACTGTGAGTAGTTGATAATCCCCTTAAATAGTTCTAGTGGTCAGGGAGAGGACAGTTGAGGTCTGTGATGTTGTTTAATACATGTGCAACAATGCAAAGTTAAGAGAGGTGTCCACTGGAGGGTATAATGGTCATGCTAGCTGTTCTGCATATTCCCAGCAGACAATAATTGCACCTTTGCTTACACCTTTACCAAGATTGCATCATGCACTTTGCACCAAACAGATTTTGTTCCACAGATGCTATTTTGCTACATTATCTGAATCTTTAAAAAGACTGTACCAACCCCAATTTTGCCATGTTTGTTTGCAAGATAACTAAGTTTTCATATATATGTTTGTCTGTTCACTAATAGTTAAACTGGCAAAAACAACGAGTTAAAACCCCAAACTACTGGTAATTCAAAGGGATTGAGATTGTCCCATCCTTCATCGCAGTTTGTAGCTAGTTCTCAATTGCCTGGCATCAGTCATGGAATGTGTAGTCCCAGTGTAGAATTGAATGTGATTCCTATAGATCATGATTTTCATCTACTCCGTGGACCAATTTCAATTTGCTCCCATACCGTCAACATGATACCTCTGGTATCCTGTTGCCACCTACCCTTACTGGCTGAATATGGTTTCAATACAATTTACAGTGAAAAATTAATTACAATGAATTGTACAGAAATTATAATCAATGGAAATCAACCTCCACCAAAACATCCACTGTCACTGTGCAATTCAAAACAACTCATTATTCCCCTCTAAATCTAAACGTTATTAAAACACCGAGCTGATTCCATGGTTTGTCCCTGACATGTCCTTCAGTCTCTGCACTGAGCAACTCCTTAACTTTGGTGACGACAAATCTGTATCTTAGCTCCTGTGAATTCACTCTTCTAAATTAATTACCATTCTGTGTTCCTTAACGTTCACCCTTACATGAACTCTCCTATGCAACTTAAAGATACCCTCTTTAATTTGATAATGGTCCATGCCCTTCCTAGTTGCTCAGCCAGAAGATTGTGTCCTCCATGTCACACACACTTACACTTTCTAACTCCCAACCGATTGGTCTCCATTAGTTATGATGCATCTCCAGATACTGACTTGCTCAAATACATTTTAGTTTACTGTATGATGCTTTCACATCATACATTGTGAAAATCACCCACTGCTCTAGAATAATCCTGGAGAGAGATTACCCTGTGATGACTTGCTGTATTCTGAAACAGCCCATTAGATTCCTGCTCTTCCTCTCATAACCACATCAAAAAAAAAATACAAGCAGCTCACCATCTCCTTTCTAATCGAGATCAGACTGACCATTCAAATGTCTTTGCTGTTTCCCAATCTTTTGTCTTCCCAAGACAAATTCCCCCTCCCCTACCACACCTACACCAACTCTTCCCATTTTCTAGCTGATATACCCAGGCCCCTTTCTAGTCTCTCTCTTCAAATGTCCCCTCCAAACCGATATTGTAAAGCTCACTTTTGCTGTCTTGACCTTCTTATCTTTTAAACTAACCATCTAACTTTTCTCATGTTTTGCAACAACAGAAGCAGCCTACTATTGATCTTCTGGTCCCACTGTTGTCAATGGATTTTCCCACTGTTTGCACCTTCCACTGCCAGGGAAATGTGTGGCAGGGGCTTGCCATCAGCAGAACCAGACAATATCACTGACAGGAAGAGCAAGGAAAATCCCACACTAGGTTGCTGAGTGTATAGCTTCCTGGGGTTGCACTGGAAGCTAGAATTGAAGAAGTACAGACCTTTTGAAAGGATAGAAAGTTTTAATCAGTTACAGAGATAGGAGGAGCAAGACATTGATGGATTATAAATGAGAATGAAAAATTTTAAAATTGAGATACTGCTGAACTAGGAGACAACATAAGTTAAGAAACACAGGAGCCATGGGTGATTGGAACATAATTCCAGACCTTCAGTGAATGACATGACCTGTTACATTAACTGGAAAGTCAGCATGCCGTGACAAAATTACTATTGATGAGTTTTGGTGTTCTAATTACTGTCTCACCGAATTATGCAATGTCAATGGATGTTTATTCACTGTTTAATGATGAAAAATTGAGAATCTGAAAGCTGCTTAATAGAGTAATGGTTCATAATGTCAACAGAAACTAACTGATCACAGTTACATTAATATTAATTAATGAACATGAGTCATCAATAAATTATGAAATGAAGAAAAATAAAATCATTTCTCATCTGTAAAGAAATTGCCCAGCATCACGGATACCTTCTAAATTGACCTCAGGGCACTCCTCAGAGAAATCACCCTCTAGCTGTCCTTAGGATATAACAGCAATTAGATTAGATTTTGCAGTTAAATTTTATGCAGATTTTTCTTAACACTGTAATGGTATCTTGCATGTTAACTCTTACAATTCTTGTCTTTAACAGTATGCTTCTCAAGAGCAATGTCATGGGGCAGCAACTGATATAGTTCCTCTTGTTATTATAGAACCAGCTATTTGAAATGAAAGTGTCTATATTAACCTGTCTGTTGTATGGTTATATTAGTCAAAAAGAGTTGGGATTGCTAATGGAGAGTGCAGCAGGGCATGCCAGGAGCAGCACCAAGCACATCTAAAAATTGGGTGTGAAGCAGATGAAGCTACATGTGGTTATTTACAAGCCAAACAACGAAAGCAGCATTCGATAGATGGAGCTAAGTGATCCCATGACTAACAGATCAGATCTAAGCTCTGCAATCCCATAACATTGCATCATAAATGGTTGTGGACAATTAAAAAGTTCACTGGAGAGAAGGCTCTGCAAATATCCTTATTCTCAAAGACGGAGCAAAAGGCAAGGCTGAAGCATTTGCAACAATCTTCAGCCAAAAGTGTCAAGTGGATGATTCATTCCTGCCTCCTCCTGGGATCTCAGCATCACAAATGGCAGCTTTCAACCAATTGGATTCACTCCATTATTTTCTTATTTATTTCTACAGGATGTGGTGTCACTGGCTAAGCCAGCATTTATTGCCCTGCTATAGTTGCCCTTCAGAAGACGGTAGGCGACAAAGGTATAAATACTGGCCTAGCCAGTGATACCCACGTTCCATGAACAAATAAATAATTTTGAAAAAGATCTCTTAATAATTAATTTTTAAATCTTATCTTTAGTGAAGCCCAAGTTGTTGACAAAGTAGAAGCCACAATCCACTGGATAAGGCAGGCACAGAGCTGCACAGTAGCACAGCGGTTAGCACTCCTGCTTCACAGCACCAAGGACCCGGGTTCAATTTCGGCCTTGGGTGACTGTCTATATGGAGTTTCTTTGGGTACTCCAGTTTCCTCCCACAATGCAAATATGTGCAGGTTAAGTAGATTAGCCATGCTAATTTTTATTCATTCACAGAATGTGGACATCACTGGCTAAGCAAGTACTTATTGCTCTTTTGAAGATGGTGGTGAGTTGCCTGCATTAACCAGTATAGTCCAGCCCATAATGCAGCAACAACAACAGTACTGTGGGGAAAGGTTTTGACTCAGCAATTTTGAAGGAACAATAATATAGTCCTTTATGGGGCAAATATGTGGGATTTGGAAGATAGGGCCTGAATAAAATGCTCTGTTAGAGAGTCAGCGCAGGCCTTCTGCTGCCCTGTAGGGATTCAGTAGTTCTAGTCTAAGTACTAGCAATTAATGGGGACATCTAAACTAATGAATGAATGGGATAGGAACACCAAGTAGAGTGAATAAAGATGAAATAGGTAAACTGGCTGATGCAACGTTAGCTCACTTACTAGTGCTGTCCCTCCCTCCCTCCCCCCAAGTCTAATCACCCTAGACTCCTTTATTAATCAAAAATCTATCAAAACACAGTCCCTATATCAACCAGTCCCAAGAAATAGTAAATAGAAAGGACCAAATACCACATGACAGCTTTGTGGATACTGCTGTTTCAATTTCCAGACATTATGGAGAAGAAAAAGTCACTGAAAAAGCAAGTGTTAGGAGCATTTTGAATGAGTAATGTTATGGATAAGTTTAGTGATTTAATTTTATTTTTATATAGCTTAATTATGTTATTTTGTTTGTAGCATTGTATAAGTTTATTCATCAGTGTGACAAGTAGACTTACATTAACACTGCAATGAAGTTACTGTAAAAATCCCTGAGTCACTGCACTCCGGCGCCTGTTCACGTACACTGAGGGAGAATCTAGCACGGCTAATCAGCAATCTTTCAGACTCTGAAGGAAACCGGAGCACCCAAAGGAAATGCATGCAGATTCTGCACAGACAGTGAACCAAGCTGGGAATCGAACCCATGTCCCTAGTGCTGTGAGGCAGCAGTGTTAACCACTATGTCATAGTTTGATAGGTGCAAAACAACATATATGATGTTAAGGATTTCAAAGAGTAAGTCAATTGATCACTTTTTGCGAAATTTATAGACCGGTTCCGTGGCATATACTGACCTTAACTTTTTCCTATTGGTTCAAGTGGTTGTGATTGGCCTACTTTTCATGGTTCCTACATGGCTGAAATCTTCCATTGCTTTAAACAATCAAATCTTGATTACTTTTGTGTTGTAAACAAAATGTTGTATGATGTTTCTTGTGATGGATGAAGTGTGATTGAAGCACACAAAGGACTCCAAGAGAGGGAAGGTGGTAAAGAGATGAAGGGAGAGAGGGAGAGGGCAAGCTCAAGAAAAGAATAAATGGCTGCAGTTCCATAGTTAACAGACAGGGGAAATACAGTAAACTTGACAATAAATAGGGGCTCCCCTTGGCTGCAGATCTGACAAAAATTATGCACTTTACAGCTCATGAAACTGTTACTTTGAATTGAGAAATTAAATGTACAGTAAGTACACTGTGTAAAGAGAGGGATCCAGGATTCAAATCCATTCAAAAAAAAATCTATATGCCACAACGTTTCTCAAGTCAGTAGTGTTTATAAATTGCTGGTTCTATTTTTGATCATGGTTAGACATTGGAAAGGTAGCAGCTGATTTAAGAGTTGACATGAGTTTTATGGATAGGCGGGCTCCCTTTAAACAGGAATAGGCTAAAGCATGGAATCCACGTTTTGATGACACTAAATCAATTGTCAATTCTACAATGAAAAGAAATTGGTGCATTTTGTGTACATATCTTTATACCAGAATGTTAACACCTCGGGAACTGTTCGAAGTGTGTGACAACTGCCCAATTTACCACAATAGAGACACTCATGAGGAATAATATTTTCATAGAATCATAGGATCCTGTCATTGCAGAAGGAGGCCATTTGGCCCACTGAGCTTGCATTGGCAACAATCTCACCCAGGTTCCATCCCCACAATCCAACACATTTACCCCGCTGACACTAAGGGGTAATTTACCACGGCCAATCCACCTAATCTGCACATCTTTGAAGTGTGGGAGGAAACCAGAGCACCAGGAGGAAACCCACACAGATTATAGGGAGAACTTGCCAGAATTGAACCCAGTCCCTTGGTGCTGCGAGGCCGCAGTGCTAACCATTGTGCCACCGTGCCACCATTGCGGTACTCCATAAGGGATTGCATTTTCTTTATCTAACCTTCTTCCTGCAGATACTTTGCAAATCTGAGACGAGTTTCTGACCACCATACCATTCAATCATCAACAATGTCATAACATCACCTAATTCCCTTTGCCTCAGTTCATTGCTGTTAAACCAATCACCCATGCTTTTGATGCTTTGGCACTCAATGAAGTCAATTAGGCCAGCCTCTTACCTTGCAGCTTCTCCAAACATGAGCTCATCCAAATCTCTGCTGCTTGTAATCTTAATCTGCTCTAAGCACTGATCATCCAACAATCCTCTGCTTGCTGACCTACATTGGCTCCAGGTACAGAAATGCCTCGATTTTAAAATTCACACACTCATTTTCAAATTTCTCCACAGCCTTTCCACCACCTCTCTCAGTAATAAGACTGACCTGAAGTGTAGAGGAATTGAAGATCAATTTCTAGGGCATTGCTGCGTGCAAAGCTGGAGGAAAATCATTGGGACGTCAGAGCATTTGTCAATTTCTCTGAACAATTCTCCTTACCAGATAAAAATATATCGAAAAGTGAAAAATAAAGGCTACTTGGCCAAAAGCCAAGTACTATCCAATATTTGCTCTCCAATTGGCGAAGGAAGGCAATGCATTACAAGGACAGACGTATTGGCTGACGAATACTGGAGCATGGAGGCAAATCATTGAAACATAGAACAGAATCATAGAATCCCCACAGTGCAGAAAGAGGCCGTTCAGCCCATCAAGTCTGCATCAACTCTCTGACAGAGAATTCCACCCAGGCCCAACCTCTCGTAACTCCATGTATTTTGTTTGTTCAACAACAGGCTGATAGTTTTACTCTCGTAATAAGCGTTTTGATTCCCAAGTTGCCGAGACAGAATTAGCCTTCGCATCTCCTTCTTAAGTCTGAAGACAGGAAGCTGCTAGGTTTTTTGTCTGTTTTGCTGCCCCGAGGGTATACACTTCTCTGAAAACTGTTGCTTGGATTTCTGTCCATAGGTGATAAAAGTTGGAAATCTAGGATCACATACTGGTTTTAGTGCTAACTAATCTTGAAGAAAGGTGTGTGCCTATGGTGTATTGCTTTTACATTAGAACAACAGGATGGTGGCACAGAGGTTAACACTGCTGCCTCATAATGCCAGGGATCCAGGTTGAATTCCTGGCTTGGGTCACTGTCTATGCAGAGTCTGCACATTGTCCTTGTATCTGTATGGGTTTCTTCTGGAGTACCCAGAGGACATCCATACAGACAGTTCAAAAGACGGCTGGTTAGGTGCACTGACCATGCTAAATTCTCTTTCAATGTATCCAAACAGGGCTGGAATGTGGCGACTAGGGATTTTTCACAGTAACTTCATTGTAGTGTTAATGGAAGCCTACATAAGCCTGTTAAGAATTATATTCTAATACAGCTCTGACAAAGAGTCATTGAGACTAAAATATTGGCTCTATTCTCTGCTCACAAATGCTGTCAAACTTGCTGAGATTTTCCAGCATTATCTGTTTTTGTTTCAGATTCCAGCATCCACAGTATTTTGCTTTTAAAGAAAAGTCATGTTTAAAACCTGTAATTCTTGTAATTGGTAAAAGTTATGCTAATGCTTTGAATTATATCCTAACTTAAATCAATTTATTTGATAAAAGTTTCCAAGTGCGTCATCTGAATTATACCTAGAGTGAAGCACCTTCCAATGCCAAAATCAAATTTAGGATTCTAGGCTAAATTCATAAAACACCTTGGTGTTTCCGATTTGGAACTTAACATAATGCATTTACATATGTTAAAAGGACCTCCGCTCCACATTACCCCTTCTCACAGAATACTGAAACTTTGCCAACATGATGTCACAACAGCTTTATGAAGATGGGATCCCGCCATGGATGCCAAGGTAAGTATAGCCCCATACATGCCTGATGTCATAAGTTGGCACTGCCAGGTTGACATTAATTTGGCATTGTCAGGTTGACACTACTAACCAGCAGCACCAACCTGTGCTGGGGTGGGCTCTCTGGGCAGTCCCATTGAAGGGATTGAGGAGGGCTGATCCTTGTGAAGAGGAAGAGTGCTCCCAAGACTGCAGTGGTAGAGAGTGGTTGAGAGAGGGAAGATTGTGGGGGGGGGGAAAGAATTCCTCACTGCTTGAAAGGTGGGTGGGAGTGACAGGCTGTCAAATTGATGCCTGCGAAGGTGGAGGTGGGGGGAGACGGAGGTGGGGGGATGACGGGAGGGGGGGGGGGTGCCACAAAGTTGACGTGGGGAAAAAGAGCCCCACTGCTTGTGCCGTGATGGGTTGGGGGTGGGGGGGGAGACAGGGTGGGGAGACAAATTAGGGAATGCTAAAGTGAAAGCGGAAAGGAGACTTGGATCCATTCAGTTTCTGTACTGATCAGGGTGTCCTTTAAAGGTGACATCCCAATCTCTTATGGAACTGGCCTTGCCTATTCTATCAGGCTTCACACATTGACTTTCTACCCCCTGAGAGAGGTTCAAGATCGGGACTAAAAGTTCAGCCATGCAGCTGGAGAGTGATGCACCAGTTTTCAGTCAAAGCCTGACACTTTTTAAAAAAAAAAGTCTGGGAAAATTCCACCAATAGATTCTGAACCTAGCTGTGTTTTACACTCTTTGAAGAAAAACTCATGTGTGATGTGCTTGTTTTACATCTTTAAATGTGCACAAAGCATACCAAAGGACTATGTAGTGACTTACGTCTGACTTAAAACAGGCATTGACCTCACTGTTAAATTGATGAGGATCACTTTTAGAAGTCCGGAGTGGACGCCAAGAACAAACATTAACTTCTTTGCATGGGGGTCTGTTCAGTGTCCCTTTCTCTGAGTTCAAATTAACCAGATCTAAATACTGGTTCACCCACGAAAGGGATCACTGGAGGCCGCTGTCAAAATGGTAAGTTTTTTTAAAAACAACATGGAGCCAGGAAGAGCAGGAAGGCTCCCCCCGGCTCCAACACAGTCACATATATTAAGGGCAGCCTCTACTTGGCACCCAACCCTTCAAGTACCGCTGCTGGCCAACACCATCCAATGTAAAGGTCCTCAAGTACCATGACTGAATAAAAGAAACTACTCTCAAGCTAAAAATACAATTCTTCAATGGATATTTAAATCAAAAGCAGAAAAGACTGGAAATACCCAGCAGCTCAGGCAGCATCTGTGGATAGAGTAGCTGATTTAATATTTCAGCTGTTGGTAGGGCATTTCTTCAGTCTGTTCACATTTCCGATGATCAGGCCTCTCTTACATGTATTGCAAAGAAGATAAATTTAAAAACCACAAATCAGCCCCTTCTTGGCTAAGATTCAATTCAACCATGACTGACAAGATGAAATTCTTTCCGATCTGACAGCTGTTATAGGTCCTAAGTGAAATGACTTTGGGCTAATTCCTCTTAGCCATGGAAGCAACTGACGGCCAACAGCTGGAAGCATTTTATTAATCAAACATGCTGAGTCCCTTCTTATACCTGGAATGGACAAGATATTGAGAAACTATTCGTCTAACTGTTAGAGCAAATACGTGAGCAGATAACATGTTCATACTGTGATGTAAATTTACCACAATGAATTAAACAGAAGACTGTGTCCTCTACACTTTGCCCATCCCACTGATCACTGTATTTAAAAAACACATTTTGACAAAGAAAACTAGAATTTTCACAAGCATATGCTAAGTATCTGATGTGAAAACAAAAGAGAATCACTAGATGAAATTAAAACACAGCTGTCAAGATTATCCTTTAAGAAAAGACAACATAAACAAGGTATTTCCACTCTCGTTTCTCCACACAATTAATAATCTTGATTCAAATTCAAAACATTAAGCCTCAATATATTCAACAAAGTGCAAAAGCAAGATTTCTGATCATCAGCCAATGATACTCTAAATCCTGTGATGCCCTTTTGCCTCCCTCATCAAAGCCTTTACATTCTTGCCCATTTCCCCTGGTGTGGTTTGCAGTGAGTCAGAGGACATGGTCCATTACTTGAAGTACCAAGACATTCTGAGCTCTTCATTTTGCTCTCGTCGACATCATGGTCTCCCTTCTGCAACTTCTGTGCTGTTCCCTACTTTGCTGTGCTGACTCACCTGAATACTGCCTTAGCTCACAATAAGTCAATTCTAACATCTTTGTTCTCACACCTCTGCAAATACTACCATGTATTGTGAACACAATGCTGTACCACTCAACAACGCTGTGCGCTTCCCCTCAAAAGTCTCAGGATAAAAAGAGATGGCAAAATGTCAGATTCTGATTGAAAATGTGCATGTGTCTTACCAGCAACACAGCCAGGATTTCACTCCAGAACTTCTACACATTGTGGGGAAAAAAAGCAAGTGGATGGGTTTTGCACCATCATTCTGGCTGGTCTGAGCTATAGTGCCAGCAAACCAGGCACAGCACCATAATCTCAAATTCAAAGTTAAGGTTCCCCTGGTTCAGGCATCTGCCCCACCCCCAGGCTCTGTCCCCAATCGGCAATGCCAGTGTGCCAGGAGACCTTGGTCCTCACTAGCCAGCATGGTCATCATAACTGTTTTCTGTTTTCGCAAACCAGCAATGATTCCCATCGGTGATGGTAGGAACATCTGACCACACTGGAAGCTGCAGCATTAAGTCTTTTAAAAATAATTAAATATATTAAATTAGGTTGACCCGGTTTCATCGTGAGGGGGGGAGTGGATCTCAACTTGAGATCTTGCTGCTATAAATCCCATTCATTCTCACAAGAATTAGTGGTCATAATGGGATATGTGCCTATGGTGAACAGATCCAGAGAATTTTGCCTCCAATCTCCCAGCCACCCGAGGTCACTTCTGACACAACATTCCCGAAAACACACTTAGGTTTTCTGAAATGATTTTTAAAAAGCAGTGAAAGACACGATCCATTAGAAATGTAAAAATCACCATTTATCAAAATAGAGTGATAGAGGAATCTATATTTATCTAACTTTATTCTTCCAATAAAATAAAGGAATCACAGCATACAATTGAATTAAATATCGCTCTTCTGAGAAGAGGTAAGAAAAGCTAGGTTTTAAAGGATCAAAAGTTTTATAGAAAGGAAAAAGTAGGCAATGTGGACAGGCTGAAGTGGCACAGTGGTTAGCAGTGCTGCCTCACAGCGTCACGGACCCAGGTTTGATCCCCACCTTGGGTCGCTGTCTGTGTGGAGTCTGTGCGCACTCCCCGTGTTTGCGCAGGTTTCCTCCGATTCCATCCTACAGTCTGAAAGACATGCTGCTTAGGTTCATTGGCCATGTTAAATTCTCCCTTAGCGTATACGAACAGGCACCGGTGCGTGGCAACTAGAGGATTTTCACAGTAACTTCATTGCAGTGATTGTGTATGCCTAATTGTGACACTAGTAAAGTAAACTTAAAAAACTTATCTATTTCTGGAAGGTGAGCAAAGAGACTGATGGAGAACAAGAAGAGTAATGAAACTAAATGAATCGGCAATGCAGGATGTATTTAGGGATGTATCCTGGGAAAAAAAGAGAACAGTGTCTATGATGCAGGAATTTGCATTTCCACTAGGCCAAGACCAGAGCCTGGGATTATGAGAAGTAATTGCTGCTCACCTTACAATAGAAAATCTGACTAAGAAACCACTTTCCAACATGAAGAGAGTGGTGGACAAGACAATTTTTTTTTAAGAGCAACACAGCACGGGAAACAAGCCCTTCGGCCCAACGAGCCCGCACCGCCGTCATAACTATATAGTAGCAATTCCATTATCCTATTATATTATTCCTATATAATAATATATATATTATTCCTAATATGGAAGACTCTCACTATAGGGACAATTTGTTTCCCAATCAGCCTAAGAGCGAATTTTTGGGTTGTGGGAGGAAACCGGAGTGCCCGGAGAAAACCCAAGCAACCACGGGGAGAACGCGCAAACTCCCGCAGACACCGGCCCAATTCCAAGTGTCTGCACAGCCACATCGATAGTCTCTGAGCTGTCATGGTGCCCTTCAGATGATCCACATAAAGCACTCATTTACGACATGAGGTACCAGGCAACCCATGAATCAACATCCAAGAGCTGTACCCGCACCACCTGCCGAATGCATGCTCAATGTTGGTCAAGTATGGACTAAATTACCTGTGGAAAAAAAGCTGTAGTTAAACAGTCCTAATATATCCCTCTATCTGCATACCGCTCATGTGGCTGTCCAAGAGACCCTTAAACAGCCCCAGCGTGCCTGCTCCCACCACCTTACTCGGCAGTGCATTCCACACCCCCACTACCCTTTGTGTGAAAAACTGCCCTCTAATATTCGTCCTATACATAGCCCCCCCCACCCTATGGCCATGACCCCTCGTCCTATCCATTTCTAAAGGTGGAAAAAGTTTACCTCCATTTACTCTATCTATACCCCTTATAATCTTATACACCTCTATTAGATCCCCTCTAAGCTGACGTCTTTCAAGGGAAAACAACCCCAGTCTATCTAATCGTTCCTCATAGGACAGTCCTTCCATACCAGGCAGCATCCTGGTAAACCTCCTCTGCACTCTCTCCAAGGACTCCACATCCTGCCGATAGTACGGCGACCAGAACTGGACGCAGTATTCCAAGTGAGGCCTAACCAACGTTCTATACAACTGCAACATCAAACTCCTACTCTTGTATTGTTCAGAGATTTAAATGATATGAAATCCAAAAAGCGATATTGTGGAACTTCTCTTGACAGTCAGGGGATTGTAACTTTACAACCCTGGGAGCGCTTCTCTTAGAGACAAAAGGAGAGGCAGTGTAACGGACTGCACACTGAGTGCCACAGTCATGCACACGTCCAGCTGCCAAATTACCAGCATTGTTAGCCCCAGGCCAGAAATCGGCAGAGAGCTGAATAAATTATTTAAATCTCGATTTAAATATCATTAGTGGACCCAAGGCTGAAGTCTCTGGGCTTCTAGCCTCACTCCTCAGCCCCCACCAGAAGTGTTTCAATCCAATGTGTTTTACAACACCTCCTAGTAATGGAGAGCTGATGGTCCGACCCCATTGGAGTCAAGGTAGTTGGGGGGGGGGGCGCAAAGAGGCCCCAAGAGAGTCAGGGGTTAGGGGGATGCCCCTGGCATTGCTCACCAAGCACTGGACGGTGCCAAGGAGACAGGACCAGAGGGAGGTAGAGCCAAATGAGGAACAAGACTTATGAAAGAAGATTGGGGAGAGAGATCAGTGAGGTGGGTGTCCCGCTGCCAGGCTACACTTTGGATAAATGACAGAGGGAGCAATGTCAGAGATTGGGATTGGCCATTGGAATGGGAGGTGGTCGGGGCTGCAGGGTGGGGGGGTGGGAAGAGGGAAAATCAAGGTGAACTGGGGGAGGCAGTTTACGGCTAGCCTGTGAGGCTAGTAATCAGGGGACGTCATACAGCCAGCGTTGCAGGGTTGTGGGACGGGCCAGCAATTGAGAGACTGGCAGTGTGGAGCAAGTGCCAATCTCCACTATGACAGATCGCCATATGCACAGTGGCCAATTCAGCACTTTGCTGCTGGCCTCTCCAGTAGGAATAGGCTTCATCCCCAGGTTTTCATTGCGATTCATGCCAGGGCTGTGTGTGATACACAGTGTGTGGGAAGATTCATCTGTTGGAAAAAGCAGTGAGAGTTACTTCAGTTTTTAAGCAAATTCAGCAGTTAGAATTTTTTCTTGGGAGAATTCCACCACTTGTCCTTGAAAACTAAACAAGTCTACTTACTGCAGTTAAGTGATGTCCCTTACATTTATAAACCTAAGGATATACAAAAAACAGATTTACAGGTGCACAGATGGAGGTAGATATCTGTCATTTAACAGTAATTAAAAGGGGAAATGAATTTTGCTGCAATTGCAACAATCATGCATTCTAATAGAAATTGGAAATGGCAGAGCCACAATGGGTTTGCTGACGTTTAACCGCAGAGGTATCCTTTAATTCTGGTTGATGGTGTGGGAAAAGCCTGATAACCTTTAATGTGGTGAAGGGTAGGGCATGCCAAGTCTGGAAGCGCTGCCTTGTGACATCCGAATGGAACAGTACGTGTAGTGTCTTGTAGCTAGATTTCCGAAAAGTATCTCTGCTTGTATTCTCATGATGTACAGATGCCGGCGTTGGATTGGGGTGGTAAGAACTCAGTAAGAATTGGTGTTGCTAAATTCTTACTGTATTCTCATGCTCAGCCGAGTGAAATATAATCTTGGATCGTAGAGATCCTACAATGCAGAAAGAGACCATTTGGCCCATTGAGTCTGCACCAACCACAATTTCACCCAGGCCCTACTCCCATATCACTACACATTAATCTGCTAATCCCTCGAACCTAAGCATCTCAAGATACTAACGGGCAGTTTTAGCATGGCCAATCAACCTAACCTGCACGTCTTTGGACAGTGGGAGGAAACCCACACAGACACGAGGAGTATGTGCAAACTCCACTCAGAAAGAATGACCCAAACTGGGAATCAAACCCAGATCACCTGGAGCTGTGAAGCTAACCACTGTGCTACCCTGCCGCCCCAAATATGTCAACATTCTAATTACACAATTAAGGTTGATAATTTGATCTTTAAATCTTCACCTTTTTTTCAAATTCAAAAGCTGTTTTTGAAAAACAAACATCAGATAAATTAAATTAAGTCATAATCAGCAAAAACTTTGGTCACAAGAGGTGCTGAAACTATGGGATGGAGTTGTTGGTGGTGGTGGCAGCGGGAGGTTGTAGGAAAATGAGAGGAGATGGGGGACTTTCCCAGCTTCCTTGCATGCAGGGAGTTAAACTGCTCAGAAATTCACTTTGGCTTGACATCCTGCAGATTTTCCATCCTTCTGTGAGTTTCCCTGAGCTGTGTTCCCAAAACAGCACAGAATTCCTTGCATCTGGCAGGAAACCAATTAAGGTAATTAAAAGGACAATAATGTGCTTTTAAAATCCTGAATTTTGATTTTTCCAGCCAGGTTACTGGTTTCCAGATCAGCAGCAGGAACACCAAGATGGGTTCACAGCAGGAAAACACATCTTTAGTGAAACTGACAAACTGGGAAGACTTCACCCAACAAAATGGAAGAGCTCCTGCCTTGAATCAGAGAGAATGCTGTGCAAAACATTGTTTCACTTGTACAGTAACTATTACCACATGATTGCCCACTTCTTCAAAGACAGCTCAATGCTCAGCATCGCACTCACCTTCAGCTGCAATTAAAATCATTGAATCTCTACAGTGCAGAAGGAAACTATTTGGCCCAAGTAGTCGGCACCAACTCTCCAACTCAGTATCTTGCTCAGGCCCCATCCCATAATCCACACAATCCATATTAACAACGTAATGCATATATTTTGGGACACCATAAGGGGAAATTTAGCATGGCAAATCCACTCAACCTATACATCTTTGGATTGTGGGAGGAAACCAGAGCATCAGAAAGAAATGCACACAGATATGGGGAGAACATCCACACAGACAGTCATCGAAGGCCAGAATTGAACCCAAGTCCCTGGCGCTGATAGGCACCAGGTAACCACTGTGCTGCCCCAATTCCTTGCTGCCAACTTCACCAAAAGGCAAGAAGCTGATGCAGATTCCAGGTGGGTCTAGGACAGAACTCTACCCACACTTTACCAAACTCCTCTAATAGCATTCAGTATAATACTTCCTTGCACTCTGCAGCAGTAAGAAGTAAAATCAAAAGCAGCTCATCTAGAAATCCCATCATACTCTCCTTAAATAGTGCAAATGGCAATGATAAATGTTCAACTGGGAGTGGTTAAGAAAGGGCATTAGCAGGATCCGTAGGTCAAAATGACTTATACTGAAGCAGCCTTAGATGTGCTCCCATCTGCCCATTCTGCATGCTTCCAATGTGTGCATAACACAAGCTTGAACTTTTGCAACCGTATTGCCCTGCACGAGTTGCACCAGGAATGGGAAGAAACAATACAGCCAACATTTTTGGAATTCCAGAGTAAATTTCCTGTCCAAGAAATTTGAATTGCTGAAGAAAATGGAGGATGAAGAAGAGTTCTGGAAGAATTCATTCCAGTCCATCCTCCACCAGATGGATCATTCATGTACTATGTGATTATGTTTAAAAATTCCTGGATGAACGTCTAGAGACACACATTTTTCCCAAGTTAAGAAAAAATACTAATGGATTCTGCCTGTATTGCATTAATTAAGGTGATTGAGCATTAAGTACTGAGGAATCTAAATGGAATTTTCAGTTTCATCAGAAGATAAATCTGCACTGAGAACAAAGAAAAGTTATATGAAGATTAACACAGAGAAATGCAATAAAGAAAATATTTTAGAAATGTTAATAGTTGAAATGGAGAGCACATAATTGAAAAAATAAATAAGCATTATTATAACTTATTATAACAAATTCAAGTGCAATCATCTGTGAACTTTCTTCATGATCTTCTGGATTTCCATTCACTGTAATAGTTAGAACTCTTGGATAATATTTCTAATAAACAAATAAGCCTCAAGAACCACCAGCCTCATCTAAATTACAGATTTCAAATAACAGTTATTTAACGAAGAGAAGGAAATGCTGGCCCCCATCCAATCTTCATTCCATAACTACTAAATCCATCTCTCTGACAACAGTCTAATATTAAGCCTGTCTGTTCATAAGCTTGGTGTCACATCCGATCCCAAAATTATATTCGACCTCATCATTGTGCCATTACTAAGATTGCTTGTTTGCACTTCCAGAACACCACCAAATTTCATCCTGTCTCGATGCCGCTGAAACTTTCAGTCATGCCTCTGTTAGCTTCGCACTTGACTATTCCACTACATTCCTGACTGGTCTTTCACATTCTACCCTCTGTCAATGGGACTCATCCAAGACTCTGCTGCTCATGTCTTAACTCACAGCAAGTCCTCTTCCGCTATCATTGCTTTGCTTATTGACCTATGTTGGCTCCTGACATGCAATTTCTTCATTTTAAAATTCTCATCTTTTGCTTAACAATTGGAGATATTGGCACTCCTTTGATGATGACCTCTTCTGCCTCTCCAAACCTAATGCCTCCACCTTTGATGGCAATGCCTAGGCATCAAACACTGGAATACCCTTCCACAACATCACTGCCTCTCCCTACCAATTAATGCCCCTTCCCTTCTGAGAGTCAAACCAAATGACATAAAGGCATAAAATTATTACGGATGCTGGAATCTGAAATAAAAATAGAAAATGCTGGAAATCCTCAACAGTGGAGACAGAAAAGAGCCAACATTTTGAGTCAGGATGATCCTTGGTCAGAAGTGACTACATGTTGAATTCGCTTTAGAAAGTCACTATTGAACCTGCCTCTTCAGCTTTTCAGGAAACACTTTCCAGCTCTTCAGAACTCTACAAAATATTTACAGGATTCTGAAATGGCAGTGTAAAATTCTGGCTATTCTCTTAACTTCTAAACTTTTAAGAACAGAGCCCTTTGATCAATTACAATCATACTGGAAGCCATATCAAAGGCTTAAACACATGTTTTAATACATGTTCTAATATATATTACCATACACCTTTTAAAAAGACATGTCAAAAATTCCCGATCTCAGACAATGAATTTCATGACTCCTTTGAGGAGCAATCCTGCAAAAGCTGGCTTGACACCATCAAAGTTATTGTGCTTTTAAATGCCCATCACAATGGAGCTGGCAAAGACAGGAGCACTGTGTGCGGGTGTCACTATGTACATTCTATTCCCACACCAGCAAAAGTAGCCTGAACTGGAAATAGTGGAGGGAATCCCACACATTAATCCCACCCACATTTTTTAAACCCTTCGGTTCTAAAACATGTTTAACTATGGTACGTCAGGAGAAAACGTTAACTTTTCAAAAACTGCCAGAGTCTTTTACACCCACCTGAACAGACCCGGCTTTAAATGTCTCATCAAAACAGTAACAACTAAATAAGGGCAGCAACCTGTCAGCAATGCACTGAATAGTTAGTTTACATCACGTGTTAAATCCTGGAGGGAGGCTTCAACCCAGATTCTTTGGTCACTGAAGCAAAAGTGTTACAAATTGTTTTATGTAGACTCTTCACAATTTGCAAAGTCATACAGATGCAAAAGATAACAAAGCCATGGGAAGAATGACTAAGTCCTATAGATGTTCTTCCCATTCTACTGGAGCAAACATCTAAATCTTTCAGTGCAAATTTTAAAACTGTATTCTGCCATTAAGCAATGCCAGAATTGGGCTAATTATTTTAATCAAAAACACACATTTACACAAGACATTTATAGTAAAAAATGCCACGTTAAAACCTTTCAACTGAGAAGTATTAAATAAGGAAAATTTGCATTTCGCCATGATTGCCTCGGTATCTACAATGCTTTTAGAGAACTTTTGAACCAGATATTGATGAGCAGAAAACTAGCAGAGGCATTAAAGTTTTCTGCTGTGGCAGAAAGATTCTCTGTCAGTGACAGCACAAAGTTAAAATGTTATATTAGAAAGTGACTTTAACATAGCAAAATATTCCAAGGCGCTTCATAGGAACATTATCAATGGATTTTGAGACAGGTGAACAAAGATTTGGTCAAAAAGTTAGCTGTGTTAGAGCAGGAAAGAGAGGTGGAAAAGTTTACTGTGGGAATTACAGAGTCTGGAGCTTAGGCTGAAGGAACAGCTCCCAATGGTGAAGCAATTAAAGTTAGGGGTGTACAAAAAGCCAAGAAATTGAGAGTTATAGAGCTGGAAGATGTCACAGAAATAGGGAGGGTACAGGGATTCAAAAACAAAGGTGTGAATTTTGAAATCAAAGTGTCGCTTAACTGGAAATCAATGTGAGTACCAGGGTTAGTGAATGAACAGGATTTGATGTGAGTTAGGACATGGATTTTTGAATGACCTTAAGGTTATGGAGGGAACGGGAGAATGGGGATGGTGTTAAGGATGGATAATTGCCCAAGGATGCATTAGAATGGTCAGGTGAGGAGGGAAAAAAGGATTCAACATTAGATGAGCAGAGACAGGGGGTGGAGTGAGATGATCGATATAGGCAGCCTTTGTGATGGCACTGGTATGTGTTGGAAGTTGATCTTGAGGTGAAATAAAACATCAAGGTTGCCATTTAGCCCCAAAGAAAGAGATGGTGTCAAAGTTTAAAGTTAAAGTTAAAATTTATTTATTAGTCACAAGTAAGGTTTACATTAACACTGCAATGAAGTTACTGTGAAATTCCTCGAGTCACCACACTCTGGCATCTGTTCAGGTCAATGAACCTAACCAGCACGTCTTTCAGTACGCACGAGGAAACTGAAGCATCTGGAGGAAACTTACACAAACACGAGGAGAACGTGCAAACTCCATACAGACATTGGCCCAAGTGGGAATCAAACCCAGGTCCCTGGCGCTGTGAGGTAGCAATGCTAACCACTGTGCCACCCACACTGGCTAAGAAGTTTTTTGAAGGGATATAGCTATGGTCTTCCCAATAGTTAATGGGAAGAAAGTGTGCCTGAAATACTGGATATTAGATAAGCAGTATGCCAATCTAGAGACAGTGAATAGGATCAGGGAGCGTGGATAGTATGGCGGATTATAATCCTAGTTTCTTTTTTGGAACAATACTAGACCTGGCAAATTTCTGAGATGATCACTGTCAATTTAAGGTAAGCTGGAATAGTTGCTCCTTACCCATTCTGTCCATGCTCTTCATGATCTAATACAACTTGATCACTCCTCGTTTTCTCTGCTCCAATCTATCTTCACAACTTAAATGTTCCATCCCAGGCAGCATCATGGTGAATCTCCTCTGCACTAATTCCAGTGCAATCACATCTTTCTGACAATGTGGCGACTAGAACAGCACATGGAACTCTAACTGTAGCTTCTACACAACTCCAACATAACTTCCCTGCTTTTGTAATCTATGCCTCAATTGATAGTGGCAACTATTACATATGCCTTTTCACAACATTACTAACATGTCCTTCCTCTTTCAGATATCTTGTAAGGGGATGAAAATTTCTCCTCAGTAATGTAACTCAACATCAAAGTGCAAATGGAAACAGGGTTCACAAATTAGTGACATAGAAGACTATGTAAGACAATATAAATTCCAAACCATATAAAAGATTGCAAAAGAACCAAGCATGCAATTTACATTTTGGTGAAACAGTCAGCTGCAAGATTAATAGTTCCAGGGAAAGCTAGATATTACCAACCTATTTCCTGTGCAGAATTCAATTTTTAAATATGAATATTGTTACAGAAAAATATGTAAGCAGAATATTAATCAATTATGTAAGTGACATAGTGAGAAGATTCAAGTACAGGAGCAGAGGTGTCTTGCTGCAATCATACAGGGCCTTTGTGAGACCACACCTGGAATATTATGCACAGTTTTTGTCTCCTTATACAAGGAGGAATTTTCTTGCTATAGGACGAGTGCAGAGAAAGTTTGCCAGACTGATTTTTGGGATGGCAGTATGACAAGAGATCAAATCAGTTGGGATTATATTTGTTGGAGTTTAAAAGAATGAGCAGAGGGAAAGCTGAGAGAAACCTATAAAATTCTAACAGGACTAGAAAGGGTTGATGCAAGAAGGATGTTCCTGATGGTTAGGGTGTCCAAAACCAGCGACCATAGTTTAAGGCTAAGGGATAAAACTTTTCGGTCTGAGATGAGAATTTATTCACCTAGAGACTGGTGAGCATGTGGAATTCACTACCACAGAAAGCAGCTGAGGCCAAAACATTCTACATTTTCAAGAAGGAGTTAAATATTGCTGTTGGGGCAAGTGGGTCAAAAGAGATGGTGGGTAGTAAGGCAGAATCAGCCATGATCAAAATGAATGGTGAAGTAGGCTTGAAGGGTCAAAAGGCCTTCTCTTGTTCCTATTTCCTATGTTCTATAAATTCTGAATAGAAACCTACAGAGTTAGTGAAATGCTTCTGTCCCAATTAAGGAGAGCAAAACCAATGCTGAGCTCTAAAAGTTATATCATAAGAGAAGCCAAAATGAATCCAGCAAACCTAAAAGTCCAATGTCTATTTTCAATATTATACAGCTCCTGGATTGCGTAACTGATTTTCAATGTATAGTTATTGTAAGGATAAGATGAAGTTGACATAGTCCCAGATGTCCATAGGCTACTATATCCAATGAGGGGAGAGCTGACTGGTGATGATTTAACCTGAGGATCGCCACACCTCAGGGAAAGAGCAAGGTGCTGAAGGCAGGCCTTCATGAATGGCCTCAGCCAGTATGTTAATTAAACCCACATCGTTGGCGTCACTCTGCATTACAAACCAGCCACCCAGCCAACTGAGCTAACTAACTCTTGTAAATGGATCTTTATTTCCCAAATAAATTTGCATCAATTATTAACTGAGATAACATAAGAACATAAGAAATAGAAGCAGGAGTAGGCCATCCAGCCCCTCGAGCCTGCCCCGCCATTCAATAAGATCATGGCTGATCTGTAGTGGTTCAGTACCGCTTTCTCCCCATAACCCTTAATTCCCTTGTCAATTAAAAACCTATCCATTCCTGACTTGAACGTATTCAGTGAGGAAGCCTCCACCACCTCATCAGACAGAGAATTCCAAAGATTCACCATCCTCTGCATGAAGAAACCCCTCCGCAACTCCGATCTGAACCTCCCCCCCCTCTAATCTTGAGGCTGTCCCCTCTAGTCCTGCTACCTTTGCTAAGCAGGAAGAGATCTCAACCTCTACCCTATCAATCCCCTTCATTATCTCATTTGTCTCTGATCCCCTTTCAGCCTTCTAAACTCCAATGAGTACAAACCTAGCCGATTCAGACTCTCCTCAATCCAATGCCCTCATCTCCGGTATCAGCCTAGTAAACCTTCTCTGCACCCCAAGGCCAATATATTCTTCCTCGAATGCGGCAACCAAAATTGCACACAGTACTCCAGCTGCGGCCTCACCAGCTACAACAGAACCTCCCTACTTTTATATTCTATCCTCCTAGCTATAAAGGCCAACATTGCATTTGCCTTCTTAATCACCTGCTGCACCTGCATACTGTGTTTTTGTGATTCGTGCACAAGGACCCCCATCGTTGGGGGTTTTGTGCACAAGGACCCCAAAGCTGCATCGTCGCATGCTGCAGCTTTTCTCCATTACCTTCCTACCATTATTCTTACCAAAGTGGATAACCTCACGCTTGCTAACATTATACTCCATCTGCCAGGTCCTCGCCCACTCACTCAACCTATCCAGATCCCTCTGCAGGCTTTCCACACCTTCCACGCAATTTGCTTTTCCAGTCATCTTCGCGTCATCAGCAAATTTTGTCACCCTGCACTCTGCCTCCTACTCCAGATCATCTATGTAAATGGTAAATAGTTGAGGCCCCAGCACCAAACCTTGGGGCACTCCACTAGTCACCAGCTGCCAATCAGAATAGAACCTATTAATACCTACCCTCTGCTTCCTATTAGACAACCAATCCTCTCTCCAGTCTAACACCCTACCCCTGACTCCCTGCACGTTAACCTTCTGCAGCAATCTTTTGTGAGGCACCTTATCAAACGCTTTTTGGAAATCCGAAAACACCACATCTCCCGGTTCCCCTCTATCTACCGCACTAGTCACTTCCTCATAGAACTCCAATAAATTCGTCAAGCACGACTTCCCCTTAACGAATCCATGCTGTGTCTGCCTGATCAAACCATTCGTATCCAGGTGCCTCATTATTTCTGCTTTGACTACAGATTCAAGCATTTTTCCTACTACAGATGTTAAAAGGTCCTTCCGTCTTTGATTCCTGATGAAGTGACACATTCATGATGGTCATTTCTTTTTAATAATTCTTCTTACTCTGTTTGAAGATTAGGGGTTAGTTATAATTTAGCTTGGACTTAATTAGCTTTGCCAAAAATTCAGTTGACTGTAGCTTAGGGCAATCAACATAATATCATCTTATCAAATAGTACACTGTGGTAGATCTCGCAACAGTTTGCAAAACAATTTTATCAATGTTTCACCCTTTGGCAAGTTTTGTAACTTTAAGAGTGAATTTCCTTTTATCAGGAATTACGCTAATGGTTTAAGATACGGTAAGATTTATCATTTAAGGGAGTTTCATGACGATTTAGTATGAGAGATAACATTCTTAACCTTTTCAGAGAATTAATTCTTTTTTTTCAAGCCTTTATTTATAGGAAAAGACTGCAAGGAACTACAAAAGGTCATGAATGTAGCCCAATCCATCATGCAAACTAACCTTGTAACCCCTCATTATGGCCAGATTTCTTCATAGCAATGAGATTGAGCTGAGTCCTTTCAGCATTTGTATGGAAACAGAAACTGGGATTTTGGATGTCGCCAAGGAGCTGGATGTAGAAACATAATAGGAAGGGGGAAGGAGGGATCCTCAGAGAGCACCAGAAGAAAATATGTGGAATTGGGAAGAGACAATAATTCAGGCGAAGGTGGTGGGTGGCAACCTGACTATTTAAGGAACAATATCCTCAAAGATGGCATGTCTTAGGTGTTCCTTTTTCCCCATTTGCAATTATCAATATTTTTATGTAGAGATTGAATGTATGCAAACTTTCTCCAAACGTTGGAGAAATTAAAGTTGCTGACAGCACTGTGCATGGTTTAGAAGCCATTTGCTGAAATACTAATTTGATAAAATACCCTGGGCAAATGTTAATACATTCAAAATTATATTGCACTCCAGAGGGGGAATTACAAATATTGTGCCATGAACAGATTTATTGCCAGTTCTACACGACCAGGGAAAAATCATGGTTTGCTATTTAATGCATAAGGTTTGTTTATTTAATGATGTTGCATGTTTATTTTGAGCTGTGATTTAGATTAGACCCATTTCTATTTTATATCCTTGCTGCCAGCATTTAATTAAAAAAAGGGAGGACTGTGGCTATTTCAAAGTTAGCACTAATAGGTATAAAATATCAATGATCCATATTTTGGCATTGGGATATTTTCTATCTCCTTTGGTGGACAGTCAGCATTGGGCTCTGATTCCCACCATTTGGTTGTCATGTTTAGTTTTTACCTCATGTTGAAAACTTCAGAATTAGGAACCTTTGTGGGAGTTTCAGCATATTACTTGCTACACCGACAACACCTTGATATTGGTCACCTGACACATTGGGTAATATTTAATAAAAAAAGGCAAAGGACTGCGGCAATTTCAAAGCAAGCATGAAACAAAGTGAGCACGAAACACGTTTAGCACTTAAAGTTAGCACTAACCTCAACTTTTTCAGAAGATTAAGGAAATTTGGCATGTCAGCTACAACTCTCACCAACCTTTACAGATGCATCACAGAAAGCATTGTTTCTGGTTGTATCTCAGCTTGGTATAACTCCTGCTCTGCCCAAGATCGCAAGAACTACAAAAGGTCATGAATGTAGCCCAATCCATCTTGCAAATCAGTCTCCCATCCACTCTGTCTACACTTCCCACTGCCTCGGCAAAGCAGCCAGCATAATTAAGGA
The DNA here is from genome assembly GCA_024679065.1 of Sphyrna mokarran. Classification (NCBI taxonomy): domain Eukaryota; kingdom Metazoa; phylum Chordata; class Chondrichthyes; order Carcharhiniformes; family Carcharhinidae; genus Sphyrna; species Sphyrna mokarran. The sequence goes on from JAGIQG010000017.1 coordinate 47,587,736, forward strand.
CCCTATACATTCCAGACATTTTCTCTTCTACTTTTTTTCTTTGGGAAAAAGACACAATAGTCTGAGTTTATGTACCAACTAACTCAAGAACAGCTTCTTCCCTGATGCTGTCAGACTTTTGAATGGACTTAATTTGCATTAAGTTGATCTTTCTCTACACTCTAGCTTTGTCTATAACACTGTATTCTGCATTCTTTCCTTTCCTTCTTTATGAACACTATGTTTTGTCTGTATAGCATGTGATAAACAATACTTTTCACTGTACATTAATACATGTGACAATAATAAATCAAATCAAATTTCATGGCCACGTTATGGCAGGGTGGGATCATAGAGTATACGAAGCCATTCAAAAGCCCACTGACTTCGACGGGACTGGAAAATCCACCATAAGGAGGGACTATAAAATCCCACCACCCTTTTTTGCAGAATACCTTCATTCCCTCATCAATTAAAAAGTGAGTAGATTCCTGGTTATCCAACTGGATGGTAAATCAATCAACCTTGGTTCCCCATCGGCAATAAGCAAAGTGAAAACTTTTTACTGCATACCTGATTTCTTTCCAGGGTGCTAGTAGCAGTAGTAGGAAACTGCGATAATCAGAGAGTCAATAACCCAATTCTTAATAGATAACATTGCCACGTGGATCGGAAGACTATTGTATGCTGTACATGGGAATTCTCAGGAGAGTTTTACAAGATCAGGCTCTCACTAAGTTTAGTGGAACTCACTTTCTTATATAGCAGTGAATGGGATGAGGTAGGAGGTCAGGTGTTCTCACATGTCAGTGCAAACTTGATAGGCCAAAGGGCTTTCTGCACTGTATGATTCTAGGTGATAGATGTTGTGGGTTTGTAAGATGTTTTCATGCATGAGTACACACAGCTGAACAATAGTTCCGGATTTCAGTGTTTAAAAAGAAAAATTTTCCATGAATTATAACATAAGTGATAAAATGCTTGAGTTTACCATCAGGTTAAGTTATATAATATGCCGTTTAAACTCATATTTAGGACTGTTCTTAAGTTGCAAGCTTCCTTTCCTGAGGCTTTTGCTGGTTATCCAAGTTGACAGATACATACTCAGTCACCTCTTTGCAATTTGTATTTCTTTTGTTACCCACCCTTAATTACCCTTTCAGAAGGTGGTTGTGCACTACTTTCTTGAACTTCTGCAGCCTATGTAGCATAGGTACAACAACAGTGCTGTTAGGAAAGGAGTTCTGGGTTATGACCTAACAACAATGAATTAACCTCATTTTTACTCTTTCCTACAACTGTACGTGAGTATAAGTTAATAAATACTTGACAAGTTAATGAATACCAACCAATTCATAATTTCAGAGTAGTTTTTGAACAAAATGACTCTGACAGTGTCAATCTTGTCCCCTACGGACATATATGCATTGTATATAAATGTCTTCAATATCCAATACAATGCCAGTTTCAATCAAAGAATGGCAGGAAATTTAAGACTGGATTACAGTAATAAGGGAAGACCTATTCAGATTCTTAAGACAATGGAGCAGGAATGTCACATTGCAATGAAATTGCACTGTAAATGGAATTGAGAAATTCCACTTGTCAACCTACCACAGCAAATCATTTTCTAAATGGCAAACTGTGAAACAATGCAAGCCATCAGCTTGTTTGCATCAATTGCCTTTAACTTTCCATCTATGTTGCATGAATTTCTTTCTTTCTATGCTATTCTCTTTACTGTTGCAGGATTTCAGATAATGGATTTGTGATCCGTGAACTATTTTCATACATAAGCTAGATTGCCACAATTGTGTAATGTTGCTTAGTCAGAGTTTCAGATAAGATATTAAATCGATGTGTCCCTTCAGATTACATTATTCGAAGGAAAGCTGGGAGCTGAATGTGTGTCCAGGTCAACAGTTCTCCCTCAACCAATATCCTCAAAAGAGACTAAATGACTAATCTTTTCTACTGAGGAGCCATGTTACTTACATACCAGCTTGTCAGCCAGCATGATAACAGTCATTACGTTCCCAAAATAATCGATTGACCACGAAGAGCTTTTAAGATATCCAAAAGATGTGAAAAATCAAAGACTACATTCTAGCACACTGCCCGTGTTCGTCTTGGTGAACCAGAACTAAATCAAGCAGACCACATAAACTGTATTTGTGTTCTTTCCTCTCCAGTGAAGACAGACAAGCTTGTGATCCCCATTCAAGATGGCCACCATCCAACTACCACCCATGATTGGGAATGAAACCCTGAGTATTTTTATTAGTATGTTAATATTTCAGAATTTTAGCAAATGTAGGTTTTGAGATCTGGTCTGGTATTAATAACTGAACTGAATCTTGCAAGATCCCTGATTTTAACTGGTGACTACAAGAAATGTTTAGTGTTTATCTGGTTTATCACTTGAACAATTGTCAATAAAGTTGTGAGATAATGTGCTACCTGTCACAATTTATTGACTCTTCTCACTACATTGATCTGAAGATGGAGTCATCAGTATTTTCCTTTCATCAAGGAGCAAGAATGAATCATGCTGATGTGTTTAATCACAGTAACTTATTTAAATGAGTACTTTTTAGTAAGGTGCAATAATTTTTACTTCCTTATTGCTGGGAACATTTTTCCAGAGTTTTATGGTTACATGACGCAGCCAGTGCTATATACATTATCCATTAGCTGCATACGTTAAAAGTGGACCTGAGGCTGCAAGGTGGCACACTGGTTTACATTGCTACCATACAGCACCAGGGACTCGGGTTCAAATGCAGATGAGTGACTGTCAGTGTGGAATTTGCACATTTTCCCTGTATCTGTGTGGGTTTCCTCCAGGTGCTCTGTTCTCCTCCCACAGCCCAAATATGAGCAGGTTAGGTGGATTGGCCATGCTAAATTGCCCTTAGTGTCAGGAGGACTAGCAGGGTAAAAACATGGAGTTACGGAAGTATTTATCCTGCTAGTCCCCCTGACACTGAGGGCAATTCAGCATGGCCAATCAATGTAGGGTTACAGAAGTTGGGCCTGGGCAGGATTATTATCAGTGCAGGATTGATGGGCCAAATGGCCTCCCCCTGCATTGTAGGGATTCTATGATAGAATGAGTGAGAGTTGGGGTGGCACAGTGGCACAGTGGCACAGTGATTAGCAGTGCTGCCTCACAGTGCCAAGGGCCTGGGTTCGATTCCCACCTTGGGTTACTGTCTGTGCGGAAGTTGCACATATCTCCCCATTTTTCTGTGGGTTTCCTCCAAGTGCTCCGGTTTCCTCCCACAGTCTAAAATGCGCAGGTTAGGTTGATTGGCCATGCTAAATTGACCCTAGTGTTGGAGACATTAGCAGGATAAATGTGTGGGGGGAGGCCTGGGTGAGACTGTAGTTGGTATAGACTTGATGGGCTAAATGGCCTCCTTCTGTACTATACAGATTCTATGATTCTGTGATAACACACTTAAATGTGGGGGGGAGGGGGGAATTGTAGCTGCAAGAAATGATGAAATCATTTGAAAACCAGTTTGTACTCTAATACTTGAATCAGGCAAGCAAGCACACCTCATGGTTTTCCAACGCTATATGAAGGTTTTGCTGGGATAAAGAGGGTGGGGTGGGGGCCGGGGGAATATCCTACGTTTGCATAGGGGCAGGTGCAATGTTTCCTATAAACAGTGCAGCTCAATCCAAAAGTCCACAGGCCATACACGTCTGCCTCATTTAAACTACCACTTGTGCAAGGCCATACATTCCAAATCAAAAACATTAGCAGGCATGTTGAGCAGAAAGTCCACCAGACCTAGCAATCAGAGATCAATACCAGGAGCACTGCTCCAAGAATTTGCAGATAATGCTGGAAGAATTTAACAGTCTCACACAGGTATTATATCTGAGTTTGACGACACTTGAAGTATTACAAACAGTTTTGATCTTTGTTGCATAAAAAGGATATCATTGTGAATGACATCAGTGTATAAAAAGGGGGCACTGGAGAGAGGGCAATAAAGGTTTACAGAGATTATAAGCAAACAGCAAAGTTACGCCCATCAGAAAAGGATAAACAGGTGGGTTTCTTTTCACTTGAAAAGAAAAGGCCTAATAGCTCTCTTTAAAATGACAGAAAGTATCATGGGTAGACACAGAGTGAATGTTTCATTTGTGAGAAAGAGCAAAGTTAAAGGTTACAAAGATAAGACAGTGAACAAGAACTAAATCACAAATCCAGTAGCAATTTCTTTACCTAGAAAACAGTGAGAATGTGAAACTCTCAACAATAGGGAGTGGTTGAGGTGAATCATGTAGATGCATTTAAAGAGATGCTAGATACAATTAATGGAGAGATGTGAATAGAAGGGTTGTTTTGATTGAATTAGACAAAGTGGGATGGGAGAAAGCTTGGGAGCAAAGTCAAAGTCGATGTGGAGGCCAAACTGCCCATTTCCATGTTGTGCATTCTATGTTGCCTGTTTAAGCGTGTTCACCTTCAAATGGTGTATTCAAACTGCACAACTGGCTTCATCCACTACCCAATTCACTCAGCTCAAATCTTTAACAGTCAGTACTCAATCCTAAAATCCATACACTTGATCACACTCTCAGAAAATTAGCACAGTTACAGTCCTCACACTCTCATTTCATAGCTTGCACAATGACAGCTATTCAACCTTCAATAGTCACATGATCCAAACATTTGGCAGGACACTTAGTGGCACATTTTCTTCAACATAAAAGTGGGTTTCAACAAAGAACTGGAGGAGGCCAAGTGCACTGCATGTGCACTCACAAGGAACAGACAGAGCTGGCCATCATGGAAAGGAATATTGTTGAACCTTTTCCTAATGATGACACCAAAGTGATGGATGAGGTTATCTATACGACACCCCTACCCCTCCACACACACAGGCTCTGCTCTCAGAGAAGATCCAATGGGTGTGCAATACCAATTACACGGTGCATCAGACAGCCTGCAAGAAAACCTCCGCTTAACATAAGGAGTCATGATGTGGAGATGCCAGCGTTGGACTGGGGTAAACACAGTAAGAAGTCTCACAACCCCAGGTTAAGGTCCAACAAGTTTATTTGATAGTAAAACCACAAGCTTTCGGAAAGCGGTTCCTGCATCAGGTCAGTGGAAAGTTTTGATCAAGGCATATAAAGGCACACACAATTTACAGAATACTGATTAGAATGTGAGTCTTTACAGCTAATCTGCTGTTCAAGTCTTAAAGATGCAGACAATGTGAGTGGAGATAGCATTAAGCATAGGTTAAAGAGATATGTATAGTCTCCAGACAGGACAGTAGGTGACATGTTATTAGTTCAGGCAAGTCATGGGGGTTCTCCAAAGCGGCCTTCATGACACGAGTGCAGACTCGCTGAGCAGACACTGATACCAAGTTCCACACATATGAGAACAGCCTCAACTGGGATCTTGGGTTCACATCACACTATCTGTAACCCCCATGACTGCACAATTTGCCATCAGAATGCTGCAGCAGAAGCTGAAGCTATGGCTGTCATGGTTCTAGATATCACTGTTTAAAGATTGCTGCATCACTTCAATAATCTGATCTCCAACAGGATTGCTGAGGAACTTCCCCAGAGGGATGGCACAGGTTCCATGGAGAATGAAGCCCCTTTACTCTGAGGATGACACCATTTGATCTCCTACTTTTGCTACTCCCACAATGCACTTTACTGTTAGCAATGCAAACCCAGTTACCATTCATGATGAGAAGCTGCAAATGGAAGAAAACTTTAATCTAGGCCCAATGTAACTTGAAATTGTGTGCCAACGTCATTTACAGTTTCCCCAAATGAAGGTCAGCAATCCTCCCCACCATGCAGCAACGACTGGAAAAGCACCTCAGAAAAAGACTAGGGCAGGCAAAGAAACTTGGACGAGAGACGAGGAAAGCACAAGAGTGAATGGTTTAACTTTATGGTGATAGGTCATGACTGAATTTATAAATTGGATTGATTTCTGATAGATTTAAGCATGTATTGTTGGAAAGAGCTTAACATGATGGTCAAGGATAGAGGAAAGGTAAGGTATGGGAATGAGGAAGTGTAGTTGAGTTTATTGGTATTGCATACTGATTATTTCACCTCAGTAAAAGCAGATTTCTATTTTGAAAATTCTCTTCTCCTTCATGGTCATCCACTTGTTCCTGTTCCTTAGATTCTCAGCTGATTGGTGATGACAAATGCTGTCCCCTTATAATTGCCTTATTGTACGACAGAATGAGCAATCATGACTACCGCCAGGCATTCACTTGCATGATGCACTGCCTATGACCATGCACATTTGAATGAGTGGGATTATGATGAGTTCATGAAAAGATGGCGCCTGTGTACGCACACACTCAGAGGTCGAGCTACAAATCAGTACAATTAGCAATAACCGAGGTAAATAAGAGATTGGGCCTTGGAATAAACATCTAGAAAACAAAGGTTCTCTACCAGCCAACTCGTGCACACAAAACTGTCCCCTGACCATTAAGACCCAAGTTGAGTCCCTGGGCAACATGGATCAATTCCATACCTGGGAAGCCTCCTCTTGGCATGAGCAAAAATTGACAATGAAATCCAGCGCTGACTCCAATGTGCTAGTGCAATTTTTGGATGCCTGAGAAACAGAATGTTCAAAGTCCCGTACCTCAAATCCAGCACCAAGCTCATGGCCTGCAGAGTAGCTACGGTTCCATAGAACCCCACAGTGCAGAAAAAGGCCCTTCGGCACATCAAGTCTGCACCGAACACAATCCCACAAAGGCCCTACCCCCATATCCCTACACACATTATATCCACTAATCCCTCTAACCTATGCATCCCTGGACTCTAAGGGGCAATTACTTAGCACGTCCTATCAACCTAACCCACACATCTTTGGACTGTGGGAGGAAACCGGTGTACCAGGAGGAAACCCACACAGACATGAGGGGGATGTGCAAACTCCACACAGACAATGACCCGAGCCGGGAATCGAACCCAGGACCTTGGAGCTGTGAAGCAACAGTGCTAACCACTGTGCTACCACGCCGCCCATGACCTTGCGTGCATCAGAAACATGGACAATGAACAACAGGCACCTCAGATCTCAGGAGAGGTATCACAACGTTGCCTCTGCAAAATCCTGCAAATCCACTGGCAGGATAGGTATACCAAAATCAGTGACCTCTGCCAGGCCAAAATCCCCAGTATCAAGGCACTGGCCATGCTCAACTAACTGTGGTGGGCAAGCCGTATTGTTCACATGCGGCAGCACAAGACTCTCAAAACAAGTGCTCTGCTCCGAGCTCCGCACTGGCACTAGGAGGGCAGAGGAAAATGCTACAAGGATCCTATGAAACCCTCTCTAAATAATTGCAAGATGCCCTTTGACACTCAGGAATCCCTCACCTTAGAACACACAAACTGGAGAAGAAGCATCTGTGAAGGTTTCAATCACCTCAAAAGTCACCGGTTGGAGCATGTGGAGGTCAAGTATAAACAGTGGAAAGTGAGTGCAGAAACCAGAAGTCTCACCGTCCCACCTACCTCATCAGACACAGCTATCAAATTTGTGGCTCCAGGATTGGACTATTCAGCTACTGCAGACCCCATGCCCCCGAAGTGAAGCATGCCATTTTTGACTCTCAGGGACTGGCAAAGCACTGAGAAAAAGCCTCAATCTTTGCAAACCCTCATGCTCATTCTACACGCTTGCGGTTTGGGATGTTTTATTATGTTAATACTGCCATGTAAGTATGAGTTGTTATGATTGATATATACAAGCACCTTCAAGATAGTGAAATGTCCCAACATGCTTCATGATGATGAGAGAATAAGGTCAGACACAGATCATGTGAAACGTTGAGAACATGTTTGAGAGGTATTTTGAGAAGTGCTTTGAATGTGATAGAAACATAGGTCTGCAAAGTGGTTTAAGCAAATTCCAGATTGTGAGAGCCTAAAAGGGAAATTTTCTAGAATGTCTGTATTTGAAGACAACATTTTCTAATCAGAGTTCTGCTATGAAAATATCTATGCGCAAACAACAATTACTGGAGGAAAATAGTTTCGTATTACTATTTTTTTTAAACACTATACGCAACCTCCTAATGAGCAAAATGGTGTCAGAATTGCTCAAGCATACTATTGATGGAAAGTACTCAGGCCCAATAATGGTCTCTTTATTATCAATGCCTTCTTCCTCGATTGATTGGGAATGTTACAGATCATTGGCTTCTGAAACAAGCTCAAATAAGGAGTGCTTGCCACTTCACGGAGCATAACAGTTAGCTGCCATTCCTAACATTATTAAGCAAGTGTGCGATCACATGGTAGCCGAGTGGAAAAACTGCCCACATTATTCAAATGGAATTGAGAAAGCAATTAAGATCATTAATGAGCCAACTCACAGCAATCATACAGTCTGATGGCAATAATATGCCTTCAGAGTGAGAACCACAACAGGAGAGGAACCCGGTTTTTGATGGCAAGCTTGTTTGGACGGGTTTTAAAACTGCAGCTTGAGAACAGTGACCGGGATTTTACAATCTCTTTTGCACGTCACTGGTGTCAGCAAGAACAGCGCTCAGCTAAAACTCCATTCACTGCAGCAAGGTCGAAGAATCCCGGCTGAGGAGTGGTGCGGACAAAATCTGATAATAGGGAGATTGGAGGACCCCAGGTTTCTCCTTTTGCCAGCAACTGGCATGAGTTGTTCACATTAATCATGAACTGAATGCAGGGAGGACATCAAAGACAGCCTCATTGGATCTAGAACCTGATTTCTTTCTGGTATACCTCTCCTCTTAGACGAATGGCACTAACGTCTATGTATGCAAAAGTTTAACAAATGTACAACTCTTCAATATGAAAAGGTGAGAGACTTACTGATTTTTTAAAGTTCCTGCCACCTGTGAAGACTTACATTTTTGCCCAAGATTAGCTAGAAATGAAATGCACTTATCTTACCAGACCAGAAAATGTTTGAATGTTTGAGGAATATTGCTTGCATTGGAACCAATAGAGATAGAATAGCAGTTAAGAACTTTATGTCAAATTTAAGTATTGCTCAATTGGTAAATATTGAGCCTTCTTTTTTCATTGCTAAGCATTAAATAGCTTCCTTGTGTGTCAATAGAATCACACCTAGAATGAACCGTCATATCCTGACATTAATGCCAAATATTCTAAACAAGTTCGTAACATATCTTGGGGGGTTTCTGATCTCATACCCTAACACAATTAACATATTATTGGGCATATGTCAATAACAGATCTGGAAATTAGAACACTGCCAATTTCCATGTGCAGAATCTACCAGTCGGATGCAAGCCCATTATTCAGTCCCTGGAACATAAAGCTCATCTCAGTAATGGAGACCATTATAATTATTCACGATTTTTCTAAAATTCCATCTGAATCACTAATAACCTTTAGGGAAAGAAATCTACTATCCTTATCGTGGTCTGGCCAGTCGGAAACAACCTAACAAGCCACTCAGTTCAACAGTTATTAGGGATGGGCAACAAATGCTGATCTAGCCAGTGACATCTGCATCCTATGAAAGAATTTTAAAAAACTGGTATGCCTCAAAGCACGTCACATGTTGGGGAGAAAGAGGAAGGGTTCAAGGAGGGTATAAACACATTATATGTTGTTTGTTAATTATGAGAAAGAAATATTTGTTCATTCAAACACTAACTATCAATGATATAGCCAAAACGTTATTGTGAGAATTGAAGTGCCTCAACTCTATGCTGAGAAAGTTGCTAACGATTCACATGGGTGACACTAGCTGGGATTCTCTGACTTCGCCTGCGGCTGGGATTCTCTGGTCCCGCTGCTGTGATTGAAAATTTGGATGAATGCCAAATTCTCCGATTTCGTTGGCAGCAGCAGTGGGGCATACAAGGCTGGAGAATTCTGGCCATTATTTCATTTCCCACACCCTGGTAACAACTAATTGATGTCCTTAAAATGCAAGTCCAAGGAGTTTCAAAAAGTAGAATTACCTTGCCATATCAAATTCATCTAGAGTATGACAGTTCATTTAATGTCGGTAAAGGCAATGTTTACTAGTGAACCTCATGAGTAATTATACGCATTTAATTAGATTATAATCAAGCTATTTGTAAAATATATGTCCAAGTCTAGTTTTTTCATTGTCAACTCGAATTAATCACTATCTTTGAAGAAACAAAACCACAATGAAGATGAACAAATTTAATTTGTTCACAGGTTTAACTCATTTCTTGTCATTTAGCTCATTTTACTCCCAGTTACAATTTATTGTTCAAATAGCATTAGACCACATAATTACAACATTGCTATTATTTCACTATTACATAGTTATCAAATCTGTAATGCTGTGATACCAACATATTAAGGTTTTTTAAAAAAACTTTAATTGAGTAAAATTAGCAGAGGGCAAAATTATGTTTACACCTTTTTCATTAATTTATTCAATCCCTTTGTAAATCAACACGATGCATTTTGTCAAAGAGTATACTCTTAATTCAGAAGGCATTGCAGATGTAATGGAAGATCACAGTAACTCAATGTTCATTACATGTTGAAGTTTAAGGTGGCCCAGGGTCATGTCATCTCAGATTCACCCTTAGTTAACGCCAATACAATACAGTGCAGAATAATGAACATGAAAAATTATGTAATTCAGAATTAATGCTGAAAGGTACACTGCCCCGCTGAGAAAAGTATTCCCAGTCTCTTCACACTCTTAGCACTTTTCAGTATTAATACAAGTAGCTGCATGATTAACTTTTGACTCAAAAATAAAATTCAAACACATACTTTGCTTAGTTCACCTTTATAACTCGAAGCATATGCATAGTTAGATATATCACTTGGAGCAAAGGGGCTCAAAGTGGGGGAGCTGGGGAGATCAGGCTATTGAGTTGGATGGTCACCTATGATCATAATGAATGGTGCAGCAGGCTCAAAGGGCTGAATGGCCTCCTCCTGCTCTTATTTCCAAGTTTTTTTAAACAAATATAACAATGAATTTTAACCGCAGGAACCATGCAACGTATGCCACCATCAACTAGTTAATTTACTGCATTTTCTCTACTTTAATAATTACCTAATAAAACAATTTAGATCAAAATTAGCTAGCTTAGTGAACTTAAATTACATTTTGTAACTTAAAAATTTGGATTAAACATATCTGAATGATCTGAAAAATTTTACCACCAAGCTTGATTTTGTTTAAAATAACATAAAGATGAAGTATTTCTGACAACTTTGAGTTGTAATCTCAATGGTTTCTATTAAAAGGATGGTGCCATCAATTATCTACTAAGCATTATAAACAGTTAAATTAATCAGATTCTTAAGCATTTAATAAACAACATATTAGGAATTCTTATGGAAACACTGACCCTGAATTTTAACAGTGACCTTTTGATACCTTTGTCAAACGACAGCGGAAACATTAATTTGCTTCTGCTTTCAGTAGTCATTAAAGTTCTTCATTGAACCGTAACACTGTCCTAAGAACTACTGTAAACTCAACAATGCACAATGAAGAGTTCCTGCTACAGGATCAACACTGAGAAAACTTCCAAATTGTTAAAGAACTGTTGACTGCAGTCAAACAACATTAATGCACTATTTACAGAAAAAAGATCTCTAATCAATTCTTCAATATTAAACAATATTTATGCAGATTACTAAAGATAGTTAAGAACAGCCACTGTTATTTGCACAATTTCTATTTGCTAATCTCAAAAGACAAATATTGTTTACTTTTTTTGATTGCTTTCGCCAAAGTCAGAAAATTTACATGTTTTCAAGTTTTGAAATTCTTTAATACATTGTGGAAACAATGTAGACAAGATTGAAACGGTGAAAAAAATAAGAATTGCATGACATTGCAAAAATGTCAAAGATTACATTCTTCACTGACTGCTCTTGCTATGCAAATATGGTTTCATTGTTGGTTGTAGCCAGTGATTTATACAAGAAAATATGCAGTTCTGACCTATAAAAGAGAATAATAATGACAATCTATAGACCCCCCACATGAAAATAGAAGATTAAAAGTAACAGTTTTGCCACGAATGTCACGTTGCATTATACTTGCATGACTATTCTGCAGCTGCTCTTAAATTACACCAGGCTACTTACAGGTAATACCAGATTGTGTTCCTGAAACATGAGTGCCAGAATGCATTATTTCATTTTCCTGGTCTCCATGACGAGCACTTGTTTAAGACAGGTGAACATCAGGGAGAGCTCCAGAAGATAACCTTACGCAAGCAGCAGGCATCCTGTGCCGCAGAAATTTGATAACAACCAGCATAATAGTTGCCAGGGTGATTATTTGTTTCTGTGTTTCAGTCCAACAATGGAATATCATACAAACAACAACCTTATCAAAATTCCCACACTGTCTTTAAACATCATTACTTTTGTAAGAACATTTAAATATAGAATGGTGCAATACACCTCAATCTGGATTAACTGTAAGGTAAAGAAAACTAATTTGTTTGAAAAATAAAATAGTTTTTCTTTAAGTTATTTCAGTAATATTGAATGATTACTACTTTAAACGCTCCCTTGACACTTAGAGATTATAACATTTATGCTGATCGACTTTGAGGAAAGATTAGATAGATAGAAAAATTATTCTATTAAAAAGAAACACAAAGCACATCATGGTCTGTTTGGTGGTACTGATCTCACACAAAGTAATCAAACACTATTGTGGATAGTATTGCATGTTATATTCTGCAAGAATCAGTTGCATTGCCATTCTGCCATCTCAATGTTTAAATTAATTGCAGTGACAATTCAATATCATCTGAACAAAAGGTTCTTAGTGGATAAAGCAATTATACATATATGGAACTAAAACTTAAAGTTAATAAATATTAGTCATTTTGAATAGCACAGATGGAATGCTCTGAAGGTCAAAAGCTTCATATGTCTCATAAAAGTTCTTTTTTAAATCAGTTTTCTTTTCATGCAAGGTATTGTAAATATTTTCCATTGCAATAGTTTACAACCATCAACAGCAGCATATTTAATATTTTTACAATACAGCACTGAATAGATACTTTGCTGCTCACACAAAAATTTTTTTTTCAGTTCGAGTATCCAGTATTTGAGACATTCCAGTGCAGCAAAATTTATTGTTTCTAATTACTTACCAGAATTCACCTTCATACTTCACACAATTCTCATTTCCTTAGCAAGGTTAATACTTACTGGACTAAAAACCTCGAACTTCAATGTGTTCTTTGCTTGTACATAGCCATTCCAATACATAAGAAATTAACATTCAATATCATGATAGCCAAAGCTCTTTCGTCGTCCCAATAATAACCACAAGATCTCTGTCTGCTGAGGAATCACATTCAAATTCTTTCAGTGATCAAGCAGCCAGCTATTTATCCGAGCAAATTTTCTTCTGTCCTCTGCATGCAGCTCCATTTCACAATCCAGGTCCTCACTGAATCTATGACAATTAGTTTCCCAGATATCACAGCAAATGCTGAAGACAGCTAAGAGGGTTTAAGCAGACCCTGGCAAGTCCTTCATATAAATTAACACCAGGTGTCAGAACTCAGTGAACACTGTTCTATTCAGTCGATGATTACTGGGATGTCCAGTGCGCTCTCTCACTCACTGAATGTTTCATAGTTGTTTACACAGTCCCCTTCAATCCCATTCTATCATGTATATAAACTGGTAATCTAGTGACTGGAATCTGTTGACGATCTTAGCTGACACCAACGCAGTAATCTCATTAAAGTCTCTGAACACAAGGTAAATCCAGGTAAACCTTCACCAGCATAAATGTAATTAGACTGTGAGGTGCAATTTAAAAGCTTAAATTAATGCTTTTCACATTTTGCCTTACTTTGACAAGAACAACATTAGAATGTATTTGAGGACAGCAAATACATTTATTTTTCTAATGAAATGTAAAATCCAATTAGCAAATTAATTTAACACCTAGATAAAGATTCCATATTCTGTTAATCATATAAAATTTACAAGTGGTTCATGCTTGCAGAGCAAGTTGTACCCATGCATTTTGATCTTACTACCTCTGCATAAGTATATATACATCTCTGTGTAAACACACATACATCTATTGGTGATTAATGACTAATGAGAAAGGTCTGAGAGAACCTGATTATAGTTGTGACTGGGGGTGGTACACAGCACGGACGACAAAATGTCCATCTGTTCACAGTGAGGGATTAAATTATATCCCATTGAGTCTCCATACTGACAAAGCCAAAAGTGGTAACTGGTGTTGAAAGAAGCACATGCTACTGGAGATAGTTTCTTTCAAATGAAAACTGTACCAATCAAATTCTAAACAGAATCTATGAAAATTATATCACGAATTCCAATATACAAGACAGCCGATAAGGTATATATCAATTTGACAAAGAAAGAACAAAGAAAGGTATAGTACAGGAACAGGCTTTTCGGCCCTCCAAGCCTGTGCCAATGGAAGTATATTCGTGTCTAAAATACAGTCCTTTGAATTCCACAAGCATGTAGTTGTAACACACAATTGAATAATCTAATTTAGCACACTTTAATTTATACTGCTTATATTTGTATGGAAATAAAAATGGAGTATTGATCAAATGTTTGGAAACATAAAAACCTGTTTTAAATAAGGAAATTATCTAAACATTTATTAGATTCACTAACTTATATTAACTCTGAAAGTGTGGGGGAAATGGACTTGCATTAGGGAAACCAGGGAACCAACCAAACAAGTCAGACTCTGCAATCTTAATTCATTTGAATCAATTACTTTTGATGCCCTACGAGCTGCACAATGGGCATTATTTGTGCAAACGACATGATCTGTAAAACAGAAATGGGAATTGGAAGTGTGCAGGGTGAATGCTGGACATATATCACGGGCAGCACCAAATTTAAATAACTTCTCAGTGGAATTTCACAGGATGCAGTCAGGAGCAGGATGGACATATATTTCACCAGCAAAGGAAAAGCTTGTAGTGTTCACTAAGACAGTATGGTTATTGGCATCTGAAAAGGTGACAGTCAGCAACAATGTGACCAAGTCATGGTTAGGAGGTAAAAATCCAATTAATGACTTATCAATGATAAGGAAAGTGAGTATATTTGGTGATTCATAGAATAGTGCAGTGCAGGAGGAGGTCATTCGGTCCATGAAGTCTGCACTGACCACAATCCCACTCAATTCCTTTCTTCATAGCCCCATATATTTATTCTAGCTAGTCTCCCGAACTAAGGGAGGATTTAGCTTGGCCAATCCACGTAACCAGATGTCACTGAAATGTGGGAGGAAGCTAGAGCACCCGGATGAAACCCATGCACGCATGGGGAGAATGTGCAAACTCCACGCAGTGACCCAAGCTGGGAATCGAACTCAGGTCGCTGGCACTGTAAAGTAGCAATGCTAACCACTGCATCCTGTGCTGTAACTCCTTCAATCCCAGCTCTGCCTTGCTAAACATATTGCATTGCATCACTCCTTACACCCATTTAATTTTCATCAGAAACCAGCATTCAAAATCCATGAACTGCATCAAATTCTCATTTATTCACCTATCATTGATCCTCACCCCCACCTTAATACAAAGCGAGGGATGTGATAGGTGCAATAGGCTAATGGGTGACAGAAATGAGAAGGAATTACTTCACACAAAGGGTGGTGAATCTGTAGAATTCTCCACTTCAGAGTGCAGTGGAAACTGGAACACTAAACAAATTTGAAGAGGTAATGGATCCGTTTTTAATTGATCATGGGATGAGGGGTCGCGCATAGTGGCCAGGAAGGTGGAGGCGAAGTTGAGATGATATCAACCACAGTCGTGTTGAACGGCAGAGCAGGCTTGAGGGGCTGTGTTGATTATTCGTTCTCCTAGATCTATATTCTTAAGTTCGTTTTTATTCATTCATGGGACATGGTATCACTGAATGGTCAGCATTTATTGCTCATCCGTAGTTTCGCAGTTGAGAGTCGATCATTTTCCTATAGCTCTGGATGCACATGCAGACCAGACCACGTAAGGACAGCAGGTTTCCTTCCCCAACAGGCGTTAGTGAATCTTATGATGCACAACCTGACTGAGGGAGAACACTGTGGATGAATCACCTCATTTAGACCAGTTTATTGATGTACAGGAAGTGTGTTATATATATCTCAGAGATGACACACCAGCTGTGTGTGTGTTAACAGGAATTTATGCACAGTGCATTAAAATGTCTGCCTCACATTTACACTTCTTTGCTTCCAGTAACTTCTACTTTTTTTTTCAGTCTACACCCAGTCTTAATCAATCAAACACAATGAACAGCAACAGACTCAAATAATAACAACTGAACACAACAGAATACCTGGAAATAAGTGACATGACTGTGTTTCAATCAATTGGAATTGGAGAGACTTGGAAACTACCAAATAGATGGTGACAGAACTACCATTTCACACATGCTGATTTCATTCTATCAATGACTGAACTACAAGAACCATGATGTGGAGATGCCAGCGTTGGACTGGGGTAAAGACACTAAGAAGTCTCACACTAACGAATAAAAGTCCAACTGGTTTATTTGGTAGCAAAAGACACTAGCTTTCAAAGCTCTGTTCCTTCATCAGGCAAGTGGGATTTCAGTTCACAGAGTATATAAAGACAAACTCAATTTACAAAATAATGGTTGGAGTGCGAGTCTTTACAGTTAATCAAGTCTTAAGGGTACAGACAATGTAAGTGGAGAGAGGATTAAGCACAGGTTAAAGAGATATGTATTGTGTCCAGCCAGGACAGCTAGTGAGATTTTGCAAGCCCAGGCAAGTTTTGGGAGTTATAGATAGTGTGACATGAACCCACAATCCCTGCTGAGGCCATTCTTGTGTGTGGAACTTGGCTATCCATCTCTGTTTAGCAACTCTGCACTGTCGTGTGTCGTGAAGTCGTCTTCATCAATGACACGTTGAAGGCTTCAGAGAAGATGTTGTAGCTTCTCTGCTCGGGGGAAGTACTTGATGACGGGGTTGGGGTGGGGGGGAGAACAATCTTCTCTAAGCATTGCTCAGCTGGCGAGAGATACTGAATCCCTGGGGCAATTGTTGAGATGGAAAATGCTACAGGTGCATCAACAAAGTTTTCTACAACTTATAGAAGAACCACTTACACTCTGCATAATACTGGAGAGTACAGAGGAATCCTGCACAATTGCTAGTGGACTGGTAGTGCAAGGAATTGTGAGTATGTGTTCTATGGAGAGGGTGGATGCCTCCATGGAATTTTAGACACTGCTCTCAAATGAGTCCATGGGGGCCAGCAATACAGCAGTGCAGATTTAAGATTCAAGCTTGTCTGTTGCCTTAGCCAGGATGGTCGACACTCTATCCATGATCATTGATCTCTACCAAGCTGGTCTGCAGCAGAATGTGAGAATGGTATGGCTCGGACTTAAGAGAGATTTAACAACAAAACAAAGAATATGCGTGGGAACTCATCTCAAATTGTTAAGCTGCAAACTGCTTGATGCTGGATGCAAAGCTAATTTTTAGGCCCTCACGCTACTCTTTGGGATCAACATATTCTGTGCCAGCAGCAGTGAGGTCAGAGAAATGTCACCTTACATTCCAGGCAACAATAAAACTAGCCAGTATTGTGATGGATGGACATTTTCATCTTCCTACTCCTTTACTCTGTGCTCCCCTCATCCAATAATGAGTGGTGGGAACTCCTCCACTTTTGAAACCCCTATGTGTTGATCCCATGTTGTCACTGTCACGATTAGCAATGGTCTTGCATTTCTGATCCATAGTCGGACACATACAGGGTGCTTCTTATCTAGCTAGTTTGAAATTCTCAAAGGCTAAGAAAAGCTGTACACAGACTAGCAACTCTCTGCCAAGTCCTTGCCAGAGGGAACTGAGACAGCAGCTGCAAGAAGTGAGGTTTTATTCACATGGGACAATGACAAGTTTAAATAACCACTTGCTCTCCTGCTGAAAGTTATCTCCAGTTCCCAGGTCAATTTCCAAAGCCCTGGGAAATCCATGCTCCTGAAGCAAAATTTGGAGCCAAGTTAAAAACAATTTAAAAATACCTCATTAACATCTCCCGAGGAATTATTTACACTAATGTGTACCCACGCATATTTAGTCTTTCATTGCATGAAGGGCTTTAAACAAAATAATGGGAGTGAAGTTCATGTGAGGGCAGATCTGGAAAATTAAAGTGAAAGTTCAAGGGTACAGTGAAGGATAGTGGTAACCAG
Organism: Sphyrna mokarran; assembly: GCA_024679065.1. Taxonomy (NCBI): domain Eukaryota; kingdom Metazoa; phylum Chordata; class Chondrichthyes; order Carcharhiniformes; family Carcharhinidae; genus Sphyrna; species Sphyrna mokarran. Next base: position 47,605,982 of record JAGIQG010000017.1, read on the forward strand.
AGTGTCACAGGAAGGGGCAAAGTGAACAAACAAAAGAATGTATCAAGCAACATAGTCAAAGAAGGGAAAAAATATTATTTAACCTAACAGAGAGGCAATTAAGTTCAGGTGAAGAGATTTAGGAATCCAAAGATAAAAAGTGAGGCAATGGAAACATATATTGACGTGAATGGATAAAGTCAGATTGAGTGGAACAGGAAGGGACAGAGAGTTTAACACAAGTGTTATGTTAGATAATAGAGAGCAGAGAAGTATAAAAATAAAACTGAGCCACTTTATCTAAATGCATGAAGGATCCGCAATAAGACAGATGAACTTGTAACACAAATAGAGATGAATGATTTCTACAATTATAATAAAAACAGACTGTAAAAGCTTTTATAAGTATATAAAAAGGGAGGGAGTAACAGAAATTATAAGAATGACCCCTTTGAAGCAAAGGCAGAAAAAATTACTATGGCAAATGAGGAAATGGTAGACACATTGGCCAAAATTTTCCATCCCCATTTTCAGCGGATGAGAAAGCTATGCAGGGATGGAAAATCCAAAGGATAGTAACAGCACAGGAGCAGGCCTTTTTGCCCACCTAGACTATGCCAAAACATGCCTTCTACCAAGAAACATCTTGAGTGTTGCTAACGTGAGTGCTCCCACCACTTCCAATGGCAGCATACTCTGGGCATCTGGGTAAAAAACTTTCCCTGCATGTCTCCCCTAAACTTACCCCTCTCACCTTAAACCTGTGCCCATTTGGGAGTCTGCAAATGGCTTTTACGCTAGTGGTATTTCCCATTCAGATTGTCCCCACCCTACCAATGAAGTAATGGGGTTCCACCATGAAAAAAAATCAGGAACTCCATTTCCATATGTTTCACTATCAATTGCAGGCTTCACCATTGTGTTACCTCCTCTCATTAGTAAATCTATCCATCCTACCAACGTGCTGTCACATTGCTATCATGATATGCCCATCTCTTTCAAAAAGGGGCCCCGATCTATCAGAGACTGAGGTTGTTGATGTCACGGATCCCAACCATTCCATTTTTTTCCCCCGAAGTGCTTGATAGTTTGGCAGAAGAAACCAGCAAGACAGCTGAAGAGCTATGCTCCACTTTCCCACTTGGGACAACACTAGGAAAAGAGAGAAAATTCTGTCCACCAAATAAATATTTTGGGCAGAATTCTTCCTAGTCAATGGAACCTGGACTAGCACATAGTGGGTTGCAGATGCATCTGCAGGTGAACCTTCAAGGCCGGGTATCCTGCAGGGGGGCCATCTTCCAGCCTTAGAATATTCCTGGAGGTCCATCTTCACTCTCAAGTGGTCTCAAAGTGTTCCGGGAGACTCACCCTCACTTTCAGGGCTGCTCTAAAATGAAGTTGGGTATCTTTTCAGCATTGCTATCAGATACAATGGTAGACTGAGTGCCATCCAGGCCTGCCCCACCACTGATACAGTGTAAATCACCTGGGTACATAATTAACAAGGTCAGGCTGGAAGATCTGTTGTCTTTTCCTGCCAGTCTCCACAGCGGGAAACGCTCCACTTTCCCATCTCTGCCAAGCACTAAGTGTTAAAATGGGTGAAATCCACCCTTTGTCTGTTTTCACTACAGAATTCACAAGTTACATAGCAAAATAAAGGGCAAACTATGGCTAATAAGAGTGAGGAATTTAAGGATTAATATTAGCAGAGGAAAAAGTACTGAAGAAACTCAAGAGACTAACATTTGCTATAGTTCAAGGTGATGGCCTGCATCCTACGGTTCTAAAGGTGACAGTGGCTGTACTGGCTATGATTCTCCAAAATTCCTCATTCTACAATGGCCCTAGTCTACTGGAAATTTGCAAACATAACACCTTTATTCAAGCGAGGAGGGAGAGGTTAAACAGGGCACTTACAGGCCTGTTGGCTGACATTCATCACTGAGAAAAGGCTGGAATTCATCACTGCAAAAATCTTAAAAGATAACCTGTATTTTATTTAATTTGAATTAAGACTTAATCACATAGAAAGAACATTACTGATTGAAAAAAAATGATTTAATGGAATGATAATTCTCTGGTAACTCTAACTGACAAATCCATTCGCAGTTTTGTGGATGGATGGAATCAGCATGGTACAAAAAAGGAAACCAGGAGTTTAATACACTTGAATTTCCAAAAGGCATTCAGTAAGGCCTCACGCCTATAATAGTAAGATAAGAGCTCATGGAGTAATAACACAAGCACAGAAAGCAGATTTGCTAATAGACAAGAAGAAGAGTGGAGATAAATGAAGCATTTTCAAGTTGGTAAACTGTGATCAGCTATTTACGGTCCATATTAATGTAATGTATCTCAGATTGCTGATGATACAAAACTAGTGGAATGCAAGCTATGGGAAGAGCACAAAGAGAGGCTGTAAAGAGATAAGGACTGATTAAATGATTGACAACAAAATGATATATGGAGTACAATGTGGGGAGGTGCAAAGTTATTCACTTTGGTCATTAGAGTAGAAAAGAAACCCATCCCAATCCTTACTTACCTCACTGGATTCAATTTCTAGGTGTGGCCATTAGTGGTCCACCTTAACTCACCCCCAGCACTCTGCGGTCCATTTTAATCCAATGTAGCACACTCAGAAAATCTGATGCCTGTCAGTGATTAAGTTCATAAAATCCCTACAGTGCAGAAAGGAGCCATTCAGCCCATCAAATCTGCATCGACTCAATTCCACCCGTGCCTTATTCCCATAACCTTATGCATTTACGCTAACTCGCTCCCCCTGTCAGCATGGTGCAATCCATCTTTCCACACATGTTTGGACTGCGGGATGAAACTGGAGCACCCAGGGGAAACCCGCGCAGATGTGGGAAAATGTGCAAACTCCACATAGACAGTCATCCAAGCCAGGAATCGAACCTGGGTCCTTGGTGCTATGTGGCAGCAGTGCTAACCACTACGCCACCATGCTTCCCCACTGGTTACTCCCACTGGCTGTGGGTGGATGTCAACATTGGTGCAGTCAAACAAACACTGAGGAAGTAAAGATTTTCCATGTCTGACATCCAAGTGGCCAAATTGTTCTCACCTTGTGGTCCCGTACACACCCAATTCCCACCCCGAATTAAAACCATCCATTCAGTTTTTGTTCTAAATTAACCTTGTTACTTCCAGAAGAATAAAGAGATTGGTGTCGTCCATTTTATGCAAATTTGATTTGTGAATGATGCATTGCTTTGGATAAACGCAAAGGTGCTAAAATGTAAAAACATCCACAGCAGATCTCCTTTGGCATCAGTAGTAATGTTTATCCATTAACCTGGCCTGTGTCTTTAAGGTCACTGTGCTATAGGGGTGAATCCAACTAATCAGAGCTACAATTTTGCAGCTGAAGTTAGTCAAAGATTATTTATGAATGCAGACGTATATCAGGCTCTAGGTCAATGACAAGCTTCCCTTCTTTTTTTAAAAGATCGGTTTGCATCTATAACTGAGTGTGACCTCTGTGTGATGAAAATGCATTAGACGTGGGACATGTTATACATTAGTAAATCTCTGTTGACGTTGTACACAGAACAAATGAAAAACTAGTAATAATGAATGATTGTCTTTTGATATCAGCTGTCTCTCCACATGTTCACAAGCGGAAACAAAATAATATTCATGGAAGCAATCACATGCATGTATACCTACATCATGATGCTTGCCTGTTCTCATAGCTCAAATGCATAAAAATTATGATATTCAGATGGGTATTTTAATTAATCGTTGGCTATGACCAATAAATTATTTATAATATTCTTCAACAAATGGTTCAAAGTGCATCAAAACATTTGTAGAACAACAATGTGTGTTAGAAACCAACAACGTTTGAAAGTGATAAAAGGTGGAAGAGCAAATAGACTAAAATCACGGAGGGACTGCATTTTAATTAAATTAAGTTTTTTTCCCTCTAAAAATTACTTGGGGATTATCAAAACATACCCACAGCAATTAAAGTACTCATAAAAGGAACACAACAGTCAGAAGCAAAGTGGAAAAATAAAAGTAACTTGACTCAAGCAGTCAGATAGGTGTTTTAACTAATCACTTTGAGCATTTGTGGTGACAGCAGCAATAAAATGTGAAAATGTGAGAAAAGGCTGTTAAATGATCAACCACATTGATTTCTTCTGAAGGGTTGAACATTGCTGGAATTGGGAATAGGGAGATGAAGTTTAAAATCTGCCAACCAGGAGTGAATAAGGAAATGCGGTACCACTTAGGACTGGGATTACCAGGAAGTAATTATCCAGAGGGAGATAAATTGAAGAAAGGATGATGTTAGAGTAAGACTTAAAGTGAGACATCTGACACAACATGTAAGTAAACAAATGATGCAAGTTTTTTTTCATTACACCACCTGTGCATCCCCTGTGATATGTTTATGGTGCATCAGAAGATCCACAGCTTTATCCCATCTGGTCAAGTATCAATTATTCTGAGGGTAAATTTGATTAAAGACATTAAATGTAGTTATATTAGGCAATATTTTCACACTTCTTGGTACTTCAAGACCAAATTTCTGCATTGGATTTGAATTTTTCAATCCTTCCTTTGACTATTTTTTTGCTGCGGTTAAAGCTGATGAATTCAAAGGATGGTGTGGGAATGTATGGTGCCAGGTTCCCTGCTGATAATTTTCCGCTGCCTAATTACTCACAGGCCATGCCCCATAGCAAATAATTAACCCATGAAAAGGGCTGTTGTGAATGGAAACGAAAGAGCAGAATATAACATTTAACTTGTCTGCCCATAATGTCTGTCATACAACACATTTTGCTGGAGATGGCTGAGAGTCCCTGATATTGCGTGTTGTGGTGACGGTGGCGGAGGAAAACAGCTATATATTTTACCAGCAAAAAAAAATTGTCCAATCATTGAAAATGTCTACGATACAATAAGAACTTGCAGTTATTGACTATTAAAGGATGAGGGTGAAATAGATGGGTCAAGGGAGGGAATTTCACAGGTAAAAGTCCAGTAACTGTAAGATCAGAGCGATGTGTGTCTGGGGGAGGGGGGGGGCGTCGTTGTGGGTCAATTCTCTGAGGGCACTAATCTCAAACAGAATTCCTGATGGCCCTTTGAATTGGGTGGTCAAAGTCAAACCTGGATTCTCACCAGGTGGAAAACTGATTAAAATCTGAACTAAATACATTTGAATCCAATTAGCAGGCTGGAGGCCTGATACTATGGATGCTCCCCACTGCCTCCCCGGCCCCGTCCCCACCCAACCTGAATGCTAAGACACAGGGGCACCAATCTCTCATGGCCCTGACACACAAAAAATTATTTCTCTAATTTGCTTACAACTACATTGTCAAAGTACCCTGACCATTAAGCCTTTGCCCTTCACTACTGTGCTCACCACGATGTAACAGCAGCTGCAGATCTGCTTCACTATGCCTTGGCCTCCACTGTTGATGCTGTTATCTCCTTTAATACAATTTCTTTCTCTTATTTTGGCCATGCGTCAACATATACTCACCCGTGCTCCTTTAAATTCAAGGGACACAAACCTAAACAGATAGAGCACTGTCCATCGCTAGATCTGGTTCGATCGCATCAAGTATTATCAGGTCCTAATCAAATCTGTTCACTATTCCGGGATCCTGGAACACAAAGATAATCTTGGCCTTTTTTCTTGACTGCAAATCCACTTTCCTGTCCCCTCCACCCTTAATAATTAACTGAGAGGCCCACAGTTTTTTTCCCCGCTAGGATTAAAATCATTTAGTCAGTTGATTCTGCCATTTTCCACCCTTCCCCCGGTCCACCAGACTGAACTAAATTAAATTTCCATTGAAGATTCTCCTTGTCCTAACATTGAAATTCTGTCTTTTTCCAGTTTCTCTCCTATCTGCCCCCATGCTCTCTCTCAATGAAACCATTCTCTTGTTCTCTTGACTCTATTCCCAATAAAATGGTGTCCACCCATCTTGATCCCCACATTAGTTGATATTTTGTTTTTCTGTTCTCTCTCATTAGGTGATGTCCCTCTGTCCTTCAAATCTGCTGTCATCAATCCATCCTCAAAAATCTGACCCTTGCATTAAAGCAAATTACTGCAGATGCTGGAATCTTAAGCCAAAAAATGCTGGAAAATCTCAACAGATGTAGCATATCTGTGAGGAGAGAAAAGAGCTGACAACCTGAGTCTAGATGACTCTTTGACCTTCCATCTTTACAAGCTATTGACCCATCATCAATCTCTCTTTCCTTTGCAGAAACCTTGAACATGTTGTCTCATCTCAAACTCATGCTCATCTTTTTCGGAATTCCATGTTTGAATCCCTACAATTTGAAGGCCTCTCCTGTCAGAGGACCAAACCATTCTTTCCAATGTCACAAATGGCAACTTGTGCAATTATAACAAAAGCAACCCTTCTCAACTTGTCTGCAAGACTTTGATCTATTTAATCGCCCCATCCTCCTCCAACATAATGCCCCTGTCACCCAGCTCGCTTGCCTGTGATTTACTGAATATTTTCTGGAGTGTGACATGGTTGTAGTGTAATTCCAAGATGTGGGTGTGGAGTTGAGAGAGTTAAAATGAGAAACCCATGAAGAGAATGCCACTGTCTCAATGAATAAGAAAAAATCCTGGCATGAACAGGAGCAGCTTTAAGTTCCTTCAGAGCTTTGAGCAATTTAGAAATATTAATTAGTATCTTTCAGTGCTTAAAATGCTTAAGAAGCTTATAGTCAGATTTGAACTCTCAGTGGGAACCAATGCAAGCAGCTGAAGTATAGCCAGCCTTGGGCGCAATGGTGCTGTGAGCAGAAATGCTCAGTCCCATCAATTCTAAGCTGGAGAGCACTTTGCTTATGACTGGAAGGATGAGTTTTAATTTTTTAAAATTTATTCATGGGACATGGGCATCACTGGTTGCCTGCATTTGCCCATCGCTAGTTGTCCAAGGCAGTTGTGGTTCTGGAGTCACATGTAGGCCAGACTATGTAAGGATGGCAGATTTTCTTATCTAAAAGACATTAGTGAACCAGATGGGCTTTTCCAACAATCAACAATGGTTTCATGGTTATCAATGGATTCTTAATTCCAAATATTTTTTATTTTCTTCAAGTTTCACCATTTGCTGTGGTGGGATTTGAATGACAGTCCTAGAACATTAGCTGAGTTTTTGGATTAACAGTCCAGCGATAATACCACTGAGCCATCGCCTTCCCATCTCCAATCCAGTTTGCAAGAGTTGAGACACTAAAGCAAATGGAAATTAGATGAGGGGGATTAGTGTAAGCACTTCTGAGAGGACCTGCCCATCCCAAAATTGAACACCATCACATTGCTATGCAGATGTCTATGTCCTGAAATAATGTACCTGAAATTTACTGAAACACGTTCTACCTCCATGAGTTGTGTATTTTTCTGTTGAAAAATCCAAAATTTGGTAGCATTTTCTGAACTCATTGACACCAAAGCTTTAATGGGTGTGCCATAAATCATAAAAATATTCAAAACCCAGCACTCTCGATTTAAAAGGAAAATACGATGGAATTTTCAATCATAGAACTACCTTTGGACAAGCATAGCAATTTGTTGTATCACTGCTGGACAATACAGCTCAATTTTTTCTGAGATGTGGCTCCACTAGGAAGCTTATGGTGAATGGCTGTCTGTGCATTCAATAGAAATAAAATTGTATACTTGTGATTTTCCATCACCGTTCAATGGTGGTGCAGGGCTTCAAAAAATTCTACCGTGTCTGAGCTTTTCAAATCTGAAAACCAGACTGCACTCACAGTCCTTGTGTGTTTTCAGCTTTCAACATATGACAACCATCAGCTTTTAAAAACATTGTGTGAGCACAGAGTGCCTTAACCCCAGTGTTACAACATCCAGAAAATCTGTTATTCAGTTGGGTTTTATGAAAGATATTCTGTACTTTAATGATCACACGATATGTATTCCAACAAAATGGTATTGGCAACAATCATGCAGTGTGCCTGCTTTAAGCCACTTGAGGTTTTAAAATTGAGGGAGAGATTTTACGGTCTTGCTCAAGTGAGACCGGAAATTCCCACCCAAAGTCAAGGGACATTTCATTTGTCCACCCCATGCCAGCTCCGATTCCACAGTGGGTGAAGTGGTAGAATTATGGTGTGTGTGTAGACAAGACAAAGTTACAGTTTTGAACTTTTAATGGGATACAGGAAGCCCGGGAATTCCCATTGTTGTATTCAGGTATTACAGACTCTGCTAGCCAATTATTTCGTGGCACTCCAATGCCAGTTTTGTGGGGTACTCTGAAGATGTGCTGGGGAACACCTCTTGGAAATTCCAAGATAAGGTTTTATGTGGCAATAGTCCAGAATTGCTGACTTCCCACAGATAATCGCGTTGTGCTGGGAACATCCAGCAAAGTGATTTACATAGCTAATTTAGGATGTTTTTGACAGTTTTACACCAATTGTTCCTCTGGAGGAGTGAGAAGGAATAAAAACACTTCTGACTTCAGCATAACTATTTGAAACACCCAGACCAAGCTTCACATGGAACACATCACAAATACCAGACCACAAAGAAAATAAAACAATTGGGTCTGACTTAAGATTCACTTCCCATCCCTGATCTGAAACCCCTCTTGCTCCTCAAAGTGGACCCAACTCCTCATTCCACCCCCACAACCCCCAAACCAGATCTAAGTACCAATATTCTTAGGGCTGACCTGACATCATGCGCATGCCCCCTTTCCCAATATCACCAGCCCTCTCAGAGCAGACTGGACCCCCACATGCCCTGAATGAATAAAACGAAAATTATGGTGTTGGAGTACAATTCAGCTGCTGACCATATATTACCGGCAACGTCCCAGACATGACCAGGACCGTCCCTGGCTTTCTCCTGCTTTAACAGCTCTTTAACCTGTGCTTAATGTTCCTTCCGCTCACATTGTCGGCATCTTTAAGACTTGAATAGCAGGTTAGTTGTTAAGACTCGCATTCTAATCAGTAATCTGTAAACTCTGTGCTGTTATATGCTCTGTGTGAAGCCAGAACTCTCCATTCACCTGACGAAGGGACAGACCCCGAAAGCTTGTGAGTTTACTATCAAATAAATTGATTGGACTTAAACCTGGTGTTGTCAGACTTCTTACTGCTTCATCAGAGATGGGGACACAATGGTTGAAAGGGAGTCAGTCTATAAGAAACCTGCAAGAAACTACAAAGGGTTATGAATGATGCCCAGTCCATCACGCAACCAGCCCCCCAGGCAATGACTCTGTTTACACTTCCCATTGGCTTGGAAAAGCAGCGAACATAATGAAAGATCCCATGCACCCTGGACATGCTCTGTTCCACCTCCTTCCATCAGGAAAAAGATACAAAAGTCTTAGATGACGCACCAATTGACTGAAGAAAAATTTCTTCCCTGCTGTCATCAGACTTTTGAATGGACCTGTCATATATTATGCTGATCTTTCTCTGCACGCTAACTATGACTTTAACGCTATGTTCTGCACTCTCTCTTTTATTTCTCCCTTATGTACTCTATGAACAGTGTGCTTTATATGTGTAGGGCAAGAAACAATACTTTTCATTGCATTCCAATAAACATGATAATAAATCAAACCAAATCAAATCAAATTGACGACAACTCCAACTTTAGCACCAACCTTCTCGATGTTAGTAAGGAGGACTTTGCAGGGTTGATAGGATTGAATTTGCCATTGTCGTTTCCAGTTGACTGCCAGATGGTGCATTTAGACTCATTACTTATTAACATTACAATAATTTGATATAACTGAGTGGCTAGAGGGTGTTTAAGCATCAACCGCATTGCTATCTGAAGCCACATATAGGCCACATCAGCTAAGGACAATACGTTTCTCTCCCTAAAGGAGATTGGTGAACCAGACTTTTTTTTAAACAGCAATTGACAATGGTCACCATTAGATTTTTATTGATTCAATTCAAATTCCACGATTTGTATTCAAAGCCAGAGCATTACCCCGAGTCTCTGAATTACTGATCCAATGACAATACCGCGATACTGGGGCAACACGGTGACGCAATGATTACAACTGCTGCCTTACAGCATTAAGGTCCTAGGTTCAATTCCAGTTTTGGGTGACTGTGTGGAGTTTGTACTTTCTCTCTATGTCTGTGTGTTTCTTCTCGGTGCTCTGGTTTTCTCACACAATCCGCAGATGTGCAGTTTAGATAGATTGCCTATGTTAAATTGCTCCCTAGCATCCTAAAATATGCGGGTTAGGTGGATTAGCCGTGGTAAATGCATAAGGTTATAAGTTAGGATCGGGGAATGGACCTGGGTAAGATGCCTTTCGGAGAGTTAGTGCAGACATGGTGGGACAAATGGCTATATCTTCTGCACTGCAGTCATTATCAATCATCACTGCATCCCCATCTACTACAGTTAAAACCAAATATCAACATTTTCAATACAATGCATGCACAAAGGGAAGTGTTGTAGTACATAGTGAACTGGATTTAAAAAGTAATTGCGCTGGCATTAATAACATTAAGTGCACAAATTCACCATTACATTACTGAGTAGCTACTTCCTGCTGTGATTAAATTTATAATGAATGTTAAAGACAGGAAAAACGTGCACTATAGAGCACTGATAAAACTATTGAACTATAAAGCACAAATAACGCATGCACTAAAAATAACACCCAGACTAATTTCCATTCTATTAGGTATGCGTTCCTGGTTGTTAACTCCCAATATTTCCAATTTGGCTGGCATATATATTTCACACAAGTTCACACTTGCACAGCAGAACTGCTAATGGAGACGTCTCACAAGTTGCTCAGCTGGTGATCATTAAATGAGTTGAAGAGGCAATCAGAGAGCAAAGATATGGTCTGTACTCTAAAATGGGCAATACGTGAAGAGTTTTTGTCCACCATATTACACCACAAAAGCAATATAAACTAAATGGTATCATATTAAAGGGTTTCGGGAAAAGATAGACCTTAGAAGAGGGTGGGGGAGGGGGAGGGTTAACATATCAAATCCTTTAGGTAGCAGAACATCTTGATATGGCTGTTTTTTTTTCCTACCACATTTTTGGGATGCTGGACCTTATTTTTGTATTTTATCTTCCTATTTGTAAGTTATGCTGAAGTATTAGAACAAAAATAACAACAACTTGCACATAGCATCTTTTACCCTAATGAAATATCCCAAGGCATCTCAAGGTATCCCAAGGGATTGTGAATCTGTGGAATTCTCTGCCCACTGAAGCAGTTGAAGCTATGTCACTGAATGTTCTTAATCATAGAAACCCTAAAGGGCAGAAAGAGGCTATTTGTCCCATCAAGTCTGCACCCACCATAACCCCACCCAGGCTCTATCCCCATATCCCTACATATTTACCCACTAATCCCTCTAAGCTATGCATCGTGGGACATCAAAGAGTAATTTAGCATGGCCAATCAAACTAATCCACACATCTTTGGACTGAGGGAGGAAATCGGAGCACCCGGAGGAAACCCACACAGACAGAGAGAGAATGTGCAAACTCCACACAGACAGTGACCCAAGCTGGGAATTAAACTCAAGTCCCTGGAACCGTGAAGCAGCAGTGCTAACCACTGTGCTACCGTGTTGCCTAAAGATAGATAAATTTTGAACAGTAAAGGAATTAAGGTTATGGTGAGTGGGTGGGTAAGTGGAGCTGATTCAATGAAAAGATCAGCCATGACCTTATTGAATGGCAGAACAGGCTCAAAGGGCCAGATAGCCTGCTCCTAGTTCTTATGTACTTCACATGTACATTATCAAACATAGTTTGACACTTGACCACATTAGGAGATACGTTACCAAAAGACAGTACTGCCAAAGGTAAAGAGATTTATAAATTGGGGGTGCACAAGAGGCCAGAATTGGAAGAGCACAGACATCTGAGAGGGTTGTGGGTTAGGAGACAATTACAGAGATGGAGAAGCAAAAAGACCATGCAAGGATTTGAAAGTAAGGATGAGGTTTTTAAAATCAAGGCTATGTAGGGGGGTTTAAACTGGTTCAGAGGAGGGGTGAGATCCTGAGTAGTTTGGATGTTAAGAGGGACGAGAATAGGGGGGGTCATAGATGAGAACTATAAAGCACAGCAGCGTACGGGTGGAGTAGAGCATGGTTTGAAATGCATATACTTTAATGCAAGAAGTATTCGCAATAAGGTGGAGGAACTTGCAGCTTGGACCAGTACCTGGAACTTCGATGTTGCGGCCATTTCAGAGACATGGATAGAGCAGGGACAGGAATGGTTGTTGCAGGTTCCAGGGTTCAAATGCTTCAGTCGGAGTAGAGAAGGAGGTAGAAGGGGGGGAGGAGTGGCATTATTAGTCAAAGACTGTATCATAGTGACAGAAAGGAAGTTTGATGAGGACTTGTCTGTTGAGGTAGTATGGGCTGAGATTAGAAACAGGAGAGGAGAGGTCACCCTGTTGGGAGTCTTTTATAGACTTCCTAAAAGTTCTAGAGAGGTAGAGGAAAGGATTGCAAAGTCGATCCTGGACAGGAGTGAAAGTAATAGGGTAATTGTTATGGGGGACTTTAACTTTACTAATATTGATTGGAATAGCTATAGCTCTAGCTCGTTAGAGGGGTCAGTTTTTATACAAAGTGTGCAGGAAGGTTTTTTGACTCAGTATGTAGATAGGCCAACTAGAGGTGAGGCTACATTGGATTTGGTGCTGGGCAATGAGCCAGACCAGGTGTTAGGCTTGGAAGTTGGTGAACATTTTGGTGATAGTGACCACAATTCGGTTACGTTCACCTTAGTGATGGATAGGGATAGGCATGAAGCTGGGGGCAGTAGTTATAGCTGGGGGAAGGGTAATTATGAGGCCATAAGGAGGGAATTAGGGTGCATAGGTTGGACTAGGAAACTACAGGGACTGGGAACATCTGAAATGTGGAGCTTATTCAAGGAGCAGCTGCTGCGAGTCCTTGATAAGTATGTCCCTGTCAGGCGAGGAGGAAATGGTCGAGTAAGGGAACCACGGTGTACTAAAAAAGTTAATTCGCTGGTTAAAAGGAAAAAGGAGGCTTATGTCAGGATGAGGCTTGAAGGCTCAGTTGGTGTAATGGATAGCTATAGATTAGCCAGGAGGGAGCTAAAGAGTGAGTTGAGGAGAGCTAAAAGGGGACACGAGAAGACTTTGGCTGATAGGATCAAGGAGAATCCTAAAGCTTTCTTTAGATATGTTAAGAATAGAAGATTGGTTAGGGCAAGATTAGGGCCAGTCAGAGACAGCAGTGGGAAGTTGTGCGTGGAGCCTGAAGAGATTGGAGAGGCACTGAATAAATATTTCTCTTCGGTATTCACGCAGGGAGATGTAAATGTAGTTGTGGAGAACACTGAGGTACAGGGTTGCAAACTGGAAAGTATTGAAGTAGATAGGGAGGATGTGCTAGATATTCTTGAGGGTTTGAAGTTAGATAAGTCCCCTGTGCCGGACGGGATTTACCCTAGGATTCTCTGGGAGGCAAGAGAGGCGATTGCAGAGCCTCTGGCTCTGATCTTCAGGTCGTCGTTGGTTACGGGTATAGTTCCGGAAGACTGGAGGATAGCGAATGTGGTCCCATTGTTCAAGAAGGGGAAGAGAGACTTTCCAGGGAATTATAGGCCAGTGAGTCTTACTTCTGTTGTGGGCAAAGTATTGGAGAGAATTATTAGGGATAGGATTTATAGTTATTTAGAGAGAAATGAATTGATTGGGATAGTCAGCATGGTTTTGTGAAGGGTAGGTCGTGCCTTACTAACCTTATTGAGTTTTTTGAAAAAGTGACCAAAGAGGTGGATGGGGGTAAGGCAGTTGATGTAGTATATATGGACTTTAGTAAGGCGTTCGATAAGGTGGCCCATGGAAGGCTTCTGCAGAAAATGCAGATGTATGGGATTGAGGGTGATTTAGCTAATTGGATTAGGAATTGGCTAGCAGATAGAAGACAGAGGGTAGTGGTTGATGGAAGTTATTCATTGTGGAGTTCATTTATAAGTGGTGTACCTCAGGGATCTGTTTTGGGGCCCATGCTGTTTGTAATTTTTATAAATGATCTGGATGAGGGTATTGAAAGATGGATTAGTAAATTGGCGGATGACACCAAAGTCGGAGGAGTGGTAGATAGTGAAGAAGGGTGTTATAGTTTGCAGAGAGACTTGGACAAGTTGCAGAACTGGGCCAAGAGGTGGCAAATGGAGTTTAATGTGGAAAAGTGTGAAGTAATTCACTTTGGCAGGAATAACAAATGTGTAGAGAATAGGGCTAATGGTAGGACTGTTAATAGTGTTGATGAACAGAGGGATCTTGGTGTATATGTGCATAGATCCCTGAAAGTTGGCAATCAAGTCGATAAGGTTGTTAAGAAGGCATATGGAGTCTTAGCTTTTATTGGTAGGGGGATTGAATTTCGGAGCCGCAACGTCATGTTGCAACTGTACAAAACTCTAGTGCGGCCGCACTTGGAGTATTGTGTGCAGTTCTGGTCCCCACATTATAAGAAAGATGTGGAGGCATTGGAGAGGGTACAGAGGAGGTTTACCAGGATGTTGCCTGGTATGGAAGGCAGGTCTTATGAAGAGAGGCTGAGGGATTTGAGGTTGTTTTCGTTAGAAAGAAGGCGCTAAGAGGAGACCTTATTGAAACATATAAGATGATTAGAGGTTTAGATAGGGTGGACAGTGATAGCCTTTTTCCTAGGATGGAGAAAACTAGCACGAGGGGACATAGCTTTAAATTAAGGGGTGGTAGTTGTAGGACGGATATCAGAGGTAGGTTCTTTACCCAGGGGTTGGTTAGGGTATGGAATGCCCTGCCTGCGGCAGTTGTAGATGCGCCAAGTTTGGTGGCTTTTAAGAGGTTAGTAGATAAGTTTATGGACGAAAAGGGAATGGTTTAGTTTGGAAGGTCATTGCTTTTTCCTAATTGGTTGGCGCAACATCGAAGGCCGAAGGGCCTGTTCTCCGCTGTAATGTTCTATGTTCAATGTTAAGTTGTTAGGTCAGCAAGCATGGAGGTGATGGTGAATGGGTTAAAGGAAAATATTGTGGATGCTGAAATCTGAAATTAACAATGTCATATTTCATTCAAAACATTAACACTGTTCCTCTCTCCACAGATGCTGTTAAGATTTTCCAACACTTTCTCTTCTTGATCATCAAGTTAACAAATAGACAGCAGAGTTTTGCTTCATTCAAGTTTACAAAGGGAGCAAAACGGAAGTTAACATGTCGTGCATTGGATCAGCCAAGTCTTTGAGATAAGAGCAGCATGAATTTCAGTAGCTGAATTAGAGTTAGAAGTGGGTGTTGTCGCCCAGAAATGTGGCCTTGATGATGGAGAGATTGGAAGCTCAGCTCACAAAGAAACAGGGCCTTAATATTGTGAACCGTCTTGGTCTTGTTCAATCTCAGATAATTATCAAGGAAAGGAATGGAACTGGTAGGTAGAAAACACTGTTTGTGGCAGAGACTTTTGATGGGCTAAGTGATCTCCTTATACAAACTCTACAGTGCAGAAGGTGGCTATTCGACCTATTGAGTCTGCACTGGTCACAATCGCATCAAGGCCCTATTCACTTAACCCCCTCTTATTTACCCTGCTAATCCCCCAACACTAAGTTTAATTTATCAAGTCCAATCAACCTCACCTGCACATCTTTGCTCTGGTTTATTCCCACAGTCACCTGAAAGAAACCCATGCAGATACAGGGAGAATGTGCAAATTCCACACGGAGAGTGATCTGATGCCGGAATTGAAACTGGGTCCCTGGTGCCATGAGGCAGCAGTGCTAACCACTGTACCACCATGCCCTCCAGCTCCTCTTCTCTATGATCTATTTGTCAATGAAGTCAATTACTTTGGTCTTCACAATATTAGAGGAAATATTTGCTCATCCATGCTCGAGAGGCTTAATGCAGTAGAATTGGGTGTTCTTAGCCATAACTGGTGGGTGAAGGGTTGACCCTGGTGAGACTCATCTAAACAATGTGTGAGTGGGAGGAGAAGATCTTATAAATGTCTTTCTGATTATAACTGAACAGAGAGGAATCACTGATTTGGAATCATTGGCTAATGTCCAAGATTAGGACTGTCGTAACTAGAATTGCTTTGAAGATGCACTGGGGAACACCCCATCATTTCCCCAGAAGTGCCCAGTTAAGGATTGCATGGCAATCTCTGTGAGGTTCAAACTTCATTCTTCAGTCAGACAATTGCCCTGCAACGGAAACCATCCGAAAGTACAAAATAAATTGTAAATTTCAGATGGTTTCCACTGTCTTACAGTGACAGTTACCCAGAAAAAGTTGAAAAATTAACCCACTTTTAAATCATGGATAGCTGCCACACTGAGCCTTCCGCCCTGCCCCCCTCTTCAAGGGTTTACCCCCAAACCTCAATCACTCCACAGTGCTATCTAAATACCCCTCTGACCCTCCACTGGACTTCCCCACCCGGCCCCCATCCACTGACTACCTCCGCTAACCAACAGAACCCCACCACCCCACTGACCACCCATAACCAAATCAACCACCTCTTCCCCATCACAGGTGGCAGGGTGGCACAGTGGTTAGCACTGTTGCCTCACAACTCCAGGGACCCAGATTCGATTCCTGGCTTGGGTCACCGTCAGTGTGGAGTTTGCAAACATTTTCCCCATGTCTGTGTGGGTGCTCTGGTTTCCTCACACAGTCCAAAGAAATGTACGGCAGGTGCATTGGCCATGCTAAATTTCCCCTCAGCGTCTTAGGATGCATAGACTAGAGGGATTTGCAGGGTGAATATGTGGGGCTATTGTCAGTGCAGACTCATTGGCCAAATAGCCTCCTTCTGCACTGTAGAGTTTTTATGATTCTAATCCTAGCCACTTGTCTTATAAACTTACCTTGTCCTTGACTTCCAGGAATGGCTGGACCTTTAAATTTATCTGCTTTACGACAGCTAATGCCATATAAAAGCTGGCATGGTTTTCTTACCTCCGACTCTGCTGTCCCTGCCACATGATATTAGTGAATCCCATATACTAGATAGTTATCATCTGGCCTGAATAAGGAGGACTGATGAGAAAGGAGCAGCTTGGTTTCAGAGTAAGAAACTAGGAGTGGAGTGGCATCCCCTGACTGCCAATCCGTTGCAACAATGAATTATTAGTCATAGACTAATTCTTAGAATGATTGAGAAGATCAGCCAATAACTTTAACGTGCATTAATTGACCATCAGGATGATAGAAAGAGAATTAGATGGACTTTAGTCTTGTGTCAAGAAATTCCTATGTACTACAATCTTTTGCTCAATGTTGCTACCCCATCTAAAGCATCATATTTCTTTCTGTCTGGTGATACAAGGAAACAAACAGCCCCTTGAATGTTTGCCATGAAGAGTGATATTAAGAGGGGTCTGGCTGCAACTTACAAACTGAAGCTATTGTCACTATGAAGGTCCACGTAGAAAAGAATTGTTCACACGACCTACATGCTGTCATACAACAGTGAGCTGCATATTAGCCAGATGCTTGATACTGTGCATGCTGTCTGAACTCTGAATCACCCTTCTTCCCGTGGGCATAAACTGCTTCATCCTCGGCAAAACCAAATGGAACTGAATACTGTACGATGATCAGTGAACAATCCCAGTTATGACATTAAGGTCACTGATGAAGCAGTTGAAAATGGCAACGTGGAACCAGGTAAGCCACAGTACACAGGTGAGGTGGATCAAATGCCAGCAGCAGGCTTCAGAGGATGCAGTGCTCAGTAAGTTGAACCAGCGTAAAAGGAAACTGATATGTGAGTAGGTTTATGTATTGGAATTACGTGAGTCTATCCAAGGTATCCTAGAAAACCTGACTTGAATTTTGACACCACGAGAGAATAAAATGCATGTGCATCTAGTTACATAGAAATATAAAAACTAGAAGCAGGAGTAAACCATTCAACCCTTCAAATGTGCTCCACCATTCATTTTGATCATTGAATTCAATACCCTGATCCACCGCCACCTTCCCCACCCCACCCCCCCACATCCCTAGATCCCTTTAGCCTCATGAGCTTTACCTAATTTCTTCTTGAAATCACATGTTTTGGTCTCAACTATTTTCTATGGTAGTGAATTCTACAGATTCATCTTTCTTTGTGTGAAGAAATTTCTCCTCATCTCAGTCCTAAAAGGTTTGCCCCTTCTCCTCGAACTATGACCCTTATTGCTGCACTCCCCCAGTTATCACCTGCTTGTCTACTATGGAACAATAAGCTATAAGAGCATTTACAACGGATTTGCATCATGACACAGGGTCTACACACAGAGAATGTGTCACAAATACCAAAACTGCAACACTGAGGGTTTGTGGAAACATTTTTGAGGCAGTTTAGAAGTCAGAACGCTGAATCCCAAATACCTTCCACTGGAGTCTAGCCATCAGCCATTGCTCTTATATTCCACACAGTCACTTAGAAAGGAAAACATGATGAGAAAATATATTGAAATATGATATGAAGTGGGTTCATAAATCAGAGCTTTGTTTTTGAACTTTACCTAATTTTATTTCAGTTAGTGTCAATAATGTGGTCTCAAAGTAGACGGAACCCATTAAAAGATTAGCAAAGGAAACAGAGGATAATTTTTCAGAATTTCAAACCTAAATGCATGAACCTTTCTTGTTAAATTGGTGTTTCTAGTGTTATACCCTCTGGTCAATATCTCTGATCTGCTCTAGTCTTCTCCCTTCTACAGTTAGGTATCGTACAGCAATTTGTGCAGTACACAGTAGATAATAAAGATCTTGGAACCTAATCGGGAGAAATATAAGGTGTTCTTTCGTGTGCTGACAGATGTGAAGCACTGTTTCAGTGTGCTAACGGTATAGTAAATGATGATGGTAGAGATTGAATGAAACCTCTATCAATACCTGCTGAAAAGGTGATGCTAGCCAGGGGTGAAGAGGTTAGCCTTGGTCTCTGAGCATCCATTTTTCGAAACTCTCCTCATTTCAAATCAGCTAGCAACAGACACTGTTTGCAAAATAAAAACATTATGGCTTAAGTCCAGGTGTCAGCTAACATTATGGTATTGCTCGCAACTAGCCAGTTCTAGAGACACCCTCTTTTGTTTATACACAACTAAGGACACAAGAGCAACAAAATACTTCTTGTTACTCTGAGTAAATACTTCCCACTCTGAGCAAACCAGGGAGTGGCAGAGAATAGATTACAGCTTTTACTTCTTACATGTAACATTTCCCTGACATAACTTTTGTCTCAAACTTTGCCGAAAACTGTAATTGTTATAACAAAAGGCATATCCTCCAACTCATTGGTGGGATTTCCTATCCGTGCTCGCCCCAAAATCAGAAAATCCTGCCAGACTTCATGTTTACATGGGCCATCCCTCCCCCCACACCCTCCTCCTCCCCTCCCACACCCCACCCCAACTTTCTATGATTTCTATGGCAGGCAGGACGGGAAAATTGTCTCCATTGTGTACAACGTAACAGGAGGTTTGATTTTTCAGCCCCGCATGCTCACGTGTAATTTCTGCTAGGACTAGAGAATTGTGGGAGAGAGGCCACAGCTTGCTTAGCACAAGCGAGACCCCTTTTGGGATTATCCCAAACCCTGTGCCTTGATTTAATCTGTTTCATGCCCAATGAGGGTACAAACAAAATTTGCATATTTAAATATCAATTTAAATATGCAGAATCGGTTTGAAGGTGTACTGTCTCGACTCCTGCAATTCTTCGAACCTCATATGCAGTGGGAACCTGACAGGAACCACCACTGGTCTCCACAAACTGAAACCATTGAAGCACCCTGGTGGTTGGGGATGTTTCTGGGTAGTGGCCTGCCAAGATGGCATTAACAGGAGTCTAAGGGGGGGCAGAATATAAAATGCAGGAGGAAGAGGGGCTGGAAGAGGAGCTTTGGTAACACCATAATGATACACTGCTCACGTGGGTGGTGGCTGGCATAGCAAGTGGGGGAAGAGGGGGTTCCGTGGCGAATGAGTAGGGAGGGGTTTGTAAGGTTTTCTAGCGATCAGGTGCCTTTAAATATAGCACCCTGATATCCAAGGAGCCAATCTTGCCAGTGTCTTTAGGTCCCCATTCAAAAACATTTCTAACTGTGGGAGAATTCAGTGAAAATCTCCCCAGGCTCCAAAACAATTTCTAAAATTAGTATTCTTTGACTTGCCACAGCTAGGATTCTCCAGTCCTGCTGTTGTGAATGGAGATTGGATAAGTGCCAATTCTTCAATCTCGCTGGCAGTGGTCACAGGGCGTGAACAGCCAGAAAATTCCAGCTGAAGCCTGGGAGAATCACAAATCAAATTTTGCCAAAACCAAACCACACAAAGGGAATCTCAACCAGTTTTCCTGCTGGGACTCTTGGTGCTGCTGCAGTGAATGGAGAGCACTGGATTCTCCATGCTCAGGGGTGACATGGACAACATTAGAGAATCCTGCCGCTAGAAATATTTTGGGAGAATTCTGTCCTGGAAACGTGCTCATATCGTATTAAAAATTTTGACTATGTCATACACTTCCTGCATATGTTAATCTTAATTCCACTGCAACCAATTTATGATGTAATAACCTATGTCAACATGTTATAATTACAACACCATCACTGTAACAATTAACTCTAACGACCAATTAAAATGAGTAAAAAAGGATATTGTGTGGAGTTGGTGGACATCAAGTAGAATTTTAAATGCCCAAGTAAGGATCTAAACTAATTACGATTTTTATTTTAAGAAAACTTGAGAATTATAGAGTTAAACATAAAAAAAAGAGAGGAGCAGGATCTGACCATTTGATCCTTTGAACATACTCATTATGATCATAGCTGACTATCTACCTCAATCCCACTTTCCTGTCCACTCGCCATATCCCTTGAAATCAAAGATCTGTGCACTTCAGCCTTGAAACATATTCAATGATTAAGTAGCTGGAACCCTCTGGAATTGGGAATTGCAAAGATTCACAGGCCTTGTCAGTGAAGAATGTTTTCATCTCCAACCTGAAAAGAACAATTTCTTACCTCAAGTCCATAGTCCTGTGCTCTGGATTCATCAACAAGGGAAGACAAGTTTGGTGTCTACTTCAAGTCCCTTCAGAAGCATGTGTGTTTTGATGAGGTCATCTCTCATTCTTCTGAATTCCAGAGAGTACAAACTAAATTTACTCATCCTCTCATCTTAGAGTAATTCTCACATCCTAGGAAGCAACCTGGTGAACATTCACTCTACTGCTTTCTTATTCATTGATGGGATGTCAGCATTTTTTTGGCAAAACCAGCATTTATCGTTTATCCCCAATCGCCTGTGAGAAAGCAGTGATGAGCCATTATCTTCTTCAACTGAAGCAATCGGGGTGGTGCAGTTACAACCACAGCATTCTTAAGAATGGATTTTCAGATCATTTTCAGATCAGACTGACGGTGCATGACTTGGAGAAGACTTTTCAGGTGATTGTGTTTCCATCGTCAGTTGCCCTTGTCCTTCTAGTTGGTGGGATGATTATCTGAACAATTGCAAATTGAACTGAACACTTGTCTAACCATCAGCGAACATCCCCACTTCTGACTCTATTGTGGAAGGAAGGTCATTGAAGAAGCAGTTAAAAATGAATATATGAACAAGGAGCAGGAATAGGCCATAGTCCGCAGTGATGTCAGGTCAAATGAGAATGGAACCCGTACATCTTAATTTGAGCTCCTGCCTAAAATGCGATAGGAGTTCAATTTCAAAGGAAAAAAATGTTTTCTTCTGATTACTATTGCCAGTCAGAAAATCAAAATATTTCAAATAAATGAGTGAAGGGGAAAAGATGGAAGAGGTAGAAAGGGAAAAACAGAGATGCTGTTAACTCAAGCAGCAAAGTTAAGGGATGAATTTCCAGCAGCAATGGGCCTAGTGCAGATCGGGTTGGGGGCTGCAAGGAGTCAGAGAAGTGAAGAGGAGAGGCCTAGCACATTTAGCACTGGCAAGAACCCCCTTTGGGATTCTTCCAACTCCCACATAAGGATGTAATTTGGTAGGCAATGCCAGAGTGTTGGCACTGTGCCAAGGGCGTGGAGTCTGAGGGGAGGGGGGCCTTACATGAGTAGGGCCTAAAGTGAAAGGGAACCATTGGAGGGTCCCAGTGCTGGCGATTTATGTTGGTAGGTGCAGAGTAGAGGAGAACATAGAGCCAATGAGTGGGGTTCCCAATGTCCATGTGCGGCAGGGAGGAGGATCTTTAATTTCACTTTGAGGGCACCCTCTCTCTGGAAAGCTGAACTTCCTGCAGTATTTATGTCCCACCCTTCTCAACAGAACTGCTGCAAAATGCACCCCACACCCAAAAAAAAATAACTAAATGTGGGAAGATCATGACCCAAATCATGCCACACATGCCAGGGCAAATCACATCAGTTTTCTCACCTGAAATGACACTTGAATTCCCTGACCAATGTCTGCAGCTAGGGTTCTCCATTCTGGCTGCAGTGGATGGAGATTTGGTTGAGTGTCAAATTCTCCATTTTCACTGGCGGTGATGACAGGGTGCAAGACATCAGAGAACTCTGGCTTTAGTCCTTTTTGGGGAAAGCTTCACTCTCAGCGTTTACAAAAAAAAAATCACTGAAGCAGCTGTAAAACAGTGGTGCCAAACCTTGTACATTCCCTGACTTCACTGCTGACCCATCCTGCCAGATATCTAACTGACACATACTGTGCACTACTGTGCTGCATATTCCCAGTTTAAAACCTGCTAAAGGATTCAAGTTAAATGCAGAGGTAAAGGTCAATAGAATAATGGGCAGAGTCATTGAATTCAGTTTCCAAAGCACCATAAAAGACTCAGAATGCCATTTAATAGTGTCTCATTCAATAACTGTATACAAGTGACCTTCATGTTATCCAATCCATGGCATAAAGATTCGAGCTATTATAAAACTGTGTTCCTCTGCCTTACTGCAAGTAACATTACCAGGATCTGCTAATGTTGTAACAAAAAAAACAATTACTCAAAGGAAACAACAAAAGGCAGAACAAAGGAGAAATATTTACTACATAAAAGCTGCGCATATTAAAATAAATGATTAAGTTTCACATTTCTTTGCTTGCATGATTTTTGCAGATACTGTTTATGCTGTCTGTAGTCAGCACAGGACAATCTATTTCTCTTAGCCATATTTAAGAGGCTATCAGAAAATATTAATAATCAATCTACTGATCAATCAGTAATTGACATTATTAATAAGCTTCATAATTCATTTCATCAGTTTTTATAATCTTCCAGTTTATCTTAAAACTTAGAATTTATACCAAGGCTTTTTATTGTTACACTCTTTATAGAGATGAGTAACTATTGGTCAAAAGTTTGAACTCAGTTATTCAATAAAATAATTACAACACAAGAGTTCAAATTTTCAAGAAAATAACATGTACTGTACAAAACAGCTACTTCAAATTTAAACCCTAAATTTTCAACAATTTCCCATTGTACTTTAACTTTTACTTGAGTTCAGCTATACTTTACAGAATCTTGAGAGATCCATCATTTCTCCTAGGAGCAAACCAAATTGTGCCACAGCTCTCAGGAATTCACTTTGATTGTCCTCAGTATTCCCATTATTTTATGTGTATGAGACTTCTGAGAGTCCTTCCACTAGCATCCAGCTAGGCAATTCCTCCAATTCACTCCAACACGTCATGACTGTGGAATCTCCAGCTCAAGTATGGGCCTCACTGCAATCTCGCTAAGTGACTCTACATCAGATGGAAACATAGAAGCGAGAAGGAGTGGGCCATTTGACCCTTTAGCCTGCTCCACCATTCATCTTGGTCATGGTTGATCATTGAATTAAATATTCCTGTTCTGCCCTTGGATTCTGATAGATGTGTATGTCCAGGGCTCATTACAGCTCCTGATAGATTTTCTCTCAGCTTCTCAAAGTTGCTCCCAAACCAACTCCCGCAAAAAGAAACTGCCTGCAATCTCTCCTCACAGAAACATTGTATAGCTCAAGAATTAAACTAATTAACTTCACCTTCAAAACATTCCTTTGATTCTGGAACCCACATGACTGATTTATATGTACAATGGGGAAAACTGAAATCTTACCAGACTCAGTGGCTTCACTACAAAGCTAAGAGAGGATCACCTGCTTTTTAAAACTGTTTTTGCATCTCTAACTCTAAACCATTTTAATTAAACCTGTATTATTCCTTTGAAATGTAATAGTCATAGCAGCGTTTACCAGTTCCCTCCATTTATCTTGTATTTAAAATTCTACTCCCAGAACTAACAGCTATAATCCTGAAACAGCTGAATCTGAGGTAAGATTATCATAATTTGTTAAAACATTGTAGCTTAATTAGCTAGCTAAGGATTGCAAACTTGTCTAGTCAAAGATGGAACAGTAAGGAGATATTCGTTCATTCTTGTTACCTTATTTGCTTCACAAGATAGTCTTACTGAGCTCAGGTACTCCAATGCTGAAGCGTAGGATAAGGAAACGGATTGATTCCAAAAAAGAGTTATACTGAACTCAAAATGTTAACCCTATCTCCACAGATGTTGCCAGACTGCTGAGTTTTTCCAAAACTTTGTGTTTTCTTTAAGATCAGATGGCTACTGGTCAAAAGACAGAAAAAAAGTTATTCGTGTCAGGCATCTTGGGGCATGAGAATCATTAAGGAAGCACGATGTTTTATTGTATATAAACTTTTGCCTAAAGCATTGATTTTAAAATGATGCTAGTGTGAGGCAAGCTATTCAAAATCGATTATCTTTAAATGCTACAGACGGTAAAAGATTAACTGATGCACTTAAAGTAAAACATATGTATTTTTATTACATGTAGCTTCATTTATAAGTATAACTAACTTCCTTAAGTAGAGCATGAAAATGAATGAGTTGGCCTAATGATCTGTTCATGTGTATACGAACAAGAACTTAGGAATAGGGCAGTTTCTGAGCATTGTAGACCAAATTTAAGATAAATCACTTAGAGGTTACTCAAAGCGCGACATATTGATCAATGGACTAATTAACACAACAAAAGGCTGAGTGTGAGAAGGTTGTAAAGAGACTTGAAGGTTATTTAGATAAGTTGAGTGAGCAGGCAAATACATGCAGAATAACATGGATAAATGTAAAGTTATTCCCTTCAGTAGGAAAAGCAGAATGGTAATTATTTAAATGGAGACAGATTGGAAAATATTAATGAACAAAGGATCTTGGGTGTCCTTGGACACCAGTCACTGAAAGCAATAATGCAGATACAACAAGCAGTTAGGAAGGCAAATGGTATGTTTTTGATTTAAATTATTATTGTCACATACATTGGGATACATTGACAAAGATGGTTTGTCTGAGAGTTGGTGTAGACTCAATGGACTGAATGGTCTCTTTTCTGCACGTTAGTGAGCCTATGATTCTATTCAATGATTCTAAAAAAATAAAAAAAAAACTATACTTCATAATAAGAGGTCTGGGGATAGAGCAGGAATATTCTGTTGAGACAGATTTTCATCCATGACTGTACTGAATGGTGGGGCAGGTTTCAGAGGCTAAATGGCCTGCTGCTGCTCTTATTTTCTATATTTTTCCTCCAGAATTGCCTCCAACACAAATTGCCTAGTAAAACATGAAAAAAATCAATAGCCAGGCAAAAACCAGCTTGACTACTGACTGCGAATATAATTTCTGCATCCAGTAATTTCCAGCTAGCTTGTCATTCACCCAGTAATACGATCTCCCAGGAAAGACTAAAAAAAAGTAGACCAGCTTAGAGGGGAGAAAAATGAAATTCTTCTTCAATACCTAATGACAAGCAAAACAAATTCCATAAGATCTCAGTGACTCGGGGATCATTTAAAAAAAAAGGTGAAGATCTGTTGAAATGTCAGCCACAGTTAGGAAGTTTGTCAATTCCTATTTAAATATATCCAGTGAATCTGTACTCAAGACGTGAGCACAGTAAGAAGTCTCACAACACTGGGTTAAAGTCAACAGGTTCATTTCATAGCACAGGCCACGAGCTTTCGAAGTGCTGCTCTGGAGCAGTACTCCAAAAGCTAGTGGCTTGTGTTACTAAATAAACCTTTTGGACTTTAATCTGGTGTTGTGAGATTTCTAAGTGTGTTTACCCCAGTTCAACACTGCCATCTTCACATCATCTCAATATGTGAGCCAGCAACATGTAATAACAGAACACCTAATGACTAACTTAATAAATAGTCTTCTTACATAATCTATATGTGTGCCCTCTTATTAAATATCTAACTCAAGTAGCTAATCAGCAGAGATCAAATCCAAGCTATTCACAAATTTAATGATCTCAATAAATTCTACTTAAAGTATTTATTTTTCAAGGAATAATTAACACCAGTTTTAAGTGCCTGTAAATTAGGAATCCATCCAAAGGACTTCTTTTGAACTCTTTCCAAGGAGTCTTTTTGGCCACCATGTGAGGGGATCCAAACTGGAGACAGTATTTGGTGGCACATTCATACTGCACACTTCAACCTGAGCTCCTCAGAAAGATTTTAAAACAGAAAATGTCAGAAATACTCCGTTAGACAGCATCTGTGAAGATATGGGTTGATGACCTTTCAGAAGAGTGAGAAGAAAGACAGATGTAGCTTCTTTTAAGTAGATAATGAGCAGGGAAAGCAGGGCAAAGAAAGGGAGAATCAGCAAGAGGGAAAAATTCAGCGAGAAAAAGGGAACTTGGCAAAAGGAGATGGTAATGAAAAAACAAAACAGACAAAAGATGGGTCTCGATTAAAGGAAGTATAAATGCAATAACAGAGTCCTTACACATAGTGAAGCAGTGATTGTTATCTGGAATTGTTGAAATTCAATGTTGAGTCTGAAAGGCTGTAAAATGCCTGATTGAAAATTATATCCTTCTTGAGTTTCATTAGAACCATGGGGAAGACTGAAGACAAGGGAACTTTGGGAATGGACTGATAATTAAAATGACAAGCAACCAGAGGCTTGAGGTTACACTTACAGGCATAAATGTTTTGCAAACCAATCACCCAATTTGCGTTTGGTTCTTCTGATGCATTGGAGGTTGTATCACGAGCAGATGTATGTTGAGCTTATCTCCACACTCTTTTGTCCATTTGGGGAATAGTAGAGGAAGTGATTGGAAGGACCCCTGAACTGATTGTCAGTTTATTGAACTGTGTTATGACCATTCCTTCCTTGGCCAACAAATCCTAGGGCAGGATTTTTCGGCTGTGCTCTACACAAAGCCAGAAAATCCCACCTGAGGTCAATGAACTTTTGCACAGTCAATGTCCCATCTGCTACAAATCCCATGGTGGGTGGGACAGTAAAATTTCACTCCTAATGTTGGACTCCAGAGTTTCTGGTTCAGAGGTGGGACAAGGCCTCCTATTGACGGTAGTAAATACAGTGTTCTAAATTAAAAGAAATACCTATAAATCAATGTTTCATCTGTGAGGAAAATTCATCAATCTCTGGACAGTGGAAAGGGAAGTTAATAAAAGTAGGTTTTACATTTGCTGTGCTTGCAGAGGAAACTAATGGAAGAGGAGAAAGGAGTTTTGGGATTGATTGATGAGTGGAAGGTATGGCCCCTTCAGAATGCTGAAAGGTAAGAGGATGGAAGGTATGTTTGGTGGTGGCATTACGCTGGAGGTGGCAGAAATAGGAAAAGATAATCTGTTGAATGTTGAGATGGTTAAGGTGGAATGCGTGGACAAGAGGATCCCTAGCTTAGTTCTGAAAGCGAGCAGAAATGCAGAAAATGGGAAGTTACAGTTAAGGACCCTGTTAACAATGGAGACTAATCTTCGATTGAGAATAAAAGAAGACATTGGAAACACTGATATACAAAGTGGCAGGATTAGAACAAATGATATGGTGAAGTTAAGAGAATGGGATGAAGTCCTTGCTGGAAGTGGGATGGGAGGAAGTGCAGGCAATGTAGTGTGAGAATCAGAGGCTGCAGATGTCGGTCAATAATTTATCCCCAAAAATGGACTCAGAGAAGTTGAGAGAGGGAGAGGAAGAATTGGAAATGGACAGATGTGGATGGCAAAAGAAGGGTAGAAATTAGAAGCAAAATAAATTAAAATTTTCAGTTCAGGGTAAGAACAGGAAGTGGCATTTATGTTGTCATTCGTGCACCAGGAAATTGGACCTAGGCATAAGGATCTGGTAGGACTAGAACAAAAGAGTGTTTGCACATCAAAACAAGAAAATCAGGTACAGTTGAAATCTAAATGAGTTCTTATAACAACAAACTATTTCAATTCCTACAAACAAACGGAGTCAAAGGAGAATTTGTTCAGTGCGAGAACAGGTTTAGCCAGAGGAAGATATTGGTGGATGGAGAGTGTGTGAGCTTCCATTAAAAAAATGGACTGCCCTCAGACTGGGCTGGATAAGGGATGGATGATAGAAGGATTCAACATTGATTCAGGAAATAAGAGGCGTAATATCAGGAAAGTGGTGAGGGGTCAGAAGAATCATGAATTCAGTTGGGAAGAAATTGGACAAAGGGTGGAAAGAATTACAGTGGAGTAGCAGGAATGTGAGGCAAGGATAGGCTGCAATGATGTGCCTACCATGGTGGCTTTGTTTGGTCATCCTGGGAACGAGGTGGAATTGAAGTTCAGGAGTCATGAAGTAGAAGACCATCAACACAGGATCGTCAGAAGGGATGAAGTGACAATCTGGAACTAACTGCTGGATCGAAACAGCACAAGATCTGGAGTGGCATCAGGATTGGCAAAACACCAATTGTGGGCCAAGGCATTTGCTAAAGCCGTGATAAAAAAACTTTTGATAAACGCATTTTTCCAACTAAAAACTAGTTGGGTTTCAAGTATGGAGCTTGAGGGATTTTTAGAGAATCAGAGGCTTACATTCAATTTCTCAGTTAGAATCACAGAATCGCTTCAGTGTAGCGGATGACTATTTGGACTATTGAGCTTGAACCAACAACAAACCCAGCCAGGCCATATCCCCATTACTCAACATATTTACCCTTCTAGTCCCCCTGACACTAAGGGACAATTAGCATGGCCAATCAATCCAACCCACACATCTTTGGATTGTGGGAGGAAACCAGAGCACCCAGAGGAAACCCATGTAGACACGGGAAGAATGTGCAAAACTCCACACAGACAGTGACCTGAGGCCAGAATTGAACCCAGATTCCAGGTACGTGAGGCAGCAGTGCTAACCACTGCCACACCATGTCACCCATTGTTGTGTTTCAATAGGGAAGTGGACCTATCTACCCTCTTCATTTCCAAACAATTGCAATTGGGGAAGGGATGCAATAATATTATAATCTTACCCTGGAGGAAACCACCATTCAAAGCTGTTTAGCTGGATTTTTCCAGGGTTAAAGAAAGAAGCAACTAAAAGGAAGTAATGCAGCCAGCTTAAAAAAAACAAATTGAAGCAAGAATCCTTCTCCTTGACCAATTAAACAAATCTTCTGCCAGACATCTCTTCTCTCCTCACAAAATCTCCTTTCTTTTTCTTGTCCAGCTCTTCCCTCTATCCTGCAATCATTGCTTTTTTCCCTGTGATCTGCTGGATACTCTCACTATGCCTTGTGTTCCTCCTTCCTCTCTTGTTGCTGCACTCAAAGATCCCTCACCATGCCTAACTGTTTGAGATTGTCAGGGACCCATTCTCTCCTGTAGCCTGCTGCACTCTTTCACTAGTCTGTCAATCTGCCTGGCTGCTGGATAGGGAACGGAGTAAAAACAATGATAATTACTAGTGGCAGGTCTCTACTTTCTCAGCATTTATGAATTTCTTCCCACAGATGCACATGCCCCCACTCTCACCTTATTAACATCAGGGCCAATGGACTAACTCAATACAAACTTCTCATTATGGACCCTTGTATGCCTTAGGAAGTATGGACACAATAACATATTTGATAGACTTATGATTCTGCTGAGACCTTAAATATTGCCAGGGTATGACATCATGCAACTCTCAATGTCAGGCAATATAATAGAGTTGTGGTGAGAGCATGTTTCTCCCCAGTCACCTTGGGAAAATTATATTGAAGTATACCAAGAAATAACTTTTTTTTTGCATTACTGCAGTCATGGAACACAGATTGCCGTAAAGATTGCTAAATCTTTGTTTAAGCAACCTATTTGTACATTCATTTATTCTGTACGTTCCCAGTTGTAACAAAAATCTGTGGCTTGGAATCCAATCTTCACAGAAATCCGCTGATCTCATCACAATAACAAAAACCAATGAGGAATAATAATGCATACCTGTGTTACTTTTTATGCCAACTTACATATTCATTAATACGATACCCAAACCCTCAGTGCAGTTACTTTTAAGAGGCACAACCACGAACAAGTTTATCAAGCCAACTTTGGAACTTCCTAATTTGGCATTCAAACTTCAGAAACATTGTCTTCCTTTTTCATTTACAATCAACACAGCCTTGTCTCGCACAAGATTACACAATAACCAGAAACCTTCTAATGCCAAGGGGAAATGCAAATGAAACCACTTTCAGAAAGCACACCAACCAGTCTTTATTGAACTATTTGAAGGGGAGCATTTTTGTATATTTTTTTATTCATTCATGAGATCGCTGGCTGGCCAGCATTTATTGCCCATCCCTTGGAGAGCCATTGAGAGTCAAGCACATTGCTATGGCTCTGGATTTACATGTATGTCAGACCAGGTAAGGACAGCAGATTTCCTTAAAAGACATTAGTGAACCAGGTAGGTTTTTCCAACAATTAACAGTGATTTCATGGACATAGTAGACTCTTTTTTCCAGATATGTTTCATTGAATTCAAATTCCACTATCTGCCACTGTCCCCACAATATGAGTTGAGTTTTTGGATTAACAGGCTGGTGATAATACCACTAGGCCAGTGCCTCCTCATGGAACTGCACCAAGCGATGAATCAGAAAGTTATCGGCATGCAACGTTGCTAATGAAGGAACTTATGGAAATCCACAAGTTCAGAATCACCATCTGATTTGTTAACTGAAACAAATGAGAAGGTGCTGTCAACTAATTTTATGACCAATATCTACATTGAATTTCTAAAATCATCTAAAGAAAGATATTGAATTTACATACCCGCTGTCATGACCTCAGAAAATCCCAAAGAACTCAATGATTTTTTTTGCATTGTCACTATTGTATATAAGGAAAGTTTTGCACAGTCTCACAAGACATTGAGATCATTAACCTGTTCAGCTGTTCTGGATGTGTTCGTTGAGGAGCATCAGCTCTCTTTCTCAAATTGTCCTACTGAATCTTCAACTTGACCCGAGGAGGCATATGATACGCCCACATAATATCTCATCCAAAATACAATATCTTTGGTAGTGAGTGAGCCACTTCTCCAGTGTTGCACTAGAGAAGCAGCTCAAATCTCTACAGGGAGCATGAACCAATAATCTTCGGACACAGATTTGGGAGTGCTCCCAGTGACCGGACTGATAATTGTCTGGTACATTTCATGGATTATGCATATACATGGTTGTATGTGGATATGGCATCTTACTTAGCACTTGTGGTCTAAATGTGGGCTTGATGCACATCCTATACAGAAGATTTGCAGCGGATCAACTTTAGTTTTGCTGCCAAGGGGAAAAGGGTCAATTTCATTTTGATGACTGTAACATCAGTTACCTCCCATTAGTGTTCACAGCTGGACTGCTGCATTTGTAATGCAGTTCTTAAAAATTTAAAGGGGCCTCACAGAAGTCTACAGGAACCACATTTATCTATTCAATTCTATATCATTTAATGCCAATTAGTTTTGGGTGGAGTGTGCTCTGTGGTGCTTGACATTAAGCTTTCTCTAGCCAGAAAACCTTGAAGGTAGTCTTGCAGGTCATTCAACAAATTCAAAAACATGTTTTGCAAACAATTTTTGTGAAGACTTAAGGAACCAACACTCTGCTGCTCCTTGAACAGGGTTGCCACTCCTTTTTGGACTTACTGGATCAGTTGGATCTATGGTGGACGTACTCAGTCCCCTCCAATTGTGCATTTCAAGAAGGTTGCCAATTGGCTCAGCAACAGAAAGGTGATGAAGCCCAAGTATGAACATACATCAGGTCTCTGGTTGTAACATCTGGCTAGTATCCCAAGCTCTCTGTTCTAACTCTGCTTGATTGTAACCAGTCTCTTACATTATATAAAATGTATTCATGCTTTAAATTTTTATTTCTACTTAAAATCTGCAGTAACTCTGACCAAGCTGCACCTCCTGTAGGAAGGTAATGTATTAAGCCTGATAATCTCAAGATTTACTGAAAAGGACATTAATTTGAACTGGAGTAAAATAAAATATTTTTGATATTTTAATGTCACATCATGGATTGGTTCATGACAGGTTTAACCAGACAAAAACCTGCTGAAGGGATCCCTCTAGGGATGCAAAGGTCAGAATAGCTCTGGGGGAGAGGGATATAGTCAAGCAATGTCTTGGCAATGTCCCCAGCAAGGGCTGGCACAATTTGTCAGTGCCATTCAGTGTTGGAGGCAGTGACAGGGCATGTCCTAGGAGGAGCTTCATTTGAAGGGGGAGAGGTGTCCCTCAGGAGAATGAGGGACAGCATGGTGGCACAGTGGTTAGCACTGCTGCATCATGCTAGGGGCCCAGGTTTGATTCAGGCCTCAAGTCACTGTCTGTGTGGCGTTTGCACATTCCCCCGTGGCTGCATGGGTTTCCTCCAGGTGCTCTGCTTTTTTCCCACACTCCAAAAATGTGCGGGTTAGGTTGATTGGCCATGATAAATTTCCCCTTGGTGTCAGGGGGGACTAGAATGGTAAATATGTGGGGTTATGTGGTTAGGGTCTGGGTTGGATTATTGTCGGTGCAGGCTTGATGTTCCAAATGGCCTCTTTCTGCACTATAGGATTCTATGATTCTACGTGAATGCCAGCGATGATGGTGAAATGGATGACGGAGATGTAAATGCTGATTATAGCGGGGAGGGGATGAGAATGCCAATGATAATTATGGGATGGAGTTGGGGAGTGGGATAAGGATGACGGTGATGATTGTGGGGTCGGAGGATGGAGGAAGTAAGCTTTCTGTTCTGGTCAGAGTGCCCTTTTAAGATTGAGACCTGATCTTAGTGCATCTAGTCTTGCTGGCTCTAAGTGTCCCCACTTCTCCACAGTGATGCTGCAAAACACACCCATTCTTTTTTTCAGAGCAGTAGCCTCAAAATCTGGTAAGAAATCTTGTCAGTAGAACTGGAGCACTTCACACCAGTTTTCTCCAGAACTGACACAGAAATTCTGGTAAGATTTCCCCCAAAAGTTTTAGTGTTTGGAATCATGCATTTTCAGACCTATCTGTTTGGTTAAGGATTTATGGTGGAGACCAGCCACCACAGGGGCACCATAATGATTGCAATGCCTCTTATTAAAGATTCAAGGTTATAACTGTGAGACTCAGCACAAGCTAGGTAACTTGATGGTCACATCAGATACACTCTCAAAGTATCTTATCAAGAAAGGTGGTATTTGTAATATGCTTTTAAAGCATAGCAGCATAAAATCAGTAAAAAGGAAATGTGTCACGTGATCCAGTTTTCGTATCACTTTTGCATTGAGCAGAGTGCACACACACAGCTCTATGCCATCAAGCTTCATTTCTATGCATAACTGTTTTTCCTGTGCCTAGTCTTAATGAGAGCAATGGTGGAAGAAACATTTTCAGATTGGAGGCCAGTTACCAGTGGTGTACCACAGGAGTCAGTGCTGCGTCCTCTGATATTTGTGATTTTTAATCAATGACTTGGAAGAGGGAGCTGAAGGGTGGGTTAGTAAATTTGCGAATGACACCAAGATTAGTGCAGCAGTGGGTGAGGTGGAGGACTCTTGTAAGCTGCAGAGAGACATTGATAGGATGCAGAGCTGGGCCAAAAAGCGGCAGATGGAATTTAGCCCTGATAAGTGTGAGGTGATTCATTTTGGTCGGACAAACTTGAATGCAGATTACAGGGTCAACAGCAGGGTTCTGAGCAATGTGGAGGAACAGAGAGATCTTGGGGTTCATATCCACAGATCTCTGAAGGTTGCCACTCAAGTGGATAGGGCCATGAAGGTTTATAGTGTGTCAGTGTTTATTAACAGGGGGTTTGAGTTTTAAAAGCCATGGGGTTATGCTGCAACTGTGCCGCAGGGCTCGGTACTGGGACCTCTTCTATTTGTAATATATATAAATGACTTGGAAGAGGGAGTAAGTGGAGTGATCAGCAAGATTGCAGGCGATACAAAGGTGGTTGGACTTGCGGATAGTGAGGAGCATTGTCAGGCGATACAGCAGGACGTCGATAGGCTGGTAGCTTGGGGAGATAGATGGCAGATGGAATTCAATCCTGATAAATGTGAGGTGATGCATTTTGGGAGAAAGAATGTAGTGGGGAGGTATATGATAAAGGGTAGACCTACTAAGAGTATAGAAACGCAGAGGGATCTGGGGGTGTAGATGCACAGTCTCTGAAGGTGGCAGAGCATGTGGAGAAGGTTGTGAAGAAAGCATATGGTATGTTAGCATTTATAGGAAGGGGTATAAAGTACAAGAGCTGGCCTTTAATGTTGCAGTGTATAAAACGTTGGTTAGACCTCATTTGGAATACTGCGTCCAATTCTGGTCGCCTTACTACCGGAACTGGATGTGGAGACTCTGGAGGGAGTACAGAGGAGGTTTACCAGGATGCTGCCTGGTCTGAGTTACAAGGAGAAGTTAGGCAAATTCGGGCTGTTTTCCTTAGAAAGACATAGACTTAGAGGAGATCTAAGATCTAGAGGTGTACAAGATTATGAGGGATATAGATAGAGTAAACAGGGTTAAGCTTTTTCCTAGGATGGACTCAAATAGCACGAGGGGTCGTGGGCTTAAGGTGAGGGGGGTAAGGTATAATTTGGATACTAGAGGGAGTTTTTTCACATAGAGTGTATGGAACACGCTGCCAAGTAAAGTGATGGAGGCAGGCACTCTGGAGTTATTTAAGAGATACTTAGATGGGCACATGAACAGAATGGGAATGGAGGGATATAGAAAACTGATTTAAAATAGGCATCATGAGCCGTGGGAGTTACCTGGGAAGTGTCTAAATTGTCGATGATATTGATGCATTTGTTTTATCCTACAGGTACTTCGGTTTGCCTTGTCTAACAAGTGGCATACGTGTGAAGGGTCGTGAGAGGGCTGCTCTTAGATTCTGAGAGTATCCTAGTGCTTCACATCGTTAGTGTACGCTTGACCTGGACTATTTGATAGGCAACACGACAGCTCAGTGGCTATTGCTGTGCTGTGGAGATACATGGATTTGGGCTTGTGTCTGTGGGAGTTTGCGCATTCTCCCCGTGCTTACGTGGGTTTTCTCTAGGTGCTCCGGTTTCCTCCCACATCTCAAAGATGTGCTCTTCGGCTGATAGGGAGAATTTGTTCTGCCAAAATTATCTCAAATTTGCATAGATCTTTAAACATAGACAGGGATGACAGAGATCATCAAGGTTGGGCCGAAGGGCTTGCTTCCCATGCTGTTTTGTTCTTTGTTCATTACCAGACATTGGTGAGATCTCATTTGGAATATTGTGTTCAGTTCTGTTCACCTCGATATAAGAAGGATGTGGAAGCAATGGAGAGAGTGCAGAGGAGATTTACCAGGATGCTGCCTGGCTTGGAGGGGAGGTCTTATGAGGAAAGGTTGAGGGAGCTGGTGCTTTTCTCTTTAGAGCAGAGGAGAATGAGAGGTGACTTAATAGAAGTTTATAAGATGATGAGGGGGATAGATAGAGTGAATATGCAGAGATTATTTCCTTGGGTGGATGTAGCTGTTACTAGGGGGCATAACTAAAAGGTTCATGGTGGGAGATATAGGAGGGATGTTCGGTGTAGATTTTCATTCAGAGTGGTTGGGGTGTGGAATAGACTGCCTGCTGCGATAGTGGAATTGGACACTTTAGGAACTTTTAAGCGGTTATTGGATAGGCACATGGAGCACACTTGAATTAAAGGGAGTGGGATAGTTTGATCTTGGGTTTGGATAAAGCTCAGCACAACATTGAGGGCCGAAGAGCTGTGCTGTACTGTTCTATGTTCTATGAATGAACCCACAATATGTTTACCCAATCCCTTATAAATAATTTCTCAATGGAAGTTGAAACTTTCTAGTCAATTCTCTTGCAATCTTTGCCAGGGAAATTATAAGGTATGCCCCCCATGCACATTCTGGGTTAACAGGGCATGACCCACAATCTGCACCCGTTTTCCACTGCTCCACAATGTGCTAAAGAAATGTAGCTCACCTGTAACAAGTTGTTGTTAGTTCTTGAAAAAGATTTCTCACTGCTAAATGTGCTCCAGCAGTTCCCCTCAGGTCTGAGGAGAATCAGTCAGAAAATGCATTGATTCATCAGCTGCTTCTCCAAGCTCCAGCAGATCCATTCTACTTGCCACCAACTCATTAGCCGATAAATCAATTTGTTAGCATATTCTGCCCTCCTTCCCTGAGCAGAGGCTAACTTACAATGGACTACATTGTGCCTCGGCTCAGGACCCATCCACTTGGGGGCAAGCATACTGGCAAGTAGCTTTAGAACATAGAACAATACAGCACAGAACAGGCCCTTCGGCCTTCGATGTTGTGCCGACCAAAATAAAAAGCAATGCCCCTCCTAACTAAACCATTCCCTTCTCATCCATATACTTATCAACTAACCTCTTAAACGCCACCAAACTTGGCGCATCTACAACAGCTGCAGGCAGGGCATTCCACTCCCTAATCACTCTTTGAGTAAAGAACCTACCTCTGATATCCGTCCTATAACTCATACCCCTTAATTTAAAGCTGTGTCCCCTCGTGCTAGCTTTCTCCATCCTAGGAAAAAGGCTATCACTGTCCACCCTATCTAAACCTCTAATCATCTTATATGCTTCAATAAGATCCCCTCTTAGCCGCCTCCTTTCTAACGAAAACAACCTCAAATCCTTCAACCTCTCTTCATAGGACCTGCCCTCCATACCAGGCAACATCCTGGTAAACCTCCTCTGTACCCTCTCCAATGCCTCCACATCTTTCTTATAATGTGGCGACCAGAACTGCACACAATACTCCAAGTGCGGCCGCACTAGAGTTTTGTACAGCTGCAACATGATGCTGCGGCTCCTAAATTCAATCCCCCTACCAATAAAAGCTAAGACTCCATAAGCCTTCTTAACAACTTTATCCACTTGACTGCCACTTTGGGACACCATCAGAGCAAAAGAGCTCTGAGTTTGCTGATAGGCTCAATAAATACAAATAAGCCTATCTGCAACTAATGCAGAGCAACTTCACTGATTGGGAGACCCATGGGGTTGAAGGAGACTAGAGCAAGCTGAGTCAGCAGTTACAAAGCACTGAAGTAGGGGAAGTCAATAGGGTACTTGTTCTTTTTTGGGTTCCTGTGACTCGCATTTGGATTGATTACTGGTTTACAGGCTTGATTACATAAGGTAAAGAAAAACATTGAAGCAGTGATCTCTGTACTTCTCTGTATTTTCGTAGCTTACATTGTGAGAGTTGAGGATGGGCATGGTTAGGGGCAATGATCGCATCTGGATGGGGTTTGATGTCATTTGAGGCAAGACTTGACATCACTGGTTGCTGTGTCTTGATGTCGCTAGGTGTGGAGCATCATGTGTTGGTGGGGTGTGGCTGGGGTGTTGGTGGGGTGTGGCTGGGGTGTTGGTGGGCAAAAGCCAAGTCATTGGGGGGGGGTGGAATCATGGGGGTAAATATGAAATCATGGGGGACAAACGTCAAGTCACAGGATGGAATGTGCATGAAGTTATGGGGGACTGGACCCTAGTACAGATACAGGAGTCCCCGCAAGTGAAAGTCCGCCTCTGATCATACTTAAAAATTCACATTTAAAAATAGAGATAGAATGATATATATTCAGTGCCTGAGGGAAAATATTCTGGGCAAATACATGTTCCTCCTGGCTCCACAACAATCTTTCAAAATTTTATCTTTACCATTTTACCGAGCAGCCTGTGGCAATCCCTCTAATGAACCATAAGTTAGGCCACTTTCCGCTTAGAATCAATGGATGAAGAATATATATGGCAACACTTCTGGCACTCCTTTCAATTGACTCTTAAATATAGTAGGGACAAATTCTAATGACCATTAGTAAAGCACACTTTGTACAAAGTAGCTACATACTTATGGTTATAGTGTGCAGCTGGAAAGGTATTTTATGTACTGGTATGAGTGATTATTGTCGGTCAGTGAATTTGACTTGTTAACCACAATTTTAGAACCATTTGTCCAATTCATTGGATTTATGGTAATTAAGGTTTATTCTGTGGTGCTAAACGGCACTTCGTTTCACTAAAAACGTAATTCAGTTCTTTGACTAACTGAAGCTTTCAGTTCATTTGCTACGGTTACCAACATAGTAAAAATAAATTGGAGCCCAAACTAAAAACATCACCTTTATGCTTTCAACTGAATGCAGGATGAAATTTCCCTGCTGTGCAGATGTTCCATTTGGAGGACCCAAATGTAATCAGTTTTACAAAGTAAATCATTTTACATTAGGAGTGTAAAGCTCAAAAGAAGTGATCAAGTCCCCCGTGAATCTCAGTGACGCACAGTCAGTCAGAGAAAATCAGTGGCAACGGGGCACAGTGACTGAAGCGGTTGGAAATCCTTTAACATAAGTGATCTCATTTTAATCTGCTGACATTGGCGCAAATCAGTGGGCAGAGGTGCAAAATGATGGAAAGGTGCACACACTTAAGGAGCAGCACTTAGGGAGTTTCAGAGTGACTAAATCATAGGTGTGGGAAGCTAGAGACTGGGCAAAAGTGATGACCACCTCAGAGGCATAAAAATTGAATGTCTTTCTAAGATTAAACCTATGACGCAGAGTAAAAGGATTTAATGATTTTTGGGAAGTGAGCAGAGTAAGTGACGATGTCTCATGAATTATGATTTTCAGATCTCCAACAAGGAGCGGCATGAGAGAGTTGCAGCCACCTCACCTGCTAGAGAAGTATCTAGGTTTCACTGAACCCAGGTTCCACCTATCCGCTAGATGTTGCCATTTCATTGCCATCACTGTGAAGGCTGTCTGTTCTTTCTTTCAGTCAGAGCAGAGGTGGTAGAAGAGGGGGAGGAGTGGCATTGTTAGTTAAGGACAGCATTACGGTGGCAGAAAAGACGTTTGATGTGGACTTGTCTGCTGAGGTAGTGTGGGCTGAGATTAGAAACAAGAAAGGAGAGGTCACACTGTTGGGAGTTTTTTATAGGCCTCCAAAAAGTTCCAGAGAAGTAGAGGAAGGGATCGCAAAGTTGATCCTGGATAGGTGTGAAAGTAACAGGGTAGTTGTAATCGGGGACTTTAACTTTTCTAATATCGAATGGAAAAGCTATAGTTCAAGTACGTTAGAGGGGTCAGTTTTTGTTCAATGTGTGCAGGAGGGTTTCATGACTCAGTATGTAGATAGGCCAACAAGAGGCGAGGCTATATTGGATTTGGTACTGGGTAATGAACCAGACCAGGTGTTAGACTTGGAGGTGGGTGTGCACTTTGGTGATAGTGACCACAATTCGGTTACGTTTACCTTAGTGATGGAAAGGGATGGGCACGTACCGAATAACAGTAGTTATAGCTGGGGGAAAGGTAATTATGAGGCTATTAGGAGAGATTTAGGATGCATAGGGTGGAGCAGGAAATTGCAGGGGCTGGGGACATCTGAAATGTGGAGCATATTTAAGGAACAGCTTCTGCATGTCCTTAATGAATATGTACCTGCCAGGCAGGGAGGAAGTGGTCGAGTGAGGGAACCATGGTGTACTAGGGAAGTTGAATCTCTGGTGAAGAGGAAGAAGGAGGCTTATATAATGATGAGATGTGAAAGCTCAGTTAGGGCAATGGAGAGCTATAAATCAGCCAGGAAGGAGCTAAAGAGGGAGTTGAGAAGAGCTAGAAGAGGACACTAGAAGACTTTGGCAGATAGGATTAAGGAGAATCCTAAAGCTTTTTACAGGTATATAAATAATAAAAGATTGGTTAGGGCAAGATTAGGGCCAGTCAGAGATAGCAGTGGGAAGTTGTGCGTGGAGCCTGAGAAGATAGGAGAGACACTGAATGAGTATTTTTCGTCAGTATTCACACAGGAGAAAGACAGTGTTGTCAGCGAGAATATTGCGATACCAGGTTGTAGACTGGGTAGGATTGAGGTTCATAAGGAGGAGGTGTTAGCGAATCTTGAGGGCATGAAAATTGATAAGTCCCCTGGGCCAGATGGGATTTACCCTAGGATTCTCTGGGAGGCTAGAAAGGAGATTGCAG
This sequence comes from Sphyrna mokarran, assembly GCA_024679065.1. Classification (NCBI taxonomy): domain Eukaryota; kingdom Metazoa; phylum Chordata; class Chondrichthyes; order Carcharhiniformes; family Carcharhinidae; genus Sphyrna; species Sphyrna mokarran. The sequence goes on from JAGIQG010000017.1 coordinate 47,646,359, forward strand.
AGCCCTTGGCTTTGATCTTCATGTCGTCATTAGCTACAGGTATAGTGCCGGAAGACTGGAGGATGGCAAATGTTGTCCCTTTGTTCAAAAAGGGGAGTAGGGACCATCCTGGAAATTATAGACCGGTGAGCCTGACTTCTGTTGTGGGCAAGGTCTTGGAAAGAATTATAAGGGATAGGATTTATAAGCATCTAGAGAGGAATAAATTGATTAGGGATAGTCAGCACGGTTTTGTGAAGGGTAGGTCGTGCCTCACAAACCTTATTGAGTTTTTTGAGGAGGTGACCAAAGAGGTAGATAAGGGTAAGGCAGTTGATGTAGTGTATATGGATTTTAGCAAAGCGTTTGATAAGGTTCCCCATGGTAGGCTACTGCAGAAAGTGCAGATGCATGGGATTGAAGGTGATTTAGCAGTTTGGATTAGGAATTGGCTAGCTGATAGAAGACAGAGGGTGGTGGTTGATGGGAAATATTCAACCTGGAGTGCAGTTACAAGTGGTGTACCTCAAGGATCTGTTTTAGGGCCACTGCTGTTTGTCATTTTTATAAATGACCTAGATGAGGGTGTAGAGGGTTGGATTAGTAAATTTGCTGACGATACCAAAGTGGGGGGAGTTGTAGATAGCGAGGATGGATGTTACAGTTTGCAGAGGGACATAGATAGGTTGCAGAGCTGGGCCGTGAGGTGGCAAATGGAATTCAATACGGATAAGTGTGAGGTGATTCACTTTGGTAGGAATAACAGGCATATGAAATATAGGGCTAATGGAAGGACCCTTAATAGTGTTGTCGAGCAGAGGGATCTTGGGGTACAAGTACATAGCTTTTTGAAAGTTGGCACCCAGGTTGATAAAGTTGTTAAAAAGCCGTACGATGTGTTAGCTTTTATTGGTAGATTGAATTTAGGAGCTGCGAGGCTATGTTACAACTGTACAAAACTCTGGTGTGGCCGCACTTGGAGTATTGCGTACAGTTCTGGTCGCCGCATTATAAGACCCAATGGAAAGTGATCTGGGAGGATGCACTACAAGTTTGCGGCAGACTGAAAAGATTGAGTATGTAGATATTAAGGAAGCGGATGTGTTAGAACTTTTAAATGCTATCAAGATAGACAAGTCTCCGGGACCAGATGGGATGTACCCCAGGTTATTGTGGGAGGTGAGGGATGTCATTGCAGAGCCCCTGGCGATGATCTTTGCGTCGTCGATGGAGACGGGAGAGGTTCCGGAGGATTGGAGGATTGCGGATGTGGTCCCTATTTTCAAGAAAGGGAACAGGGATAGTCCTGGAAATTACCGACCGGTGAGTCTGACCTCAGTGGTTGGTAAGCTGATGGAGAGGCTTCTGAGGGACAAGATTTACGAGCATTTGGAGAAGTTTAGGTTGATTAGAAATAGTCAGCATGGTTTTGTAAAAGGCAGGTCGTGCCTTACGAGCTTAATTGAGTTCTTCGAAAATGTGACTGAACACATTGACGAAGGAAGAGCAGTGGACATGGTGTACATGGACTTCAGCAAGGCATTTGACAAGGTCCCACATGCAAGACTTCTTGAGAAGGTGAGAGGGCATGGGATCCAAGGGGCTTTGGCCTTGTGGATCCAGAACTGGCTTGCCTGCAGAAGGCAGAGGGTGGTTGTGGATGGCTCTTTTTCTGCATGGAGGTCGGTCACCAGTGGAGTGCCCCAGGGATCTGTTCTAGGACCCTTGCTGTTTGTCATTTTCATAAATGACCTGGATGAGGAATTGGAGGGATGGGTGAGTAAGTTTGCCAATGACACGAAGGTCGGTGGTGTTGTGGATGGTCTGGAGGGATGTCAGAAGTTGCAGCATGACATCGACAGGATGCAAGACTGGGCGGAGAAGTGGCAGATGGACTTCAACGCGGATAAATGTGTTGTGGTCCATTTTGGCAGATCCAACGGGATGAATGAGTACACTATCAAAGGTAGGAGTCTTAGCTGTGTGGAAGAGCAGAGGGATCTTGGGGTCCGGGTCCATAAGACTCTCAAATCGGCCTCCCAGGTGGAGGATGTGGTTAAGAAAGCTTACGGTGTACTGGCCTTCATTCATCGAGGGATTGAGTTCAGGAGTCAGGAGGTAATGCTGCAGCTTTATAGGACCCTTGTCAGACCACACTTGGAGTACTGTGCGCAGTTCTGGTCGCCTCACTATAGGAAGGACGTGGAAGCTATTGAAAGGGTGCAGAGGAGATTTACAAGGATGTTGCCTGGATTGGGAGGCATGCCTTGTGAAGACAGGTTGAGGGAGCTGGGACTGTTCTCCCTGGAGAGACGAAGGTTGAGAGGCGACCTGATAGAGGTTTACAAGATGTTGAGAGGAATAGATATGGTGGACTCTCAGAGACTATTTCCCAGGGCTGAAATGGTCGCGACGAGAGGGCACAGATTTAAGGTGCAGGGAAGCAAGTACAGAGGGGATGCTAGGGAAAGTTTTTCACTCAGAGGGTGGTGAGTGAATGGAATCGGCTGCCGTCGGTGGTGGTCGAGGCGAACTCGCTGGGGTCTTTTAAAAGACTTCTGGATGATTATATGGGATCCAATGGGATTGGGGGTTATAGATAGGTCTATGGCTGGGTAGGTTTTGATGTGTTCGGCACAACTTGTGGGCCGAAGGGCCTGTTTGTGCTGTAGTGTTCTATGTTCTATGTGGAAGCATTGGAAAGGGTGCAGAGGAGGTTTACCAGGATGTTGCCTGGTATGGTGGGAAGGCCTTATGAGGAAAGGCTGAGGGACCTGAGCTTATTTTCATTAGAGAGAAGAAGGTTACACGGTGACCTAATTGATGATCAAGGGATTGGATAGGGTGGATAGTGAAAGCCTTTTTGCTCGGATGGTGATGACCAACACGAGGGGACATAACTTTAAATTAAGAGGTGGTAGTTATAGGACGGATGTCAGAGGCAGGTTCTTCACACAGAGGGTGGTGAGAGCGTGGAATGCCCTGCCTGCAGCAGTTGTGGACTCGCCTACTTTGGGGGCATTCAAATGTTTGGTGGATAGGCATATGGATGATATTGGAATAGTTTAGGTTAGAGGGTCCACTGGCCGGCGCAACATCGAGGGCCGAAGGGCCTGTACTGCGCTGTAATGTTCTATGTTCTACTTTGGGGTATATGGGGTGTCAGGGAGGGGTAGTACTTCTGGGGGGAAGGAGGGTGGAAACATGTTGCATCCTTTTCAGGGCAGTTTGTTCAGCCTTTGTCCCCACCTGGCACTCAGCTCTCACCTGTGGCTCCCCGTAGCTGTTTGCGTACAACAGCGGCCACATCCTAGGCGACGGCTTTGACGAGCCGTCTGAACTAGGTGAGGGTACTGACGGGTCTCAGTCCTGGGTGAGGTAGGGAGATATCTATCCCAGCATGTGAAGACAGACTCTGGCAGATTTGAGCGCTCGAGACCAATGGAAGGTCCAGCGGTCTCTGCAAGTGTCATGGAACACAAAGAGCAGGACAAGATACAGAACATGTCCAGGTCATCCACTGTGCCTAGACCCATCTCCAGCTGTCTTGACTCTTGTCGTGCCACTGGATCCAGATGGAATTTGGGAAAAGAGAGTGAGGCTGATGCTGTGCAACTCTCCCTCACTTTAATTCAAATCAAGTGGAGTTTTGAACCATCATCATTGTCTTGTTCAACTTTTGAGGTCTTGTGGTGATGGGTGAGTGACAAAGCAGCAAGCATGGATACACTGGGAGCTGTAGTCACAAGCCTGCACACAGGCAGCTCAGGTCTAATGGCCGTTTTCCGCTGACCGAAGCAGCATTGAAACTCGGCATCTACCTGGCCTACTGAACAATCCTCTTCAGGAACGCACATCTCCACAGAATGAGAAAGGGGCTAGAAAAGGTGCCCTAAACATTGCCTGCTTCACTACACCCTGGCCAGTTTACTGCAGCTGACAGGGATCCCATCTTGCCGTTGAATAAACAAAATAAAACACAAGGTGACACCGCTCACCATTGGTGCTTGGAATACGTGCATGCTTTTGGACAACCTTACAGCAGGCAGACCAGAGAGAAGAACAGCCTTAATTGCCAGAGAGCTTGCAAGGTACAACATTGCAGCCTTATAAGAAACTCGTCTTGCCAACGTAGGCCAATTGCCTGAAACTGGAGGTGGATACGTTTTTTTCTGGAGCGGTCACGGCAGCGATGAGCGTCAGGAGTCATCTTGTTCAGAAACTTGATAGTCTACCCAAGCTTATGACATCACAGTTCTGCTATTGAACAGAAGTTAAGCCACCCTGATCAGTGCCTATGCCCCACAATGAACAATCTGGATGAGATGAAAGACAAGTTCTATGAAGAACTAGAGACCCTATTATCAGCAGGGAGCAGTACCGACAAACTAATCTTGCTTGGCAATTTCAATGCAAGACTAGGATGTGACTGCAATCTGGCAGGGAGTCATTGGGAGGCATGAAGTGGGCAAGTGTAACAGTAATGGTCTAGTCTTACTGAAGACTTGTGCAGCACACAACCTCATCACCAACACATCCTTCCGTCTGCCTACCCATAATAAGACTTCCTGGATGCATCCCCACTCTAAGCAATGGCATCTTCTCAACTATGTCATTTCACAGAAAAGACAGGCAGGATGTCAGAGTGACCAAGGCCATATATAGTGCTGACTACTGCACAGACACAGGTTCACTGTCTTCAAAACGAGGCTCCGCATCAGACCCAAGAGGTAATAAGAAAGCAAGGTTATGAAAGGAATCATCATGGCCAAGCTAATGAACCCCAACATAACTTCAGCACTGGCTAAAGACTGAGAAATCATGTTTGCTGACCTACACCTTGCAGCAGTGCTGAAGACAACTGGGAATGCTTCAGGCATGCTGTCCGTTCATCTGCACTGAAGATGCTCAGGCCCTCTACCCGCAAGCACATGACTGGTTCAATGAGAATGATGAGGAGGTACAGGCTTTACTTGATGAAAAGCACCGTCTTCATCAGGCCTGTCAGAATGACCATCATCAGCTGCCAAGAAAAATGCTTTTATCAGTACTCACAGGACAGTCCAGAATAAACTGCGTAAAATGCAGGATGCCTGGCTGAGTGCCAAGGCAAATGAAATACAGGGATACGTTGACAGAAATGACTTGTAATGGCTCTATGAAGCCCCCAACACTCTCTCTACGGACCTCAATCTCTCGGGAGTTTGTCCCTCCTGAGCGTGTATACTCCTGAGTATAGATGGTACAACTCTCATTACAGAGAAGGCTCAAATCCTGCAGAGATGGGCTGACCACTTTGAAGCCATCCTCAACTAACCATTATCTATTAACGATGAGGCGATGAGGGAATAGACAGGATTTCCTCAGGTTGATATCAACAATGCCATGGATGACTCACAGGTAGTAGCTGAAGTCACAAAAGTTTCAGTCCTGTGGAAGATCAAGTCAAAGTTCGGCTGCCACCTCCCCCTTTAAAATTCGGATGGTACACCAGTTCCATGATGGCATGATGGCCAGAGTATTGCATGACAGGAAATCCTCTGAGGCATTCCCAGTCACCAATGGTGTCAAACAGGGCCGTGTGCTCGCACCCACATTGTTCAGCATGATGTTTACTGCCGTGCTGAATGATGCCTTCCAGGACAGCTTTGCTGGAATCAGCCTCGAGTACACAGTGGATGGGAAGTGCTTCAAGCTACTACCAAAGTGAAGGAAATTGTTCTGAGAGACTTCCTCTTTGCCGATGACTGCAACATTAATACTGACTCAGAGCCAGAGACGTAAATCAGTATGGACAAATTTTCCACGGCTTGTGACAACTTTGGACTCACCATCAACATTAAAAAGACCAGAGTCATGCACCAGTTTGCTCCTTATGCACCGTACACAGAACTCATAATCACAATTAAAGGGCAGAAATTACAGTTCACTTATCTTACAGCACCTATCTCAAGCAGTGACTATTGATACTGAAGTTAACTACAGAATAGCAAAGGCAAGTTCTACTTTCGGTAGACTACGTTCCACTGGATGGGAATATCGAGGAATCAGGCCAGCAATAAAACTGAAGGTCTAAGTGCCATGATACTCACTGCCCTCCTGTATGCCCGTGAAATGTGGACTGTGTATCGAAGGCATGCAAGACAGCTCAATCATATCCACAACTTGTCTTCACAGAATATTACGCATCAGTTGGCAAGCCAAAGTACAAGACATTGAAGTTCTCTCTAGAGCAAGTCTACCAGCAGTCCACACAGTGCTGATAAGAGCGCAGACCCAATGCGTAGGGCATATCATCTGTATGCCGGACGAGCACATACCCAAGCAACTCGATTTTGAGGAAATTTCTGCAGGTAGATGCTCACATGGAGGGAAGAAGAAACATTACAAAGATACACTCAAGGCCTGCCTGAAGTCACTTGACATAGACACAACCACCTGGGAAACGTGGCACAAAACTGCCCTACCTGGTGCCGTCTCATCCACAAAGGCCACTAAGCTTAGGAAACAAGGTGCATTGCTGAAGCACAACTTAAGCGGAGATGCGCAAGTCCAGAGGCACCGGTGCAACAACTACACTGTCGACGCACATTTGTCCAATGTATGCCAGGTCTTTCTGCGCCCAAATTGGCCTGATCAGTCATCTTCGGACACACCGCATCCAGCCTCAAAATGACTAACGGTGTCAAGGTCCTCATCGACGACGATGGACAAACAACAAATGCCTCACTACGGATTTATGCTTCCCCTTTAAGTAGATCATCTCTTTGTTGTACTCACCTTGCCAACTCTACATGGTTGACTGACCTCCACATTAATTCAACAGTTTTGTTTACTTAAAAAAAATCACGTTAACTTAAGATCACGTCACATGATCTGATGGTGGTGTTATTAGAGCGTTTGCAGAGGCTGCTCTTCAACTTTCAGAGTTGTATTCTATGCCGAGCAGAGACCATCTCTTTCAATAAAACCAAATCCAGATGGGCAAACCACGTCTTTTCTTTGTTAAAACCCACAATCCTTGACATAGCCAGGACACTGTTTGAAATGTTGGGAAGTATAGTTAGAAAATTGCTTCCCCCTGCCCAACCGCAACCCCACCGTGTTGAAGCTTTCTCACCGTCAGTAAAATTCCACACAAAAGGAGGGATTTTCTATGCAACCCACCAAGTGTTTTGTGGTGGTGGAAGTGGCATGCCTTTGGCCGGTGGTGGGATATTCTGCTACTGCCACTGTCAATTTGGTTTCCTTTGAATACACCCCTTGTTGCAGGGAATCCGATGGAAGGGGTGCATCTTCAGTGGAACTGTAACATCCCACCAGTGTGAATGGCCAATATTTCCCCAAAGTGATAACTTTGATCAGGGACTCAGTACTTTGGGATCAAAGTGCAAATCCAAATTCTTCAATCCCATAGCATACTGCATCTAACCATTTTAGCATCATGCAGTTCCAGCTCAAATATCTGTAAATCTAAGGAGTAACATTATGAATTTGTGCTTCTCCTTCTTCCAGTGTCAGTCCCTCACTAAGTTTATCAGTAATTCAAGAATGCATCCTTATCCATTGACTTTGTTATTTAATTATTTGGAAGGAAAATCATAGGAGTGTCCCAAATTCCAGATGTGTTTCTGTGGCGTGAGCATCATATCAGATGAACAAACTCATAAAATTACCCATGGTTTTATTACCAATAAGACATCTGAAATACTCAACACATCAGTGACTGTCAAACTAATTTTTAATTTTTTACCAATTAGTCTAATGTTTATAAGATTAATGTCACCAATAAACTTATGTAATTTACAGTTAAAGCAACAAGCAACAGGTTGGATGATAAACTGACGATGTACATACAAATTATATTATATTGTAACGTTTTAGAAATTTCAGAATATATCCGTTCACAATCAATGAAACAATGGATTATGCAAACAACAATCTCCCCATGAATAAGATGTTGGCTCAGAAAAATCCAGATTTTCTGAGTTATGATATGTCTGCCATTCTACACTCATCCACACTTTGGTAAATCAGACTCGGTTTAGGAGTTATGAATTTTCAGAATAGATGTAAGTACTCTTGAAGAGTGCATATGTTTTATACAACTGTCAGCTTGTGAAGTTATTTAACTCCTCAGCCCTTCAAAATTCAGATGATAGGCTGCTTGTTTCACTGAAAGTGGAAAAAAACTCCGGTTCTCGTGGTTATTCTTGCTCTTTGTTGAAAGTATCCCAAGGACTGACAGAACCTTTGAGCCCAAATGTCAACATGACTGTCAGGGGGATTACTGATACTTTCCACAAGATACAGAAAAATGAAGTGATACCAGAAAACTGGAGTAAAGGCCTCCTTTTCAAATTTCCAAGAAAAGGGGACCTCTGCAACTTTAACAATGGTAAGCTATTACACTCCTTTCCATCCCCAGCAAAATCTGCAAAATTCTTCTCAAGCAGATTGACAGCATCACTGATGACCAGTTTAGGCAAAAGCAAGCAGGATTCAGCAAGGACAGAGGAGATTTTGGCCAGATCTTTATTCTGCGTAACATTATAGAACAATGTCTGCAATGAAATGCACCCTCTACTTCAACTTTACTAACTTCAAGAAGGCTTTTGACAGTGTTCTTCGTGAGAGCTTGTGGAAGATTCTCAGAGCCAATGGAATTCCATCCAAGATTGTCAATCACATTGCAAACTTTCATGAGTGCTTCAAATGCAATATCATCCTTTAGTGATACATTGTCTGAGTGATTTGAAGTGAAGTCTGGAGTCCCTGAGGGCTGCATTCTTTCTCCTTTTTTTTGCCAACATCAACTGTACCAAATAAAATCTCACTACTCTACGGGAATTCAATTGACTCTCCTTTCATACTTGGAGGGCCTCAAATTTGCTGATCATCTTGCTGCAATCTCTTCAAGATACACCCACCTCCAGGAAAAGTCTGTCAGACTCTGCATGTATGAAAAACAGAGTAGTCTGCATATCAACAAGCAGAAAATGCAAGTAATGACCATCAACACATTAGCAGCACCTCTGGTTACCAGAGATGAGGACTTCACATACCTCGGGACCTTTTCAGCAACAGCAATGGTGCTAAGAAGAACATCCAAGATTGTTTGAATAAAGCTAGAGATGTATTTAGCAGACTTCAATAAATCTGGAAGCCCAAATAGTACAGTTGTGAAACCAAAATCAGACTGTACAACAGTAATGTAACGTAAAATCAGTTTTCTGAATGGATTTAAATGCTGAGGTTATTTTCCTTCAAACAAAGAAGGCAGAAAGGTGACTTGATTGAGGTGTGCAAAATGATGAAGGGAAGAGATGGAGTGAACATGATAAAATTGTTTCCCTTGGTGGAGAACTTTACAACCTGGGTACACAGATGCAAGACAAGTGGCAGAAGATGTAAAAGGGGCATAAGAAAGAACTTTTTTTTAATACAAGGTGGTGGGTGTCTGGAATTTGCTGCCCAAGTTGGTGGGGGAGGCAGAGATCCTAAACACTGGTAAAAAGTATCTGGATCTGCATCTTAAGTGCTATAACTAAGACTGAGGCCAGGTACAGGAAGGTGGCATTAGAAAGTGCACCTAAGTGTCCTCTGGCTGGCATGGATAAAATGGGCTGAATGACCTCCTCCTGTGCTGTAACTTTTCTAAGGTTCTATGGATTTTCAGCAATGGAAGTTTCTTTTAAAAGACTGTTTTAGATATTCAAAGCTTTCTTTTATTTCAGCTCAACATGGCTCCTGAGGTCTGCCCATTTTGTTGATTCTGTGTAAGTTGGCATGAAGAGTATAAGAGCCAAGCATAATAGGAGGTTAGCAGAAGTTGCCATTAAATTGACATACCAGCTACGAGGAGCCATTGGTGATGGGTGAAGAGCATTAATTGGTGTGACTTGGCATGGATAGGACAGGAGAGTGAGTAGAAGATAGAAGTGTAAGCACTGGAAGGCACCAAATGTAATCTAACAACTACAACAAAATTCCAAAGGACCAAGGTGAGCCTTTTAGGCAGCCTGGCTTGGCAGCTGACAACTCCTGTGGCTGCCTCCAATCCTCATTGAGAGTGAGGGGTCCAACTCCAAATCAGATGTTCTCCCCCACACAAACATCATCCCTTCAGAACAAAGATGCCATCATTTGGGGGAGTTTCCCCAGGGGACAGATGCGATGAGAGAGGTAATTTCCCAACTTGCAATATCGACCACAGGAGTGGAAATCCAGGCCACGGTTTTATGAATCAGCTGAGAATGTGACCAGAATGCAAGATGCACATATGAAATGCTTCCACAAATAGCAGATGTTTATTAGTACATTATAATGACACAATGGAGTATGATTGAGTGGGCTTTCTACTGGAACGGGGGGACAGAGATCTGATGAAAGCATAGAGGTGATAGCATACTTTAATCAGCTCAAAGGCTCATAATACAAAGTGCAACCTACTCAATCACACACAAAGGCACCAGTTGACAGTTTGGGCGAAGCCATTTATTTAATATTTCCACTGGGCGAGCATTTGGTCTTTTATTTCTGCTGATATAAACATGACTCAGTTTTTTCAGAATGTTATCTGTTTAGGTTGATTACTTAAGAGCAAAAAAGTAGTTCTAGAATGTGTAAATACCATATGGCAAATTAGGAAACATATGTCAGATAATGAGATGACCATACACACACTTACTTAAATTAATTAAGCATTCAACATTGTTAAAGTAAGGAATTACATTTCTAATAAAATGAGTAATTTTAGCTTTGGGGTAGAGATTATTTCCCTAATTTAAGCCCTCCATTATCTTCCTATTCATTGAAGGCTGATGTGTTACCTCCTATTCTTTGTCACTGTTTAAGTTCAAATTATTTTGAATGTTTTGGCATGATCAACAAGTTATTTGTAATCAGTTTTGGTATAATTCTATAGGATATATTTTTGAAGCCACAAAATCAAGGATTCATTTATCAAGTTAAAATTACAAGATAACAATAACTCTTCTGCCAGTCAAGAGCAGACTGAAATAAAATACTGAGGCATAATTAAGGAAAGCACAAGATATCCACAGGGGATCTTGCAGCAGCAGAATTCGAGAGACCAGTGTTGCTGGAAACTTCTAGAGTTTCTGCCAATCTTCTAGTGACAGTAGGGAGTTTCCTCACAGATATTCCAGGTAATTGTTTTTCAAGATTCACTTACAGGAACACATTTCTATATACAGATGAAAAATCAATGGGATACTGTCCTCTCATTTTAAGTGTCGCTAACAGTGGCACTTAAATGCATTAAAATCAGGTTTGGCACAGTGCCACATGTAACCTTCTCAATGGAACCAGGCCATTCCTTGTCTGTGTGCATATTGTCACAAAATTCCAGAGAACAAATGCATAAGCACAGACTACAACTGCCAAAAATAACCTGATAATGAAATAACATGAGGACAACTTAATTTCTTTTCACCATTTGTCAGTGACCAGTTTCAACCTTTAAAGCACCTGTGATGAAGGGAACAGAAAAATCCATGTACCATTCGCAGAGCCATAATTATACTCTCCTGTTTTGGGAACATTTTTAATTCACAATCCAAAAAGCCTAAAGAATTACATAAATGATATAGATGAAAATGTGTATGGGGGAGGAGGGTAATGATAAGCAAGTTTGCAGATGACACCAAATTCTTAGGGTGGTTACTAAGAAGGTTACAGAAAGATACAGATAGTTTGGGCACAGCAATGACAGGGGGTATGTATTCTTGATAATTGTGAGATGATACACTTTGGAAAAAAAAACAAGGGAGTATTTAATGAATGGCAGGACACTAGGAAGCTGAGAGGAACAGATGGATCTTGGGGTACTCATTCACAGATCCCTGAAAGTGGCAGAGCAGTTGACGAGGGATAGTTAAAAAAGGCATATGGGACACATGCTTTGATCAGTGGTAACATAGAGTTCAAATCCAAGGAGGTGGTGTTGGAGCTGTACAGAAAGTTGGTTAGGCCACAGTTGGAATACTGTATGCAGTTCTGATCACCAAAGGAAGGATGTGATTGCACTAGAGGGAAGATTCACCAAGATTTTGCCTGGAATGGACCATTTGAGCTACCAAGAGAGAAGGGATAGGCTTGGATTACTTTCTTTCCAGCAGAGAAGGTTGGAGGGAACATGATTGAGGTGCATAATATTATGAGGGATATGGACAGGGTGAATTATAAACAGCTGTTTCTTTTGGTTGAGGAGTCAATCAGAAGAATACATAGTTTTAGGACAAGGGGCAGGAGATTTAGATGAGATTTTTAGAAAAAGATTTTCACTCAGAGCCTGGGAAGATAGTGGAGGCTGGAAACCTTACAACCTTTAAAAAGTGTTTGGATGAGCACTTGAAACATCATAACGTTGAAGGATATGGGACAAGTGCTGCAACATGGGATTAGCGTGACTTTAGTGTAGTTATTGTTGGTGCAAACTCCGAATGACCTTTTCAGCACTGTATGACTCTTGCTGTAGCTTAGATCAGATCTCACTGAATGCTGTAATTGTTTTACCTTGCAGGACCTATAGTAGTATCGCAGTAATAAGATCTGTTTTTGAAGGATTTCATGACTCATTGCATTCCCCCCGTCTGCAAAAAGGGAGGTTCCTAATTTTCCTAAACAGATAAATTAGTCAGCCATAGTGTTACAGAGCTGAATTTTACCACAGACTTTGGGACACTGTGTACAGAGTGAAAAGCAGGTTCCAAAGCCGTACTCATTGGCAGTCTGTGGTAAAATTCATACATCCTGATTTCCCTCACTCTGAGCTTTCTTTCACTCTTTGCAACTATGCAAGCCATTGGTTTCAAAAAGCACTATTGTTTCCAGGGAGGGAGAAGAACTGAAACATTTGCATGACATGTTTACCTCACGCAGCCTTCAGGAATTTGGAAGTTTTATAAGAACTTTGTTTACTTTTCGGTTTACTGGGAGAAATCAAGAGTATGAAAATAACAATGTGACAGCAATAATCAGCACACCATCAGAATATGCAAGGTTATTTGGAACACATGGGGGCTGGGAGATGGGTGGAGAAATTCAACTTTGTTTCTCCAGAAGTTCAGTGGCTTCCATTTTGGATTGCACAATCTTCGGACTGATTGTTTACAAAATTGCAATCTGATTGTGAAATCTTCGTGCAAACAGGTATATGAGCTGTACAAGGCCTCTATCCTTGCAGGGACTGGTAAAAAAAATCCAAAAATATAAACCATTATTTGACAATGTAATCTACAATGATAAAAGCTCAAAAAACTTTGCCAAAGACTTGAAAATAAATGATTATGCTGAGAGTGCAATGAAATTTGAGCTTGTTGTAAATTAAGCTGCAGGTATACCCAATATCTCCATCAGTGTACTGCATTACACTAAAGCCCAGAAATTATTGGAGATTGATGAAAGAAGGTCTTAGATTTTATTAGAAGGCAGATAGAATATACACATAAGGAGAGTTTACTTTAACTGTACAGGACATTGGTGAGACCATACCTCGAGTACTGTGTATAGTTTTGGTATCCTTACTTAAGGAGAGATACACCTACATTGGAAGTAATTCAGAGAAGGTTCACGAGTTTAATTTTTTGCGATGAGAGGATGCCTTAAGGAAATGTTCAGCAGATGCCAATAGGAGTTCAGAAGAATGAGCGGGAATCTTATTGAAGGGATGTTTCCTCACTGGGGAAATGCACTGGGGCTCAGTATACAAACAAGGGTCTCTGATTTAAGATGGAGATGGGGAGGAAGTTCTTCTGTCAGAGAGTTATTAACCATTGGAATTGTCTTCTCCAGAGAGCTGTGGAGGGTGTCATTCAACATGGTCAAGGTTGAGTGAGACAGATTTTTGATCTCTAAGGGGGTCAAGTGATAGAGGGAGCTGGCAGAGAAGTAGAGTTGAGCCATGATCTTATTGAATGGCTGGGCAGATTTGAGGGACCAGGTAGTCTCCTTCTGCTCTTAAATCTTATGATCCAAGTACTGAAGAATCAAGGTTTATTTCTTACAGGAATCTGAAGACATGAATCCTGCTCCATAGAAGTTTTGATCTTGACTATTCGCTGCATTTTCCAGCATTCGTTTTACTTAGGTCACAGGACATTTTGAATAAAGAATTGTAATCCTTTACTAGAATCTGCCACCACACACTGGGCCGAGCCAGCAGGAACTGAATGTTCCCACATCAAAGTTTGCCCTTATGTTGCTGCACACAAGCTGTTCTAGCTATTTGAACTACCCTGTAAATGAACAACTATCCAAGCGTTTGCTAAAAATGCTAGAATTTTGCTCAGATGCACAGAGATATTTTGAAATCTTCTGGGACTACAATTGTGAAATGCTAAGGACTGATTAAGAACACGGATTTTCATCAGCAAATGTCAACACACTTGCAGAGTTATGCCAATTTGGGTTAACAACCTATCAGCAATACCCGAGAATTGCCAGGAAAAAAAAGACCAGCCTTTACATAGTGCTTTTCACAGCCACCAGACATCTCAAAGAGATTTCCAACCAATAAAAGTACAATTAAAGTGTAGTCTCTTAGGAATACAGTAAACACGGCAGGAAATTTGCACACAGCAAACTCAGGCAAATAGCAACATGATAAACTCTGAACAATCAGTTTTTGTGATATTGACTGAGGACTAAGTTCTGGACCAGGGCAGAGTTCCACAGATTAAATCTGTGGCAGAAGACTGTAGAGGCTAGATCACTTAATGTCTTTAAGACAGAGATAGATAGGTTCTTGATTAATAAGGGGATGAGGGCTTATGAGAAAAAGGCAGGAGGATGGGGATGAGAAAAATATCAGTCATGATTGAATGGCAGAGCAGACTCAATGCGCCAAATGGCCTAATTCTGCTTCCATGTCTTCTTGTCTTATGGACTGCACAGTGAGAATAACTATTTTTCTTTGACACTCAACTGAATGGAACCTTATCTCAGTTTAACATCTCTTCAAAAGAATGCACCTCTGTGAACACAGCACTCCCTCAGTATTGCACAGGAACATCAGACTTGAATTTGTGCTCAAGCTCTCAAACTGGAATTTGAAAATTAATTATCAGCATAACTCGAGCAATTTAGGAGAAACACTGAAGTGTACTTTAAACACTTTATTTTATTTCATTCTCTTTTCAACAATTTAACTTATTAACTGCAAAACAAAATACTGAAAGATGGTAAAAAAATGGCTACTGGACTGGGTGGGAAGGTAAGATGTGCCAAAAGTCACGTGTTGAAACCTCCAGGAACACTACCAACCAAACCCTAATGGAAATGTTATCTGTGAATGCACTGCACCGAGGTCTTGGAGTGGGGCCTCAGAGGTAATAATTCTACTAGCTTTACTAAACTAACATTTAAAGGCTGGCCCACTTTCACTGAAGTATTTTATAAGAGTTTTTTTTGGCAAATGTGCCTTTCAAATATCAAATTAACAACTGATATCAGGTGAAACATTTTAAGGTCTGAG
Source organism: Sphyrna mokarran (assembly GCA_024679065.1). Classification (NCBI taxonomy): domain Eukaryota; kingdom Metazoa; phylum Chordata; class Chondrichthyes; order Carcharhiniformes; family Carcharhinidae; genus Sphyrna; species Sphyrna mokarran. The sequence goes on from JAGIQG010000017.1 coordinate 47,661,837, forward strand.
CAATGAAGAACAGGAACTCTCTTTAATAATGTATAACATACAGTCACCTCCAGAACTCAGTAGTTATGAATATTTTGCCAGACAGCAATATTGACAAAACTATCATTACATCTTTCAGAGATCATATTTAGTACGTTGCTATTTCAAAGTAATGACAGAAATATGATTCAATATTTTGACAAACATGCTCATAGCTTTGGATTATGAAATCTGCCGCCTAACATTTCCTATCTCGGGAAGCAGGATTTATGCCTCCAAATTAATTTATTGATAGGTGGTGCTTCCTTCTCCACTGTTCTTTCCATTGCATGCTGATCCTGAAATTTGTGATGACCGGAATAGGGAAGATGCATTTGGGAAGGCACCAAACACATCACGGCACTATGTTGGGAATGTGAAGAGGTAAAATCAAGACATCAGAGGGAACACACTGACCTCCAAATAACACATCTATCCAAACCTTCAAGCCTCTTTTTCCCCACATGGGGCAGAGCCCATGGAGTCATAGAATCCCTATAGTGCAGAAGGAGGCCATACAGCCCATCGAGTTTGCACCAACTCTCTGACAGATTGTCAAACACAAGCCCTCTCCATTACCGTGTCCCCGTAACCCTACACATTTACTATGGTTAATCCCTCTAACCTCCATATTTTTGGATGGTAAGGGGCAATACAGCATAGCCAATCCACCTAACCTGCACACCTTTGGACTGCGGGAAGAAACTGGAGCACCCAGAGAAAACCCATGCAGACATGTATAAACTTCACACAGCCTGTCACCCAAGGCTGAACACGGATTCCTGATGCTGTGAGTCAGCAGTGCTAACCACAATGACACCACTGTACATTGGACTCTTGGAACCCCTAGGACTGGAATGAAAGCAGAAGCCGAAGTAGAAGGGTGCAACTTTGACAGACTCATACTGCAGGTGCTAAGCCACAAGTATGTTATTTGTTGTTTTCTAAAAGAAAGCAGATATAGAATCTTGAAGGGCACTGTTTATTTTGCCTTGCTTCCACTTGTCTTGAATGCTTTTTTAATCAAAAGAGAGGATTCAAAAGCAGTACTGATATTTCAGTGAAAGCATAACTGAAGCAACTTGTGTTGGGAATTGTGGTGAATGTTAGCACCACAGTGCTTACAGAAATCAGAAGAACCTTGATCGTATCGATTTTACAGAACACCCAGGAAGCATGCAGCTGCAAGACGGGAAGTAGTTATTGACTTCATAAGACTATCTGGACTTGACATCTATCTTAAATACGTGCAATATCACATAATTATTCCATGGCTGCACAGTGGTTAACACTGCTGTCTCGTAGCACCAGCAACTTGGGTTCGATTTCTGGCTTGGATCATTATCTGTGTGGAGTTTACGTGCTCTCCCCACGTCTGTGCAGGTTTCCTCTGGGTGCTCCGGTTTCCTCCCACAGTCCGAAAAATGTGCCGGTTAGCTGGATTGGCCATGTTAAATTCTCCCTTGGTGTAGCCAAACAGGGGCCAGAGTGTGGCAACTAGCGAATTTTCACAGTAACTTCAATGCAGTGTAATGTAAGACGACTCATGACAGTAATAAATAAACTTTAATTATTCTGAATAATTAACAGCTGATGGTGCCTTTTATGCACTTATTTGAATTTTTTTCTCAGGCTATAAGCAGCTTATCATGTTTATTGTCCAACATTAGTTACTCTGAGGTGGTGGACCATCTCCAGCCTCTGCAGAACCTAAGTTGAAGGTGTTAGGTAATTTAATTTTTTTCTTATTACTGCATTTGGCAATAACTTGTTAACTATTTACCAAGCTGCAGTTTGAATTTAGGATTTATAATTTAATGTTCCTTGTACACTAGATAGCAGAAAGAAAACAAAAGATCAAAGAGCAGTACTTTTATTCTAAAATAATGTGTTTCAGACATTCTTTCACTGATTAATCCTGTCTCACCTGTTTCCTGTCTTGTTGTCACTTAGGTTTTCTTCAATCATTGTTGGCCATTTGTTGAAAACTAGTCCATACTATTAATGAAACTAATGGATTTTCAGACAGGAATTTCACAAACTGAAATGTGTGGATAAAAAAGAGAATTGACAAAACGATATTAGCCATTTCAAATTGTGCTAGAGGTTCTCTGTACCCACTTACTACAAGCACAAGATTGATAGTGAAGTACTCTAGATTACTTTTAAGAAAGCAGTTTTCATTTAATTAACACTCAATCAGCAATAACACCTTGCCTGAATGTACCTTTTAATGTAGCAAAATGTCCCAAGCTATTTCACAGGAACATGAGTAATAGAATGTAATGTCAAGATACATAAGTGATAAAAGCTTGGGAAGCTTTACACTTTGGTTCCCAAATTATAAGTCATGACATCCCCGCCACCCACGACCATTTTGCAGGAGGAATATTTGGGATAGCAGCGATAGTGGAGGGGTGGAGAGTGGAGCAGAACTTGGATCAGCTTCACAGTTCTTTATATGAGCTGGCAGTTTCCATTTCTACCCGTGATTTAGCGCATCTGAATTCTGTTTTCACCAAGGCCTATTGGTACCTGTAAAAAGATCATTGAAAAAGCCATTCACACCATATGTGATATGCACCTGTCCAATAACCTCCAAGCATCAAGGGCTGGGAGATGGGATTAGGCTGTGGATTGTTTTTGGACAGAGTGGCCTTCTTCAGTACTGTAAATCTTTCTAAATTTTCTAAATGTATGAAAGAGAGAAATCTGCAAGAATGTCAGTCCATGAGCTAGCACCAGGTAATGGGCTGAATGGCCGCTTTCTGTGCTATAAGAGTTTTATGATTCTATTCTGTGGATGGGATTTTCCAGTCTCTCTGCGGTATGTTTCCCAGCAGCACAGGCAACTCACTATTGACCACCTGTAGCATCTTCTGGTCCCACCTATGTGCTCATCTGTCCTGCCACTGCAGAACACACCACAGGAATGGGGTGCCTTTAACAGAATCAGAAGTTCACATCATTGGTAAGGTCTGGAAAATCCTATCCTATAATCTTGCACTAACTGCCTTCTACCTTTTTAATCCCCACTCTCTCCCACTGCTCCAACAGCTTTCCATCACCCTTCCCTGTCTTCTCTGTCTCTACAGTTGCAGCAATTTTCAAACAATAAAATTGGGTCACAGTTGAAAAAAGTTTGGGAAGTACTGTCAATGGAAAGAGAGTAGTCATGATGTAGAGATGCCGGCGTTGGACTGGGGTAAACACAGTAAGAAGTCTGACAACACCAGTTTAAATCCAATCGATTTATTTGATAGTAAACTCACAAGCTTTCGACTCTATGGCCTTCGTCAGGCGAATGAGGTGTTCTGGTCTCCAACAGCACACATACGAGTCTGTGCTGGTATGTATGCCGTTGGACACCAGAACACCTCATTCGCCTTACGAAGGCCATAGAGTCGAAAGCTCGTGAGTTTACTATCAAATAAATCAGTTGGATTTAAACTGATGTTGTCAGACTTCTTACTGACAACGGAGAAAGAGGCAGAGAGGTTCGGAAAGATATTCCAGCCGCCAGTGGCTAGACAGCTGAAGGCAGTGGTGGAACAATTAATCATGTTTATTGAGAATCTCTGATTTTGGAGAAACACAAAGATCTGGGTGTAGCTCTGGAAAAGGTTACAGAGTTAGAGAAGTAAGACTATAATGATATTTGTAATAAATTTAAAATTGTGGCGTCATAGAACTGAGAGCCAATGAAGAAAGTCAGAGAAGTCATGAGTGAACATAACTTAGTGCTCGATAGGATATAGACGGTGGAGTTTTGGATAAGGTTTTGATTTGTTAATTCCAAAGGTAACAAATACTTGGATGAGTGTTTCTGCAGCAGATGTATGAAGCGAGAGTAAATTGAGAGTTGGGTGAGGCTAAAGAAATGATAGTAGATTGTTCTGCTGATAGATCTGATAATTGAGTGGAAGATCATCGCCAAGTCATGTAAGATATCAAGCATACATTTACAACTTTGAAAGGTACAAAAATGTCTTCCATTCCATTTCGTACATATATGACACAATCATAGATTGTTCTGGTGCTAGACGCCACAGTAGAATTAATTCAGTTCAGAATGACCCAAACTTCCTTGTGAAGCACCAAACTTACTTCATGGAATGGGTCACTTCCAATCTACTTCTTCTTCCCAAGAATGGTCACCTCTTTTTCAGCAGCAGTTCAGTTTTAAGGCTATGCAGCAATATTTCAACTGCTGATGATGCTGGACAACCTGTTGTTCATTTTTTGTGTATCATGCCAGCATACCTGAATGACACTAACTTTTGTTAATGCGATGCCTCTGCTATGTACCACAAGGTCAGTTCAAAGCACTTAAGTTATGCAATATGTATGTGAGGAGCACTGGTCCTGTCAACAGTGCATCTCTGAGTGTAGTGGTCAGCAATGTGTTATCTCTTCCCAAGCAAAGTTGATGGATCTTTGTCAATGCCACCTGCTGGCCTAAGCATTTTGTGCTGGTCAGCCATCACCTCACTGAGAAGTAAATTTATAATTCAGGAGGCAAGCATACTTTGCTGGGTCCACGCATCAATTCAACATAGAAATTATAAGGCAACATGGACTGGTTGGATGCTCTGTTTCTGTGATGTAGCTTTAACTTTGTTTCATAGTTCTATATTTTTTATTTCTATGCGTCCTAAAGCTGGTAGAACACCTACAACTGCCTTTACCACAGTTATTATTATTAGGAGCCTGACAACCTCTGCACAACTAGTTGTTTTACCTCTTGCACCAGCCTGAGTGGAAAAGGAAATTTAATTATTGCTCAGCTGAGCCCATGCAGCCATTATTCATTCACTTTATTAGCATTGTTCCAGACAATCACAGAAGCAAATTAGCTCTTGATCTTGCAAAACCTCATGCTCAATAGGTAAAATTGCACATGGTGGGCCAGTTTGCTTGTTAGGTGTCTAAAGTGAATTTGGGAGGCAAGAATAATATGCATAGTCACATTAACCATGTGCGAGTGCAAACAAGAAGCAGTGTATGCAAAAACCTATATCAGAAATGTACCGTTCTTTGCACAAGCAGAAAAATGCAATTGTCTGATAATGGAAGCCTTGGACTCACAAAACAAAATGGAGGCCTTTCTCTTAGTAAGACATCTTGTTTCTTGCAGTATTTTATTGCAAACATTATTAGCAGACCAGATTTGTCCTCCGCATCAAGGCATCCGTTTTGTTTTCAGAGAAAACTCATGCTTCTTCCCATGAAATACTTCTTTGAGTTGAGAGAAGATTTCTTTGTTCCTTGGATAAACATGATGCATGAGAAAAAATTAACCTGGATGTAAACATCTTCAAATGTGTTCTTGTGAAACTAATTCCTTTACTGATGACTACAAACACTGCTCTGCAAATTCAGTTTTGCAACTGGGTAACATTTGAAACTCTCTTAATTTATCTCAAACTCTATTTTATTTCCTCTGCCATTTCCACAAATGTTCCCTTAGATATGGCTTTTTTTTAAATTTTGTTCCTTCTAATTGACTGCACTCCACTTTTGCACATTTTTTTTTTATTTTTTGTTCAGGCTAATGATTTCTCACGACATGACTTCCAGTGACAAATCCTGCAATTTGTGTTACCGAATATGACAAGACAACTGAGCCTGAAGTAATGGGATTTTTAGAAGTTTCAGGTCCAGCCACCTGGCCCTCCACAGATGAGAACAGTTGGAAAGAATGCTCCACTTTATAATTTTGCACAGAAATAAATGAGGGGGATAAATGTGACTTTGTGTGATTGTGTGAAATGGGTGAAACCCGAAATCCCAACTTCTATTACCATTGAATCTGCTACCAATTTGGTAATATTAGGTCCAGGTTATTCTATTTACTTGATATATAATTTTTATGCTGAATGTAACCTGCGCTGTATAGCAACCAGCTGATGTTGAATGTGATGCCTTTTCTGCTCATCTGTTCAAATGGGCAGATTTTCTTCCTGACTGAATCTTACCAGCATCTCTTAGCTTTGTTTAAGCAGCTGGATGCTGGAGAAGGATGTGAGCTACATTTATAACACTCAGCTGTGCAACTATAGAATACTGTCAAAACGATACATGAGTCTTTGTAACACACAGCCAATTGACAATCCAGATGCGGACAATTACATTTTTCATCAGTTACTATAAAGTGAATAGTTGGTGTGATCTGACACTCGTTAAGTTTCTTAAGTTTATTTATTAGTGTCACAAGTAGGCTTACATTAACACTGCAATGAAGTTACCTATTGAAAATCCCCGAGTCACCACACTCTGGTGGCTGTTCAGGTATATGGAGGGAGAATTCTGCATGGCCTGTGCACCTAACCAGTGTGTCTTTCAGAAGAAACCGGAGCACCCGGAGGAAATCCACACAGACAAAAGGAGAACGTGTAGACTTCACACAAACAGTGACCCAAGCCTGGAACTGAACCCAGGTCCCTGGCACTGAGAGGCAGCAGTGCTAACCACTGTGACACCATGCCGCCCTTGCTATACGCATATGTACTTAGGCCATTTTGTGTGTTTGTTTGTAAAATGGCATAAAGAAATGTACATGGCAGTTTTCTGATTGTTATATTTTTCTCCCTTTACAGTGGGTTGTTGATTATTTGTTGACATGCAGAACAACATGGGTAAAAATGCTGGATCTGAATACAATGGCAATACGGAAAGGAGGGTTGTCATTGTGATCACCTCGACTACTCAGAATCATCTATCAATTCTAACGTAAGAAAGCAATCCCAAGCAGCTGCCAGCAGCTCCAAAAGGGCATATCAAAGCAAAGGTCAAGTAGCATCTGAATGTCTTCTGGCTGGTGAGTGTATGGCTCAGCACAGTGAGTGAATATTCTTATCAATCACTGATGGACAAAAATCTATAAGATGCACTCCTCTGCATTGTGTCTGTTCAAGTTAGAATTAGGCAAATCCTGTCAAGTTCCACAATAAATATTACTAGATGCTTATCAAGTAAATATATGAACTGTGATTAAGTGTGCAAAATTAGTGCACCTTGTTTCAGACACTCCTCAGGCTAGTCAGCAATTTCTGTTGGATAACACTGAACTAGGGCACTCTATGACATTCAATTCAAACTCATTCAATCCAAGCAAAGTCAAACATCTTGAGCAAAAGCAAAATAGAACAGTTGTATAAAATGCAATCTTATCATGGTTGGTGCGAGAAGTGAGACACTAATGATTAATAGTGGTTATGTTAGAGGGATCAATGGAGGTGAGTGATGCTGAGAATCAGTATCTGCCATCTTTCTTTCACATGTGACATCATAATTTTTCATGCCACTTTTTACTTTTCAGTCATAAAGTAAAACAAACATTTTGCAATGGTTTTTCTGATTTTAAATTCAATGCTATATGACCTTCAGCAAAAATTCTTATGATTTTCTACCCCTGCCCCCATCACCATTCTATATCAAAAGAAAATTGTGCAAAATCATACCCCACAATTTTCTTGCATATTATCTGTTTCCTTTCATTGAAAAACAGAAGGTAGATTTTACAAATATCACATTTGGAATTTGAACTCAAACGTCACAGAGCTTATAAAAGAGTTTCCAACTGATAATTTTAATTAAATTCACACCCCCAGCATGGTACAAACTTATAAATGCTATTGTTTTCGGAAAGATTTTTGAAGAGATCCTGGGGTATTAACGGTATGGCAAACTAATTTATGTACAGTAAACTGCTCATCAACAGAAAGGATAACAATGCTTTAAATATACCTTCAGGTTCAGTACAAATTGTGAGTTGCAGTGAACGATTTTTGCAAGACATGGTAAGAGGAGATGTACATAGTGTATTGTTGTCACTGGACGAGTAATGTTCTGGAGACCAGGCTTTGAATCCCACCGCAGCAGATGGCAAAACTTGAATTCAATAAAAAATCTGGAATTAAAAGTCGAATGACGACAATTACAGTAAAAATCCATCTGGTCACTCATGCCCTACAAAGAAGGAACTGTATGTAGATGTCTAGCTATGAGAGTCTTGGCCCACAGCAATGTGGTTGACTCTTAACTGTAGTCTAGCAAGGCATTCAGCTGTGTCAAAAAACTAAAATTTCAATAAGAAATAAAAACAGATGGACCACTTGACATTGCCTAAACACCATAAAGGACAAAGCAAATACAGCCCTTTGACTCTGGAAAGTCCTCCTCATTAACATCTGGAGGCTAGTACCAAAACTGGGAATTCTGTCTCATCGATCAGTCAAGCAACCCGATGTAGTCATTATCACAGAATCATGCCCTTCAAACAATGTCTCACAGACCACCAGCACTATTCCTGTGTATGTCCTGTCCCACTGGTGGCACAGTGATACAAAGTCAGGAGGAAGTTGCCCTGGGATTCCAAGGAGTCTCAAGGTATCAGATCAAACATGGGTAAGCAAACTTCCTGCTGAGTATTATGTAAGCATGAGATGCTAAGAGCTGTATTAAACCACAATCTGCAATTTTGTGACCCAGTATATTCCCTCACTCTACCGTTACAACTGTGCTAGGAAACCAATGCTGGTTCAATTGAAAGAATAAGAGCGCATGCCAGGAAAAACACAAGGCATATCTAAAAGTGAGGTGTCAACCTGGTGATGCTACAAGGACTAGTTGCATGCCAAACAGCATAAGTAACAAAGACAGGCAGAGCTAAGCGATTCTACAACCCAAAGATCAGATCTACGCTCTGATGTCTTGCCACATCCAGTCATGAGTGGTGGTAGACAATTAGACAACTCACTGGAGGAGGAGGTTTCTCTTCTCAATGATGGAGAACCCAGCACAGCAGTGCAAAAGATAAGGTACTTGTACAAGAAATGCTGAGTGGATGATCCATCCCTGTCTTCTCCAGAAGTTCCCAGCATCAGAGATGCCAGTCTCCAACTGAATACTACAAAAGCTGTGAGAGTACTCTTACCAGCTCATCACACCAGTCAATTGGTATGGTGAGCCATTAAAATCATGAAAAAAGCAAAAAAAACCAGAGTCGTACCTGGCACAAAGGAAAATGGTTGGGTGATTGCGATTATTGAAAGTCAACATTCTCATTTCTCGGACTTTGCTGCAAGAGTTTCTCAGGATAATGCTCTACACCCAATCGTCTTCAGCTGCTTCATCAATGACCTTCCTTCCATCATAATATCAGAAGTGGGATGTTTGCTGACGATTACACAATGTTCAGTACCATTTTCAACTGTTCAACTATTGAAGCAGTCCATGTCCAGATGAAGCAAGACCTGGACATCATTCAGGTTGGACTGACAAGTGGCAATTACATTTGTGCCATTGTAGTGCCAGACAATGATCATCTCCAACAAGAGGGAATCTAACCATCGCCCCTTGACATTCAATAGTATCATCATTGCTGAATCAACATCCTGGGGTTAGCATTAACCAGAAACTGAACTGGACTAATTGTACAAGCACTGTGACTCCCAGAGCAGGTCAGAGGGCAGGAATTCAACAGCAAGTAACTCATCTCCTGTCTCCCCAAAACTGTCCACTTGTCCACAAGGCACAAGTCAGAAGTGTGATTGAAGACTCTCTTTTTGTTTGAATGAGTGCAGCTTCAATAACACTCAAGAAGCTTGATGAAAATGAAGCTCATTAGCTTTCATTCCCTCACTACACATAGTGGCACTGATGTTTATTACCTACAAGACGCACTGCAGGAACTCACCAAGACTTTTGCAACAGAACATTCCAAACTAACGGCCACTTCCATCTAGAAAAACAAATGCAGCTGACACATGGGAGCACCATGACCTGCAAGTTCCTCTTCAAGCCACTCACTATCCTGATCTGAAAATTTATCATCATTCCTTCACTGTTACTGTCTTAAAATCCTGGAACTCAATCTCTAGTAGCACTGTGGATATAACTGCACCACATGCATTGCAGGAGTTCAAAGACAGCTCCCCACCGCCTTCTCAAGGACAATTAGGGATGGACACAAAATACTGGCCAAGCCAGCAATGCCCACATCTAATGAATGAATAAAAAAAACCCCAAAAATTTACATGATCAGGCAGAAACACTTGTTAAATCTGTTGGAATGCTCAGCCTATTAGGTTTTATGGAATCAGGGAAGGTTACCAATACCAATGGTGACACATTTAGGGTATGCAACAACTCTCACATATCAAAAGGAAAATGACTGAGCATCCTAAATGTGAAAGCATTGCTTCATTATTATTCTTTCTGCCTTGTAAGGGTGCTGAAAACTTGGTGAAAAATTTGAATCCTGTTGAAAGCCTAAGCTTCTATCCATTGCATCTCTAGATGGCCCCTATGTGAGCAGTTTATGTATCTGTCACATATTAATCTCACAAGGTATATGTGGTATACTGATGCAACTGGTATGTTCACCAGCCGAGAAAGTAGGGATATTTAAACCCATAGAACTGAATGTTCACGTTCTTAGCCTGACCCACTGGATTGCTGAGAGGTTGCAGAGGCTCTTTTATTTGAAAGACCCCATAGAATCTTTGCTGCATTGCCAGGAACCAGCATTTCCAGCCCTTCTGCTACACTGCTATTACAATGTAGAGTGGGAGTGTGCCAAAAGGGTATAATATAGACATGCTTTTGGAATAAAATACCAGCAAATGCTTCCATTATATGGAGGCTTTTAAAAAAAAAAATTCTCCTTTTTGTGGAGAACATCCAATAGAATATTTGGAGTTAAATCTTTATCTTTTTCCCAGCAGAGGTTGTGGTGGCCCTAAGTGCATATGCTTCATGCCTGCCAAATGAATGAGCAGGCTATCTTTGACACCAAGGAATGAACTGGCATTTTGCAGTCTTCTAAATCCCTTATTTCAATGCTCATCAGGCAAGATCATTTTGCCAGAAGGCACCTTAGACATCTCTCTGTTATGTTGCTTTCACTCCTAACTTTTCTTGTACTCTACTTATTATCTTCACCAATTTGACTGCACAATTATGTTCATGTATTCAAGTCTGTTATTGTCTCTGTAGGTGGCTCTTTCTTACTATTGTACAGTTTCTATCTAATTACAGGATGAAGTGGAAGATAGTTAATGAGAATAAAATCATATGAAAACCAATGGTACACAATTATCAGCCCTTCAATTCTTAACAGCCATCAGATTATTTTAATTATGAAGGTTTTGGAGGAGGTGCAAAATAGGAAGATTGCTGCTTCCCAAGCTGAAGGCCAGAACAATTTTGTCATCCTTTTAACAGTCACTCAGCTGCTGACAAGGACAAACATGTGCCAAAACTTCTCACAGACCCAATTTTTCATAAGATGTAACCGCTGCAACATTACTTTTCTGAAGCACAGAGTCAGCACAGATAGATCTACCATAGGGCATTTCTGTATTAACAGCAATGTTTTCCTACACTGGTGTAGAGGAAATGATAGGGGAGGTATATGGATAGAAAAAAAATCTATCCTCAGCCGAAGAGCCAATTGATGCAAGAACAACTTACATTTATATAGCATTGTGAACATTAAAGTATCTAATAGTGTTTCATCAGCACTATTGAACAAGATCTGGTACTGAGCCACATAAGATAATAGAAGAGATGATCACAAGCTTGGTCAAAGAGGTGGGTCTTCAGCAGCATTTTAAGGTAGGAGATGGAGGTAGAAAGGCAAAGTGGCTTGGAAACGGAACACCAGAGCTGAGGCAGTCAAAAACACATTTACCAATGGTAAAGTGACTAAACACAGTAAGAAGTCTCACAACACCAGGTTTAAGTCCAACCAGTTTACTTGATAATAATCCCACAAGCTTTCGGAAACTGTGTTCCTTCCACACACCTGACGAAGGAACACCTGTTCTGAAGGCTTGTGGGATTACTATCAGTAAAGTGGCTGGACTTAAATCTGGTGTTGTGAGACTTCTTATTGTGTTTACCTCAGTCCAACACTGGCATCTCTACAAAGTGATTAAAATCAGGGATGTACAAGAGGCTAGAATTGAAAGAGTTTGAACGTACTGAAGAGCTGGAGGATTTTATATGAACCTGGAGGGGAAAGGAATTGCAAGATTGAGACCACAGACAGAGTAGGAAACAAGAATAAGAATTTTATAACTGAGATATTGCTGGACTGGAAACACAAGTTGTTGAGCAAGAACTTACAGGATACATCTTTTAAAAAAACAGACGCTTTCCAAGAGTAAGGCACATAGTACTTAGTGGTATTGTGTTCATAAACCTGCAAAGCTAAAGTCACTGTTGAGAAGTATACAGGTGGGGTCTTCCAATTGCGCCCTCTCTGAGACTGAAGATTTCAATGGACCTACAAATTGTCCATCAAATTCTCCTTCCCACCCAAGGCAATTCCTGGGGTGGCAGGTCCAAAACATTTTCCTCTCATCAGTTGTCTTTGCAGCAGAATGGGAGAAAAGCAGAAAATACCATACAAATGGAAAGATGCACACTTTTTAAAAAAATTTTGTCTTTTATCCTGTAGCACGATTAAAGATGATGCAGGTATAGATTTAACAAAGAGAAGGATGAAATTCACTCAAACAAATGGAATCTCAGTTTGTCAAATTGACACACACAACAAATAATAGCTCAAGATTACTGTACATACTTACATATTTCATTTAGTTATCATCTAATAAAGGCATAATATTAACAGAAAGCAGAATTGCTTAAATCACAATACTACTTAGTAAGCCTGGTGTCACATGAACATATTAGTTGACCTATTTATATAAATATCAGCACCAACATGTACCACTGTGAAATATCTGTTTTCAAGTAAGATCCCAGATGCCCAAGCCATTCAGTAAAATTAATACTTGAAAATGATCCTTAATGGAACATAAATCTCACCGGCTATTTCAACATTTTGACAACCCTGATATATGTGTTTTATGAAGTCTTCTCAAGTCAATTTTGGAATAGCATCAAAATATCACTTCAAAAGACTAAGAAAAATTCAAGATCACCACTGATTCACAGCCATGAGACATGCAGACTCAAACCATTAACTAATTTCTTTTCTTCACAAATGCTGACATTCCTTCCAGGTTCTCCAAGCATTTTCTGTTTTTATTTCAGATTACCAGCATCCACAGTATTTTACTTTTTATCAGAAAACAAACTTCCAGCATCACTTTGCCTAATGAACAAAATTAACAATTGCACATTTCTGATAAATAATCCAAATCTGGGATGCACTTTTTATAATGTTTATTGCTATCATCTAGCAGGATATGCGCAGATGATCATGACTGTAATGCCACAAGTGTATCATGTCCCAGGATCACGATAAATATATTACATAAATTACTCATACTTATTACTAAAATTTTATAACATCTGTTGTTCCACTTTTCTATCACACTACAATAATTGTTTACAATGTAAGTAATGTTGTCTCTCTCTCTCCTCAAACCTATTCTCTGTTGTTTACATGATACAATGCTCTGGATTTTGCTTTCAATGATGAAGTGACAGTACTCATTGTTGACCTTGCAGAAAGCTGTCCACAAAGGTCTAACAACTTCTCTGTGGTATGGATTTCATTTTTCATTACAATAAGGTCATTCTGACACAAACTGTAATTTGGTTGTCAAATATTTGGCATGCAGTGAAAAGTATTGTTTCTTGTGTGCTATACAGGCAAAACATACCGTTCATTGAATGCATAGGGGAGAAGGAAAGGGGAGGGTGTAGGATATACTGTTACAATCACAGATAGGGTGTATAGAGAAAGGTCAACTTAATATAAAGTAGATCCATTCATAAATCTAGCAGAGAAGAAACTGTTCTTGAGTCAGTCAGTACATGTTCTCAGACTTCTGTATTTTTTTCCTGGTGGAAGAGAGTATGCCTGGGGTGCATGGGGTCCTTACTTTTGCTAACTGCTTTCCCAAGGCAGTAGGAAGTGTAGACAGATTCAACAGAGGGAGGCTGGTTTGTGTGATGAACTGGACTATGTTGCAATCCTTCGTAAGTTGCTTGCAGTCTTGGTCAGTGCAGGAGATGTATCAAGCTGTGATACATCCAGGAAGGATGTTTTCCATGGTGCTTCTGTAAAAATTGATAAGAGTCGTAATCGACATGCCAAATTTCCTTAGCCTCCTGAGAAAGCGAAGGTGTTGGATTTCTGACATCCAATAATTTGCGGATGACACCAAAGTTGGAGGAGTGGTAGATAGTGAAGAGGGGTGTTATAGTTTGCAGAGAGACTTGGACAAGTTGCAGGGCTGGGCCGAGAAGTAGCAAATGGAGTTTAATGTGGAAAACTGTGAGGTAATGCACTTTGGCAGGAATAACAAATGTGTAGAGTATAGGGCTAATGATAGGACTCTTAATAGTGTTGAAGAACAGAGGGATCTTGGTTTATATGTGCATAGATCCCTGAAAGTTGGCAATCAAGTCGATAAGGTTGTTAAGAAGGCATACGGAGTCTTAGCTTTTATTGGTAGGGGGATTGAATTTCGGAGCCGCAACGTCATGTTGCAACTGTACAAAACTCTAGTGCGGCCGCACTTGGAGTATTGTGTGCAGTTCTGGTCCCCACATTATAAGAAAGATGTGGAGGCATTGGAGAGGGTACAGAGGAGGTTTACCAGGATGTTGCCTGGTATGGAGGGCAGGTCTTATGAAGAGAGGCTGAGGGATTTGAGGTTGTTTTCGTTAGAAAGGAGGCGGCTAAGAGGGGACCTTATTGAAACATATAAGATGATTAGAGGTTTAGATAGGGTGGACAGTGATAGCCTTTTTCCTAGGATGGAGAAAGCTAGCATGAGGGGAAATAGCTTTAAATTAAGGGGTGGTAGCTATAGGACGGATGTCAGAGGTAGGTTCTTTACCCAGAGGGTGGTAAGGGTGTGGAATGCCCTGCCTGCTGCAGTTGTAGATGCGTCAAGTTTGGTGGCGTTTAAGAGGTTAGTAGATAAGTTTATGGACAAAAAGGGAATGGTTTAGGTTAGAGGGTCATTGCTGTTTCCTAATTGGTCGAAGGCCGAAGGGCCTGTTCTGCGCTGTTATGTTCTATGTTCTATGTTCTAATAACATGATGTCATCAAGTTTTTGAGCAACTAATCACAATGAGCAATTTTCACAGACAGCAAGCCAGGAAGGAAGAAAAAGTTTTATAGTTTACTTTTTATTAACTTTACAGAAAATAAAATTGTGACAAGTGCATGAGATTGAGATAGAAAGCTGAAATAGTGTCACAAAAATCTTTCCAAAAAATCATTTAAAAAATTGATTTTTTTCTTGTAATGGAAATAGAGAAAATTGGCATCTCACAGATTAAAAAGAAATTCAGGGTCAGACAGATTGTTCAGCAGTAATTATGACTTAGTATGCCGATAAAAACTTCATTCAATAAGGAGTAACCTTTTCAAGTGTTCTTAGAGTGAGAATAATAGTGTAAAAAGCAGAGGATCACAATTGAGCAATTTCTAATTGACTTCCACTTGCCTGGACTTCAGCAACACACGTTGTAGAAGAGCAGGGAATCACTAACAGCAATTTCTGAATTTCTTTGTTTGACTGTGTGAGGGAAGGTGCTGTACAATGCTGAAAGTTTTACGGAATAATGATGGTGGAATGCTGTTGGCTCCACCACCATTATAAACTGCAAAATGAACCATTATATTCAAGTAAGGGTTTTTCTGCAATTTTGTGATGGTCTACTGCTCAATACCCTAATTCCGATCTCAGCCTACTTCAAATAAGTAATTAATGCTAAAGTACAAAAAGAGATAATATTATTTTATTTGTTCTTGAAATGTGGCAATGTTAGCAAAACCACATCAATATTTTATTCCACATTGCCTGAAGAAGTAGACATAGACATTCTTCCTAAAATACAACAATCCTTGCGGTAATAGTACTCCCATGATAATATTGAATGGCAATAACAGCAGAGCAATCATATTATTTATTCGTTGGAATGGAGTCTGACCCCATTAAATTGCTGCCTCAGTGCTTCAAAAGGAAGAGAGGTGCTGTTATAGAAAAGTTGGTGAGTTGCTGTGCTTTTAGCAATGAATCATATTAACTGTAGCTCCACTGCACCAGTGATAAAAGTGTTAAATGTTGACTCCACTGGTGCTGATTAATTGAAATACTTATTCCAGAGAACGTTGAACTTTTTCCGTATTACTGCAAATGGGTCCATTGAACCAAATGGTGAGCATTCTATAACACTACTGAAAGAGGCTTATGTTTGATGGAGAGGTCACAGATAGGTGGAGAGAGTACCCGGCCATACTTTTGATGGTCCTGATCAACGTTGACCCCGATACCATTATATCTGCAGGAGAAGCTGGGCTTTACCTTGTTGGAAATAGTCACTATTCACCAACTATTTGCACAAGTTACTTCTTTTTAAACTTGCATAGAGTCATAGAAGTTTAGAGCAGGAAAACAGGCCTTTTGGCCCAACTTTCCATGCCACCTATTTTTTAAACCCCTAAACTGCATTTGGCCCATATCCCTCTATATCCATCTTATCTATGCAACTATCTAAATGTTATTTAAAAGACAAAATTGGATCTGTCTCTGCTATCATCTCTGGAAGCTTGTTCCAGATATTCACCACCCTTTGTCTGAAAAAATTGACCCTCTGGACACTTTTGTATCTCTCCCCTCTCACCTTATGCCTATGTCCTCTAGTTTTAGACTCCCTTACCTTTGGGAAAAGATATTGACTAGCTAGTTGATCTATGTCCCTCATTATTTTGTAGACCTCTACAAGATCAGTCTTCAGTCTTCTAAAGTCCAGAAAAAAAAAAGTCCCAATCTATCCAGCCTCTCTTATAAACCCAAACCGTCAAGTCCCAGTAGCTTATTTGCACACTTTCTAGTTTAATCATACCCTTCCACAATGGGGTGACCAGAACTGTACAAGTATCCCAAGTGTGGTCTTACCAAGGTTTTGTACAACTTCAACAAGACATCCCAACACATGTATTCAATGTTCTGATATTGTCCAAATCCTTCTGTACTCAGAGTGAGCTTAGTCATAGATGGAACTAAATATTGCAATATTATCAGGTTACAGCAAATGTCAGCTGTTATATTTGATTGAGGAAAGTCATCAATGATGCAGCCAAAGATGTTTGGGGCAAGGATGTTGCACTGAGGAATTTGTATGGCATGTCCTGGGACTATGATGAACAACGATAACTAAACTCTTTGTCAACCACGATTATAATCCCTGAAGCTTTTTTTCTCCTTCACCTCCATTGATCTTGATTTTTGTCATGCCTGCCTAGTGCTGTATATAGTTGAATACTGCCTGACACCTAGGTCAACTACTACCACATTACCTTTGAAATTCAGCTGTGTCCATATTTACAAGTGACACTGGTGAGACTTTAACTTGGATTACCAAACAGATAACTAATGTTGAGTAGAAAAAAATCAGGCAAGATGGACACTGTGGTAGGAATATGGAAGTTTGGAGCACAATTTTAGAGAGGAGAAAGTTACATATTAACTATCCTTTACATATTATCCTTTACATATCCTAAGTAAAGGAAATCATTTTGCTTCAATAGAAGTAGGAGTTTAAGTAATTAATGTTTCAGACATAAATAAACTCAGTTCCTTAATCTAGTTTGCATTTTACTGAAAGTAATCTCTAAAGGCTGCTCATTGTAATCTATCTTCTTTATTTTTTTATTATTCATCTGTGGAACATGGTCATCTCTAGCTCTGCCCATTGCTAATTGCTCATGGAAGGCAATTGAGAGTTAACCACATTGCTGTGGTTCTGGAGTCATATGTAAGCCAGATCAGGTAAGGATGACAGCTTTCCTTCTCCAGAGGACTTTAGTGAACCAGATGGGTTTTTCCACCAATTGTTCCATGGTCATCAGTAGATTCTTCATTCCAGGCTTTTTTTTTTCCCCTGAATTCAATTTCACCATCTACCCTGGTGGGATTTGAACCGTAGTCCCCAGAACATTAGAGTTTCTAGATTAATAGGCTGGCGATAAAACCACTTGGCCACTACAAGAACCTGGGAACAGTCTACTTGCTGCACGTTTATATTTCACGTGTGTATTTTGCAACTTTGTAGTTTACCAGCGAAACTCCACTGGAGCTGTCTGCAGCCAATTCTTGGTTCAACCTATTGCATTAGATTTGTGGAATTTCAGATTAGAACAATATGTCTGTCTGGCTCTAACATGCAGGGTGAATAATTATAGGGAAACACGAGGCCCTCCCCTTCTGCGATCTCCAAGGTAATAGCTCTTTGAAAGGCAAAGTGGAGCACAATCACCATGACGCTTGAAATAACCTGACCATGTTCCTGAATGTGCCAGATCAATCCAAGCATCTCAAGTGTTGCTTTAACGTGATTGCTGCTGTTCATCAGATAATTCAAAAACATCTGCTACCTTTGCTACTTTAAAACTTGTCTAATGGGCCAAATACTTACGGTGCAGGAGGCATCTTAAAATGAAGATATTGCAATAGCTATAAGCCTTCCAACTGCATAATTTGATGTCAGCAGATGCAAGAAGCTAAATATTCAGATTATAGAATGTTTTCTTAATTATATGAGTTGGGAGCATGCAGAACCATATAGATGCAATCTAGATTATCCTGATAATTCAAAATTCTGTCATACTATAGAGCTCTCTATCGTTGCTATTTGTTGTGCATAGGGAATGAGACGAGGTTGTTGCTTAAACAAACATTTCCTTCACAAGTTTTTTGTATAATGTTTAACTCGTTGTTAATACTCTCAATGGCCACCAGGATGAACCTAAAACATAAACGTTTGTATAGCTGTTGTGACTTTGACACAATTCAGAGAACAGAAATGTTTCAGCTGCAGGTCAGCATTGCACATAGAACACAAATCTGTCAAGAGCATTTCTTGTAAGTCAAGGCTTCAACAGGTCCTGTGTCTCTGACAAATGCAAATATGTGTCACTGTGCCAGCAAGTTCTGATGTGGGGATATTGGTTACTGAATGCAGAGCACTTGGTTGAAATTGCTCCTCTTATCCTCCTCTTTCAGCAAAAAGAAACAAGTTAATGTGATCATTGCAAGAAAATCCATTGTGCTAAAGGTGCAATGGAAACTGCTGAATAGGAAAAGTTAATCAATTGTCCAAAGGCTCCAGACAACTTAAATAGCAATGCAGAACTGTTTAATCCATACGTTTACGGTGAAGAAAGAATTAATTTAGATAGATGCATCTTTGCTGGCTCTTCACTAAAGTAGCTTAAAACTATTCCTAATGCTCAGCTCTCTCCCAAAAGCATCCTAGATATCCCTCTGTTTTGTGCATATATATATATATATATATATCTCCAGTTTAATGTTACAGTTGGATCTGTTTCAACTTTTTGATGAAATCACTCCAACCAGCACTCCTCATTCTCATCGTCATAATTTTGAATTGAAGGTCCCTTGTTAGTGATACAGAATCCCCACAATGCAGAAAGACCATCCAGCCCACTGAGTCTGTACTGACTCTGAAAGGATATTTTACCCAAGCCAACACCTCTGCCCTATCCCTCAAATCTCTGCATTTTTACTATGGCTAACACATTTAGCCTACAAATCCTTGAACATCAAAGGGCAATTGAGCACAGCCAATTTCCCTAACTTAGGCATCCTTGGACTGTGGGTTGAAACTGGAGCACTCAGAGGACTTCACAAAGGCATGTGGAGAATGTGCAAACTCCACATGGAGTCATCCAAGGTTAGAATCAAACCTGGAACCCTGGTGCTGTGAGGCAGCAGTGTTAACCATTGTGCCATCATTTTCCAGCGAGAATCATTCCAGGATGACAAAAGCAACAACAGTTTATACTTTCATAGATATTTATTATAAAAATTATGCACAAGATATTAAAGGAGGAACATTAGGTCAAAGTCAAGAGTTGAGGAGGTTTTTCATAGGATTTGAAAATGTTTGTAAAAGTGATAGAAATAGACAGCAACATCTTAGAACAAAATTTCAAATGTAAATGAAAATTTGTTGGTATGGAGGTTGGGATACATGGGAAATCTGAAGTGAAAGCAACTCACTCG
Organism: Sphyrna mokarran; assembly: GCA_024679065.1. Lineage (NCBI taxonomy): Eukaryota > Metazoa > Chordata > Chondrichthyes > Carcharhiniformes > Carcharhinidae > Sphyrna > Sphyrna mokarran. The sequence goes on from JAGIQG010000017.1 coordinate 47,681,883, forward strand.
TCGCAGAGAAAAGATGAATGAGACTATTGAGAATGACATCAAATTTAATATGTTGGAGAATATGGCACCAATTTAGAAACACATGGAGGTAAGTGAAAGGCAAGCTGTGCTTAGTGCAGCATATGATATAAGCAATTTTATTTTTAAGTATTTGGAGCTTGTGAACTGTTGACGCAAGAGGGCCAGCAAGGAGAATATTGAAATCATCACGTGACAGAAAAATAGAAAGGTTTGGTGGATGGAGCAATTCAAGATGGAAGTGGGCAATGTAAGGAAGTGAAATAAGTGGTCTTGGGATAATGAATATAGAGTCTAAATATCGGATCAAATTGAAACAGAATACCAAGTCGCATATGGTCTTTTTTAACTTCAGTGAGATGCCAGATGGCATTGAACTTGGTGTCAAATGATCAAAGTTTGAGAAGAACATTGTAAACTCCGATAAGGTATTTCAGCAGAGCTGCTCCTATAAATAAGAGTATATATTACACTTCCCGCAACAGCAGTGGAGTGGGAGCAGCTCTAAGGGAATTTCTGGCTTCTATGCTATGAAATTGGATCCTTCTACAAGTTGGCACACTCTTCCACCAAGTTCGGGTTGCACATATACTGAAGCTGCAAATATTTTGAGCAAAGCGAAACTACATTTCACTGTTATCACAGTGAGAGTGTAAATGTATCCTTCAATGACTGGGCTCAGTTATGTAATATTCTCTACAACAAGTAAGGTGCAATTCATCAAAGTACTAAAGAAGCATATGAGGTAAATTCACAGGTCACTCACTATTCCATGTGTAGATTAACAACATATGAAAAAAAACAATAATTCTTCTTTGTTCATAAAACCATTTCAATATTTTAATAAGAAAACACAATCTTAGGATAACTGAAAAAATCTTATTATTGGTTATTTTTGAGAAGTTCTCCAGAAATTTGAAGCAGGTAAAGTGGGTATGTACATGTCTATTTTGAACATTTTAAAGTTACATCAACCTGACATGTAATTTATAGATATTCAAAAAGAAGTATGAATTATATTAGTGCTATGTCTGAGATCATAAATGAATCACAGAACACTATTCATGGAAATATTTAAAAATGTACCCCAGGCTGTAATCAACATTAATATTTATATCTTAAAGCTTTTTGGAAAGCAATATTGAGTATGATAGGATGAATGGTCTCTGTTCCAATGACTCAAAGACTCAACAAATTATTGCAAAGTATATTCTATCAACAAAAAGTAAGTTTACCCATGGCCCAAATTTAGCTGCCTTTCCTAAAAGGACAGTAATGAATCAGATGATCATGATTTCAATTTTTTTTTCTTGAATTTAAATGCCACCATCTGTAGTGGTGGGATTCAAACCTGAATCCCCAGACCATAACCTTAGATCTTTGGACTGCTGGTCCTGTGACAGCACCACTGGCTCCCCAGCGTTAGACAGTATCATTGGATGTGTGTTGGTCTTCATATTGGTGAAGGCATCAAAAGCCATCCCAGCCAAGCATAATTAGACCCTTTTGTCAACAGGGGATCAAATGGTTCCTTGGGGCCCACTTTGTACAATCGGACTATGACAAACAAAGGCAACGCAGAGCCAGTTGTTCAGGAAAAGCAGGGTGACATGGCACCCACCCAGTTGTCATTAAAAGGCCATCACCAGATAAGCAAAATTACTTTGCTGAACCTGGAGCCACTAGATACAGGTGTAAGGACTATCATTCTGGGATGACATTAAATACACAGATCTGTGCTGGCCGCCAATTCCTACCTCTGCCACACATTCACATATCTTTCTCCCCACAGGCTGTCACTAATGATTTCCTCTCTGCCTGTCCTGATAGCTGTTTGCCTCCTTATTACTTGCTTACTCCCTGTTAATCATACAAAGGTTAGCAGAAATCTGGAAATGTCTTCCCTGCAGAGAAGTGGATGGAGTTTTCAAGACTGAGGCAGCAGATTTTTGTTGGAAAAGTATATTGGGATATGCAGAACAAAATTAGGGTTGCACGATGGCATAGTGGTTAGCACTGCTGCCTCACAGCATCAAGGACCCATGTTCAATTCTGGCCTCAAATCACTGTCTATGTGAAGTTTACACATTCACCCAGTATTGTCTGGTTTTCCTCTGGGTGCTCCCGTTTCTCCCCACATTCCAAAGATTGTTAGATTGACTGGTCATGCTAAATTAACCCTTAGCTTCAGGGGGACGACCAGGGTAAATACATGGAGTTACGGGAAAGGGCTTGTTAGGGATTGTTGTCGGTGCAGACCTGACAGGCTGAATGGCCTCTTTCTGTCTACAGGGATTCTGTGATTCTCTATGGGATTGAGATGCAGGTCAACCATGATCTGGAGCATGGCTTGTTGTTCAACTCAACTAGTGGTGCCTGAAGCGGCTGTCAGGGACGTGGTCCCCGTGAAGGGCTGAAGAAAGCTGCCACCAAGAAGCATGTCAATCGCAAGAAGTCCAAAAAGAGCTGCAAGGAGGGTTATAGCATCAACATTTACAAGGTGCTGAAGCATAACCCCTTGCACATCGGCATCTCTTCCCCGGCCATAAGTGTAATCAACTCATTCATCAATGACATCTTCGAGCACATCACCTGCGAGGCTACCCACCACAAACACAACAGCAGGTGCTAGACGATCTCCTCCCAAGAGATCCAGACCACCATCTGCTGCCCAGCGAACTAGCTGACCACACCAAGGAGATCACCAAGTATACCAGCTGCAAATAACAAGCATCTTGCAAAAAGACAGAACTCATCAAAATAAAAATTCAACCTCAATCTGACAAAATGGCAGAGCAGGCTGGAGGGATCTGATGCTATGTTAGATTCAAATATGGATCAAAAAGTCAAAGGTTGGCCAGATCACACTTATGTTGTGATTATGTTAAAGATAAAGTGTTTTCCCAAACCAAGTCACTAATGTCAGTTTTCACTAATGAAAGTCCTTTGAAACAAGAACTTTCTCCCTCTACCAAAATTGATCAAAATGAATTTGTCAGCATCAAGTTGATTTTCACGCCTCTCACGTTTTCTGTGCTCTGCAAGCCTTTTTCTGTATTGCACTCTATAACGTCTCTCAATTTAAAAGCTGAAAAGCAATATTGTAAGTTGCTAGGAGGATGCTTTAAAACCAAACATCATTAGTGAACATGACAACATAGGGGATGAAATACCACCCTTGTGCAGAGGAGACTTCATTCACCATATCTTCTGTAAATGTGGAAGACGACATCTCTTGGAAATTTGATGAACGAGGCACAGGAGCGATACAATGCTTGGCTTCAATTTAAATCATAACCCTTTGCATTATTCTTTTTGTGACAGACAGACATAGCTATTACAATGAAATTCCAAACAAATTCGGGATGGAAGGAGTTTAAACAGAGTGTAGTTTTTCAAAACTTATTACAATATTGGTCGTAGGGATCTCTGCTCATCACTTCCACGATGCTTTGGCCACAGATATTGCAAATGCACAGAATTAAAGTGTCTAAAATATATTTCTTTGATCTTGTGTAGATCTCTCCCTCTCTACCATCAGGACATAGACAGAAGTGTCGTATAAACCACATTTACATGCAAAGGCTTGGCATGGTTTACCAGCAAAAACAGTATCACTTGGCAGAACTTTATGCCACATATAAATGAAGTGGCTACTTGATCAATAGCAATATTGAGTGGTCTCAGATATTTGTCATCTATAAAGTGTATGATTTTCTTTTTATGTTCTATCCCTCGTCCTGTAAATTGTGACACTGTATTGATCCTGGTCCTCTTCCTGCAGTTTTTGGGAAGGGCACCGTGAAATGCAAATTGGAAATCTATCTGCTGTGGCAGCGGCAACTCCATTTTACCATTATTTTGAGGTTTGGAGAACACGCTGTATCATCACTGTTCCCAAACTCAGTCTTCCTCCAACACATCCATTATTATCAACCACACATTTTATCTCAAGCTGTAGGGAAGGCTGAGATCTTTTTTGAGTTCACGTAGAAAATATTTGGATTTATAGAGATGTTTATCTCAAGATATCCCAGTACTACAAATCCAATTAATTTAGTTTGAAATGTAGAAAATATTACGGTGCGAGTAAAACATGGCCGCTATGTTGCACATGAATTCTTACAAGCTGTAAATAAGAAGAATAACCTACAGTAATTTCTTATTTGCTTGAGGGAGCAATGGTCGGGGGATCCAGGACTGTGGGATCAGCCCTAGTTCAATTGAGAATGCAGGGGGAAAGCCAAGAGGAGCACCAGGAAACCTGGTGAAACTTCAACACAGGGTTACTTGTGCACCAAACATCAGAAGCAGCAAGTAATAGACAGGGCTAAGTGATTCCACAACCATCGGATCAAATATCCAGTCATAAATCATGATGGACAATTAAACAATTCACTGGAGGAGGAAGATCAAGAAGTTTTCCATTCTCAATAATGGAGGAGCCCAGTACATCAGACAATTAGACTGACTTATTTGCATTAATCTGCAGTGAGAAGTGCCGAGTGGATGATCCATTGCTGCCTCATTCTGAGGTTCCCAGCATCAGAGATGTCAGTCTTTGGCCGATTCGACTCACTCCACATGATATCAGGAAACAGGTAAGGGCTTCAGATACCGCAAAGGCAATAGGCCCTGATAGCATTTAGCAATAGTGTTGAAGACCTGTGCTCCAGAACCAGCTGGGAAGGGTAGGTGAGAAAGCTGCTTTGGGACGAGGTACCATTCTTTGGGCCACAAAATGACACCAAGCCTGGAAGAAGGCCGACTATTAGAGTATTGCTACAACATTGGCAATATGGAAAATTGCCCAGCTATATCCTGTACACAAAAAATATGACAAATGGCAGGGGCAGCACGGCTGCCTCACAATGCTAGGGATCCGGGTTCAATTCTAGCTTCAGGTCACTGTCATTGTAGAGCTTGCACATTCTCCCCGTGTCTGTATGAGTTTCCTCCAGGTGCTCTGGTATCTTCCCACAGTCCATAGAATGTGCTGGTTACGTTGACTGGCCATTTAAAATTGCCCCTTAGTGTCAGGGGGACCAGCTAGGTTAAACATTTGGGGTTATGGGCATCAGACCTGGGTGAAATTGTGGTCAGTGCAGACCATAAAGCCTCCTTCTATAAGAACATAAGAACTAGGAGCAGAAGTCGGCCATCTGGCCCTTCGAGCCTGCTCTGTCATTTAATAAGATCATGGCTGATCTTTTTGTGGACTCAGCTCCACTTACCCACCCACTCACCACAGCCCTTAATTTATTTACTGTTCAAAAATTTACCTATCGTTGCCTTAAAAACATCCAATGATATAGCCTCAACTGCTTCACTGGGCAGGAAAATCCACAGATTCACAACCCTTTGTGTGAAGAAGTTCCTCCTCAACTCAGTCCTAAATTTGCTTACTCTTATTCTGAGGCTATGCCCCCTAGTTCTAGTTTCACCCTGCAGTGGAAACAACTGCCCTGCTTCTATCTTATCTATTCCCTTCATAATCTTATATGTTTCTAAAAGATCTCCCCTTGTTGTTCTGAATTCTAATGAGTATAGCCCCAATTACTCAGTTTGAGCTCATAAACCAACCCTCTCAACTCCAGAATCAACCTAGTGAATCTCCTCTGTATCCTCTCTACTGCCAGTATATCCTTTTTCAAATAAGGAGACCAAAACTGTACACAGTACTCCAGGTGTGGCCTCACCAACACCTTATACAGGTGCAGCACAATCATCTCTAGCAATGGAGGAGGAAATTCCATTTGCCTTCTTAATTACCTGCTGCGCCTGCAAACCAATTTCTTGAGATTCCTGCACAAGGACACCCAGATCCCTCTGCACAGCAGCACGGTGCAATTTTTTAACCATCTAAATAATAGTCCATTTTGCTGTTATTCCTACCAAAACGGATGACCTCACATTTACCAACATTGCACTCCATCTGCCTGACCCTCACCCACTCTCTCAGATTATCTATATCCCTTTGCAGACTTTCAGTGTCCTCCGCATATTTTGCTCTTTTATCCATCTTAGTGTCATCTGTGAATTTTGACACACTACACTTGGTCTCCAATTCCAAATCATCAATGTAAAGCATAAACAATTGTGGTTCCAACACTGATCCCTGAGGCATACCATTAGTCACTGATTGCCAACACATTTACTCCCATTGTTTGCTTTCTGTTAGTTAACCAATCCTCTATCCATGCTAATAGATGGATTTTATGAAATCCAACCCAGTCAATTACCACCTCATTGTTCTATTCCTGATCATCAGTAAAGTGATGAAAGAGGTGACTGACAGTGCTATCAAGTGAAACGGTTTGGTTTCCACCTGGGCCACTCAGCTCCTGATCTCTTTACAGCCCTAGCTCATTCATGTACAAAAGAGTTGAATTCAAGAGGTGAGGTTTGAGCGTGACATCAAAGAGCCCTCACAAAACTGAAGACAACGGAAATCGGGGGAGAACTTCCTACTGGTTGGATTCATACTTAGCACAAAGGAAATTGGCTCTGATTCTTGGAGGCCAATCATCTCAGTCCCAGGATATCACTGTACAAGTCTCGCAGAATTGTGTCTTTGGTCCAACATCTTCAGCTGCTCCACTAATCGCCTTCCCTCCATTGAAAGGTCAGAAGTGTTGATGTTCACTGATGATTGCACAATACGTACCACCATTCACAATTTCCCAGATACTGAAGTGGTCCTTGTCCATCAGTAAGACTTCTATATCATTCAGACTTGGTCTGATAAGTAGCAATGACATTAATGCCACACAAGAACCAGGCAATGATCAACTCCATCAATAGAGATCTTAACCACCTATGATCTCAGTAGAGAACCGTAGTATCATGCATGCTGAAGCAGTTCAGGCCAATATGCAGAGCAAATATTCAGGCTTGGGCTGGAATAAATAGTATGCACTGCTTACAAGTGACAGACAATGATCATTTCAAACAAGACAGAAGCTAACTATCTCACTGGCATTGACATCGCTGCATCCTGTTCTGTTCTTCTGACTCAATATGCTGAATTTTACCTCTGTGGCAGGCACCCTGATCAGAGGGCTGGAAAACCAGGAACAACATGACCATGGTCACTTGCAGAAATCCCTGTTCCATTTTTCATGGATCAGACAACTAATTATTGTTGCCAGGATAGCCATTCTTTTAAAAGAATAATGTCTGCAGCAGTAAACTGTTAGCTTGGGAGCCCAGGAGCACCACCAGGAATGGTGATCACTTCTGGAATTGGAAGAGGAGGAAGAATTGAAAGTAGGTCACCTTCCCAGCCAGGTAAGTGGAGTCTGGGACATTGAGCTAAGTCAGTCAGACCATGATGAGGGCAGAGAAGAAAGCTGCCTTGGAAAGAGTTACCAGTTTCTGAGCTACAAAATGACACTAAGCATGGAGGCAGACTGGCTGTAGTTCACAATGCGGTCAATTGCCCAATGCAGCAAAGGGCCCCTTCTCCATTGCTGGTAAAATGTAGGGGTATTGGGAAGAGCCTCTTAATTATTCATCTAATTGACTCAATTCAACTCAGGGCTAATTAAAAAAAAACGTCAACGGGAATATGACAAATAGTCCACCCACTATCTTACAGACGTTACCCATTCCTGCCTCCCAGTCTATTCTTATGAAATTCTTAAAATTTTGGAAGGCAGAACAGGGAATGCAAATAATCAGGAGCGCAACACAGACTGTGTAGCAAAAGTAATTCCAATTCTCAGTGCAACAGATCAGAGTGACTCATTTTTTCCTGTATTAAACAAAAATCCAACTCAATTACTTAACCTGATAGAACATTGAACATTACAGCGCAGAACAGGCCCTTCGGCCTTCGATGTTGCGTTGACCAATTAACAAAAAGCAATGACCCTCTAACCTAAACCGTTCCCTTTTCATCCATAAACTTATCTACTAACCTCTTAAACGCCACCAAACTTGGCGCATCTACAACTGCAGCAGGCAGGGCATTCCATACCCTTACCACCCTCTGGGTAAAGAACCTACCTCTGACATCCGTCCTATAACCACCACCCCTTAATTTAAAGCTATGTCCCCTCGTGCTAGCTTTCTCCATCCTAGGAAAAAGGCTATCACTGTCCACCCTATCTAAACCTCTAATCATCTTATATGTTTCAATAAGGTCTCCTCTTAGCCGCCTTCTTTCTAACGAAAACAACCTCAAATCCCTCAGCCTCTCTTCATAAGATCTGCCCTCCATACCAGGCAACATCCTGGTAAACCTCCTCTGTACCCTCTCCAATGCCTCCACATCTTTCTTATAATGTGGGGACCAGAACTGCACACAATACTCCAAGTGCGGCCGCACTAGAGTTTTGTACAGTTGCAACATGACGTTGCGGCTCCGAAATTCAATCCCCCTACCAATAAAAGCTAAGACTCCGTATGCCTTCTTAACAACTTTATCGACTTGATTGCCAACTTTCAGGGATCTATGCACATATACACCAAGATCCCTCTGTTCTTCAACACTATTAAGAGTCCTACCATTAGCCCTATACTCTACACATTTGATATTCCTGCCAAAGTGAATTACCTCACACTTTTCCACATTAAACTCCATTTGCCACCTCTCGGCCCAGCTCTGCAAGTTGTCCAAGTCTCTCTGCAAACTATAACACCCCTCTTCACTATCTACCACTCTTCCGACTTTGGTGTCATCCGCAAATTTACTAATCCATCCTTCTATACCCTCATCCAGATCATTTATAAGAATTACAAACAGCAGGGGCCCCGAAACAGATCCCTGAGGTATACCACTTGTAACCGAACTCCATGATGAATAATTTCCAACAACCACCACCCTCTGTCTTCTATCAGCTCGCCAATTCCTAATGCAATTAGCTAAATCACCCTCAATCCCATCCATCTGTATTTTCTGCAGAAGCCTTCCATGGGGCACCTTATCAAACGCCTTACCAAAGTCCATGATAGGTATCCTCTGTCCATGTAATGGTTTATAAACAGAAGTTGAACTGATGATCATGACTGATTTGCATCCTAATCTGTGTTGTACACATTTTATATACAATGAAATAGAATGGTGCCTTATGTTGATTTGGTGCCTATAGAATGGTGCCTTGTGTTGATTTGGTTTGGTTTTGGAGAGACCAAAGGATTACAGAAGGCAAGGAGATGTGGTGCAAAGCAAGAAAGTTTCATTGCCATTCTCCCATGTCTCACTGCTATGCGAACAGATGAAGGGCAGTGGGAGTCCATTTCTGTGTGAAAACAAGCAAACACACTATTTAAAAGAGCAACTAACACCAACACATCCAAGCTGATTTCTGTGACAGATCAGGATAGATTTCAAAAATGTTGACCCCACTTTGAAGATTGCCTGATTCCACCAGATGGCACAATATGATTATTGCCTTTTTTTGTGAACTTCAGCTGGAAAAAGAAATATCCTCGGGCATTTCTGCATTGTTGTGCTTAGATCTGCACACATGGGTGCTCAGATAAGATGAGCTCAGGCAGTCCAGCTGTGGTGCAAAGATCTCACATCATCCTTTTAACTTCTTCTGCCTCCAGGAAACTCAAATGGAGCCATGTAATGAATCCATCATAGGAACTTAGGTTGCAGATTGTAAGAGGGCACTTTGGAGCAGCCTAAAATGCCAAACAGAAGATTGAACATCATACAGTTCAGATAGCAATAATGATATGGCCCTCTGGATAATTCTTCAGCCCTTGACACAAATATTTTATGGTCAAACGTTTACTATTACTTGGGCAGCACACTGGCACAGTAGTTAGCATCGCTGCCTCATCAATTCTGACCCTGGGTAACTGTCTGTGTGGAGTTTGCATGTTCTCCCCATGTCTGCGTGCGTTTCCTCTGGTTGTTTCAGTTTCCTCTCATAGTTCAAAGATGTACAGGTTAGGTTGATTAAGGGGCTATTTAGCATGGCCTGTGTCAGAGAGATTGGAAGCGTAAAAATTTGGGATTACAGGATTATAGGGCCTCAGTGGGACTGTTGCTAATGCAGACTTGATGGGCCAAGCCAAGATTCTGGGTTCAATCCCCACTCTGTATCTTCAGCACAAAATTCTATAGGGACACTCCAGTGCACACTGTTGTGCTACACAGTTGGATAAGTCATTTTTCAGATGAAACGTTAAACCAATTCCCTTTCTGTCCATTGGCGCGAAGTTAAAGGCCCGAAAAGGTACTGTTTTAAACAAGATCACAGTTATGCTTACTGCCTTGGCCAATATTTATCTCCCAATCAACATCACAAGAAACAAATTATCAGGGTCATTATCATATTGTTTTTGTGGAATTTGATGTGTGCACATTGGCTGACACATTTCTCACATTACAGCAGCCACAGTTCAAAAGTACATATTTGCTGTAAAGTGTTTTTAGATGCCAGTGGTCATGAAAAATGCTATGTAAATGCAAGTTTGTCCTTTTGTTACCTTTTTAAAGCAAAATTGGTGAACAGCTGAAGAAGCTGAAGGTAAATTATGGGGAACTGATGATGAAAAGCTCTAGGAAATACGTAGCTTGCAATCATGTAATTTTGTCAGTGACAATTAGTAGTATCAGCCAACCAAAATACATTTATTTTAGTATCCAAAGAACCCTAACAATACATTCAATCCATCAAGTCAGCAACAACTCTCTGAAAGAGCATCTTACCCAGGATTATTGAATGTCCTATTCCGTAGCCCCATGCATTTTACCATAGACAATCCAACTCACCTCCACATCTTTGGACTGTGGGAGAAAACCGGAGCACTGAGGAAACCCATGCAGACAGAGAAAGAACATGCAAACTCTACACAATCACCCAAGGCCAGAATTGAATCCTGGGTTTAATGATCCTTTAATCACTTAACAGACAGTTCACAAATCATTCAACAATTGAAAACTCCAGCTGTAGGCTGCTGAAAAAAAAACAGTGGAACATCAATAAAGAGGAAGCTTATTCAGGTCTTTCCCAGTTTTAGTCTCCAAAATGCTGCTGAGCAAAGGTCAATAGAACATTTCAAAACTGAGCTTACTCAATTTATTTGGAGGAAGCAAAGGTACTTAGAATTATGAAACCATGGCAGGGGAAATTGAGTCAAGATACACAATGGCTATATCTAATTGAATGGTAGCACAGGCTCGAGATGCTTCTAATCATAGTAAGGGAACAAAATAAGCAGACTCTTCATGAGGATGGCTATCATCCAGCATTCAAGGAAAGTGAATAATTGAACAACGGGTGCCAGTCTGAATGAACACTTCTTTCAAAATTCGAAGGTCTAAAGGAAGACGCGTGACTTAAAATGAATGCAAACATTGCCGTCATTTAGGGGCATAGCACATTCACAGGAAAAAACAGTCCTGTAATTGTTCAAAGCACACAACTGACACTGAAAACTTGCCAATGATGTCGAGAGTAATGTAAGCAAAACTGACAGGAGTATGCAAATTCAGCAGCTGTGACTCAGGGGAAGATAGATTTATTGCAGGATGATATTTCTTTTGGCAAGTCACAATGTCACAGCCCCCACTGATTTTATTTCTTGGGAAAAACTGGCAAATAATAGAATCACTGAGTGGAATACAAGGTGAAGCTTTGGAATTCACTCACACCAATATGAGCAAGATATTATGAGTAAGCACAAGAAAGAGCATCATGAAAGTCATGAGACTGTGAAGACTAGAATCTTGAAGATATAACGATATGTACTATTCCAATCATGTGTTCATGATTTGCAGGTGCTACATGTGCACATAGTACCATATATTCGGGCTACACAACAAGGTAAATTATGGGGAACTGATGATGAAAAGCTACATTGGTGATAGCTAATCAGGAATTAGTTGATGTAGGACAGAGGTCTGAATCCTGACACAGCAGTGGGATAGTACCTGCACTCTTGCACAAATATGATTAATGAAGAAGGGATCAAACATATGAATATTGAATGCCATCTCCAGCCTGAGTGATATCATGATGTATTAGTCATCTACATAGGAATTTACCACTGAATAGGTGGATATATCATAGAATAGAATCATAGAATTACTGCAGTGCAGAAGGAAGACATTTGCCTCATGAGCCTGCACTGAAAACAATTCCTATCAGGCCCTATTCCACGTCTGCACGTTTTTACCCCTCATATCCCCCTGGCACTAAGGGGCAATTTATCACGGCCAATCCACCTAACCCGCAGTCTTTGGACTGGGGGAGGAAACTAGAGCACTGGGAGGAAACCCATGCAGATATAGAGAGAAAGTGCAAACTCCACACAGAAAGTCACCTGAGGCCAGCATTGAACACAGGTCCCTGGCGCTGTGAGGCAGCAGTGCTAACCACTGTGCCACCATGCCGCTCCTATACTCTGCAGCAAAGAGTCACATAAGTCATTGGCGGAGAAAGAGCATCCACATCAACATGTCCAAATGCTAACATGAGTCTTCAAACTGCAGCGAATGTTGGCTTCAACTTACTTAGAGAAGAGCTACAGGCAACACTGAAGAACTTTTAAGATCTCATTAATGGCAAGCATTTTATGTGCATGCAAATCAGCGATTTTTGTTAGGAGAATACCCTCCAGCAGAGGAATGTGTGGAGTGTTATATGAGGAGCCAACTGGCACTGTCATATAACCCTTCACAAATAACATAATTCAAAACAACAACAGAAGCAGAATCCCACAGCACTGATGAAGGTTCATCAGGTTAGTCATAGATGTAGCTAGAAGGCCTTTTGTGCTTCTTGAAACTTGCTATTTGGCTATGTAACCATTCTTTAAAGCTATTGCTTTCACCAGTGGAACATTTTGGAGCATATCCAGGACCAGCGTGCAACAAATCACAATAAAAAAGGAATAAGCTTAGCAACGGAAAACATAAATAACACTGCACAACCTCAAATAATTCACATGCAAGATTTTTCTGATGCGTTATTCTTTCTTTATTCAGGAAATAAATGGTAAACTGTCCTAACCGAACAAATAAAGCGACTGACTCTTGAAATATCCCTGAAAGAGTTTTTCTTTTTATAGCAGTTAAATGCAGTGGTGGACTTCCCTGTGAATGACAATGATTTCAAGTGCTTATTATCGCAGAAGATTTTTGAGAACTAAGTAGTTCATCTCAGTGGCAACTACCTGCTCTGTCAACGATGGACAGGGAACAGAATTGTTTGCAGAACAAACACTGTTTGGTTAAAAAAGTTCCCCTTCGATACCATTTGTAATCCTGATAGTCTTCTCTTTCTTTCTCTGTTTCACTGTCATTAAAACATTGGTGTCCAGAACACCATCGCTCTTGGGTACAAAACTTCTCTATGCTCTTCAATTTTCTCATTTCCATGATAATACAGCAAAATACTCAGTAAGCATACGCCTTCTCTAAAATATGAAATCGTATACAAATTCAATGCTGATGACCTTCAACAATTTTTCTCTTCTTCACTCTAATTGCTTACCTTTTCTTTCTTAGACAAGCAGTGATACACAAAGCTAAATACACCCAGAATTCCACAATTCTTTTTGTGTCAGCTTTTTTGCTAATTTTTAGTGAATAAGATAGTTCAACAACCCGTTAGTTCCAAAATTGAAAGCTGTTATTCTCTGGGTGCTACAAATACTACAAACACATCAGCAGCATTTTCTAACCAACAACTGTGTGGAGTTGCACATTCTCTCTCTGTCTACATAAGATTCCTCCGGGTGCTCTAGTGTCATGGCATAACAGAACAGAGAATCCCTAAAGTGAATGAGGCGGCCATTTGGCCCATCAAGTCTGCACCAACCACAATCCACTCAGGCCCTATACCAGTCACCCCATGTATTTACCCTACTAACTCCACCTGACATTAAGGGGCAATTTAATATGATCAATCCACTTAACCCGCACATCTTTAGATTGTGGAAGGAAACTGGAGCACCCGGAGGAATTCCATGTAGACATGAGGAGAACACGCCAACTCCACACAGACAGTGACCCAAGGCCGGAATTGATCCTAGGTCCCTGGCACCGTGAGGCAGCAGTGCTAACCACTGTACCGTCAGTCCAAAGATGTATGGGTTAGGTTGACTGGCCATGTTAAATTGCCCCATTAATGTGAACGGGATTAGCAGGTTAAATAAGTGGCATTAATTGGGATAGGGCCTGGTGGGATTATTGCTGGTGCAGCTTCAATGGGCCAAATGACATCCTTCTGCACTGTAAGGATTCTGTGAAAACATAAGTGGCATGCAAATACCTTAAGGTCATACAATTCAGAAGCATAGCCCTGTTTTTTGGGTGCTATTTTCCCCTTCAAGGTAATGCTCGCAGAATGCGTGCACATTTCTGGTGTTGCAGTGCAGGTGCCATTTTGGCAAGAGCATTACTGCACTCACATGGAGCATCTGCCAGAAGTGCGTCAGATAGACAGATAATCAGGATGTAATGCTGATTTGACAACTGTCCATTTAGTGGTCTCTCTAAACGTTGTGCAATTGAACATGCAGCAAGTGGAAGGAATGACTCCTATCTCTTTCAAGGGATTGTTAATTACTTTCAGGTTAGTTGGTGATTGATGTCTGCTGGCTTTTGCTGTAATTTTAGAAACAGTTGCTGATTTCCTTAGCTGTTTAAAGTCCAAAATAGATGCTTACCCTAGGTTTAATGCTTTCTCCTATTTTGTACCCACATGATACCATTTGTAACTTCCATCTCCATATATATTCTGATGATACCCACTCTGCCTCAAAACTCCCTTGTTTGGTCCTTTCACTGTTTTTCTAACATCTAGTGCTGAATGAGCGGTAATTCTCTTCAACTAAATACTGAGGAGACTGAAACCATTCTCTCCATCCCCAGCACAAACCTTCCTCTCTAATAACAGCTCTCCCTCTCTCCCCAGCAACCATCTAAAACTTAATACTGAGATTGTAAACAGATAGTTTATGTCTATCTTGAATATAAGCATCTGACCTCATACCAGCATCATCACCAAAACTGCCTGTTTTCACTGTAATGTTGCCCGATTCCACCCCAACGTCTATTGATCTGCTGCTGAAACCCTCCCTCCTACTCTCCTTACCTCTAGACTCGATTATTCCTTACAGATTTCATATTTTACCTTCCTCGACTTGAGGTCATCCAAAGCTCTCTTGACTCAGACCAAGTCCTGTTACTCTTGTGCTCATTAGGCTAAATTGGCAGTTGATTAAGCAGCATTGCATACTTATTTCCAAATTCCCTTCATTGCTGTGCCCCTTCTTATTGCTACAATCTCATCCAGCCCCAAACTATTGAGATATCTGGCTCACCTAATTTTGGCCCCTGATTTAATTGCTGCTAAGATGCTTAGAAAACTGGCTTGGGCATAGAAAGCAGAGAATAGCAGTGGAAGGATACTTTTCTAACTGGAGGACTCTGACAAATGATGTTCTACAAGCATCAGTGCTGGAGCCTCTGTTGTTTATAGGAAAATGTAGGTGGTCTGATTGGTAAATTTGCAGATGATACAAAAATTGAGGGAGTAGCAGATAGTGAGAAGTTCTGCCAGAAAACACAGCAGGATATAAATTGGCTGGAGACCTGGGCTGAAAGATGGCAGATGGAATTTAACTCAGACAAACATGAGGTGACATGATTTGAAAGGTCCACACTTTGGGCTGTGGGAGGAAACTAGAGCATCCAGAGGAAACCCATGCAGAAATGAGGAGAATGTACAAACACCACACAAATACACCCAAGGCTGGAATTGAACACTGAGGCTGCAGTGCTAAGTACTTGTCACCATGCTGCCCTTTGCTTTTGGCCATCTGTCATCATATACCTTTTTGTGGCTTAGTATCAAATTTTATTTTATAATGCTCTTGCAAAGTACCTTGGGATAATTTTTTAAATGTTACAAGTACTATATAAATACTCATTTTTGTGGCTGTATACTTTGGAAGGAAAGTATACAATAAATGCATAGCCCTAAGAAATACATAGGTGTACAGATCTAGAGTTCCCTGAAAGTGACAACTCAGGTGGACAAGGTAGTCAAGAAGGCATATGATTTTCATTGGTTAGGGCATTGAATATGGAAATTGGAAAATCATGTTGCAGCTACATAAGACTTTGGTTCAGCTACATTTAAAGTATTGTGTACAATTCTGGTTGCCACACTACTGGAAGGATGTTGATGCATTGGAAAGGATGCAGAGAAGGTTTACCAGGATGTTGCCTGGTTTGGCGCATATGGACTATGAAGAAAGGTTAAACAAATTTAGATTGTTTTCACTGGAGCATCAGAGGATGAGGGGGTACCTGATAGTGGCTTACAAGATTATGATAGGCTTGGATAGAACAAATAGTCAGAGTCTTTTTCCCAGGATCGAAGAGTCAATTACGCAAGGGTATAGATTGAAAGTGATAGGGGAGATGTTTAAAAGTGATGTAAGAGGCAAAAGTTTTCACAGAGAGTGGTAAATGCCTGGAACGCACTGCTGGAGGTGGTGGTGGAAGCAGATTCTATAACAACATTCAAGAAGCATCCAGATAGATACATGAATAGGCAGAGAGGAATATGGATCATGCAGAAGTAAGAAAATATTAGATTAGAGCAACATCTGTGTCAGCAAAGACCTGTGGGCCAAAGGACCTATTCCTGTACTGTACTGTTCTTTGTTCAGCTGCCAAGGCACTAAGCTCATGGAATTCTTCCTAAACCCCTCAGTCTCTCTACATCTCTTTCATTGATGAAGACATACTGTCAAAACCTTTGAATCATAGAACTTTGCATCAACTCTCCGACAGAGCACCTTACCCAGGCCCAACCACATAATCCCACATTTATTCTGCTAATTCCCCTAGTCTACACATCTTTGGATGCTAAGAGGTCAACTTAGCATGGCCAATCCACCTAAAGTGCATCTTTGGGCTGTGGGAGGAAATCAGAGCACCCAGAGGAAACCCATGCAGAAATGAAGAGAATGTACAAACTCCACACAAACACTTCAAGGCTGGAATTAAACCCTGTGAGGCAGCAGTGCTAACCACTGTGTCACCATGCTATCCTTTGCTTTTGGCCATCTGTCCTCATATACGTTTCTGTGGCTCAGTATCAAATTTTATTTTATAATGCTCTTGCGAACTACCTTAGGTTAATTTTGTTAAATGCCAGAAGTACTATATAAATACTCATTTTTGTTGTTGTACTCTATGATTTAGCTGTTGTAACTTGTTCCATCTTATGCCAATTTGACACCCTATTCTCACCATATATATGCTAGGCATAGGTCACAGTTGGTATGTTGGGTTAATACAAAATACAAATAAGATTGGCTGAAGAAGTTAAATATTTCAAACTGAAGAACAAATTTGAATTTAAAGAAATACACTGGCAGGAACTTAGAAAGAAATGTGAAGAATCTGCTGTTAGGTGTACAGTTCTTGCAATAATCACCAGTGGATCTCCTATCCTGTTGCTTATGATCACAGAAATGCTAGAATAATTTTTCTGTATATAGTTCTTGGGCAGAGGGCAGACAGAACAAGCCAGTCACTCACCTGTTAATGTCAGTGAAAGCGCTAGCCCATAGTTGGGTTCAGGTCTCATTAACACAGGAATGACAGGCTGCCGGAAGGAATATTCTATTGTTATCATTTGAAAATCTCCCTCAATGTTTTACAAAATAGAGCTCTTATCTTATGAAACACCTGATGCATCACCGAACTATTAAATTACAAAGACTAGGGGGAAAAAAGACATTTTATAGTATTATGCAATACTAATGAAAATTATTGCAAGAAGAGGCTTGAATAATTTCACAGATTCACTTGGTTTGTCTGCTCCTTTCTAAGGAATTTGCATAAGATGAAACTGAAAATTGATCAATTCAAAACCAAAGATAGCGTATCTGCATATCAGCCAATCAGTCAGAAGTAATTTTAATTAAGGTGAAATACATTTGCAGAGAAGCAAAGTAGTCAACAAAAGCAAAAAAAAAAATCAAAATATCGGAAAATTGTCTAATTTGCACTTAAGGGAAGGTAATGTCAGGATGCAATGCAAGATGTGACATGGGAATTATGATAAAACCAAATGTTAAATGTATCATCTGTACTTGTGATAATATTAAAATTGGTGCAAACATAGCATGTTCCTTTCTCTTTAATACCTCAACAGTGATTTCCTATATCATGGGTTATTGGCAGCTGACACAGCCCCTCATCATGCTGGTGGCTCAATTTCTTTCATTAGATGCAACTATGGAAATGCTAGATTCCCATTTCCCTGCCATCCCACAACTCAGCCATATTTTGAACCTTCACAAGTGCACAATTTGTAGGAATATAGGAATGTAGGAACAGTAGTAGGTTATTTAGCCACCCCCGCCCCCCTTGCCCTTTCCGTTATTCAAAAAAAGTCATGGCCGATCTACTGCCTAGATCCATGTACCTGCCCTAGGCCCATATCCCTTGAAAAATAAAAAAAATTCTATCTCAGATTTAAACATTAGAATTGAACTGGCATCCTTGCTATTTGAGGAAGAGAATTCCTCTGCCACTCTGCATGTAGAAGCATTTTCTAACATCTCTCCTGAATGACTTGGCCCCAATTTTTAGATTATGGCCCCATGAAGGTTCAAGAGCATTCAACTAGTGGAAATAGTTCATCCTTATCCACCCTGTCCTTTACTGTAAATATTTTGTACACTTCTATCAGATTACGCCTCACCTTCGGAATTTGAGAATAAAGGCCTAATTTGTCTATTCTCTCGTAACTTAATCCCTGAAGTCCAGGTATCATTCTTGTAAACCTGTGTTGAACACCCTCCGGGTCAAAACAGTCTTCCTAAGGTGTGGTGCCCTAACCTGCTCACAGTACTCTAAGTGGAGTCTAACTCGGGTTTTATACAACTGCAGCATAACATTTGCATCCCTTTACTCCAGCCTTTAGTTATGAAGGCCAGCATTTTGTTGGCCTTGACAATGTGCTGCACCTGTTCATGGCATTTTAAGGAGCTATGCACCTGAATCCCCAAATCTTGTTGGACATCCATTGAATTGTGCTTTCTCATAAATATCCTGATTTATCTTACTTTTGATCCAAAATGGACAACCTCATGTTAAAATATATTTGCCACAGCTTGACCGGTTAACCCAATATCCTGTTATAGTTTTACGCTGTCCTCAACAATATTTGACAATGCTGCTCAATTTTGTGTTGTGTACAAATCTGGATATTTGACTTTTTATGCCAATATCTAAGTCTTTAATGAATATTGTAAATAATTGAGGCCACAATATTCCTGTGAGACATCACTAGTCACATTCTCCCAGTTTGATACATACACATTACTACACCTCCCTACTTTCTGTTGCTCAATCAATTTCCTACCCATGTCAGCAATCTACCTTCAATTCCATGAGCTTCCACCTTAGGTAACAATCACTTGTGTCGGACTTTGTTGAAAGTCACCTGGAAATCTATATAAATGACATCCATTGACCAATCTCTGTCCACCACCTTTGTCACCTCTTCAAATAATTCTGTGAGGTTTGCAAGGCATGATCTATCCTTCGTGAATCCATGTTGATTCTCCCTGATTAACTGAAATTTCTCGAAGTGATCAGTTACACTATCCTTGATTAATGGCTCCAGTAATTTTCCCACCACAGATGTTAGACTAACTGGTCTGTAATCTCTGGCTTCCCTCTATCACCCTTCTTAAAGGGCGGAGTGATATGAGCCAATTTTTAGTCCAGGGGGATGACTCCAGAATCAATGCACAACTCAACTCACATCCTCTCTGCTCAGATTTATAATATGTATAGGTAGGTTTCAGTTTTTATTAAATAATAGCTGATTTATATTAACTTATACAATGGAGTTGAAGGTGAATGGATAAAATTAAACATTCTAATGGTCATCTTTAGTGGTAATGTTACTGGACTAGTAATCCCAAAGTTTGAATCAACAAACTGTGACATGAATTCAAATACTTCCATATCAGTTAGTGACTTTGAATATACTTAATTTAGTAAACTTGGAATTAAGAAGCTATCAAATTGCTGTAAAAACCTCACTCAACCTCAAGAAATAGATTGTCCTTACCCAGTGTAACTCCAGATTACGGCCGCACTTGGAGTATTGTGTGCAGTTCTGGTCGCCACATTATAAGAAAGATGTGGAGGCATTGGAGAGGGTACAGAGGAGGTTTACTAGGATGTTGCCTGGTATGGAGGGCAGGTCCTATGAAGAGAGGTTGAAGGATTTGAGGTTGTTTTCGTTAGAAAGGAGGCGGCTAAGGGGGGATCTTATTGAAGCATATAAGATAATTAGAGGTTTGGATAGGGTGGACAGTGATAGCCTTTTTCCTAGGATGGAGAAAGCTAGCACGAGGGGACACAGCTTTAAATTAAGGGGTATGAGTTATAGGACGGATATCAGAGGTAGGTTCTTTACTCAAAGAGTGATTAGGGAGTGGAATGCCCTGCCTGCAGCTGTTGTAGATGCGCCAAGTTTGGTGGCGTTTAAGAGGTTAGTTGATAAGTATATGGATGAGAAGGGAATGGTTTAGTTAGGAGGGGCATTGCTTTTTATTTTGGTCGGCACAACATCGAAGGCCGAAGGGCCTGTTCTGTGCTGTATTGTTCTATTGTTCTATTGTTCTATTGTAACTTAGTTGACTCCTAATTGTTCTCTAAAATGGTGCAGCAAGCCACTCGCTTCTGTCAAAGCACTACAGAAAAAAAGACCAAGAGAAACAACCTCCCAGCATCTATCCTATCAAGTCCTCTCAGAAGTTTATGTTTTAATGGGATTTGTCTGCACTCCAAACAGCATAAGCCAATTCTCAGTCTCTCCTCAAGAGACCCTTTCACTCTAGAGATCAATCTAACAAGCCTTCGTTACAGCCCCTCTAAGACAAATGTATCCTTCTATGAGTCTAGAGATAAAAATAGTTTCAACACAGCACTCCAGGTGTGGTCTCGCCAAAGTCCCATACAATTGCAGCAAACTTTCCCAACTCTTGCTCCAATAGTTTTACCAACTAATTGCTTGCGCTTTCACAGGACCTCAGTGTCACCGGCAAAGCCAATATTTGTTGCTCATTCCTAACTGCCCATGAACTCAGTGATTTTCCATCACTATTTTAGAGGGCAGTTAAGAATCAACTACATTGTAATCCCTCTGAAGTCACATGTACGCTAGACTGGGTAAGAATTGTGGATTTCCTTTCCTAAAGGATATTAGTGAACCAGGTGGGTTTTTATGACAATTGACTTGGGATTCATGATTACTGACTAGCTTTTCAATTCCACATTATGAATTAACTAACTTGAAGCCATGTCCCCAGCCTTTAGTTTGGACTTCAGGGATATAAATTCACTGACATTACCATTGCAACACTGCATGTCAACCTTTTGTGATTCATATTTGAGGACACCCAAAACATTCTGAACATGAATATTTAGCTTCTCACTATTCAAAGTATATATTTCTTCCACCAAACTGTATAGCCTCATATTTCTCCGTATTATATTCCACCTGCCAACATCTTGCCTATTCACCTGTCCTGTCTATAACCTCCTCACAGACCCTCAGGGCTGTAGCTTTGCATGGGATTTAGGGCCCCAACACTGGGACCACGTGGAGGTTCTAAGCCTGTATTTGCTGTCAACAAGACCAGCAGCAGAATCTCCTGGGCAGCAGCCTCTGAATTGACCACCTTTTCCTTTTTCTCCATTACAAATTCTTCTGTCTCAGCTTTGAAGGCACCTTAGGTTTACTTTTTCTTTTTGTATTTTGTAGAAGCTCCAACAATCTGTTTTTACATTTCTTGTAATTTAGTCTAATTTTCTACTTACCCCCTTGTTATCATTTTTGATCATTCTTGTTGTCCTAAAATGCTTTCAAATTTCAGGCTGACAAGTCTTCTTGCCAGTATCATTTTAATTCAATGCTATCTTTAACAGGTGGATCCCTTTCCCAAAATAATTTCTCAATATTTCAAAATAAGATCTTTCTTGTGGTTATAAAATGTATTTTTAATCATTCATCATTGGATATGCACCCTTCATACCATGTAATTGCCTTCATTCAAGTTGAGTATTCTAGTTTCAGATTTCTGTACATCAGTCTCAAACTCAATGTAAATTCTATCGTGTTAGGATCACTGTTCCCTAGAAGATTTCTTACAATAAGATTATTCATAGAACTTGTCCCACTGCACAACACAAATTTAAAGCAGCCTCTTCTTCCCTGGTTTCTTCCACAATGAATTGTCTCAAATGCATTTGATGAATTTGTCCTTCAAACTATTTTTGCCAATTTGATTTGTCAAGTTGAAATGGAGATTCAAGTTTCCCAAGATTATGGTGTTGCTTCTGTTACAAGCTCATTTTGTTTCTTGATTAATTCTCAGCCCAACTATATTTTTACTTTGAGGAGACCTAGAAACAGTACACATCAGTATTTTACATCTGTTGTTATTTCTTACTTCCATCCATCCTGATTCTACTTCTTGCTCTTCCAACCCAGAATCCTTTTTCATCAGTGACTTTTAGAGATGTCTGTCTATATTTTATACCATTCATTATATCATCCATTATTATTAGAGTCCAACCTTTTCCATTTTATCTGTCTTTTTGAAACAATTAGCAGCCTGAAATATTTAGCTTCCAACCTTGGTGACTATGCAATCTTTCTAATTTGTGGTGCAAGCACCCATCAGAGGTTGGACAAAATTCCAACCTGCAACACACTAACCCACTAAAATTCCGCCAGAGGAATTTCATGGAACAAGCACGCATAGAAAAAAACAAATCTGTGGAATTACAAGGTATTGTTTCCTGAAGTATCAAAGAACACAAACTCTCTCTTTATGCATCCTCATTGTCCAAGGGTTGCTAATCATAGCTCATGCCATGCTACCACGAGTCAGGTTCCAAATACTGCCTCAGCTGGTATGGGGATTGACTCTACTTTTGTTGGCATTATTTAGCAATGTACTATATCCAACTGAGTTAACTGACCCCCAGTTCCTTTGTACCAGCTCAGAAGACAAGGTCAAGATTTGAAACAAAGTTGCTGCTGCTTACATATCTAACGACTCCCACTGAACCCACACCCCTCACAGACTTAGAGAAAGTGACTTCTTGCTACAACATAATTGACTTGAGAATAAAGAAAATTAAATAATCATTTTTATCACTATATTTAGATATTAGACATTCACATAATTAAAAATTGGTGCTGTCCACACCAGTGCAGCTGGCAAACAGCCAAAGCACCTTTCTAACTGAATAAAACATATTGCTTCTGTGTGAGAAAGCCATTGAAGAACTTGAACTAAGTTGAACTGTGTTGGACAATCTGTGTTTGCAAGAAATGAACACGTATCAAGGCCATCCAAAGTACTGCTCTGGAAAATATAGAGCCGTAATATGCTGCACTTAACAGGCATTAACAAATTAAGTAACCCCTTGTCTTACAAGAACAATTTCAAAATGTATATAAATATATTTGACATATAAAACCAGCATGCAACAATTTGTCTTTAACAGAGCAAATCATCCTACAATACTTCCAAAGAGCATAATAAAAAAAAAATTGACACAGATCCAAAGGAGGACACTGGATTAGTACTAGTGACTAGAGAAAGATGAATATTAAAGGAGGAGAAAGGGGTGGAATGGTCGAGCAATTATGGGAGAAAATTTGGAGCTTAAATCGTGGGACAAAAGGAATGAAGGATACAAGGGAGCAGGAACACAAGAAATAGAAGCAAGAATAGGCCACCAGGTAATTCAAGCCTGGGCCCGCCATTCAGTACGATCATGGCTGATCTATATCGGCCTCAGCTCCTTCTCAGTGCCATTTGCTCAGCCCTCTATCCCTTGATCTTTCAAAATTTTTATCTGCCTCTACACTGAGTACTGCTAATAATCCAGCCTCCACTAATGTTTGGGGCACAGAATTCCAGAGAGTCATCATCCTCTACAAGATGTAATTTCTACACATTTCCATTTGAAGTGGCTCGCCCTTTATCTTATAGCTATGACCCCTTGTTCAATCTCTCCCACTAGTGTTAAGTTTTTTAGGTAACATTAAGACAGACAAATCCCAACGGCCTGATGGGAGACAAGAGATGAAATTGCTGGGCTCTAACCGAAATCTTTGTCTCTTCACTGGACATAGGTGAGGTCCCAGAGGGTTGGAGGAAAGCAAATGTGGTCCCATTATTTAAGAAGGGTATCAAGGATAACCCGGGTAATTACAGGCCAGTGAAGTTGATGTCTGTGATCGGGAAATTTTTGGAGAAGATTCTTAGAGATAGAAGTCTGCACATTTAGAATGGAATAATCTCATTCGCGACAGACAGCATGGTTTTGTACGAGGGAGGTCATGCCTCACAAATTTGGTTGAGGTTTTTGAGGAGGTGACAAAAACAATTGACGAGGGAAGGGCCTTGGATGTAGTCTATATGGATTTTAGTAAAGCGTTTGACAAGGTCCCTCATGGCAGGTTGGTGCAAAAGTTTAAGTCTCACGGGATAAAAGGTGAGCTAGTTAGATGGGTGGAGAACTGGCTTGAAGACAGAGGGTTGCAGTGAAGGGGGTCTTTTTCCAGTTGGAAGTCTGTGACTAGTGATGTTCTGCAGGGCTCTGTACTGGGACCATGAATTATATATCATTCATGATATATAAATGATATATCATTTATATATATCACAACAGCTGTACTGGGAACAGCGGTCCCAGTACAGCTGTTGTGATATATATAAATGATTTGGAAGAAGACGTAACTGGTGGATCAGTAAGTTTGCAGATGAAACAAAAATTGCTGGAGTTGTGGATAGTGATGAACATTGTCAGAGAATACTGCAGGATATAGATAGGCTGGAAAATTGGGCGGAGAAATGGCAGATGGAATTTAATCCAGATAAATGCGAAGTGATGCATTTCATTAGATCTAATGTAGGCGGAGGTATACAATAAATTGCAGAACCATCAGGAGTATAGACACACAGAGGGACCTGGGTGTGCAAGTCCACAGATCCTTAAAGGTGACAGCATAGGTGGACAGGGTGGTGAATAAGGCATATGACATGCTTACACCTTTATTGGATGGGGCATAGTGTATAAAAGTTGGCATGTGATGTTGCAGCTATATAGAACATTGGTTAGGCCACATTTGGAATACTGTGTCCAATTCTGGTTGCCACACTACCAGAAGGACATGGAGGCTTTGGAGAGAGTACAGAAAAAGTTTACTAGGATGTTGCCTAGTATGGAGGGTCTTAGCTATGAGGAGCGATTGGGTAAACTGGGGTTCTTCTGCCTGGAAAGACAGAGGATGAGGGGTGATCTAATAGAGGTGTATAAAATTGTGAAGGTGACCAGTAGGAAGCTTTTTCCCAGGTTGGAGATGACGAACTTTAGCTTTAAACTGAAGCTTTAAATTAAGGGGTGGTGGTTATAGGACGAAGATCAGAGGTAGGTTCTTTACTCAGAGGGTAGTAAGGGCGTGGAATGCCCTGCCTGCAGCAGTTGTGGACTCACCAACTTTAAGGGTGTTCAAATGGTCATTGAATAGGCATATGGAATAGTTGAGGTTAGAGGGTCATTAGATTGGTTCCACTGGTCGGTGCAACATCGAGGGCTGAAGGGCCTGTACTGCACTGTAATGTTTTATGTTCTATGAACACAAGGGGTCTCAAGTTCGGGGGGGGGGGGGGGGGGGGGGGGGGGGGGGGCAAAGTTCAATGCAGATGTCAGTGGGACGTATTTTACACAGAGGGTGGTGGGGGCCTGGATGTAGTGCCAAGCAAGGTGGTTGAGGCAGACATGCTGGGATTGTTTAAGACTTATCTAGATAGCCACATGAACAGACTGGGAATAGAAGGATACAAACAAATGATCTAGTTGGGCGCGTGAGCGGTGCAGGCTTAGAGAACTGAAGGGCCTGTTCCTGTGCTGTATTGTTCTTTGTAGTGAAAACATCTCACCTATTTACCCTGTCAAGGCCTCTCAAGATCTTTTATGTTTATTAAGATCATCCCTCACTCTT
This sequence comes from Sphyrna mokarran, assembly GCA_024679065.1. NCBI lineage: Eukaryota > Metazoa > Chordata > Chondrichthyes > Carcharhiniformes > Carcharhinidae > Sphyrna > Sphyrna mokarran. Next base: position 47,707,940 of record JAGIQG010000017.1, read on the forward strand.
CTAAGCTCCAAGGAATATAAACCCAGACTATTTAGTCTTTCTTGATAGGACAACCCTCTCATTTCAGGAATTTAGCCTGGTGAATCTCCTTTGGATAATAGCCTCCAATGTTAGTATATCTTTTTAGATAAGTGGAACAAAACTGTATTTGATATTCCAAGTGGAACCTCACCAGCAGCCTATATAATTGCAACAAAACCTTCCTATTTTTAAATCTAACCACTTTGCAATGAAGGCCAAAACACTGTTAGACCATAAAATATAGGAGCAGTATCAGATCTTTCAGCCCACTGAGTCAGCACTGCTATTCAATCATGGTTGATAAGTTTCTCAATCCATTCTCCCACCTTTTATCCATAAACTTCCATTCACTTACCAATCAAGAACCTATCTATGTCTTAAATACACTCAATAGCCTGGCCTCTACAGCCTTCTGGGGCAATGAATTCCAATAGATTCACCACCTCTGCCTGAAGAAATTCCTCTTCATCTCAGTTCTAAAGGATCACCCCTTTATGTTGAGGTTGTGCCCCTGGATCCTAGTTTCTTCTACTAATGGAAATTTCTTTCCCAAGTTCATTCTATCAAGGCCTTTCAGTATCCTACAAGTTTCAATGAGATCCATCCTCATCCCTCCAAACTCTATGCAGTACAAAGTCAGAGTCCTCAAATGTTCCTCATACGTAAAGGTTTTCATTCCCAGGATCATTCTCCTAAACTTCATCTGAAGTCTCTCCAAGGCCAGCACTTTCTTCCCTAAATACAGAGCTCAAATTGCTCACAACATGCCAAATGTGGTCTGACCAGAGCCTTTTAAAACCTCAGCAGCACACGGCTGCTTTTAAATACTAGTCCTCTCAAAATTAATATGAATATTTCATTTGCCTTCCTAACTACCAACTCAACTTGCAAATTAACCTCGAGACTCCTGAACCACATCTCCCAAGACCCTTTGCGTTTCCAATTTCTGAATTATTTCCCCATTTAGAAAATAGTCTACATCACTATTCTTCTTACCAAAAGTGAATAACCTCACAATTTCCTGTGTTGTATTACATCTGCCACTTCTGTTCACACCAGAGACAGAGATCAAGGAACACTCTCTGCAGCTTATGAAAATAGCCAATAGGGGAAAAAAAGTTAATTCGGTATGTGCTGAAACCAATAAGAAATAATCCAATAAACAATCCTTCCTTGTTGGTCACTGCATAAGTGAATGCTTCACATTTTTCATAGTCTATTTGCCTTCTCTTGAAAGTTAGAATGTCAATCTGAATGGCTTTCGCAAAAACTGGAGTAAAATCATAATTTTGAGTCAACACTGACAGGATGTTAAACGTCTCTGATATATTTTCACACAAAGTTCAAGGCCAGTTCTGCACAAGAAACAGCACAGTGCTGGACCATCGTATACAATTTATCTCTGCATTACAGTGACTTTTAGAGAGGTTTGTCCATATTTTATACCACTCAACTCGTATGGCATTCAAGTTATTTGACATTTATGCTTGGTGGGGGGAAAAAAATGCAAATTGTTGACTCAGATTACCGGTCACCCCATTCCATCCTTGCCAACCTACCAGAAATTACTTTGGCTATGAATATATTCATTAAGTTTCTACTGTACAATGCACAATGTAGTGCTCCCCTGAAACTGTGTCAGATGAAGTCTAAGATAGCAGATTTTGAAGTGTGACCATTTTGAGATAATTTCATTCCACTTGCAAAAAGAAAAAGAAATGGTATCTTATGTTATCAAAAGATTTTAGAAAGGCTGAATTGCTGTATTGGAATGCACTGATTGTTACATTTGCAAACGTGGCAACCTTTCTTTTTCAGTCATTAACGGAAAAAGATGTAACAATTAATTTGAAAAAAAAACATGATCTTCACATGTTATTCTATGGATGCAGCAAGTCATTGTAACAATGCTACATTTGTGAGCTGGACAAAGCAAAACCACTGCCTTGACAAGAGAACCATTGTAAATATGGCTATTGACCTTTCATGTGACACTATTACAAAGGTTGTTACAGTTCTATTTAATTAAGATATGCCTAATTGTCATATTGTTCATTATTTAATTGATTTTCCTGAAAAACTTTTAGGTTTTAATAAAAGTATATTAAAATCTGCAGCAATCAATATTGAGCTCCAAAAGTACAATACCTATGTGATGTCCAAAAGTTCAATTTCCTCCCTGCTGCCATACAAGTCATTTGTAAGAATGGAATTTCTCCGTACTTTGTAGCAGAGAACTCATTTATCCTTCGCCACAAACTATTTATTAATTATCGATCTGCTCGAAGTAACTACACTGTGTACAGTCTTGATGTTTGCTCCATAATTTAAGTGCCTTTTCCACACAAAAGGAAATTATACAAAATATTCTGTGAAGGAATTGCACTGAATTCATTGTGTTATTGTGTATTGATTTAGCAGCAGTTAATACAGGGTATAATAATGTAAATTGTAAATTACAGTGTTACATGTTGAATAAACTTTATCGGTCTGCAAAAATCAGATTACTGATGAGAAGGAAAAGAAAATGAAACCATAACATCTTAGCCCTGCACTTAGACATTAGATTGACAGGATCCATAGCATTGCCTGGTAGCTGTAGGATTTTCTTCACTTGCACACAGAAGTTATTGGGCCAACAAATGGGATACTTTTCATGGGATGACATGTGCCTTTCAGAAATTACTGGAAATTATTCCTGGCGGCTAGATGAGAATAACGGATACAGCACAGGTCTGATTTTGACTGACCGCAGATCTCAGCATGGGCACGAGATGTGCCAATCTGTGTTCCATTATTTAGAGAATATTCAGCATTCTATTTGCTTTGTTAAATCCTATTCTGCAGAGTTATACAGGGCGCAAGTCCTGATGTGTTTTATTTTTCTCTACAATTATCAAATAACCATTCTGTGTGTCTTGTGTATGACAACAAGCAACATTATATGAAGTATCATATCCACGAAAGGCAGCAAATGGCTACACATCATCTCACCTGCTTATCATCAGTACCTTTGTTGAATGACAAAATTCCTTGCCGTCCTCAGCTGAGCTATTATGATAAATGCAAGATAGCAGTCTGACAACATAACATGCTGAAGATCAATGAATTTATAAATTTGTTTATAAATTAATATAGCAAAATATTTGTTTTGCACCTCAGGGTGAAGAAAATATTTTATTGCAGCATGTGTGAAACTCCATAAATCATTGTGCACTAAAACAGGTTTGCTATACATATAAATTTCATATTGGATAACTTACCTTAATTGTATTTCTGTTCAGCATTGCCATTTAAGCCTTCATACTATTGCATTATTCAAATCTGCAAAACAAGCACAAAAAGAGTGTTTAGAATTTATTTAAGAAAAGGTTATGATCCAAAATAATCTACTTCCAGCCTGCATCTTTACAGCCATTTGTCTCAATTGCTCTGGGTTTACTTTGCATTTTCACACTCAGCATGACAGCTGCCCAGAAGTAGCTTTATATCCAGCATACTGAAACATTAAAAACTTTGGCTTCCATTACAAAGTCTTTTGGGGATGTTAACAATCAGTTGAGTAAATGCTCATAAAATGAAACACTTAGACTTTAAGTTATTCTTTTTTATAGCTAATGGAATTTCTCTAACACTCTTCTGTGTCGCCAATATGCAGTCCAAATACCATTGCTCTATACACCAGGACCTTTGCTGACTTGTGGAAGTCTTGATTGTCAAATATTGATTGCCATAAGTTTGAGCTGGTTGCAGATGGGAATGGAGAGGAATTCACCAGCCCCCATCACCTCTAGCAGAAATCCCAATGGTCCATGCAATAGGGTGTTGGAGCTAAAACAGGATTTCTACCAGATAGCAAAGTGTGTACCAATTACCCAGTCTATCCCAATCAGGTTCTGCCCAGAGTGAGTGAGTGCCTGACGATCATTCAAAACACCTATTCTAAATTTAATTAGCATGCTTGAAGCCAGATTCAAATTTCTCTGGTCATTTATCCACCTCCCCAGAGTTAGGATAGAGGAGGTGGCAGGGGCTCTGCTGCTGGTCATGACTAGCCTGGACTTGGCACATTGGACCCTTAGGGTGGAGTGTCATGGAGGCACACCCGGTTTCCATGTATCCCTCTGCTGCTGCCAGGCTGCAGAGAGAGGGTCCCTCAAAGGCTCTGGAAGTTGGGTGGGCTTGGGTTTGTGAATCAGGTGCAGAGTGGGCAATGACACTGCAGCTGTCTGCAAAGAGTGGATCATGTCTGTCTATGCTAGTCTGTTTACTTTTGGCAAGAGACGAGTATTCACAGTGTTTAACACGAACACCTGAGGCATTTAAACTTTGATGAGGCGGGTATTCCTATCAAGCAATTTGCCTCCGCACATTCTCCAGATCCAAAAAGACCATAAAACAAATGCTAGTGTCCTTCTGATCAACAAGCATAAGAACATAAGAACTAGGAGTAGGAGTAGGCCATCTGGCCCCTTGAACCTCGCCCATCATTCAATAAGATCATGGCTGACTTTTTTGCGGACTCAGCTCCACTTACCCTTATGCTCACCAAAACCCTTAATTCCTTTACTCTTCAAAAATATATCTATTGTTGCCTTAAAAATCATCCAATGAGATATCCTCAACTGCTTCATTGGGCAGGGAATTCCACAAATTCACAACCCTTTGCGTGAAAAAGTTCCTCCTCAACTCAGTCCTAAATTTGCTTCCCCTTATTTTGAGGCTATGCCCCCTAGCTCTAGTTTTACTTGCCGGTGGAAACAACTGTCCTGTTTCTATCTTATCTATTCCTATCATAATCTTATATGTTTCTATAAGATCTCCCCCCATTTTTCTGAATTTCAAGGAGTATAGCCACAGTCCACACAGTCTCTCTTCATAAGCCAACCCTCTCATCTCCTTTGCATTCCCTCTAGTGCCAGTATATCCTTTCTCAAATAAGGAGACCAAAACTGTACACAGTACTCCAAGTGTGGTCTCACCAGCATCTTATAAACTGCAACATAATCTCGCTGTTTTTAAACTCCATCCCTCTAGCAATAAAGGACAAAATTACATTTGCCTTCTTAATTACCTGCTGCACCTGCAAACCAACTCCTTGAGATTCTTGCACAAGGACATCCAGGTCCCTCTGCATATCAGCATGCTGCAATTTTACCATTTAAATAATAGTCCATTTTGCTGTTATTCCTACCAAACTGGATGACTTCACATTTACCAACCTTACACTCCATCTACCAGATCATTGCCCATTCACTTAGACTATCTGTATCCCTTTGCAGACTTTCAGAGTCCTCTGCACATTTTGCTCTTCCACCCACCTTAGTGTCATCTGCGAATTTTGACACACAACACTTGGAACCCAATTCCAAAATACTTACGTAAATCGTAAACAATTGCAGTCCCAACACTGATCTCTGAGGCAACAAGAAAAACACCCATTTACTCCCACTCTTTGCTTTCCATCTACTAGGGCATTTGCTATTTCATACAGGTAAAATTGCTACCAAATCTATTTTGATCAATTGTACATTGTATCCAGATGGCCAATGACTGTCTATCCTGCTCAGCCCTGTTCTCTCCATTCTCAGGTGGTCAATATCGTACGTTCTGAAGCTCTCCTTGAATTATGGTGGCATTAACTTTAAAGGTTGGGAGGAGCTTGTTACCAACTATTCACAACTGCAAACGCTTGCCCATGAAATTGCATCATGCTTTCAACCCAAATGCTTTCCTGATCAGGCAGAGCAGTGGCAGATAATGGAAGGAAAGAAAAGGAAACAATTCCTGCACAACAAATCCTACTACATCCTGAAACATCCTGCCCTATCTGTCAAAAGATCAAGTCAAGATTCTTTCCCTTAAGTCACTTGAAAACCCAAATTCACAAGTAGAAACTTGTAAATTTGAGATATCATCCTCCAACAAGGGACAGTTGGTGACAATGAACATAGTTGTTTCGGATACATCTTATAGTTCATTCTTGAATCCTATGCACACCATGCCTGAGGAAGTTATAACTTCAAAGTGCGACACAGAACTCAAATTCTTGCCACGTTCAAATCTTCTGGGAACCTAAGATTTTAAATTATTTTAAAATAACCTAGCTGCCTGATGTACAGCCATATTTATTACCAGGTTGACAAATAGGCTGCACATATGTCCATTGTTAAAGTCGTGTTGCATCAGAGGTAACCTCTCTGCCACGACACTCAGACTCCCCTTTAAGATCTCACTGCCAACCTGAAGAACAGTCTCTCTCACCAACTCACCTGCACCAGGAGATGTTTGATAGCAGCTCTGAATCACCTGCCTGGCTGAAGGCAAGTCGCTGGCACTTGCCTAATGCATCCTCTGGAAATTGTCCATGTTCTCTACATTAGGAAGACAAAATATATTCCAAAGGTGGAAGATATGGCCGACAAACTGGAAACATTCTTCATCCCAGCAAGTGGCTTCTAACTAACGGGTGGGAACACGGGGAGAAAAAAAGACTGAAATGTAAAAATAAAAGCCCTCCAAATTAAATAATATAAACAAAAATCATTAAGGAAAGACACAAAAATTATTTTTGAGAGGGAAGTCCTGATTGAAGAGGCACACAAAACAAACTGGATGTTCTGCATTTGCTAAATGCTCCTGTTTTAATACAGCACACGTGTTAGCTTCATATTTCTGGTGCAACCCATTGGGATATGCAAGTTAGGGAGCCCATCATTTAAATGATTTTGAAAGGTTTAGTGATGCTCATGCTGTAGAGGATTGTGACCCTCCTCCATCCCCATGGTTCCCCAAGCAGGATGCTTTCAATTCTTTTCAACATTTGGCCTCTGCTGCACAGTTTCTCACTCCCCTGTGCCAATAGTAAGCCTGCATTCTCCATGCGTAGGAATGACATTTTGCCTCTACTTTTCAGAAATAAAACACATGGCACTGATGACAGCTGCTCCAACTTGTTATGATCATCACTGATGAAAAAAATAATTGGAAAAATCAAGTTATTGCCTTGGCAATTCTGTTGACCCAATCTGAAGTCAGCTGCCTTACCCAGGTTTTCGCTGAGACACCTGCTATATGGCTTTTTCTAACAAGGGAGAGATAAATATATCGGAGGAATTGGCCAGCAAACATATTGCCTGTTTTTGGACCATGGCCAATATTTTCCTCGAATGGCATCACTAAAGCTGCTCGATTGGTCAATCATCTCATTGCTAGGACCGTATTGTGTGCAACACATTTCCATGTCTTACCACTCCATTTCAAAGAATCATAGAATCCTACCATGCCTAAGGAGGCCATTCGGCCCATCAAGTTTGCACTGATGCTCTGACAAAATTTCCTATCCAGTCCCTGTTCCCATAACCCCACATATTTATCCCATTAATTCCCCTGACCTACACATCCAGGAACATTAAGGAGCAATTTAGTATGATCGATCCATCTAACCTGCATATCAGATGCTGTACATCACTGCCAATGCATGCCACCCGCTGTAGAAAGTTAATTATTTGAGCATTTTGATTTTTTTTCAGGAGCAGTGAGGGGTTTCCCTCACTGACATCAATGAGCAAGGTCCCACCAATGACTGTCGAGATAAGTACATCACTATTAGATGCTAGTTAGAGACACGTTAGTCACAAGTGTGGGGTGAAATAACATTTATTATTGCCAATAATAGTGCTTTCAAAATAAGTGAGAATATAAAAACATGTGAATGTGAGACTTTAAAGTGCCTAAATATTCTATCTACCTAGTGTTGCCCTTCACGGGTGCCATCTTAGTGCTGCTACAACTTCTTAACCTTATGTGGTCTGCCACTACATCTTGGTGTCTTCCCAGGACATACATCGGTTGTGGATGTAGCCAGCTACCTTCCAATTCCCAAGAATCAACTCTTGATGAGCATGCTTTGGAAGGCCTGGATCTTGATGTCTCTGGCCAAATTCCAGGTGTCAAGAGATGTATCCAAAACACACTCTTCATCCCGCTGACTCTGAAACATCCCAGCGTCACGAAGAGGAGCAGTCAGGAGGTAGCCACAGCCATAATCTCCTGGGTGGAAGGTCCCAGCATGGGCTTGAGCTCTTCCTCCTCCTTTAGAGTTTCTGTGGGCTCCGTGGGACGGTACAGCTTCTGCATTGAGCTCTGGTATTACCCGGCCCTGCCAGTCCTGGAGGACAACCTGCATTCTTGCCAATGGTAGTTGAGCCCCGTGTGTTGGCCCTATGAGTTGGAAGCCACATGTCAATGGCAGCAGCAAGTGCCCTCTGAGACTGGGCCATGCTCTGCAGCTGCTCTGCCATGGCCCTCTGAGACTGGTCTACATTGTCAAATCTTGCTGCTATAGCTGGCTGTGTCTCGGCACTGTCCAGCTGGGTCTCTGGCAAGCTTTGCAGTGTCTCAGCCATGATGCTGTGTGTGGGTCATTTTCTTAAAGGCTGAGGCCATAGCACACAGTGTCTCAGCCCTGTTCTGCTGGGTCTCCTCAAGCTCTTGAGCCTCTCAACCCCATGAGTGGCATGGTGGTACAATGGTTAGCACTGCCTTACAGGAATCCAGGTTCAGTTCTCAGCTTGGATCACTATCTGTTTGCACATTCTCCATGTCTGCGTGGGTCTCCTTTGTGTGCTCTGGTTTCCTCCCACAGTCTTGGGTGGGAGAAGGGAGGTGCTTGGGGGATAGGGGCTGAAAGTATGCAGGGTGCTGGGGTGGGGGGATCTGGGGGTCATTTAGGGAAAGATGCCAGATGAGCTTAAACACTCACCATTGCTGCCCTGCTTAGACCATTCAGTTTTTTGCTGCACTGCTTTCCAATGTTCCTGGTCAGTGCCCTGGCTGCCGCTACCTCACAGGCTGCATTTCCATCCCTTCTGCTGGGGGAAGGGGGGAGAAGAGAGGGCATTCCACCTTGCCTCCAGCAACCTGGCCAGGTCTGCATCCGAAAAATGGGGAGCTGTCTTCCTCGAAGCCAATTCTTGCAGGAGAGTTGACAGCGGGTTGGGTTGCATATTTCTGCCTCTTTGGTGATCAGGGCAGTGGAGAGACGGGGTCATGTCAGTCAGCCATTGGAGCCGGAGGGAGTGATGAAGGGACCATATACCAGGATGCCCATAATAGGGAAAGGGATGGAATGTGAGGGGGGGGGCGATATTAAGGGGCTGGTAAAGTTGGGGATGTCTCCCAGATTCCATGGGAGGGGGGTGCAAGGGAAGGCTGCATCTAGTCTGTGAGGGTTTTGTCAGGTTTTCCTGTGCATACTTGTGGCTTTGATTGGAGCTGCTGGGTATGTGGTGAATTAGGCCCCACTCACTGCCTCTAGCAGCTAGAAACCATCTGGTCCATATCTTCAAAGGCTAAGTGCATAAAATTGAGAATGAAAATGAGCCCAAAAATGGATCAGCAACTCTCCCGTTTTCACACTGGAAAAAATCCTCTTAAAATTCCACCACTAGTTCTAGATTCTTCCAAAAGAGAAAACATTCACTCCACATCCACCCTGTCAAGGCCCTCCAAGATCTCATATGTTTCTGGAATAATACACCACCTGCAGTGGTGTATTGCTAACTGGGAGTGTCGGTATGGATTATGTGTTCAATTCTTTAGTATGGAGCTTTATCGTATGACATTTTGATTCAGATTCAAGCAAGTTACAACAGAACTGAGACAGGCAGAATTCAAATGTCACTGTCAAATTGAAGAAAGGGATTTTACTTCTTTAAACTGACTTTATTTACTTTTTACATTAATTGCACTCCAAAGTTTAATTAACTCTGTATCAGCGATTTGTGAATACATTTCGGCGAGCTCGTATTTCAGCAGAATCTACCTGAAAGGTACATCAGCACACTTGTCAGTGAGTTGACATATTTAAACCAATCTTAGGTATTTCTCCACTCAGATCTATAAGGAATGATGTATGTAAGCAGAACACATCTGTCATGTTACTGTGCACTGCTGAACACTAAATCTTATAATTGGCATCAACTGTTGATGTTTCCACATCTCACTCTGTGACTGATGGTTGAATGCAAGATTGGGTGCTAATTGAAGGGATATGGTCGCAGAATACTGCAAATACCTGCCAGGTATTCCTACCTTTGTGTTATCATCAAAATGTACTGGATCATTTGCTTTCCCAAGTTGTGTTTTACGTTGCAGCTAGTTTGAATTTTATAAATGCTATCTTGTGATAGGATCGCTTCCTGCCAAAAACTAAGGCTTGAAGTATTTCTCTGCAAACACAAGTGGATGTATCCTCATCTCTTAAACTGTTTCCCCAATACAAAAACACAACCTGACACTGAAATGGTAATCACCAGTAATCCCTGCGGGTGATCCCGTAATAATATGCCACGCACTTCTTCGCTTCCAGTGAACAATGTAGTATTGGGACTGAATGGTTTTTCCAGAAATCATCCCCGGAGGTGATAACCAAGTAAATGATACTTTGCTCAATGGACAAATTAATTAGTATTAGAGTGAATTATGTGAGTAAATAGTATAGGAAGCAGGAGATAAAATAAATAATATTGAAGGACACCATTTAAACAATTATCACTTGAAAACAGGAAATGTAAAAATAAAAAAGTATGGAATTAAAGAACGTTTGGACCAGGGATTACATAATTAATACTGGTACCGGGTTAATCCAATATCATTGTGGCTTTAAAGCAAATTAATTGTTACGGAGCTGGCTCAATCAGCCATCAGACACTACAGAATGAAATAAATACTACTGTGACTCTGAATGAATAAGTGGCATTACAGCATCCAAATTAATTAAATAATTGTAGGGCAGGAACCAATGGATAATTACAGACTTGGCTGGGCCTACTAACAGCCAATAAATGTGTAAGCAACTCAGCTTTCTGTCTGCAATAGAGGAAGTAATTAAAAATGGCAGCTATGATTGATTTAAAAAGAAAACTTACCTGACACGGCACGTGGAAAAAGAAATCAAATGACAAAACAAAATGGCAGGTGGAGTGAGGTGGTTCACATTTAGGGTGGGGAATGGAAGTGACTGCAGTCTCACGTGCCATCCAGGGAACTGGTAGTTGCACCTCATTATTTTCATTGGGGAAGGCCTGCTGTCTATCAGACAATTAACTGGCCATCAGCAAGCCTTCACCGGGATTTAGGGCTCAGGTGCATAAATCATTCCCCTAACATCTCACCCCCTTGCCGCCACTCCCCATGGGCTGCCAATCAGAGGCCAGCAGCTCCCCATTACAACTGTCAGTAATGCACCTTCCAGAGGTTGTTTTTGCACAGGGAAACAGGACATAGCTGATTTTTTTTTAAACTTGATTTATTATTGTCACATGTATTGGAATATAGTGAAAGGTACTGTTTCTTACATACTATACAAAGCATATTGTTTTTTGGTGTTCATAGGTGAGGAGGAAAGTAGAGGGTGCAGAATATAGTGTTGCAGTTACCAATAGGGTGTAGAGAAAAAAATTCAACTTAATGTGTGATAGGACCATTCCTAAAGCCTGATATCAGCAGGGAAGAACCTGTTCTTCAGTTGGTTGGTGCATGATCTCAGGCTTTTGTATTTTTTTCCTCGATGGAATAACATGGAAGAGAATATGCAGTTTATGCAGCTGTTGCTCACTGCCAATGACATTTGAGTTTTATAGCTTACACTTGTGGGGGCAAGTGTAAAGGGCAATTGTCACCCTATTCATCCAAAAGGTGAAAGGTAAGATAGAAAAAGGAGTAGGGAAACTGGACAAAGGTAAAGAAGCCTCTGAAGTCAATGAAAAAGGAAATTTCCCTGGATGAAAAATGAGTTGTTGATTAAATATCAGCTATTTTGTTAACCATTGAAGAGCAATTGTATTTCGTTCATCTCAACATCTCAATATTTCTATAATAGTAAACAGCTATAAGTATGTAACTGGGACACAATTCCAACGTTTAATCAGATTGAAGAGTACGAGGTGAAGACCTCTTATCTCCACCCAATAAAGTTTCGTTAGTAAGATCAACACATGGGCTTCTCCACCATCTGATCTGCAATGCTTATGTCCATTATGAGAATTAATTAAAAAAAAGGAGGGAATCACAAAAAAAAACACTGGGGAAGATTCTCCCAAAAAAATTCTAAGTGTCAAATTTGTGTAAAAACTGGACAAAATTTTGCTGATTAAATCTCATACACTCTGTGCACTGCAGAGTGCACTGGTGTGAATCTCACAAAAAAACCAATGGGCAGGGCTTACTCCTGCTGGAGAGGTGGGTAACACAATGCTGAACAGCCACTGCGCATGCACCAATCTGTCAGTGCCATGATTGGCACAAGCACAGTGACCCGTGCTGGCCTCCCGATCGCTGGTCAGCCCCTGGACCCCCCAAAGCAGGCCGTGTGATCCCACACCTCCTCTCCCCTCCCCCAACAGACTGAATGCCGAGCTGACGGCTGCAGAAATCAGCATTGGGAGACACGTTCAGGCCCAGGCACCCAGCGGGCACCCCGCAAAACACGCAGCAGGATAGGAAAATTGCCCCCACCATGTTACCAATTGTTACTCCTGAAGGAAAACTGCAGTAATGTCGAAGAGGAAGCAAATAGTAGTTGTGGGTGACATTATGATTAAAGGAAAAGACGGTCTTTTCTTCGGTTGTGATGAGTAGTTCCCAATTGTATGTGGCCTTCTAGGTGTCAGGGTAAAGGGCAAAATTAAGCTGGGAGACAAACTATTGGGGAGAGGGTTAAAGAAAGGAGAGAGGAAGGCTGGGTACCCCAAACAAAAAGGGGCTTCTGATGGAGACACCCATTATGTCCATTTGAGAATCGTAATTGGGATAAGGGCTGGCGTCCCATCTTAGACCCAACACACCCCATCCTGTCTCAGCACGAGATCATTACCAGGTTAGGTGGACAGGTACCCAGAGGTAACCCTGTCCATGCTCAGAAGAAGATTCATATGGACTTAAAACGTTAATGCATTTGTCTCGCCACTGACACCTACTAATAGATCCAACATTTTCTGTTTTATTTCAGATTTCCAGCATCTATAATATTTTGCTTTTGCTTTTATTTTAGTCTATTGATGTGGATTCCCCCTTGCATGTCACTCTATGTTCCCATCATCCTCATCACATGAGGTTTCTGCTCCTTTTTTTTCCTCCAGATTGTTGTGGTCACCTCTCTGCATGGTAATATTATACAGTACACAGCACACAACAACTATGTGATACCTTGACTGGGTAATGCCAGAGGCCCTCCCATCATGATCGAGGCAGTGGAAGAATACCTTTAGCAGACCAGTGCTTTGCTCTGCGGTATTCCTTGTTGTGCTGTGAATGGCATTGAACCTCCCTTCTACCTCACTGTGTTTCTGATGGGTATCACCAACCACGTGCAAAGGGGGTAGCCTTTGTCGCCCTGGATCCATTCCTTGATTTGTGGCCTTGGCACAAACAACTACGGCAGCTGAGAGTGTCAAAATACACAGGCATGATGGCTGCTGCCTGGGCTGCAAACACACATCTGCAAGTTTCTGCTTCTTGAATCACAGGTTAACTTCACATTGAGAGAATAGAATCCCTTTTTGCTTTTCAGCATGACAGACAGCTTAGATGGTGCCTTGATGGCCACAAGGATGCTATCTATTACACAACGAACAGATGAAAGATCACAAAGGGCTGTTAATCCAGTTGTCCCCTCCAGTTGGTTGTCCTCATCCATCCAATGTCTTATAAACTCTCCTGTTCTCTTGTGCTGTGCATTTGTTACCTCTTTGACACAGCAGTGACCGACTGTTTGTAAGATGCTACAGATGTCACCCGTAGTCCACTGGAAGGTACTGGCTGCATCGGAGTTAAGTGCTGTGGTAACTTTCAATATCGCTGGCATATGGATCCCACCGTTGCCCTGTGAACACAGGTCATCTTGTGTAAGGAAATGTAGGTCTGTGATCGTCTCCCTGCAGAACATAGGGTGGAATTTTCATGTCTTGTCCAAATGGAAATTGTAGAGGTAGGGGCAGACCATACAGAGCTCCGTTGACATTAGGCAGGAATTTTCCAGCCTTGGGCAAGCACAGACAGAAAATCTTGCCCAAGGTTCATGTCAAAACTGTTATTTCAACATTTGTAGGTATATCATCCTGGTCCTGTAGACTTACCAATATGCCAGAGCTCACTCCTGCCTCTTCTTTGATGCCTGGCCTCCTATTATTATTGATGCTGGCCTACTTGGAGTGCTTCCTGTGCAGTATGACATTCCTGTGTGGTGCTGTATCCCATCTCAAAGCTTCTTTGCTCTATTTATAAAGCTCAAGGACCCATACATTCTGCCAACAATTCTCTCACTAAGTGCTGCCACTTTCAAAGATCTATGTACATGAACTCAAATCCTGGTATAACTTCCATATTGGTCCTCCCTATCCCTTCTGTAAAAACCTAATGTTTCTCTGTACTAGATTACATATGCCACCTCTCTGCGCATTCTGTTAGGTATCTATGTCATGTTGCAGTCAGTTAATATCATCCTCACTGTCTACCATACCTCCAAGTTTGGTGTCATCAACAGGTTTTGAAGGTTTACTCATGATTCCAGTGTCTAAGTCATTCATATTTTTAGATATATATATATATATGTATAATAATTATTGCTCATCTGCTTATGAAAAAACAACAACACGTTTATATACACACCACCACAAGTAACATCTGGCTACAATCTTGGTAGACTAATTGCCTCTCCTCAATATTTTTGTTTTCATTTGTGGCTGAATTTTTTTTCCTGTTTCACTTACTACATCTTCGTTTTTGCTGCCCTTGCTGACTGTGGGTTCACAGAAGAGCCATTAGATCAGTCGAGCACAATCTGTGTTTCACTAACCTCTCCATAATTAGCTCAAACCCTTCTCAGGACTTTTTTCATCTAACCCCCAATTATTGTTTCCAAAAATCTCACCCACCATTGATGTTAAACTGACCTATTTATGGTTCCAGGAACTTCCTTGCACTCTTTCTTGAATAAGGGAGTCACAGCTGATAGGTGAGTTCTGAAAAATATGGGCTTGGATTCTCCCTCAAAAAATTCTAAGTCTCCAATTCATATGAAAATGGGAGTAAATCCCGCCAATTTTTTTAGTGGCATTTTCAGGTTGAATCTTCTGCTCTCTGAACACTGCAGAGGGTCCTAGCAGGATTTTTTCTGAAAATCAAGGTGCAGAACCTCTTCCTGCTTAAGAGACAGCAGCATAGCGTTGAGTGGCCATTGCACGGGACCTAATGCAGTCAATAGCTCTGCATTGCCAGCCTCCCAGTTTCTGGCCAGACTAATCACTGGTCAGCCCTGCAAATCCCCATCACTGCTCCTCCAACCTCCCTCTCTCCCCCGATCGTTGGCCACTAGACCTTTCCAGGCCAACACCAATGGATGTGTGTCCTACTCCCCCATGACTTCCCTGACTCTCTAACCAGCCAGCCCTGATCTCCTAATACCCACCCCAGCAATCCCAATCCTTTCCCCACGAACAAACAGCCAGTCCCAATCTCCTTTTCCTTCCCTCTGCCTGCGATTGTCTAGCAAAGTGGCAGCAGCACCACCCCCCCCACCACTGATTGCTCCCAACAGTCTCCGCTACCAAGGCACTGCCTGATAACTGGAGGGCAGTGCAAAGGTGCCCCTTGCGCAGTACCAGGGGCCAGGCTGGCACTTCACAGCCGCACCCCCCCCAACCCCCCGGTGCCTCCACCTCTTGGGATGGCTTCGATGACCTCTCTTCACTCAAGCAGGTTCCCCGTTTTTGGGAACAGTTGTAAACACTGCTGGAGTGAACCACTCCGGGCAGAGCGGAGGTGGAGATGCTAGCAAGCTCATTGACTTCAGTCCCGGGTCTGCTAATCAAATACAAATCGTGATTAGAATATTGCAATCAGCTCTGCACTGATTTCTGGCACTGAGTTGATTACTCTCAAGATATTGGTCCCAGAGATGCATGGAGGCCATGGCACCCGGTGGGAAGCCTGTGAAACAGCCTCCGTGATGTCTTCTAGCCCATTGCACTACTAAAGCAGCACAGCAAGCTGGGAGAATCACCCCCATGAGTTCTGAAGAGAGTCATGTGGATTCAAAATGTTGGCCGGGATTCTCCGACCTTGCCAACGGCTGGTGTTCTCCTGTGCTGCTGCAGTGAATGGAGATTTGGCTGAGCACCAATTTGCTCTTCTCGCTGGCAGCATGATGGAACAATGGTTAGCACTGCTGCCGCACAGTGCCAGGGAACTGAGTTTGATTCCCACACTGTGTGGAGTCTGCACGTCCACCCTGTAACTGCATGGGTTCCTCTGGGTGCTTCGGGTTCCTCCCAAATTGTCCGAAAGACCTGCTGGTTAAGTGCACGGGCCATGATAAATTCTCTCTCAGTGTCCTCAAACAGGTATCGGAGTGTGGCGACTGGGGAATTCTCACAGAAACTTTATTGCGCTGTTAGTGTAAGTCTACTTGTGACACTAATAAACAAACTTAAACTGTGGTGGCAGGGCAAACAACATTGGAGGATACCGGCTATTAGCTATTGTTTTTCTCTCTGCCAGACCTGCTAAGTCTATTCAGCATTTTCTGCCTAATTTGGATTTCCAGCACCCATGGTATTTTGCTTTTAGCTGAAAACATATATCCCTGAAGGGTGAATGAACACTTAAGTGGAAATGCAACCTTCATCTACTGGAGTAATTAAGAGTCAGTATTAAATAAGAGGTGGTGAATGATAGTGGGCAAAAATGAGAACAATGAGAATTATAGAAAACAACAAAAAGAAATCCAGGAAATAATAAGAAATAGAAAAAGAAATTTGAAAGAAGTATGTGCACTATCAAGAGTAATAGCAATTTTTTTTTGCCAATACAACAAAAAAGAGCTGCAAGGGAGATGGTAAAGCAGTTAAAATAACCTTAGGTAGATATGACCATATTACAGAATAAAGATGTCACAGAATACTTAAATTTGTTTTGATTGTCAGTGAAAAAGGAGGATACAGTGCCTGGCAAAAAGAGATAATAGACTTGTGAAGAGAAGAAAATCATTGTGTTAGGTGAGGAAATTTGGTTATGTTAACTATAATCTTCCAAAAGATGAGTGGATAGCAACTGAACTTTGGAAGGAGGCAAACAGTGCAATTTTACTGGGCAAAGAAAGAGGTACTGAACAAAGTAATTACCAGTGAGCTGCATGTTAGTGGCACAATTGCTGGAATCCATCATCAGGTGCACAGTAAGTGAGCATTTGGAAGTTAATTAGGGAGAGCACACATAGGTTTGTGAAAGGTAAGTCATGTCTAACTAACCTAATAGAGCTCTTTGACAGACTCGCTGAGGTGTTGTGCAGAGGATTAATGGATGTTGTATACATAGATTTTTCTAAGACATTTGATCCAAGATTGTTAATAAAACTGAAGTGCACACAATTGAAGGCAGTTGGATATCTTGGATTGTAAAATATTTGTGGGAGGTGATTCGGAGTCAGAAAGAAACAATCACAGCTGGGCATTTGTGACAACTGATATCTCTAGAGATTAGTTTTGGAATCTTAGCATAAAGCTCTGGAAAGAAATGCTGAAATTTACTAGTAATAAAACAATTTTACAGTGATTTGTGCAAACATAATTGCTGCATTTGTTGATATTGACTACAAATTTTCCAACAGCAAGCAGCAAAACTCATTAACAGCTTGTTGCTTAGCAAAACAAAAAAGGCTTAACAGACATTGTTCCGAAGTGAGCTCTGGGTTGATCTGCCTTGCACAGTAGCATCTTTGCCTGGGGCAGCTCATAGGCACAGTACTGGGTCTCCAATGTCCTCAATACTCCCTTTCTGCTGTTTCTACCATCTGTTATTTCATTAAATGATCGTCCACAAATGGTCCTGCAGCTATCCTGCTGAGACAGCTTGCACAACAAACAATAATGCCAGTGCATTTATTATTGTGTGAAATAAGAATGCATACACTGAAGCTTCATTAAACTTCGTGCGCATATTCTCAATCTGCAAATTTGGCTACTCATAGTTTAAGTGTCCCTTTCTTCTTTTTGGCAAAAAAAAACATATTTGACATTTATAGCAGGAACAGCACACTGTGTTTCCTCCTATTAGAGTCAATTTAAAGTTCCAGCAAAAATGCATGAACATGAGATGAGTGCATAGTTGAGGCATTGTCAGTGATAGTACATGGTTTGTTAAACTGCACACCTAAACAAGTTAGTGCAATTTATTGTAGAAGGCTCTAACAATTCATGTGAGCAATGGGATGGTGAAAACATCCCATTGCTCCTAGCACTTTCTGCTGTTTTCTACCCGAATATGCTGGGGCTTTGAGTTCCTTCAGTAAAGAAGATGCACCAGTCAAAGTGCTGAGCCAAAGTAGGATTTCAGCTTTGTGTCGATAAAGGATTGCAGGGTCTAGATGTGAATGTTGGCATTCTATCATACCTTTCAGTGAGATGAACTTCAAATAATGTGGCTCCCAGCTGTATATGTATTTATCCCAAGTGCGTACGGATAAAGGAAGATGATTTCTCTGAACTGTGGTTGGTCTATGACAGCTAAATAAAATAGAACTTATTCGAAAAAATATGGACATCACTTCTGAAAATGAATTAACATGCATGTCTAAAGGGGCAGAACACCATCTAACTAGAAATACCGAGGTAAGCACCAGAAGTTTCAATATTAAATTGATGTACTTGATATTAAACAAACAAAAATAACAACTTATATTTATACAAAAGCAAAATACTGCTAATGCTGAAATCTGAAACAAAAACAGAAGACGCTGGTAAATCTCAGCAGGTCTGACAGCATCTGTGGAGAAAGAATAGAATCAAGATTTTGAGTCTGGATGACTTTCATCAGAGCTAAGAGCAAAGAAAATCAGAAGAGATTTATACTATGATGGTGAAGGTGAAGAGGGTGGGGCTATAACTAGACAAAGGTAATGTAAAGTGAGGATGAAGGTGGCAGAGAAAAGTGCTAAAACTGTCCATTAAGTAATTGGAATGTGAGAATGGCAGAACAGAGGTACAGATGGTTAAGACAGTTGCTCTGAAGACAGGTAGGGGGCTAAGATGGAGAGCAGGAATAGAGAAAAATTGAAGTGAGAAAGGAGATAAAAATGGATGAGAGAGGGAAAAAAAAACAAAATATAATAAATGGAAATGGGGTGAAGGCTGAGGGGAGAATCCATGCTGTGAAGTTGTTGAACTCGATGTTTGCTCCAGAAGGTTGTAAAGTGCTCAATAAGATGATGAGGTGCTGTTTCTCCAGTTTGCATTGGAGTTCACTAGAAGATTGCAAAAGGCCTAGAATGGACATGTGGTCAGGAGACCAAGTGACAGGAAGATCCTGCTTGCAGACGATTAGGGGTTGAGAATTCTGCTGGTTGGGTTGGAGCAATATACCCACACTTAGTCATTTTCGTCAAGCTTGGGGAGATTCCCACTGGGAAAGAGATGTGTGGGAGTAGCATCTCAATCTCAAACTTGAAGGCCCCAAGCTGCTCCCCATGGATATTGTGATCTCCTGCAAAATGAGCAACACCCCCAACACTAAACACAGTGGGGGTGTCAACCTATCTCTTCACTACATGACTAGGTCACCCCCACACCATGCAGGTATGGGTGTAACCTAGCCTCGTCCCCATCCATCCTCGCTGACATCAGGTCACTGCCCCCCCCACCCACCCAATACCCATGTCCTCACTGGATGTGAGCCAGATTACAGGTGAGTGGGGTCAGAGAATTGTCCCAATGGTTGTAAGATGATGCCTGACTTTTAGGAAAGAGGAAGTTTGGAAAATTGAAGGCGTAGTTATGTTAATTAAAGATGACATTGATACAATACAGAAAGATGATTTTTAATCTGCAGATCAAGATGTAGAATCAGTTTGGATGGAGCTGAGAATTGAGTAAAAAGTCACTTATGAGTGTGACTCAAAAGGCCCTAACAGTAGTCACTATGTAGTTGGTGTATGCAAAAAGAGATAATGGGAGCTTGTGAGAAACATACAGCGATAATCATGGGTGAATTCAATCTATGTATAGATTGGACAAATCAGATTGGCAAAGATAGCCTGGATCATGAGTAAAGGGTTTAGGGAACAATTTATTCAGAAAAATATGTTCTGGAGCCAAACAGAGAGCAAATTATACTAGATCTGGCAATGTGCAATGAGTCAGGCTTAATTAATTACCTCAAAGACAAGATGCCCTGAGGTAGCAGCAATCATAAGATTCAGTTTGAGGGAGAGAAGCGTGGATCATAGACCAAAGTGAATTGAAATTTGGTTAAGGGATAGGTTGGTCGAGATGCACTGGCAGATACTTATGGAGATATTCCAGAATACTCAGTAAACAAACATGCCAATGAGAAAGAAAGAATCTAAGGGGAGGACATTCCATTCATGGCTAATTCAAGAAGTTAAAGATAGTTGAAAAATTGAAAGAAAAACCATATAATTCTGCAGAAGTTTCGTGGGTCAGAACATTAGACAGAATATAAACAATAGCAAAGAATGACTAACAGATTAATAAGAATGAAGGTATTAAAATACAAGAGAAAACTAGCTAGAACAATAAAAACAGATATTAATTCTTTCTCAGATACTTAAAAACAGTAAATAACGTGGGTGTTGTTCCTCTGGAAAGTGTGTGTCTGGGAACTAGTAATGGAAAATATTTGATTTGATTTATTGTCACATGTCACAGTGAAAAATATTGTTTCTTGTGTGTTATACAGCCAAAACGTACCATTCATAGAGAAGGAAACAAGAGTTCAGAACGTAGTGTCACAGTCATAGCTAGGCTGCAGAGAAAGATCAACTTAATGCAAAGTAAGTCCATTCAAAAGTCTGGCAGCAGCAGAGAAGAAGCTGTTCTTGAGTTGGTTGGTACGTGACCTCAGACGTTTGTCTCTTTTTCCCAAACGAAGAAGATGGAAAAGAGAATGTCCGGGTGTATGGGGTCCTTAATTATGCTGGCTTTTTACCAAGGCAGCGGGAAGTGTAGACAGAGTCAATGGATGGGAGGCTGGTTTGCATGATGGATTGGGCTACATTCACAACCTTTTGTTGTTTCTTGCAGTCTTGGGCAGAGCAGAAGACATACCAAGCTGTGATACAACCAGAAAGAATACTTTCTGTGGTGCATCTGTAAAAGTTGATGAGAGGCACAGCTGACATGCCAAGTTTCCTTAGTCTTCTGAGAAAGTAGATGCATTGGTTAGCTTTCTTAACTATGGTATCAGCATGGACGAACCAGTCAGGATATTGTTAATCTTGACACTTAAAAACTTGAAGTTCTCGACTCTTTTACTTCATCCTTATTGATGTAGACAGGGGCACGTTCTCCTTTATGCTTTCAGAAGTTGATGACAATTTCGTTCATTTGGTTGACATTGAAGGAGAGGTTATTGTTGCCAGAACAGTTCACCAGATTCTTTATCTCATTCCTATACTTGGCCTTGTCATTGTTTGAGATCTGACCCACTACAGTGGTGTTGTTGGCAAACTTGAAAATCAAACTGGGGGGAATTCGGCTGCACTTTCACAGCTGTTCAAGGAGCATAGTAGCCTTGAAAACATAGCCTTGTGGGGCACCAGTGTTGAGGATTATCGTGGAAAAGTTATTGTTATCTATTCTTATTGATTGTGGGCTGTGAGTTAGAAAGTTCAGAATCCATTTGCAGAGGGAGGGAATGCCGAGGCCCAAGCCATGGAGTTTGGAGATGAGTTTCATAGAAATAATAGTGTTGAAAGCTGAGCTGAGTCAACAAATAGGAGTCTGACATAGGTGTCCGTGTTATCTAGGTGTTCCAGAGTTGAGTGCAGATCCAGGGGAAAGGCATCTGCTGTAGACCTGTTGCAGCAGTAAGCAAATTGTAGTGGATCCAGGTAGTCCAGTAGGCTGGAATTGATTCCTGCCATGACTAACCTTTCAAAACACTTCATAATGATGGATGTCAGAGCCACTGGCTGATAGTCATTAGGTACATTGCTTGGATTTTCTTAAGTACTGGAATGATAGTGGTCTTCTTGAAGCAGATAGGGGCCACAGATTGTTGTAAATAAGAAAATGGTGGATGAATTGAACAAATATTTTGCATCTTTCTTCACTGTAGGAGATACAAATCACATCTGGTTCATACTAAGGAGGTGAAAGGCAAGAAGGAAATTATGAAAATTAAAAGCTGACAAGCCCCCAAGGCCTGACAGACGTCATCCTAGGATCTAAAAAGAAGCAGCTGCTAAAATAGTAGATGCATTGATTTCAAAATTCCCTTGACACTGGAAAGGTCCCATCATTTTGGAAAACAGTGGATATCTGACTCTTCTAATCATAAAGGAGGAAGACAGAGAACAGGAAATATAGGCCAGTTAATCCATATCTGTGATAGGGAAAATGTTAGAATCTATTATTGAGGAGGTTATAGCAGGGTACTTAGAAATTCACAACATAGATTTGTTGTGAATTGATTAATTCATTAGAGTGCTGACAAAGTAATAAACAAGGTGAATAAAGGGAAACCTGTCAATGTGCTGTAGTCAGATTTTTAGAAAACATTTAACAAAGTACCACATCAAAGATTACTGTGCAAAATAAGAGCTCATGTTAAACAGGGATAACATATTAGGATAGATAGAGGATTGGTTAGCCAAAATGATATAAAAAATAAGATTAAATGACAGATGAATAGGGTTAAGTGTTTTGCAGGGACTAGAGCTGGTATTTCAACTACTTACAATTTATATCAATGACATGGCTGAAGGGACCATAAATTTGCTGATGATATAGAGATAGGAAAAAGAAAGAAAGTTGTGAAGGGGCCTGCAAATGGATACAGATAAGTTAAATTAATGGATTGCAGATGGGTATAATGTGGGAAAATGTGAACTTGTCCACATTTGCTGGAAGAACATAAAAGCAGCATATTATTTAAATGGAGAGAAATGGCAGAACTCCAGAGGTACAGAGGGATCTAGGTGTCCTGCTACATGAATCACAATAGATTAACATGCAGGTACAGTCGGTGATTAGGAAGACAAATGGAATGTTGTTCAATGCATGGAGAATAGAACATAAAAGTAGGGATGTTTTGTGCTAGATGGATATCGGTGAGAACAAATCTGGGATACATATACAGTTTTGGTCTTCTGAATTAAAAAGGATATAAATGCATTAAAAAGCAGTCCCGACTCAACTGATGCCAGTTGCATGGAGGAGGGGAGGGATTGCTTTGGAGTGTTGGCTTACGAGGAAAGTTTGGAGAGGTTGACCTTTATTCATAGGAGTTTAGAAGAACGAGAGATGATATATTGAAACATACAAAGACTTGACACGGCTTGACAGAGTGGATGCTGAAAGGATGTTGCCCCCTCCCCCTCACCGCCGCCTCCCCACCCTCGCTCTTAAGGGTGACACTAGAACTAGGTGATACAGTATAAAAATAAAAGGTTTCTCATTTAAGACAGAGATGAATAGAATTTTTTCTCTCAGAACTTCATAAGTATTGAGAACTCTCTTCCCAAGAAAATGGTGAAGGCAGCATTATTGAATAACTTTACAGCAATGGTAGATCAATCCATGACTAATAAACGTAATCAAAGATTAACAAGGATAGGTGAGAATGCAAAGTTGAGGCCACAATCAGATCAGTCATGATCCTATTGAAAGCTGAAGCAGGCTCCTTCTCCTAATTTGTGCATTCATATTAGGTCCCAACATAAATCCTTGTGGGATCACATTAGACTAACTACAGTAGCTGTTGATTTTGATTTGGTCTCAAAAAACGAAAAAAAACAGCAGGTCCTTCAGCCCTCCAAGCCTGTACCAATCATAATGCCCTAACTAAACAAAAAAAACACCTTTTGTCCTTACTCGATCCACGTCCCTCTATTCACTCCCTATCATGTACCCATCCAGATGCCTCTCAAATGTTGTTAACGTGCCTGTTTCCAACACATCCTCTGACAGCGTGCTCCAGGCATCCACCACTCTCTGCATAAAAACCTTTCCCCATACATCTCCCTCAAGCTTTACCCCTCTCACCTTGAACCTGTGCCCCCTTGTAATTGACACTTCCACCCCAGGAAAACATCTCTGACTATTCATTCTATCTGTGCCTCTCATAATTTTGTAGATTTCTATCAGGTCTCCTATCAGCCTTCGTCTTTCCAGTGAAAACAATCTTAGTTTATTCAACTTCTTCCCATTACCAATGCCTTGACACCAGGCAATATCCCAGTGAATCTTCTTTGCACTGTCTCCAAGTTTCCACATCTGGGAGTATAGTGATTATAATTGCACACAATACTGCAAATGTGACCTAAACGAGGTTTTATATAGCTGCAACATAATTTCCCAATTCTTGTACTCAGTGTCCAGCCAATGAAGGCAATCTTGCCATATGCCATCTTAATCACCTTGGCCATCTACGTTGCCATTTTTAGGGAACAGTGGGCATGCATGCCCCCGATCCCTCTGTATGTTAATGTTCCTCTCCTGCTAGTCAGTCAATTTATGAACCAAGTCAATAATTTGATTTGATTTTAACTTGCAGCTTTTTATAAGGGTTATCAGCTTCAGGAATTATTTGAAGGAGAGCAGGGAATGGTCCCAGCCAGCATTCCTACATCAGCCATTATCACCAAAATCAGCTGAACTGAATTACTCTTTTTTACAAACTTGCTGAATGCAAATTGTTTCTCTGCAGATAACAATTCATTGTGTGTATTTAAAGTTGTGCAATTTCGGACAGCTTGAGAATATGATTGTGGACTTTAATAAATTCAAGGTCCAAATTTCATTTTCTTTCCCTAAGACTGATCATTAGAGTAGCCTTTACTCCAGCGAAAATCCATCGAATGCAACTGAGACAATGAATCTGAAATTAAACTCTGAAGGAATATTCGATTCTTAATTATGTGAGGAACAAATGTAATGAAGCTTACTGCCATCAGCGAAAGAAACTTCTCGTGATTTAAAATTAATAAGATCTGTTGGGGAATGCAGTTCTGGACACAATTAAACATGTATCAAATGATAACTGGTTATCTTGCTATTTTTCATTCCACTTAAATAAGTACAGCATTTGGAGTGCAGAGCTACTTGACAGTGATTTTTATTCCAAAAGTGAGATAGATCATAAATCACATTATTAATCAATCTGTGATTTGTACTGTCATCTCTCAAATGGAACCGAGAATATTAAACAGACAATCTTAATATTAAGCTGTGTTTGTCATATTTTACAAGAGCTAAAATTTAATTATAATTTTCATTTTTTTAGAAAAATTCATTTGATAAGATTCTGAGGTTTATTTCAGGACAGGCATAGAATAGTTGCTAATGAAAACTTTGAGCCTTGCATTTCCAAAACTCCGTTCTCCACTGCATTTATGTGCTGCTGTTGATTACTGCAGACAGTAATCCTGGCACACAATAGGATAGTTGAGGCCACACTGAAATTTGCCCCAAATTGGAGTTCTGATTCCCTCAAGAGAAAAAGTAAAGCGAGCTGAAAACTGTTTTTATCATAAACAGTCACACTGGCATCAACACTGTTTTAAAAGTTCCACTGCTTGTTTGCTTTCACTTTGAACTGGATAAAAATAACAGGAGTGTGGGACAAATGCATACAGGTACAAAAAGCAGATGATTGAAATAAAAGCTTCACAATTCCTACCATCAAAATCCATGTGAGCACTTCAGCCACCTCTAGATTAATACACTAGATACACTACAGAACGCAACGCACAAAATTGGGGTGACCCAGTAGTTGATGACAACTAAGCAGTGACATTCAAACTGCAACTAGAAATAAATAGTGCTCAATGATAGCACTGTTTTTTTCTTGAATGCACCAAAGGTCTTCAAGGCTGCAATAGGAAACTTAGCAATACATTTTTTTAGATGCATTCCTGCACAGAGGAAATGTCACAGAGAGCCCACTAAACAATGCAACTGACTCTGTGCACTGACATCAAGTCCAAACAACCTGCATCTAAGTAACAAAGGTTTTTTGTCATTGGCAACATCCCAAGACAACAAGGCATCACTGCTTGTCCATAAGGACCAATCCAGGTTGATGCCATGACTCATATTTCCTATAGCAGTCCAAGTTGTGCAGATGGTAAATTCCAGTTGTATTTTTAACACTGACTCATGCTAGTATGAATATAATATTCTGCTTAATATTGCTTCCTTTGATGCTTAATATCAACTTCACTCAGAGCAGAATGTTCCAGCTCCTTCTATTGGAATTGAGCGTCTGTTTTCAGACTCCTGTTTGTCAGGCAAATTTATATTAAAAATAAGATTTTGAAAGGCATGGCCACGACAATGAATTTTTACACAAATGTTCTGTATCAATAGAGCATATATCTGTTTGATTGACAGCTGCTTATCAATTTAACGAACAATTTACGTTTGCAGACCTCTGAACTGTTTCCAAGTTCATTGTGCTGCCTTTTAGAATTATTGAAACTACATGGAGTTTCTGACTGGTGAAAGCCTTATCTTGTGTCTCCTATGACAAGCTGACTGTCCAAGTCCATTGAAAAGAGCTAAGCTATAACTTAAATCGGTGCTGCAAAAAAAAATGAAGATCCACTTAGAAAAGTAATAATTACTGTATAATCCAAGTGGTTCAAATTACTTCCTGCTACATGACAAGCAAGCAAAGTTTAACAACTGTAAAGATCTGCTTTGTTGCTGTTTTTGCTTAGTTTATTATGTTTAATAAATTGGCTTGACGATTAAAACCTAAAACAACATGTTCTCTTAATCTACTCTCTTTTGAAGACAAGTAAGACCCTGAGGGTAGGTATGGAACAGAAGTGATAACTAAAATAATCTTAAAATAAGAAGAGTTTCCTGTTACACTGGTTACCCTATGATTTTTCATCTAACGATCAGATCAAATGGATCAGTCTTCAGGGTTTAAGAAGCTAAGACGCAAGTGTAGTCTGCAAATTGAAGGCAAAACTTATCTCAAGAGAAAAGGATAAAAGGAAGACAGAAATATAACAGTACCACGCAAAATCTAGGTAGTTAATAAGCAGCACTTGGGAAGGAAATGCATGTTATAAATCAAATAAGGTGCACCATTGGTAATGATTGCATATCGTATGCTCAGTAATCCCTCTACAGAGAAAACCATCAGTATGCAGGCCAATGATGAGATACAGCTTCACTGAATGCCCCAAGACAAAATGAAACAGAGACTATGACTGCTGTGGATGAAGATTTACTTATGGCTAGCGCATTCTTCAATTAAGCCACTAGAGGAAATTTAATTATAGAGTATTTAACATGTTATGGGTTTTGATAGCGTGATAGGAAAAGTTTATTTGACCTCAAGAGATCTTCGATCTTAGTTCCACTTTCCCAATCAATCATCGCTTCACTTCCTTAGCGTCCACCTGAGCTGTGAATATACTTAATGTTGAAAATCCATAGTTCTTAAGAGATAAGAATTCCAAAAATTCTCAACTTTCTCAGTAAGTAAATTTCTCTTTGTCTGAGACAACCCAGAAATGGGGTGCTACAGAGCATGGCAGCTACAGTATTCTCCCAACCCTCTCACCCACACTCCCACAACAACCCCTCCCCCCCCAAAACAAACCCACCCTGCACCTTAGCTCCTGCAAACTTGATCCCAGTGTCCCATCATGTGTAGATCTCTTCCCTGTCCTTTCCTCTGAAGGACGTGCAGTCAATATCTATGAGCTGCAAGTGTAGAATTGTGAGGTTGTGTCTCTTTACCTTCACTATCTTCTTCCTCTTCCTCCTCGACTTGGAAGGTTCAGGTTCTTGGGTATCTGAAACAAAAACAATAGGTTAAGTTTAGGTTGTATTGAGGGGAGAAGAGAAAGTAAAAATGCGTACTGACATCACTTGCAGCTTCTGAACCAGGAGAATTATGGATGATGAAAAGGTGATAGTCATTGAGTTGTACAGTGCAGAAAAGACCATTCAGCCCATTGAGTTTGCAGTGACAATAGCTAACAGTAAAGTCACAGTAATCCCATTTACCAGCACTTCTGTCAAGTGCTCATCCAAATGGTTTTCCAGTCTCCACCAACTTCCCAGGCAATGCATTCCAGATTCTCACCACCCTCTGCATGATTTTTTTTCTCAAATCTGCTCTGAATCCCCTGCCCCTTAGCCTGAAACTATGCGCCCTCATGACTGACCCTTCAACCAAGTGGAATAGCTGTTTCTTATTCAACCTGTCCATATCCCTCATAATTTTATACAAATAAGCATGTTCCCCCACAATCTTCTCTGCACTAAAGAAAATAATACAACTCAATCAGTTTTTTAGTTTAGTTTATTAGTGTCACAGATAGGTTTACATTGACACTGCAATGAAAATCCCCTAGTCACCACACTTTGGCACTTGTTTGGATATAATGAGGGAGAATTTAGCATGGCCAATGGACCTAACCAGTATTTGGACTCTCGGAGCAAACCACAGCACTTGGAAGAACCCCATGAAGACATGAGGAGAATGTGCAAATCCACACATAGAGGGATCCAAGCCAGGAATCAAACCTGGCTCCCTGATGCTGTGAGGCAGCAGTGCTAATCACTGTGCCACCCAGGGTAGCACAGAGATGTTAATTGGAAGGAGCTTGCAAGGTTTCAGCCTCCTCTGCCTTCCTAGGTAAAGCATGCCAGATTCCCAACACTTTTTCTCAAATCCCCTCTGCATCTCCTGCACCTCATCCTAAAACTATGTCCGTCATTCTTGACCCCTCATGAAGGGAAGCAGCTGATTCCTATTAACCCTGTCCATATCCCTATAATGTTATACACCTCAATCATATCCCATCACAGACTTCTCTGTTCTAAAGAAAAGCAGTCACTCTCACCTCACCTCACGTGAGGACTCAAACTACAATCAGTTTTGACTCGGGTCACTATCTGTGGAATTTGCACATTCTCCCTGTACCTGTGTAGATTTCCTCCAGTGTTCTCCCACAGTCCAAAGATGTGCGGGTTAGGTGGGTTGGCCATGCTCAACCGTTCTATGAAAATAATCCTAGGCTATCACGTCTCTCCTTATGGGTCAAATGTTCCATCCCAGGCAACATCCTGGTGAATTTTTTCTACACCCCCTCTAGTGCAATCACATTTTGCCTGTAGTGAGGTGAGCAAAACTGCTTACAGTATTCCAGGAGTGGTCTAATCAACTTTCAATACAGCTCCAACATTACCTCCCTGCTCTTATATTCAATGCCACCGCAGATAAAAGCAAATATCTCATATGCCTTCTTAACTACCCTATTGACCTGCTCTGCCAACTTCAGGGGTGTGTGAATAAGTATCTAAGATCTAACTGTTCCACTGAGTTTCCTAATGGTTTCTATTCACGAAATACTCCCTTGTCTTGTTACTTTTTCCAAAGTGAATCAACTCGCACTTATCAGGGTTAAATACCATCTGCCACTGCTCTGCCCATCTGACCAACCCACCTATATCTTCCTGGAATCTACCTGGATTTTGGTATGCAGATAGCCTCATAGTTAATCACTTTATCTTTGCCAGTGGCCACAAGCTAGATGATGGCCTGTCCCATAATGTCCAGAATTGTCTCCCTGTGGAGGTGCACTCTTAAGTTTATTTTCTGTTGCCTGCTTTATGCACCACATTTTTTGTTAAGGAGGAGGTGTGACAGTGAGTATTCTGCAATATGATCGAATACTACTATGGTGTGCAAGATGAGTTGTGTGAGGTTTCAATTATGTTAGGTACGTAAAGGCATGTGGATTGAAGGGCTGAGTGCAGGTTGATAGAAATTGTTCAGTAGGTGAAAGCAATGCAACAAATTCCACGATAGATGAGATTAACAAATTTCTCTTTATCTGAGACTACCCAGAAATTGTTGTTAGAATGTATTGTTTGAACGTCCAATGCACCTAGATAATTCATGTCAGATTGTTGAAACTTGTTGCACTGCATACCTGCTATATATTACTTCTCCCTGACTCCTAAGCTTGGAGGGTCCCCTTCCCTGCTTCTCACTGCCACACCACCCTAGATTTTATTATACACAGTCTCTCTCCAATATTACATCAAGTTCTCTGTGCATTAACGTAAACTTTGATGTCTACTCTTTCACATCTTCAACCATTCTCCAAAGTAACAGTGCTCACTAACCTTTCAAAAGATGCTCAGTACTTCATGGTGTCATAACACATCTCTCATCAAAAAGGGATAAAAGCAGGACAAATCCAATCTGGCTAATTACCACCAAACCAGTCAACTCTCAGTCATCAAAGTGTCAATGACAGGGCTTTCAAGTGACATTCAAACAACAAGCTAATCTCTGATATTCAGTTTGGGTTCCACAGGGACACTTGGCTCCAGAACTCATTGCAGTTTTAGTTCACACACGAGGTTAGGTGAGAATGACTGCTTTTACATCAAGATAGAATTTGACTGAGTGCGGCATCAAATAGCCCTAGCAAAATTGAAGTCCATGGAACCTCCACTGGTTTCAGCCATACTAACACAAAAGAGAATGTTTATGCTGTTGCAGATCAACTGTTCCCACCCCCAAGATAGTGCTGCAGAAGCTGTTCAGGGTAGTGTCCTAGGCCTAACTATCTTCAACGACTTCTTCAATGACCTTTCCTCCATCATAACCTCAGAAGTGAGCATTTTGTTGCCACTGCACAGTGCTCAGCATCATTCAGGACCCCCTCAGGTACTGAAGCATCCTGTGCCCATATATAGCAGGGAGTTCAACAAAATTCAAGCTTGGGTTAACAAGTAATATTAGCACGATACAAGTGCCAGGGCAATAACCATCTCCAAGAAGCAAGATTATCTAACCATCTTTCCTTGATGATGAATCCCCTATTATCATCAACCTGCACATTATTGCACAACAGAAACTGAACTGGACCAAACGTATAATTAGAATGGCTACAAGAATAGATCAGAGGCTGGGAATTCTTCAGTGAGTAACTTACTTCCTAACTCTCCAAATCTTGACCATCATTTACAAGGCATTGGAGTGTGATAGAAAAGTGTAGCTTTTAAAGCTTATTTCTAATGTCACAAGTAGGTTTACATTAACACTGCAATGAAGTTACTGTGAAAATCTGCTAGTCACCATATTCTGGCACCTGTTCGGATATACTGAAGAAGAATTTCGCAATGGTTAATGCACATAACCAGCGCATCTTTCAGACTGTGGGAGGAAACTGGAACACCCAAAGGAAACTCATGCAGACATGAGATATCAGTGCTAACCATTGTGCCTGGGTTAAATTCCTGGAATTCGCTTCCAAACAACACTATGGGTGTAGCTATACCACATGGACATCAGGGGTAAGAAAGGCAGCTCAACATCACTTCCCAATGGCAATTAAGAATGAACATCTTTTGCAACAATAATAAAAATGCCTTTAAATAGCAGGATATCAGACTGCAATTGCAGTCAATGGATCCACAAAGCATGTTACCATGGTTACATAATAACAGATTCCAATGTTATCATCGGTTACATTATACCAGTTTTGTACTGGATGGTGTCGAGTTACTTGAATGTTGTTGAGCAGTGATTATCACTGTTGCTTCACAGCGCCAGGGACGCAGGTTCGATCCCAGTTTGGGTTGCTATCTATGCGGTATCTGCATGTTATTTCTATGTCTGCGTGAGTTTCCTCCGGATTTCTCCCACAGTCTAAAAGACGTGTTGGTTACGTGCATTAGCCATGCTAAATTCTCCCTCAGAGTATCCAAACAGGCGCCAGAATGTGGCAACTAGGAGATTTTCACAGCAACTTCATTAGCGTTAACGTAAGCCTATTTGTGACACTAATAAATAAACTTTAAAAGGTACACTTATGCAGGAAAGTGGAGAGTATCTATGCTGGCTGCAAGTAGCAATCTTTTAACCAGTTCTTTTACTGGTTAAAAGAACCAGTAGCACCAACCTAATACAATGAACTGGAGCAGTTCCCCAGGCCCAATTAACGGTTATCCAATTTAATACATGAAGGTGTTTAAAGTATAAGCAATGCTGTTTCAAAAAAGGAAAGTGAGATGGAAAATATTGAGGCATCTTGTATATTAAATATTACTTATTATGAGTAGGTATGGATTGAAACATATGGATTTATGGCTATTAATGCAAGTGAAACCATTAACTAACAATACAAACATGCTGGAAAATCTCAGCAGGTCTGACAGAATCTGTGGAGAGAAAATAGAATAAGAAGTCCCACAACACCAGGTTGAAGTCCAACCAGTTTATTTGATAGTAAACCCACAAGCTTTCAGAAATACTGTTTCTTCGTCAGGTATGTGGGAAGTTCTGATTAGGCACCTGACAAAGGAACAGCGTTTCCAAAAGCTTGTGCATTTACTATCAAATAAACTGGTTGGATTTTAACCTAGTATTGTGAGATTTCTTAATGTGTTAACCCTAGTCTAACGCTGGCATCTCTACTTCAAGAGAGACTAGAGCCAATGTTTTGAGTCTGGATGACCCTTCCTCAAAGCTGACTAACAGAGTGAATTCCAGAGCTCGACTAACAACATTGGGCTGGACATTAAGAGGCATTTCTTTTTGGTGCCAACCAAATTAAACAAACTCAGGGATGAAGCAAATAGGGCACCCCCCCCAAAAGGAAACCATTTAAACCAAAAAAAAGCAGAAAGAAAACTTAAAGCATTAAATCAAAATGTGATTAAAAGAATCAACAATACAGCCCAGTCCCTGTGGTACCCAACGAGGATGGAATGCCTCAGTGGTGCCCTCAGACACTACATGCTCCCTTTCCAGGGCCACCCGCGAATATAACCATGCTAGAGGGGCAGCTAATTGGGTCAGACGATTTCCTCAATCACCCACAGCTGGATCACTTCATGACAGGAACCATGGGAGCCAGACCCAATTAATCCGCCCCGTGTCAGTCTCTCTAGAGCATGAAAACCTCCCCCCCAGCTAATTCAAATAGTGGGTGTAGGCACATATGTGGGATTTCCAGCTGCCAGTAGCAAAATGTCAATTAGGCTAATTAATGAGACAATTGACACTTTTTGTCCCTGAGCCCATTGCAATTTAGTGATAGTTTTGGGATTAAATGGAGGCTGCACTGGTCTCCCAGAACTTCCAAAGGCTGTGTCACAATAGCTGTCAAGTTTGTCAGTGACCTCAATGTTTTGAGAAGAGGGGAAAACCAGTGAAGATCCTGCTGGTTCTGGGAGCAATGAAGTAGCTGACAGGTATCATTAGGCAAGACCTTGGGCAGCTTGGTAGCACAGCGGTTAGCTCTGCTGCCTCAGAGCGCCAGAGACCCAGGTTCAATTCCTGGCTTGAGTTGGTGTCTGTGCGGAGTCTGTACGTTTTCCCCATGTCTGCATGGGTTTCCTCCAGGTGCTCCAGTTTCCTCTCATCATCCGAAAGACATGCTGGTTAGGCATAGGTCATGTTAAATTCTCCCTCAGTGTACCCAAAATGGATGCCAAGTGTGGTGACTAGGGAATTTTCACAGTAACTTCATTGCAGTGTTAATGTAAGCCTACCTGTGACATTAGTAAATAAACTTTAAACTTTCCTGCTCGGGATCTCAATTTTAGAGATGGCTTGATGGTGGTCAATTTCTTCTGGTCTCTCCCATGGATCTCCAAACAGTGGACAAGACCTATGTTGGCCTGATGAGATCTTGACCATTGTGAGCAACTTCCCAGCTCAAAGTCAGCATAACTTGCTAATTTATAAAATCAAGTTGACTATCTAAAAAGCAAACGGTTTTGCTTACAATTTAGATAGCTGATAGATGAAAGCATTTTAAAACTCCCTTGTTAATTTTAATGATCCTGTCACACTTTTCATCTTTGTTACATGTGAACTGACTATATCTAGAACAGATAACAATTTGGTTGAATTTGCTTATTAGATTTGATTCCTTTCACTTTTACACAATTCATTTTCCCAGGACTTGCACTGTACTGTTTATCGCTAACAACTTCATTAATTCTTTAATTATTTCCATCCAGAATTAAGATGATGGATATGGAAATTCTAGAGTGCTCATATTTAGTCACATCCTTGTGGGGAATGTTTGTGGATCTCAGAGGCCTTACAGCTTTGAGCTATTGTCCGTATCGGAGAAAGGCAATTTTGAGGGAAGGAAAATCATGAATTCTGGGAAAATTGCAGATCTTGGAGCGAACTATGGATTTTGTGAGCAAAAGAACATTGTCTTACAGGAATTACGAGTGTTGCAAGGGGATAAAAGGTGGGTTCAGGGGATCATGAGGCTCGGGAATTTATGGGTGTGGGGGGTGCAGTGGTGTGCTGAATTTTTGGTCTCAGAGTGGGAGATTATGGGCTCTGGGAGTATTGCAGGCCTTGGGGAACATGGCCAGTCTCAGGGACAAATCACCAGTCTTGGGAGGGATTTATAAAAGATCACAAAAGAGGGACTTCCTCAAGAGGGACTTCCTCTCTGGCTGATGACAAAATCTTAAATTGCAACAGTTCTAAACTTTAAAAAAAGCTTTGAAGAAACAGTTGAAACACTCAAAAGGTGTATCTTGTTTAAATTTAGTTGGTCATATAAGATCAGAGACATTGATATTATATTTATGTGTTTACCAAACCACTCAAACATTTTTCATTCTTAACTCAGAACAAATATGTAGCTAAATCTCACTGATAGATATTATGTAAACTTTCTTTAGATAGACTGCGTAAATTGTACTATGCTACATAATTAACTGTTAAATCTGAGAAGCTTTCAAATGGCAGAGAAGTATTTCAAGGATACTGGTGAAATGAGTGCTAATGAGCCTGTTACAGCCTCCTAACTTGTGCCTGGAATGTTAAATTATTTTCATCACATTCACTCATGCATTTTTCTCTCCTGAAGGAATAGCTTTTTGCAAAATCTGATCTCCTCTAGTATTTCACCTAAGCAGTAGGATTATCAGCAGAATATTTACCAGAATTTTCCAGCATAAAGGAATCCTCATGGTGGCACAATGAGGCATTTGAGGCAATGAGGCACAATGAGGAATCCTGGTTTGATTCCCGTTTATGCAGAGTCTGCATATTCTCCCGTGTTTGCGCGAGTTTCATCCTGTGCTCCGGTTTCCTCTCAGTCCGAAAAACATGCTGGCTAGGAGCAATGGGCAAAGTTAACCTGGCTAATGCTCCTAACCAGCATGTTTTTTGGACTGTGGGAGGAAACCAGAGCACCTGGATGAAACTCACGCAAACACGGGGAGAATATGCAGACTCCGCATAGACGGGAATCGAACCAGGATCTCTGGCTCTTGTGCTAACCATTGTGCCACCACGAGAATTCCTTTATGTTGGAAAATTCTGGTAAATAGTCTGCTGATAATCCTGCTGCTGAGGTGAGATACTAGAGGAAATCAGATTTTGCACAAAGTACTCCTTCAGGAGAGAGAAAAGTCCCATGTTAACTTTGCCCTCAATGTAGCCGAACAGGTGCTGGACTGTGATTTTCACAGTAACTTCATTGCAGCGTTAACATAAACCTATTTGTGACTAATGAATAAACTTTAAATCTGAAATTCAGAATCTTGGCCAGGATTCTCCCAAAAAAATTCTAAGTGCCAAATTTGCGTAAAAACTGGAGCAATGCCTGCTGTTTTTTTTTGTTTTAAGTGGGATTTTGAAAGGGAATCTCCTACGCACTGAGCACTGCTGAGTGCATCAGTGGGATTCACTTTGAAAGTCCGAGGGTGGGACCTGTTCCCATCCAAGAAGCCAATAACATAGCTCTGGGTGGGCCACTGCGCTTGCACCAATTTGTCAGAGCGGAGATCGGCACGTGTGCAGTGGCTCTGCCCTGCCAGCATCGCTGGTCATGCAACCACCTCCCCCTGTAACTGTTGTCCGCCACTCCCCTCCACTCCCCTTGCTGGCAGTCCTGATTCTCTCGGCAACCCCGCCCCCCCACCCCACCCCCAACCCCGAAGACCAGCCCGTCACTGTGCTCTCTCTCTTAACTATGGATCCTGACCTCAGAGTTCCAAGCGGGACCTCCCACCCCCACCATAGCACCAACCATCACCCCCCCGACCTCCACCGCCCCCCGCAACTGGGCCCACCGCCTTAAGATTGACCGATGCCTGGGAAGGAGGCGAGCTAGCCCAGAGACTCCAGTCCCAGGCCTGAAAATGATATTCAAATAGGATTTCAGTATGGGAATCAATTCCACACTGACTTTAGTATGGGCCTGATGATGCCAGGAATCCTGACCCCATAGATGCACAGTGGCTGTGTGCCCATCAGGGAGCCACTAAATACCTAGAGCAGGCTGGGAGAATTGCCCCCCACATCCCCATATATTTGTGAATAGGGGTTAGCGGTGTGATAATTAGAATCAATAACACACCAGTTTTTTTTTCACTGCCTTACTCAGAGCAAACTACAACGTTCCTAGTTTCTTCTATGTTAAATGTTCAACTTTAAGTTCATTGCATGCAGGAGTTAAACCCTCAGGGTGGAATTTTCCCAGCTCGGTTGCAGAAGGATAGGGAAATGGGAAGAGCTATCAATATTGCAAGGAAAGGCATTGGGAGTGAAGCCCATGGCATGAACTAAGCCACTTGATTGACGAATCAAGGGAATTTGAAGGGCCAGTGCCAAATTGGGAGAGTATCTTGTAGCCACAAGTTCCAGGGAGGGAGATCTCCTTCATGGTTAATATCTGTTTTGTACGGAGATCCCAGAGCAGCAATAAGGCACCTTATCCACTGCCCTGTCAATAGCCAGGGCCTGACCGCCTGGCTATGATTTCCTCCAATGAAACTATCACACTTTGAGGGTGCTTCAGCACTCAGGTGCCTTCTCCCTTGCATTGTAATGGATCCCTTCCAGCTAAAATGCTGTTCCAGGATCTCACTGCTTCCTGGAGTAGCTTCATCTCCTACTTCTGTCCTACTTCCAACTATATATTTTCAAAATCCCCCAAAAATTCAGCTGCCCCATCCACTACCATATTGTTTCAAGGAGATCTGCCAGTGTATCAGAATTATTTTACCATTGATATTTGTAACCTATTTCTTGCTGTTGTACTTTTACAAACTAACTGTAGCTTCATATTTGTAATGCAGGTAGGTCTGTAAAGAAAGTCAGGGAGAATGTGTCAATCCACTGACCAATGTACAGTAAGAGGTAGGAAAAGAGGGAGGCGATTCAGCCCATTGGGTCTGCTCCAACATTCAAAGACAGCATGACTAATCTGATATGATAATCCTCAACTCCACTCTCCCCCTATCCCCATAACACTTAATTCACTTACTGTTTAAAAATCTGTCCATCTCAGCTTTGAACATACCAAATAACCCAGCTCTATAGCTCTCTGCGGTAAAGAATTCCACAGATTCAGTAGGCTCAGAAAAAAAATTCTCCTCATCTTTGTCTTCAATGGGTGACCCTTACTCTGAGATAATGCCTTATTGTCTTGGCACTTCTCACAAGGAGAAATAACCTTTCAGCATTTATCCTGTTAAGTCCTCTGAAAATCCTGTATATCTCAATAAGGTTGCATTTGTGCATTGAGTAACTCTCAAATCAACACTTCTATTAAATATTCCTGAGAGATTATTCTTGACATGTATCACCCTTTGACAAAGGTCTTCCTTTGGTCTTTTATTAAACTTACCTATCAATGATCTCAGTTTTTTTTGTAGAATTGAAAGTAATGCTCAGTACCTACCTTATAAAATATTAAATAGTTTATATATATTCACCTTGGTTCCCTCCTGACCTTTCCACCAGACTAAATTTTCTGTCCCATAGCTGAATTTCATTTGCTGCTAAGAATCCAGAGAAACACATTAGAGCTCTGGGGACTTGAGTCCAAATCCCATCACAGCTAAATCTGGAATTAAAAACTAATCTAAGTAATAGTGACCATGGAATCACTGTTGATTCTGATTCAGTAATGTGCTTTATGGAAATAAATCTGCTTACCATACCCGATCTGGCCTGCACGTGAGTGTGGACGCACACCAAGATAATTGCCTTGCAAATGCCCTCTGAAATGAACATTAAAAAAAGAGCAGGAGTTGGCCATTCAGTCCTTCAAGCCTGTTTTGGCATTTAATAAAATCATGGTTAATCTGTTGTTAATCTCAAATTTTCATCCTGCCTATCTGCAATAATCAATCATCCCTGAGTTTATCAAGAATAATTAGTTTAGTTAGGGATGGGTAATACATACTGGCCTTGCCAACAATGCCTACATTCCACAAAAGGGGAGGCAATGGAGCAGTGGTATTTTCACCAGAAACCCAGGGTAATGCTCTGGGGATCAGGCTTTGAATCCCACCACAGCAGGTGGTGGAACTTGAAAAAAATCTGGAATTAAAAATCTAACAATGACCACAAATTCACTGACAATGTCCTTTGGAAAGGAAATCTGCTGTCTTTACCATTCTGAACTAGATGTGACTCTATAACCACAGCAACATGGTTGACATCTGATAGAAACAGACAAGGTCTGAGGGTTCTTGATAGGGTTGATATGGAGAGAATGGTTTCTTCTTGTAAGAAAATTGAGGTCCAGGATCACTGTTTAAAAATAAGGGGGTCACCCATTTAAGAAAGAGATTTTTTTTTTCTCTCAGAGGGTGATGAGTCTTTAAAACTCCCTTCCTGAAAAGGTGGAGAAAACAGAGTCTCTGAATATTTTTAAGACAGAGGTAGATTGATAAACTCAGGAATGATTGATTATTGCAGACAGGCAGGATGAAGATTTGAGATTAATATCAGATTAACCATTATCTTATTAAATGGCGAAACAAGCTTGAGGGGCTGATGGCCTACTCCTGCTCTTTTTTATGTTCATATTACTCTCTGAAATGGCCTGTCAAGTCACCACATTGTATTAAATGGCTAAAGCATCACTCACTGGCATTCAGTGACATTACCATTCCTGAATATCACACTATCAACATCCTGGAGGTTGCCATTGACCAAAAAGTATGGAACTGAACTATCCATATGAATACTGTGCTACAAGTACAGATCAAAGGTTGGGAATTTTGTACTGACTCATCCTCTGACTCCACAAGGTCCATAATTCACACAGCATAAATCAGCAGTATGATGGAATATTCCCCAATTGCCTGGGTGAGTGCAGCTCTGACAATACTCAAGAAGTTTGACAACATCCAGGACAAATTAGCTCCTCAATTGTTTGTGGATGTGGTGCCAGTCACTCCCTCTACCATCAATGCACAGCGTCAGAACTGTGCACCATTTACAAGATGCACTGCACAAACTCACCAAGTCTCCTTGGACTGCATTTTCCAAACCCATGACGGCTATTATCTTGAAGGACAAGAAAGCAAATACCTGGGAACGCTACCAACTGGAAGTTCCCCTTCAAGTCATTTACCATCCTGTATGGAAATATATCACTGTCACTAGATAAAAATCCTGGCACTTTGCATATACTTAGG
The DNA here is from genome assembly GCA_024679065.1 of Sphyrna mokarran. Lineage (NCBI taxonomy): Eukaryota > Metazoa > Chordata > Chondrichthyes > Carcharhiniformes > Carcharhinidae > Sphyrna > Sphyrna mokarran. The sequence continues at coordinate 47,747,443 of JAGIQG010000017.1, forward strand.
CCACATGGACTGCAGCGTTTCAAGGAAGCTCAAAACCACCTTCTCAAGGGCAATAAGGGATGGACAATAAATGCTGACTTGGCTAGCAAAGTCTACATCTCATGAAGAAACAAAACAAAATTGGGGGAACATTTAGCCTCTCAGGGAAGAAGGGAAAGCCAGTCCCCAACAAAGCTTCAATTTTATTAGAGGCAGAGTGGGGTTAAACAACCAACCTGCATTCCTCCAGCAGTAAATATATGCCAGTAGCAAGCAGTAAAATAACTAACTTCACAATGTAAAGGTTTAATAAAGAAACTTCATTATACACACCATGGGCCACAAATCTCCCCACAATCCTCATCTGCTTTCTATTTATGCTAGGTCAGCTGACAAGCTGACCACCATATCATTTTCCCATTGGTTGGTAATATTGTCTACTGGGTTAGATGACCCTCACAGCAATTGGTACCATTATAACAACTTGGTCTCTGAAAATAAGTACACCCTCAGACTTTAGCTGTTTTTAAGAATTACTGGCTGAGGGCTGTATTGCTCTGGCCTTGCGACATCTGGTAACTGAATGGACGTAAAAACAACTGGATACACCTTCCTAGCATTGCTTGTAGGTTAGAAGGAACAGGAGTGCTTCCCCCCACCCCACTACCTCCCCAACCCTCCAATCTTTCATGCAAATCTGTTAATCTCCCCATGATCATGTATACCCTCCCTACTCCAACCCTTATTTACATCCGGGTCCATTCAACCCAACAATTTTCACATTGTTTGCTTCTCTTCCTACCTTATATTTTCCCCCCAAGTAACCAATCTCTCCCTTCTTTCCATTCCCCAACAATGGTATGGCCCCATAACACCAACTTAAAGGCAGCATTTATTGTCCATCTCTAGTTGCGTAAGGGCAGTTGAGAATCAACCCCTTCGCTGTGGCTTTAGAGTCACATGTAGGCCAACCCAGGTAAGGATGGCAGATTTTCTTCCCTAGAGGACATTAATGAAACAGATTCTTTTTCAGACGTCAACAATTGCTTCATGCTCATCAATAGATTTTTAATTCCAGATTTTTAAAATTGTATTCAAATTCCACCTTCTGTTGTGATGGGATTCAAAACTGGGCCACCAGAACATTAACTGAGTTTCTAAATACCTGAGCTATTACCTCCCCATTCCCTCGCTACTGCTTGGCCTTCCCATCTTAAAGCCAGCTTCTGAAACTGGCTGGTTGAATTCAAAAGATTAAGTCCAAAATTTAACCCAGATCCAATAAATTCAGCAGGGCCTTAGGAAAACATATATTACTGATAAATATCAGGGCCATGGGCATACCAGTAATACTGCCTCTCCTGAACTTGGGAGGGATGTTGAGTGATTTTCAATGTTCGAATCCCTCAATTCTTGTTCCCCTTTCTGCATTCTTGGCAATACTCACCAAATCTCTTTTGATACCAGATCTGAGCAATACACTAATCTCACACAATTCACACTCCCTCCTATAGCACAGTTTGGGAGATCATGGGAGTGTGCCTCACAATCTTCTCTCCACATAGGATATACGATTCCCTGAGAAGCACTCATAATGGCAGAAGCGTGCATTTATAGAAGTTGTCTGGAATTGTTGTATGACCAGTATATTGTGCAGTCCAAATAGAATATCCATAAACTTGTATTTAGGTGTTATTGGGTTGGTATTTTAGTAACATTTTGGCACACTGTCCCAATATTCATGTTGACAAGACTTTTAAAAGTCACCAATTTTTCATTTTATTCCATTTAATTTGTATTTGTTTTATTTTATTAAATACGTATCTGTATTTGTTAATTACCTCTCATCTGGTCTCTGAATGATCAAAATCTTTGTTTCAAAATCCACACTATTTTTGTGTATGTGTAAATAAGAATTGAGTGATTCAAGCATTGAACATCACTCAACATCCTCCCAAGTTCAAGAGAGGCAGTCATACTGATACTTCTTACCTTCTTGTGCATTCTCAGATTCCACATTACACTTCCATGGCTTTCAGTATAATTAGGAGCTTATTGTTGGAAACCTTAGTAAAGCCTTCTGAGAATGCAAGTAATATCTGCAATCTTCTCAAAGGAGTCAAAAGGATTTGACAGGCATACCATAATCTTCCCTTCAAAAGCCATGTTGACTATTTCTTATCAAGTTATTTCAAGTGTCAAGACCATTGAATGGTTTTCACAATTTTTGCTGGTGTAAAGAATAACCAGTTTTGTTTGGTTCTTAAATGTTGAGTGTAAGATCGTCCAGACGATACTGGGTTTGAAATTTGGCAGGATTGATAGTCTTCCCATCTCAGCTGAGGTCAACAAAATTGACAGCAACTGCACTCTCACAGGACCTCTCTGCTATTAAGAAATAGGAGACAGTAGACATTTATCTTAGCACATGTGTATCTACTGAAGCTGCTGACAATCATCATCAAGGCTCACATATCAACAATAGTCAAGCAAATGAGATATATAATGAAAAATAACTGTTGTCACCAGCAAAGAATCAAGAACTGAAGAGAAAATGCAAACAATGTGGGAATTAAATAGAGAAAACAAAAATTGCTCCAAAATACTGACAAGCAGAAATTTTGTCAACAGTAAGGCATCTTGTTTTAAATGAATTAAAGCCTCAACTAAGGTAACTGTAGAATGTGTTAAGTATTTTGAGATATTAAACTTCCTATTTAGCAATGCTTAGTAGTTATTATTTTTTTTGATTATTCAGAATAGGTTAGCCAAACGCACTAGGCAAGGCCCAGTTTGGCCCTCAGCCTAAGTTGATCAGACTGCATTGGCCAAGCTGAGTGGCACAGTGGTTAGCATTACTGCTTCACAGTGCCAGGAACCCGGGTTCAATTCAGCCTTAGGTGACTGTCTGTGTGGAGTTTGCATGATCTTCCCATGTCTGTGTGGGTTTCCTGTGTGATTGCCCAAGTTTCCTCCCACAATTCAAACTTGCGCAGGTTAGATTGATTGGCCATGTCAAATTGTCCCTTAATGCCCCAAGATGGAAAGATTAAATGAATTAGTGGGGCAAACATGTGGGGTTATGGGGAAAGGGGCTAGGTGACATGCTCTGTCGGAGAGTCGGTACAGACTCAATGGACAAATGGCCTCCTTCTGCACCATAGGGATTTTTTGATTCTCTTCCAGTTCAGCTACAACACTGGCACCTACGCAGCAAAGTGAAAACTTTTCCACTTTTGTGCTGTGCACAAAGAGCAGGATAAATTAAATCCGGACAGTTGGACCTAGAAATAGCAGCCATACTGAACCAAATCTGCAATATCTGTCTTGCTAATAGCTGGTGACTGATGCCAAGATTGGGATGGTTGTCCCACAGATGAGCCAAGATATAGCTTGACACAGTCATACTCTGAGAACCAAATTTTTAGTCAATGTTTCAGACTCCTCTTTCACCACCGAGTATGGCCAGTTGCACTGGCAGCACAGAGCAGCCAGAGATGGCAACAATCGCATACTATTGGCAGGGAGTGGGAACTTCACTATTGATTTCAGATCCTGTGAAGTCTAATAGCATCTGGTCAAACATAGGCAAAGACACCTTTCATTGATTATTACCTACAGCCCAGCCTTGGCTGATCAAATAGTGCGCTTTCATTTTGAACACCGCCTGAAAGAAGCAGTGAGGGTAATAAGAACATAGAATGCACTCTGGGCAAAGGAATGCAATGTCCATTGTCAAATGTGGCTCAGTAGTATTATCACCAACCCAGAAGGCTGAGTTGCGAAAGACACGGCTGTCAGCCTGAGCTGTGGACTGTCAGTCTACTTAACCACATCCTCACCAAACTACCTACCACAGATGTACAGATGCAGCTGTGACAACAAAGATAGAAATGATCACTGCATAGTTCTTGCAGAGACAAAATCTCCACACTGAGGATATTCTCCAGTATGTTGTGTGGCACAACCAGAAATATAAATGCGATTGATTCAGAACAGATATCGCAGTTCAAAATTGAGCATCCTTGAGGCACCATGGACCATCACCAGCAACAGCAGAAATATACTCAATCGCAACGTGTAATGTCATAGCCTAGAATATTTCTTACCCTATGAATACCCCCAAATAGGGCATCAACCCTGGTTCAATGAAGAGTGCAGGAGGCCGTGACAAGAACAGCATCAGACAAACTTAAAGATGTGGTGCCAATCTGATGAAGATATCTAAGCACTTGCATGCTAAAGAGCAGAAACAACATGTGACAGACAGAGATAAAGTTGAAGTTAATTTATTAGCATCACAAGTAGACTTACACTCATGCTGCAAGAAGCTGTTGTGAAAAAATCCCCTAGTTGCCACACTCCAGCTCCTGTTCAGGTACACTGAGGGAGAATTTAGCATGGTCAATGCACTAATCTGCATGTATTTCAGACTGTGGGAGAAAACCAGAGCACCTGGAAGAAACACACGTAGAGATGGGGAGAACATGCAGATTCCGCACAGACAGTGACCCAAGCCGACAATCAAACCCAGGTACCATTGCACTATGAGGCAGCAGTGCTAACACTGTACCACAGTGTTGCTCTACTATGCCACCATGCTAAGCAATCGCACAACTAACAAATCAGATCTAAGCTCCATAGTCCTGCCACATCCAGTCATGAATAGTGGTGGACAATTAAATAACTAACTGAAAGAGAAGTCTTCATAAATAGCCTCATCTTCAATGGTAGAGCTGTCCAACATTATCAGTGCGAAAAATGAAGTTGAAACATTTGCAACCATCTTCAGTTAAAAGTGCCAAATGTTTGTGTTGGCCTAATGCTCAGATACCCAACATCACAGATCCCTGTCTTCAGCCAATATGATTCCTACCCAGAGGATTTAGTCTACACGATATCAAAAAAATAGCTGAAAACACAGGGTAACTGCAAAGGCAACAATCCCAAATAATATCCCAACATTAATACTGAAGACTAGTATTCCATCACTAATTGCACTCCTAGCCCAGCTGTTCTAGTGCAGCTGCAACACTGCCATCTACTCAGCAAAATGAAAACTGTCCAGTTATGTCTTGCCCACAAAGAGCAGGGCAAATCCAATTCAGATAATCAGTCTACTCTGGATCATCAGCAAAGTTATGGAAGCTGTCATGCACAGTGTCATAAGCAACATTTATACTGTGAACAGCCTACTCACTGATGCTCAGTTTGGGTTGATGTACAGATGCCGGCGTTGGATTGGGGTGGTAAGAACTCAGTAAGAATTTAGCAACACCAATTTATACTGCAACCGATTTATTTGATAGTAAACACCGCATTTGCCTGAAGAGGACACAGGAGTCGAAAGCTCGCTTTTTTACTATCAAATAAATCGGTTGCAGTATAAATTGGTGTTGCTAAATTCTTACTCAGTTTGGGTTTGCCAGGGCCACTTGTCTCCTGAGCACATTGTAGCTTTAACCAAATAAAAGCTGAATTCAAGAAGTGAAGTGAGAGCAACTGCTCTTGATATCATGGGGAAAGCTCTCCATTGGTTGGTGTCAAACCAAGCACAAAAAGGAAAATGGTGGTGCACATTGGAGGCCTATCATCTCAGCTCTAGGACATCACTGCAGGAATTCACCATGATAGTTTTTTCAGCGTGACCATCTCCAGCTGTATAATCAATAACCGTCTTATCATCATAACATCAGACGTCTGGATGCTCACTGATGAAATTAAGATAATCTATCCATATGCGGCAAAACCTGGAGAATAATGAGGTTTGCTAAATATTAAGTCACATTCATGCCAAACAAGTTCAAACTATCCTACAATCACCATTTATAACAAGAGAGGATTTAACTATTTCCCATTGATGCTAAATGGCATTACCATTATTGAAACTCCCACCATCAATTCTGGGTTTTGCCATATGCACAGACACATTCTATTTTGGCATTAGTGTGAAGATAAGATATTTCACTCCATTCTGCTGACAAACTAGGAAGTTTTTATCAAAACAAACATTATTTAACATAATTTAATTACAACAAATTAATTAGTTTCATCTTTAACAACTGAACAATAATTAAACATGACAAGATACAATTTTCAACTATTAACCTATCGCTATGCAATCTAATCAAGCGTTATTTCTCTTACAGACTGAAACAGTTCTTCAAAATTAGTTTGCAAAACACAGGTATACTTGCTTTGACTTGGGTTACCAGGCTTAGAACTTTCAGAAAGCCTTCCTCTGGCAGCCCAGGCGAAGTCGATAGTAGTCATGATGTAGAGATGCCGGCGTTGGACTGGGGTAAACTCAGTAAAGTTTTGCAACACCAATTTTAAATCCAACCAATTTATTTGATAGTAAATCCGCGAGCTTTTGACACTATGTTGTGCCTTCGTCAGGCAAATGCAGTGTTCTGATCTGCAGAGGCACTCATATCCCCACAGACAGTTACAGATTGCTGATTAGAATGCGAATCCTTACATCTAACCTGCTATTCAAGTGTTAAAGTGGCTAACAATGTGTGTGAAGGGAATCCTGAGCATTGGTTAGAGATTTGTGTATTTTCTCCAGACAGCACAGTAAATGAGGTTTTTTGCTACCCCAGGCAAGTCACGGGGGTTACAGATAGTGTGACATGAAGCCAATATCCCTGTTAAGACCGTCCTCATGTGTGCGGAACTTGGCTATCAGTCTCTGCTCAGCAACTCTGCGCTGTCGTGTGTCACGAAGGCCCCCTTGAAGAACATTTACCCGCAGGTCGGAGGCCGAATGCCCATGACTGCTGAAACGTTCGCCCACAGGAAGGGAACTGTTTTGCCTGGTGATTGTTGAGCGATGCTCATTCATCCGCTGTTGTAGTGTCTGCATGGTCTCCCCAATGTACCATGCTTCGGGACATCCTTTCTTGCAACGTATTAAGTAGACAATTTTTGCCGAGTTGCAAGAGTATGTACCGTGTACCTGGTGAATGGTATCCTCACGTTTGATTATGTCGTCCCTGTCTATGATCTGGCATGTCTTGCAGAGGTTGTTGTGGCAGGGTTGTGTGGTATTGTGGTCACCGTTCTCCTGAAGGTTGGGTAGTTTGCTGTGAACAATGATCTGTTTAAGGTTGTGCGGTTGTCTGAAAGCAAGAAGTGGGGGGGTGGGGCATAGACATGGACGACATAATCAAACGTGAGGATACCATTCACCAGGTACACGGTACATACTCTTGCAACTCGGCCAACGTTGTCTACCTAATACGTTGCAAGAAAGGATGTCCCGAAGCATGGTACATTGGGGAGACCACGTAGACACTACGACAGCGGATGAATGAGCATCGCTCAACAATCACAGGCAAAACAGTTCCCTTCCTGTGGGCGAACACTTCAGCAGTCATGGGCATTCGGCCTCCGACCTGCGGTAAATGTTCTTCAAGGCGGCCTTCGTGACACACAACAGCTCAGAATTGCTGAGCAGAGACTGATAGCCAAGTTCCGCACACATGAGGACGGTCTTAACAGGGATCTTGGCTTCATGTCACACTATCTGTAACCCCCGTAACTTGCCTGGATTAGCAAAAAACCTCACTTACTGTGCTGTCTGGAGAAAATACACAATTCTCTAACCAATGCTCAGGATTTCCTTCACACACATTGTTAGCCACTTTAACACTTGAATAGCAGGTTAGATGTAAGGATTTGCATTCTAATCAGCAATCTGTAATTGTCTGTGTGGATATGAGTGCCTCTGCAGATCAGAACACTGCATTTGCCTGACGAAGGCACAACATAGTGTCAAAAGCTCGCGGATTTACTATCAAATAAATTGGTTGGATTTAAAATTGGTGTTGCAAAACTTTACTGAGTTTAGCCCAGGCGAAAACAGAGCTGACTTTTAAACATACATCTTAAAAGAAACATGATAAAAATACATTTCTGAAAGATACAGTATCATCACAACTTGAAGCAAGTCCTATTCCTTGTCATGTTCAATGACCTGAGTTGCTCATCAAAACTTAAAAGCTTTCATCCCTGTTTTTTATTCTTTCTTCGCCAACCCTTCCCTATTTCTGTAATCTTCTCAAACCCCATCTGCACTCCTCTAAATTTGGCTTTTTGTATATTCCCTATTATAAATACTCCACCTTCGGAGGCTGTGCATGGATCCAAAACTCTGGATGCCCTCCTGAGATCTTTCCACCTCTCTATTTGCCTTCCTCCATAAAGAGGCCCCTTACAAATTACCTTATTGACCAAGCATTGTGGACGAGCAGTGGCACGGCAGTTAGCACTGCTGCCTCACAGCGCCTGGGACCTGAGTTTGGTTCTCGGCTTGGGTCACTGTTCTGTGCAGAGTCTCCATGTCCTCCCTGTGTTTGCATGGGTTTCCTCCCACAGTCTGAAAGATGTGCTGGTTAGGTGAGTTGGCTATGTTAAATTTTCCCTCAGTGTACCTGAACAGGTGCTGGAGTATGGCACCTGGGGGATTTTCACACTAACTTCATTGCAGTGTTAATGTATGCCTACTTGTGATACTAATAAATAAACTTGAAGCATTTGGTCAACAGGCATGGTATCAATATATTAATGATTTCCCATCCACCTGTTAACATTGCTCCAAATATTTTTTTCTAAGTTGCTGACCCTTAAATAAAGAGGTCTTACAATGAGTATGTGCAGTGAACTCAATTTCTGAGGATGCTTCACTAACATTTGTTTGTTACAAAACTGCCTCTGTTTCAGCCTGTAAGGATATATCTTATGTTGTATATTTTTTGCAAACACTTTGAAGTAAAAGCTACAGGACAAATAATGTATTAATGTGGTTGCCCAAGGTGCTCATCAGATTTTCATCTGTCAATCACCTGTTTACTAGGCAAGAAATAAATAACCTGGCAGCTATTTACTGCTAAAAATAATCTTCCACTCAGCCTAGGAAGTGCTCTGACCAGCATGCTCAATCCAGAACCAAAAAAGTTTGTGTTGAAAATCAACAAATCCCAAGGTAAATAATTGCATTTGAACTGTAGATGTGAGATGGTGATTAACAAAAGCCACCCGCTACTGTACTCCAATTGATTACTGCTGTGCATAATGCATTAATAATGAGTTAGAAATTAGCAAGAAGAACACCCACATAAAAAAGTGTGTGATAAAACGACATGAATAACAAATCAAACAAAATAACAATGAACTGACCACATTTGACAACTAAGAGCATAGATAGGCCTCGTCTCTGTCGAGTGCAATTTGTACCATTGGACCAAAACATGCCTTGAGGCTTTAAAGGATATTAATTTTTCACCACTATCAAATTTTAGCACTTGTTTACAAAATATTTTTTTTAAATAAACAATATATAGTTTAAAAATACACATTTATTGATTTTTAGTATTTATAACGAATTTTTTTGGTTTTCATACAAAACATCATGCATTCATTCAGAAACAATAATCTTTAAATCTCCCCTTAAATTTATCATGTTTTTAATCATGCCAATTAATCAAAGAACTAAGTGCAAATCTTTAAACTGCACTTGGCATTAAAATTAATTCACGAAAGTCTATGAAACTTTGAGGTGAAAACATTATGCTCAACATTTTCCACGTGTACTAACAGGACTGCAGTGTTGTTGGATTTGTCACTTATAGGTAAACTATCAACAGCAAATCCAACTTATTATGATCAATTCAGCATGAACAATTCCCTGAAATTCTTTCAGAACAAACAGGGAGTTCTCCAAGTATCCCAGCCAAATGTTTATCTTTCAACTAGGGGGAGGCTGTGACAGTGTCACTACGTGTCGAAGATCAATGACTCACCTGACAAAGGGGCAAACCCCGATAGTTAGTGGCGTTTACTAACAAATAAACCTGTTGGACTTTAACCTGCTGTTGTGAGACTTCTTGCCGTTTCACTACAGCAGTGATCCTGAAACCCAAAGTAAGATCTGAAGACCCATGTTCAAATCCTGCCAAGGCAGATCGTGAAATTTGAATTCAGTAAAAAAAAAACATGTGGACTTAAACATCTAATTATACCAATGAAACCATTTTTGATTGTTGTAAAAATGAAACGTAGAGTCACAGAGCTTTACAGCACGGAACCAGACTCTTGCGCCTAACTTGTCCATGCTGCCGTTTTTTTAAACCCCTAAGCTAGTCCCAATTGCCCCCATTTGGCCCATATTCCTCTATACCCATCTTACCCATGTAACTGTCTAAATGCTTTTTAAAAGTTAAAATTGTACCGGCCTCTACTCCTACCTTTGGCAGTTTGTTCTAGACACTCACCACCCTCTGTGTGAAAAACTTTAAACTTTAAACTGATGCCCTCTAGTTTTAAACTCCCGTACCTTTGGGAAAATATGTTGACTTTCTAGCTGATCTGTGCCCCTCATTATTTTATAGACCTCTATAAGATCACCCCTCGGTGATCCAGAGAAACACTCCAGAGAAAAAAGTTCCAGACTATCAAGACTCTCCTTATAACTCAAACTATCAAGTCCCAGTAGCATCCTAGTAAATTTCTTCTGCACTTTTTCTAATTTAATAATATTCTTTCTGTAATACAGTGACCAGAACTGTACACAGTATTCCAAGTATGGCCTTATCAATGTCTTGCACAACTTCAACAAGATGTCCCAACTCCTGCATTCAATGTTCTGACCAATGAAGCCAAGCATGCCGAATGCCTTTTTCACCAGTCCATTCACCTGAAACTCCACTTTCAAGAGCTAGGAATCTGTACCCTGAGATCTCTTTGGTCTCTCCTGGTCTGATGTACATGTGACTCCAGGCCCACAGCAATGTGATCGACTCTCAAATGTCTTCTGAAATGGAGAGCAGTTAGGGACAAGCAGTAAATGCTGATTCTACCAATGACCGACATCTCATAAAATGAATAAAAAACAAATTATTTGCCTATAAAGCAACTGATTGTTGTAATTCATGAAAAGAACTGCTTCATCAGTAAAGCAGGTGCAACAATCTGTCTACAAATTGACAAAAAGCTGATGTTTAAAAATAATAACAAATGTAAATTGAAAAAGTAAAATAATTAATAAAAGCACTTTCAGATAAGTTCAGGAAACTTCAGCATTCATGGGAAGCCTATTGTGGAGTTATGGGTATAGCTCCTGCACTGCCCAAACCACAAGAGACTACAAAGGGTTGTGAATGTAGCCCAATCCATCACACAAACCAGCCTCTCATCTATTGATTCTGTCCACATTTTCTGCTGCCTTGGAACTATGGGGCCAAGAATGCTAGGTGGAGAGACATGTCTTGGCATGGGGGCATGAAGGATCAACCATTAGGAGCAAGTGATGGCACATAGCGTGGTATGGAGGAGACGTTTTATTCTTCATTTTTAAACTTTGAACAATTGCTGGATCACCGATACAGGTCTTCCGTCAATATCCCCTCTGCACATAGCAGCCTCTTCAATTCTTCCAAAGGTTCCTCAGAACTGAAAATATTATGTCTAAGCCACTATTTTTAAAGGCTGGTTCCATTTTCATCCAGAAGTGAAAACTGGACCATTGCCTTTTGAATAAGGCCCCACCTTGTGTTCTGACCAATATTGATGCCTCTGTCATCACAACAAAACCCATATTATCTAATCACTATTGCACTACTATTATCAGAGTTTGTTGTACGCAAATTAATTGTTGCGTTTCCCACATTGAACTGGATGCACAGCGTTTTGGGTTATCCAATGGTCATGGAATGGATTTTTATTGATAGGACTTCTTCTGGAAGCACTGCAATTCTTCTACAGTGCTGGTGTTCAAATAATGATGTTAATGGTGTGGAAATGTGGCCCCTTTAAGGGGCAATCCTTTGTAGGCCAAGTGATTGGGTCAGATCCAATGGAGGGGTTGTGAGAGAAGTCAGGCCAATCGAGAACATCCTGGACAGGGTGAACCTGCTGGGGGAACCATCTGTATCTATTGTTCTGTCAGACCCTCGTCTTGTATATATATATATATTAGCTAATAAGTCATTTTTTGTTGGAGTCATAACAAGTTGCCTCCACATTTACTACTGTAGGAAATAAATAGATATTGACAGAGAGATCATAGTTCCCTAATCTCACACATCCTGTCACTGCTGCCAGACAGAATGGAGAAATTGATGCTCAGGCCAAACTCCACTCACTGCAGCAGGACCAGAGAATCTGTAATAAGTCTTCAGAGCAGAAGTCCCTTCATCAAAATCCCTTTATGTACAAACTAACGGCAGTACCTAGAGTGCTAATAGTTAAGGGTCTATCTCCTGTCAAAGGAATTGACACTCCTGGTTAAGTACAAGGCAAAGACTTCCTGATTGGCCATTAATTGGATCCTTAATCTGGGAGTTCATGCTCCGATAGGCCAACCTCAATGGCCTGGCTGAAGTCATTACAGAATCTCAACTATGGGCAAGATCAGAGAATTCTGGCCTGAGATAATAATGCGATAATGATACATGTCCAAATCAACAACGTGTGTTGATGAAGAGAAGCTTGGCAATGATGATGATACCGCTCTTGACCTTTTCCGTGATGTAGGTTTCAGGGCTGTGAAGATAGAATCAAAGTAACCTTACTGAGTTACTGCGGTGCATCCTAAAAATGGCACCTGCTGCAGTTACAATGCACTGGTTATACGGAAAGTCGATATGAGTCTTATTTAACACAATTAACTCTCACCCAACAGCTTCCAGACCACATAGAGAAAATTAGTAGTTAGGAAATTATGCATGCACGTGGCATGATTTCTCTGTGAACGCCCCTGACAGATGAGGCTTTGTCCAGCAATGTGTTTTTAGAAAACATACATTTAATCGCCCTAAATAGGAAAATATTGCATGCTTAATGAATAGAAAATATCACAAAAATAGTTAATGTAAACAAACATGATATCCTTCTGTTCATTTCAGTCTTCATTGATTTTTATTTTAAATATACTTATTTAAAAGTGAGTGCTGATATTAATGACATTGTTTACTGATTTGGAAGAGTTACTTAGCCTGTCAGCGTGGAGCAGCCTAATTAATACACATAACCAAAGCATTACAAAATGAATGATTGTATCTCTACTGCTGTTAATTATATTCCCTTGTGTTGTTGGCTCTGTAATTCTTAGCCAGTGATGCTATCAGTAGTCCCAAGCAATCAGCTTTTATAATATAAACAAATAAACAAATTTAATGATGACTGCCTTTGTAACTTAGTTTTATAGAGATGGTGAGATTGACAGGAACTTCTAACAACCTTTATTTGAAACATGTCCATCAAAAAAATGAGGAAAGTACTATTTCCTTAATTTCCTATTAAGGAAATTAAACATTAGGTTAGAACTTTGTGTATTATTTCAGCAAATTTGTATAGTCTGGTAGTTTCATTTTGGTTATAGTGCATTCCACAAAATACTCAACATATGTACTAGCTTAATATCTGTGCTTTTAATGACCTGCACAATTTCTATGACAATTAATGGAACTAGTTTCATTCTGAAATAGGAAACACAACTTCCAATAATCCATAAATCTTTACCACTGCCTGATAAAACAATAAAACAACCAACACTGAAATCAAATTTCTCCATCAAAGACATTAATCCGTTTCAGTTGTGACATATAAATGTATAATTTTCATGACTTACACAAACAATTTGTTAGTAAAATGATTAAATGAATGCATTATGAGTACTAATGTTTGTCCGGTTGAATGAAAAATGAAATAAATAAATCACTAAATTCCTCCCAATGTCGGGGACATTCTCCAAGATAATCTCAATTTAAATACTGAATTAACGTGGAGACCAACCAGATTGCTTAGATGAGGAAAAGACCAACACATTTGCAAACCTCTTCCCCAACAAAACCCCAATTACAGTGTTAAAATTGAAAACTTTCACCACAAGCCATTTCAGAAATGCTTTTGCTTTCTTTGCCTGAATGCTCACACATTTCATTACACAGCTGTGGGGCCTTCAGTATGCTATATAAAAAAAAACTTCCATATCCTTTAGGGTTGAATGTCTGTATGGGTAAGATAATGAAGAATTATGGGATCTATGAATCCACAGCCCAATAGTTTGCCTGATATTTAATTACCTGTCAGAGATTGTGGCAGTTGTAACAATAAAATATGTCATTGATTGCAATGCTCTTTATACACACACACATATACAGAAAACTAACCAAAGCATTCTGTTGAAAATTATCCTCATTTTTAAAGGTTTATAGAAATGCAAACACTTTAACTAAAAGCATCAGTAGCTCTGACATGTTGCGCTCTCAAAACATTGATAAATTTACTATTAATGAATAGTCTTCACTGGCTTATCTCAAGGATAGTCAGGTCATCAGTTGTCTGCATGTTATATTTTTGTCCATTACAATGAGGCAAATATGAAACAAACGCTTGAACAGAAGAATCACAATTATCAAGGCCATTTGAGGCTGCAAGGCGCTTCCTAACTGTGAACTGTCCCAGTTCTGAAATTCCAGTACATGCAACAGGGGATGCTGATATTAATAAAATACAATTATTTTCAGATTGTGGCAGCCAATAAAAAAAGATATTGTGCATTTTTGAAAGGATTACGTGGAGTTGAAAAACACAGCTCGTTACACAAAACAGCAGCTTCGATAAAGATGTGTTTACAATTCTGAGAGCCATAATTTTGCAGTCATTCTGCAACTTTAATCTTAGAACACATGAAGTCATAGAGATTACAGCACATCAGAAGTCTATTCAGTCCATCATGTCTGTGTTGACATTAATTCTTCAACTGATGCTGCGTATTTTCATTCCATACATCACATCAGTTTTTATTTTCTCATTTCAAATGCCTATTCAATGCAATTTTAAAGGATGCTGCAGCTCAGGATTTTCTGTTGCCGCTCATAATGATGCCTGCCAACGTCAGGGTTGGAATATCATCAAACCGCTCAACCCTGAGGTCAACAGACCTTTCTATGGTCTGTCCCTCACCCACTACAATTCCCATGGTGGGTGGAAAGGGAAAATTTGCCCACAGTCTCTGTCTTAATAGCAATTTGTGGTGAAATATTCAATGCTTTAGTGATTCTGAAAAAAAAAACATGGGCCCAGTTTTACACCCCAAAAGAAAGGTCCTCCCATTTTGTGTAAGCGAGATCGGAGGCAGAGATTGTTTCACGCAAAGGCAATTTTTGGAGACCCTTAAATCATAACCTGCCTCCACTGAAGTGGGGTTTTGGTTGATCTAGAGTGTGAAACCCAGTGTGCAGATTGGATCAGGTATGGTATGAACTGGTGTTCAGCTGTTGTGAACTGTGTGGATTCGTTCAAGTAGACAGGGTACCGCTTTGGGGAGTTAAGGTACCCCTTTGGATCTGATCCTAGAACACTTTTGGGGGACGTAAGGTGCCCTTTGGTAGCAGTCAGTTACTTTTTGGGATAGTTCAAGTGCGCTTTGAAATTCATAAGTGTGTAAAAAAACTACATGAATGCATTACTGTCAACCTCATTGAAATGGTCAATAGACCTGTCAACATTGTCTGTCAAAAGTACTGTCAAAAGAGCCTGCCAAGCTATTTAGGCATTAAAAAAAACTGTAAAGTTAAAAAAAATGATTACTTAATATTTCACTCTGTTGTCATAAGCCTGAGGGTTTCGTTTATGGTTTATGGTTTAGTGCTGTATGAATGATTTCATAGCCATACATTACCACAGTAGGGTGCTTGCTATTTCAGTTTGATTGATAGCTACAAGTGGTCATGAACTCTTTGAAGTGGAATTATGAATTCAATGCTTGTGTTCTCAGGCATTATGTACTTAAATGAAATGTTAATTATTAGAAATATTTATTTAGTTGAATGAATGTAAATGCGGGTTTTTTTTTAATATGGGTTTCTTTTTTTATATGACGACATCTGCCAATAGACACTTAGAACTTTATCCTGGAGAACTTTATTTTGTCTCATTCCTGTACGGGACCTGAGGTCTGCCCATGGTAGAATCAAGCTGAGTTGACATTGTAGATGGAAGGGCAGTGGTTGGAGAGTTTTAGGTTGGTGATAAGTTGGCAATAAAGGACCATGGGGTTGGTCGGAAGGGCATAGGTTGGTATTGGAGCTTTACAGGGCCACAAGGTTGGAGGACAGTGTGTGAAGCATTTTGGGATTGAGGTGGTCTGCGCTGGCATGAGTGCAAAATGTGAGGAATGAGGTGTGAAGGTTGGAAGGATGTTTGAAGTCTTGATTTTTATCGTTTAGCTTTGGAAACAGTATCTGACACCCCACGCAGGTTTTCTGCCCAGCCTCCTTCCACATCCAGCATCCGTCTCAGTTTGTCCACTAGATTCCTACACCTGCTCAAATCCACAAGCAGCCACCCATCCAATCGAAAATCTGACTTCCTGGCAACCATTTTAAAGGTCAGTTTGCAGTGCCGGGAATCCTCCCCTCTCTGTGCATCTGATCTGAGAATGAAAATCTGGGCCATAACCTGCCTCCCTGCAACCAGTTTGACTATAGTAAAACCTCACAAGTCTTCCTGAATTTTGGCATCCTCAATTAAATTATTCGCATGAATTTATTTGTTCCAAAGACAAAAGCTTTTATTTGAAACCCTTTTTTGGTAACTATACAATCACTGTCCTTGCATCATTCTACTGAGCCTTTGCTGCACTCTTCCTATCTTTCTCCCTTTTTTATCCATAACTATCTTTCTATAATGGGATGGTTCAAACCGGGGGCAGCTGAAACTATGGATTGCACGATATGATTGTCTTTTTCTCACATTTGATGTCCTTCGCATAAACCTAGAATCTAATCTGTCTTTTCATGGCCGATTCCCACTTTCAAAGGTCTCAGGCTATCAAACACTATTCCGACAGACCATTTCTCAAAACATTGATTCTTCAATTTACTTGGTAACAAAGGAAAATAATGTAACATTTCTCTCTTACCTCTGCTTCCACAATAATCAAGAAAATGCCCAGAACAGCAATCGTTCTCACCATTGTACAATGTCTCATTATTTATAACAGGTGACACTTCCTTGGTTACAGCAACGTTTCTTTATGCACTGCAGCCAGATCCTGGAAAAAATGTTGTTCACTTCCTATTTTGTCACAATCACCTCGACATCCCTTGATTACCCATGGGTGAAAGGTTTCTTCCCTAATCTCATTTACTTCTTGCAAGGCAATGTCAGGATCCAGCTGGAACACACTCTCTGAACCCTCCATATCTTTCTGCAACATCTCTACCATAGGCACAAAAAAACAGTTCAATTTTTAGCTGCTACAGGCCATTAAGAGTGCCCTCCACTTGTCTGGATGAGTAAAGCTCTAACAATACTCAAGAAGCTTGACAACATCCAGGATAAAGCAACTGTTTGATTGCTACCCCTTCCACCAACACTGAATTCCTCTACCACCAACAATAGTGACAGCCGTGTATGTGTCATCCACAAGATACACTGCAGAAACTCAAAGATTCTTAGACAGCACCTCCTAACACCACAACCACTAACATCTAGAAGGACAAGAGCAGCAGATACCTGGGATCATTCAACTCACTCATCATCCTGCCTTGAAAATATATTGTCGTTCCTTAACTGTCACTGGGTCAAATAACTAGGATTCCTTCCCTAACAGCACTGTGGGTATACTTACTCCTCAGGGATTGCAGCGATTCAAGAAGACAGTTCACCCCCACCTTCTCAAGGGCAACCAGGAACGGGCAATAAATGCTGATCTAGCCAGCAACTCTCATATCCCATAAACAAAACTGAAAAAAAAAGAAATTGCGACTGTTCTCAGTTGTCAACTTTCTAATCAATGAATAGCAAATGGGAAGTGAAGCAGATGAATCAATTGAGAAATTGAAATGTCTCTGCGTGGCCATTGCTCCTCTCCCAATCACCTCCCACTGGTTTCACCCTGAAACTCTAAAAAATAACTTAATTGCGTCTAATGCAATATTTAGTCATCTCAATTCAATTTGTTTTTGTCCCTATAAACTTCAATTACATTGCTAACTATATTCTTTTATAGAAGGAGTTAATCACAAGCCACTAATTGCTTTCCTATGATTTCACATAGCCATTATTCTTTGGGAGAAAGAAAATAAAGGCTTTTTAGTTTTAGCTGCTGCCTGTCCATGAGTCAGTATGGTATCACATTCAAGCCTGAAAAGAGTTTCTGATCACATATCCCACTCTGTCAACAAGAGTGTCTATTTCCACATCAGATACCTTGCTCATCTCCACCCCGTCTCAGCTTGCTTGCTGGTGAAACCTTCATCTTTGTTTTTGTTACTTTTCAACACAGCTGTTCCATTGAACTGCTCATGGCCTCCCAATTACAATCCTCAGTAAACTTGGTTTATCCAAAACACTGCTTCTATATCCTCACATTATATATCATATCTGTGCTCACTAATCTACACCAGATCCCAGTCTGGCTGTACCTCAGTCCTTTAAATTCTCAGTGTCTTCACATTCTCCCATGCCTTGCCCTGGCTTATTTCTGCAACATCTTCTGGCCCAACAAGATCTCTCTGTCCGTCCTATTCCGACCTCCTGAACATCCCCAATTTAAACTTCTATGTCACTATCTACAGTTGCCTAAGCCCCAGGTTCTCAAATTCCCCTCTTCACGTTCCAGTTCACTACCTCACCTGCCTCCTTTAAGAAACTCCAGGTTTATGTAAAACACTCCTTTGAAGAGCTGATGCAGACATGATGAGCTGAATAGCTTTCTTTTGCACTGTAAGGATTCTATGATTTAGGGATTCTGCCAAAATTATGAAGACAACTCAGTGAAAACTGTGTTAAAATTCCAGGCACTTGAATTAGCATGTTTTATTTTTGTGTTAGCAATCCAAACTAAATGGCTTTTTCTTTACCTCTCACTCCTAAAAAGGCATTATTCTGATATCAGTCTGCATTCTTTCAGCAATAACATGTTCAGCTCCACAAATTTCACTTCAGAACATACAACCTTATGCATCAGTCATCCATGTTACTCCACAACTGCCTGCAGCAAATCTGTAACAGATGAGCATACTTCATGCTTAATTTCATAGAGTTATGAAATGCCTACAGCTAAGAATGGTATAAGGCCCATTCGTGGACATACAGAGGGTTGAATCATGGTATATGGTTATCCCATGCCTGATGGAAGAAGCGAGCAAACTTGTGCCACTTGCTCATCTCCATGGTTGCAGCATGTATCTCACTACTAAACGAGCTGTTGAGTAATTACACGGTCAATCGGGGCCGAAATCTGTACGAGGCAAGTGCCAATTAAGGTTAGCCCGCACTTGTTAAAGCCGACCTACATCTCTTAAAGACGAGCTACATTCTGGCTGTTGCCAGGGCTGAAAGTGACTGTGAAAGAATTTCTTAACAGAAAGTAATAAGGGGGCAGCTGGCCAAAAAAGAAGATTTTGCATGTTCTCAGGTGCTGGGGGCCTCAATGCAAGAGGTGGGAAGGAACAGGAAATGTTCTTCTTTCTTCGGGGAAGCTGGATACTCTGCACAAATGTACATAGAAGGGAATGGATAGCACAATGATCCATCTCAGAGGACTGAGATTCAGTGCCTGACCTCACACGAGTCATCAAGCCATCTTCAAACACCATCTCCTACCAATCACATGATGCATCATAATCATCCAGCAGTAAGGATATTCTAATAGCAATCAATAAAAGAGCTAACTTCACAGAGTAAATCAAAGTAAAGGTTTAATAAAACAACTTCATTACGCCACCACTTGGGCTGTCCACAATGCCCACCTACTTCCTATTTATACCAGATCAGTTGACCAACGCATCATTTTGCCATTGGTTACATTGTCTACCTGGTCAGCTGACCCTCACAGCATGTCCCCATTGGTTACATTATGACACACCACACCCATCAACAATCTCGAACAATCAGGACTGATGCCTGACATTCATGTGCTCTACCTCAACCTCACATGTACCATTGCTGCAAGACCTCCAACTCACAGCTTCCATATACTTCCAACTATGTCACCCAAATGCATTGCAACATGCTCACTGACACACTTTCCATTTTTTTGCAGGACAATTTGGCACATTATAAGAAGCATCAGCAAAGAACTGACATGGACAGGTACACTTGCATGTCCTCAAGCCCTTAGAGGAAATGATGCTCCAGGTTAACAGTTTGGTCATCACTTTGGCTGGTGTCGCTGAAGTCGCCAACCTTATGGTGTCATGTTCCTGTCTTATACATTCTCAAATCGTATTTCATTCTCATCCTGCTCTTTTCAACAAAGTACACATTGTGACTGGTTTGACTGCAGACTTCTTGTTTTCTACGCAGCCCCACCCTTCCCTTATTCTAAGCTTTTCCTTATGCATTCATACTTTCAGAAACTTAGATCTGTCACCTAAGAAGGGAGAGGTGATGGACGCACCTCTGAGGATGAAGCACCAACATTTGATGTGACACTTACAGCTACTGGATCTGTAGAGATGCTGGTTCACTAGTTTGGGAAAACACAAGTGCCATAATCTTACATTCTTGCCCCATCAGCCAATGGGTGGGATGAGCCAGTAAGATTGAGCACGCACCGGAAATCAGGTTTGTGCCCAATTTCTCACCCCTCATAGAATCGCTATAGAAGTGGGGATTAGATCACAAAGGCCTGCAGTAGCAAGGGAGGCAGTGACAGTGAATGCATGTGTAATTGTGCCCTCTTCTGCTATCTATCAGCTTTTTAGCCCCACTCCATTCTCCCTGATGGTGACGAACACATTTGGCCCCTTTTCTTTGAATCAGCTAAGATTCAATTTTGTAGTCACCCAAAAGAAGGCACAAATTTTTCTGTTTTTTTATGCCCATTTGGCACTTAGAATTTTTTTTTTGGTAAGATCACCCCCAACTTGTTTATTTACTGGTAAAGATGATACAAAGATTTCAATCTTGTGCAATCAACTCCCGCAATGACTCTAATTCCAGTAGCCCATACTTACCAGGGTGCTCCTCCACCTTGCCTCTTGGTTGGTTCCCTGGGCCACGCAACCCTGACTCTGCAGGTTGATTCTCAAAGGGATAATCACCACAGGTTCAGATACTGGAAATGCACATAACTGAGAGAGTAGTGCAGAGCTGGGAAACACGCAGTAAGTTACCGGATATGAGTGAGCTGCAGAAAGACCAGGAGAAGAGAATAGCACATGTGCCATCTTCTGTGAGGGTGAAACCACAGACATGTTCTGCTCCAGAAGAATTAGGTAAATGATAGGGCAGTATACAGGAAGAGGCTAATGAGCCTTTGCATTGGAAGGCCTGTTAGTGATGCAGGGTCAAGGAACATATGGAGGTGTCCAGCTTCAACTTGGTACAGGGCCTCGAATAGCACGAAGTGCGAAAGAGCACTGCCCTAGGAGGACTGGCAGTGGCTCAGTGGTGCACAGACCTGCTGCCTTCTTTCAGACGATAGCTCTCAAAAGAAGACTCCTACTACTGCACCTGCTGATGCCTCTCAGCAGGTACAGTCATGGGAGCCAGTCAGTGCAGAACACAACAAGTCACGTCGAGGTGATACAATTTGGAACTGGGCCTTTAAGGCCCAGAGCTGCTTGAGGATGCTCCCACCACCCTCCCCACCACGCCTCCACCCTGGCCATGCTGCAGCCATTGGAGTAGCATTGCAGAAGCTAGACAAGATCACCTGCAGGACAGGCACTAAGAGAAAAAATAATAGTGAATAGGTGAGTATTGTATGTATTATTGGAATTGTTTTTGGACAAGGATGGTATAGAATAGTTGATTTGTGCTATCCTTTATTGAAGGATTTTGTCCAAGCATCTTGTGACATCAGAAAGGAATGTAAAGGTGGGGAGATGTGGGACAATGGAGACCTGGGAATATTTTTTGAGAGTCTGGTAAGATTCTCACTGTCAGTTTGGAGCACTGACTGTCCAAGATTGCAGAAGAGATTTAAGATGATGTTGTCAGGGCTCAAGAGACTGAATTTTCAAGAGAAATTGAACAGACTAAGGTTTTATTCCTTGCAGCATAGATGACTGAGGAGTGGTCTTATTGGGATGTATAAGATCATGAAAGCCATGGATAGGATAAAATTCACACTTCTTTTTTCCAGGGTTGGGGAATCGAGAACTAGGTTCAAGTTGAGCAGGGAATGAATTAATAGGAACCCAAGCAGCAACTTTAATAAAAAGAGGATGATATGTGTGTGGAATGAGCTGCTGGAAGAAGGTTGAGGCAGGGACATTGACAACATTTAAAAAGTATTTGGACAGATACATGAATAGAAAAGGTTTAGAGGGATATGGGCCAAATGGGGTTAGCTTAGATGCATATTTTGGTCAGCATGGACCAGTTTGGGCCTGTCTCCATGCCGTAGATTCTATTAATGCCTTCTTGTCTTCCTCTTCCTGATGTGATCTCCACATGCCTGGTGCAAAAGGCAATGACCTCATAATTATCAGGTTGCAAAACTACATCAGACCACCACGAATCTTGTGTTGTGTTGTTGCTTTTCAACATTATTTATGGAAAATAAAACTACCAAGGAAGAAGTGCTAGAAGTTAAAAATAAGTATTCCAATTAATTTGCAATAAAACACACTATTTACTGTCTGATTGCAATAAATAATGGATACGGTGAAGTTAATTTTAGTATGGGAAGTTTCAAGCTGTGTGGCGATGTTCTGTCTACTAAAATAACTGACAAGAAAATGTTCTGAGTCTATATAAAGCCCTTTGTCCAGTCATTGAAATTAGGACAATTACCAGACCTAGATCATGGACTGGCTTCAAGAACAGAACAGCAGCAATATAATAACAACTAGATCTTAGAAGCAACATGTTCTAACAGGAACTATGAAATATTTAAAAGGAAAATATGCTGTTTTAAAGCCTTAGGAATGGCACGGTGGCACAGTGGTTAGCACTGCTGCCTCACAATGCCAGGGATCCTGGTTCAATTTTGGCCTTCTGTGATTGGGAGTTTGCACATTCTCTCTATGACTGTGTAGATTTCCTCCAGATGCTCCGGTTTTCCTCCCACTGTCCAAACGTGTAAGTTAGGTGGATTGGCCATGCCAAATTGCCCCTTAGTATCTCAAATCATAAAATTGTAGAATTATAGAATCCGTACAGTGCAGAAGGAAGCCATTCAGCCTATCAAGCCTACAACAACCATAATCTCACCCAAGTCCTATCCCCATGTATTTACCCTGCTAGTTCCCGAGCATTAAGGGGTAATTTTGCATGATCAATCCACAAACCCACACATCTTTGGTAGGTCAGCTGCATTAGCTATGGTAAACGTATGGGATTGAGGGGATAGGTTGGGGGAAAGGGCCTGTGTAAGGTACTCTGTCAGTAAAAGTTAGGGCAGACTTGATGGGCCAAATAGCCTCCTTCTGCACTGTCATGATTCTATAATTCTATGATTCATAAGAAACACAATAGGAAGAAGACTTACATTTATAAATTGCCCTTCACAGCTAAGGATGCCCCAAAGCTCTTTAATCAATCCTAAATTGTTAAAGTCTTCTAAGTGGCATTACTAAAGGTCTCATAAATCATACCTAAATTGTATTGTTACATACGAATGTCGTTTTTATATGATCTTTCTAGTTTATTTTTTATAATTGATGTAATATCTTTTCATATTTCCAATACTGCCCTTATTAAGTCCATTGCCGGCAAAGATTACGATATTGTAATCAAATTATCTGAAAATCCAAATGGAAATGATATTCAAGAATGTTTATCATAGATATCATAGGATCTCTACAGAGCAGAAGGAGACCATTTGACCCATCGAGTCTGCACTGACCACAATCTGGCGCAGACCCTATTCGTGAAACCCCACACGTTTCCCCTGTTAATTCCCTAACACTAAGGATCACTTTAGCACAGCCAAACAACCGAACCTGCACATCTTTGAACTGTGGGAGATAACTAGTGCCCCTGGAGGAACCCCACACAGACACTGGGAGAATATGCAAACTCCACATAGATAGTGACCCAAGGCTGGAATTGAACTCGATTCCCTGGTGCTGTGAGAGCAGCAGCGTTAACCACTGTGCCACCCAAGTTAAATGCTTGGTTATTTTCAACCTTTCTTACTCCAGACGCTTTTCATCCGTGCCATTTCTAATCATTCTCGTAGGTGAGCTGCTCTTAATAGCGTCTACTTTGAGCCTTGATGTCAAGGAAAGTCTTTTGGCAACTTGCCCGTGATAATGAACAAAAAGACCGTTCCATTAATTTAGCCACAGGAAGCATTGTACATTTCCTCGAAATCCTTCCAGTCTAAGGTATCAGAACCTCAGATAGCGTGCAGATTTGATCAGTGTGGACCCAAGCAGAAGTGGGGCAGTGAACTATTTGTGTCCACTCAGGATCATGATGGGTGACCCAGGCATAATTTCCAGAGTCAACTACATTATAACATTTCAGTCCGACTCGGGGTATCAGAAATGACAGATTTTCAGAGTGCCTGTTGAGGGAATGTGTAACAACATGTTGTTGCATGATTCAAGGGCCTGCAGTGGTTTAAAGGGACACTTCTAATCAGTTCTGCTGTAGCAAACAAAGCTTGGAGCAGAAAGCAGAGATGTCAGCCCTGCAAGAAAATCAAAAGCCTTCTATTTGCTGATAGAAGTGCCACTGGATGAAATGAAACGGAGAAAAGAGACCCATGGGGGGCCAGGACAAGCTGCCCAGTAAATTCTAATAAAGTGATCAAGATAGTTCAAAACTGAACTACTTCATACAGGACCAGGTAACAAAGGGTTAAGTCTCTTGCCTGCCAATTGGTAAGACCTTCCATCACTCAAGCTAATCACACTCGTCTTTTCCTTGTACTGTAATTGCATATAAACTTGTAAATCTCTAACTCCCTGCAGTTTGGCTGAAATGTCTGTAGCCAGAAACATTCAATCTACCCTCTCTCCAATAATTCTACCTGATCAGTCAAGAGATTCTAGCATTTTCCTTTTTTATTGCAGAATTCCTGCATCTGCAGTATTTTACTTTTAGTTCTAAGAACCTCATCAGGTTCAGCAAGGTAATGAGAGCCTTGGTAACACTTCTCAACATCAGACTCTTCACCTGCATTTTTAAACCCCCTTAAACATTTTCGAAAGGACAGCAACTGTTGAACTTTGGCACCGTTATCAAACGTGCTATGTTGATACGGACATCTGGGTTTCACTGCCTGTGTAATTTGGTTCCCATTTCACTGTTGTTCAAGGGAAAGACAACTCATGGGGATGTCAATCATGGGCGGAACTCTCCCAAAAGAATTCCCAAGTGTCATGGCCTTAAGAAAACAGGAGTGATCCACTTTAGTTTCAGACATGCTCCGTGCCACATTCCTCCCCACACAGTCACTTTTTTGGAGTTAGGAGTTCCATGCTGGTGTTGGATGGGAGGGGTCTAAAGACTCTGTTGAACCCAGCTTCAGCATGATCGGATGCTGTTTCACAAGGACACCACGATCTTGCAGTGCACTGGAATATCCCCTCCATGCCACCATAGATATCAAGCACCCCATCACTGCATGTTACCCCAGGTCACTCCCTCCCCGACACAGGTTGCTAGCACCAGGGCTCTTCTGATGGGTCCCCAACATGCCTCCCATCAAGATCCCAACATAATGCCCCCGCTATCAGACACCACCCTCTGCATAGATCCCAGTCAGACATCTGCCCCCACACAGTCCTGCTCAAGCCTCAGCGCCTTGGCATTGCTCCAGCACATTGGCCAAATGACACTATTGGGCTGCAGGCGGACACGGCCAGTGTGCCAGGCAGTCAGTACCCCGGCCATCTGGGGCCCCGGGCCCATCAGCGTGACCGTCAAGCCAGTTCTCCACTGGAGGAGACCAGTAGTGATTCTCGCTGTTCTCATGCTGTCCTCAAAGACCAGAGAATTCTCTGCGCTGAGATTTTATCAGGCCATGCATATGTAAAAGATACTTTAAATATGCTAATCACAGCATGATCTTAGTTCGCGCCATTAGAAAAAGGCCAGGAGGATCGCAAACCGAATCTCCCCAAACCCCCATAGTTTAATGGCACCAAGCTTAACTCTGAATCAGAAGGTCAAGTAAAAACACTTGCTGGGGGGTGATGCATTATTGCGAACAGCACCTTTTTGAATGAGAATTTAAATCCAGGTCCCGTACACTCTCTCATATAAGTAAAAAACTGGGTGAGCTTTGCAGCTCTTCACCAAATAATTCCAAATGTGTTTTACATCCACCAGAGGGAACTGACAAGTCCTCAGTAAGAATCTGAAATATTGGACCTCTCAAAGTGCAGTACTCCCTCCATACCCCATGAAAAGTGACACCTCTGTGAAAGGAAGGGTTGAGCTATATAGAGTTTTGTTAATGCAACGTTCAACTATGAAAGACATAGTAAGAAGTCTCCCAACACCAGGTTAAATTTGTTTTATTTGATAATAAACTCACAAGCTTTCGGGGTTTGCCCCTTCGTCAGGTGAATGGAGAGTTCTGGCCTCAGACACAGCATATAACAGCACAGACAGTTTACAGATTACTGATTAGAATATCATGACAACTGTGGAAGTCCAGAGAAACTCTCATGTACACCGTTGGCATGAATGTTGCTTAGAAACTTAAGAACTGGAGTAGACCATTCATCACCTCAAATCTGTTATCTTATTCAAGCTTGGACGTGGTTGAACTGTAGATAACTCCATTTACCTGTCTGATTCCTAATTTTGCCAAATTAAATCCCATCAACCTGCGTTTTGAAAATTTTCATTTGACCCAAGCCGGAATTTTACTGGCAGGCCCACCCTGGAATCTGGTGGGTGAGGCTCGCAGAACAGATCTCTCTGTTGGCTTTGGGCAAGATTTTATAACCCTCACCCCAACAAGATCGCAAGATTCTGGCCCCCATCTCAACAAATCTTACAGCAACAAATTGCACACTTCAACTCCTCCCCTTTAACCTGTGAACCATATTCACAACAAAAAAAAACACTGGGGCTAGCAAGAAGAACAACATCGCTGGAAGGCGGGCAGAGATTTTCAGGCCAGATTCACAACAATTGATTTGTCGAAGCAGAGAATAAAAATTGTAAATAGTTATTTATCCTATATATACATACACACACATATGTATACACACACACACATATATATATATATATATACACACACACATATACATATATATATACACACACACATATACATATATATATACACACACACATATACATATATATATACACACACACATATACATATATATATACACACACACACATATACATATATATATACACACACACACATATACATATATATATACACACACACACATATACATATATATATACACACACACATATACATATATATATATACACACACACACATATACATATACACACACATTAATATAAATATATATCTGGTTAGACTGCTGTAAACAAGGAACTGGTTTACAACAGGGCCAGGCAACAAGCCACTCCATTGCCTTTTCTCAACTCTGCAGTTTTCTGTGACTCAGTGCTTTTGATAAGCTCTTCATCTGGAAATAATTCTGTTTGAGTTTAGAATACAATCGCATCTATCTATATAACCTTGAGCCTACTGTGCATTTATCTAGTCATGCCTTTCAAAGAAGTTAAATCAGAAATCAAACACTTCTCAAGTGTCATTCTTGTGTACGTGTAGAACAAAAATTGATGCAAATGAATTAAGAACGATTAGTTGCAGTCAGTAGTGCCAACAGCTTAGAAGGAAAAAATAGTAAAAAATTGGAAATGTGAATACTGATCCGTACTCAACTTGTATAGCTTAAAATGGAACACCAGTAAAAACAGGGAAATGGGAGTACTGATCTGAACTGGACTGGTATATCTCAAAATGGAACATCAGTAAAAACAAGGAAAAAATAAATACTGGTTTGAATTGATTTTTTTCCCCACTGGAGCGCACAAGTAAGCAGCAGAAAACTAAAAGATTGTATTGCTGTTTTGTTTTCTTTAAACTTAAGCTGGACAGTAAAAGCCACAAACCTATTAAATTGTTTAAACGATTCTGTGAAACTGATTTATGCAAACATCTTAAATTTTTTAAGCTGCTTGTATCAGTTATGTAACAAAAAAAGTACTGTATCACAGTAAACGATTGAAGATCATAGAATCCCTAAGTATAGAAGGAGGCCATTTGGCCCATCAAGTCTGCACCAATAACAATCCCATCCAGGCACTATCTCCATAACCCCACGTATTAACACTGCTAATTTAGCCTGACATGAAGGGGCAATTTAGCATAGCCAATCAACATAAACCGCATATCTTTGGACTGTGGGAGTAGGCCAGAGCACCCAGAAGAAACCAAAGCAGACACAGGGAAAACATGCACACTTCAGACAGACAGTGACCCAAGGCTGGATTAATGTTAAGTTTTGCTCATTGTTTGGTGATATTTCAGTGCTTAAATTATATAGCTTGGAGACTGCACTGAAGTCAGAGAATATGATTTTCCAAACCAGCATTTTTTAAGGTGGTCTCTAGTTATTCATAGAATTCCTACAATGCAGAAAGAGGCCATTTGGCCCTTTAAGTGTGCACCAACTCTCAGAAAGAGCATCTTACTTAAGCCCATCTCCCCTCCGTCCTATCCCCATGACCCCACGCATTTGCCATGGCTAATGCACCCAATCTGCATATCTTGGGCTGTGGCAGAAAACCCACACAGACAAAGGGAGAACATGACAACTCCAATACAGACAATCACCCAAAGGCTGGAATTGAACTGGGTTCCTAGTGCCGTGAGGCAGTAATGCTAACCACTGTACCACCTTGTTGCCTTATTGGCAAATTAGTTTCTCACCAAATAAAAAATTTGGGAGTAATTTATTGGTCAGGTTTTGGAGGAAGACACTGTGGCAGGAATGCGCTCCACGAACAATGGTTTTATCCATAGAGAGGTCCACTCTGCAACTGAAAGTGCAGCCAGGGTGGCATGGATGGAAGTTGCAGGGTATGCTTGGGCCAAAGCTGGAAGAAGAATGAAGGAGAAATGTGCAGAAATGCTAACATAAAGATAAAGCCATGCTCAGTGGTTCAGTATATTGTCCTGCCAAGCTTTGTTTCTTACTGTAAACTCAGTGCAGCATTTTAGGTAGGAATTCATTAGCGAAAGATGAATGGTTGGTCCAGTTGGGGGCAGCAGTGGGAGAGAGTATTCACTGACATGCTGCTGATCAACTTCCCATCCAAGCATGAGATCAGCAGGAATCTCGAGGTAAGTGTTTAGACAAAAGGGATGGGGAAATGGGGTCTCATCCCTTTTCTTACAATTCCCTGGTTTCAAAGTGTTTCAAAGCGTGCATGTAAGCAATTAGGCTTTTTTACTCTTGAGCCCCAGGCCAATGGCATTCCCCAGTTGGAGAAGGAAGCTGAGTGAACCAACACAATTGTACTTTGACTGGGACTTTCAATGAAGAACAAACAGCTAGACTTTAAAATATCTCAGCAGAAGGATATTTCAATTTTTTAAATCATTCTTGGGATGTGGACCTTGTTGGCATTGCCAGTATTGTACATCCTTAATTGCCCTTGAGAAGGGGGTTCTGAGTTGCCTTCTTCAATCACTACAGTCCATCTGTAGTAGGAATACTCTCAGTGCTGTCAGGAAAGAAATTCTAGGATTTTAACTGAGCAACAATGAAAGAAGAGTGATATAGTTCCAAATCAGGATGGTGTGGGACTTGGAAGAGAATGTGTAGGTGGTGCTGTCTCCATGCATTTGCTGCTCTTGTCCTTCTAAGTGGTGGGGATCGTGGTCTTAGAAGGTGCTGTCAAAGAAGCCTTGGTGAGTGGCTAAAATTCATGCTACAGATTGTACGCACTGCTGCCACTATGCATTGACGGTGGACAGAATATCAAATGTAGTAGATGGGGCACCAATCAAATTGGCTGCTTTGTCCTAGATAGTGCCAAACTTTTTGAGTGTTGATAGAACTGCACTCATCCAGGCAAGTAGAGAGAGTATGCCATCAAACACCTGACTTGTGGCTTGTAGATGGATACAAACTTTTAAGAGTCAGGAGGTGACTTATTCATTTCAGAATTCCCAGCCTCTGACCTGCTCTTGTAGTCTCAGTAATTACATGGCTAATCGAGTTCAGTTTCTGGTCAATAGTAATAGTAAATATTGATTGTGGGTGCTTCGGTGATGGTAGTGCCATTGAATGGCAAAGGGAAATAGTTAGATTTTGGCTGGTTAGAAATGGTCATCACCTGACACCTGTATGGCATATGTGTTACTTGCTACTTATCAGCCCAAGCTTGAATATTGTCTCAGTGTTACTGTCTTTGAATATGGACTGCTTCAGTGTCTGAGCATTTACAAATGGTACTGAATATTGTCCCAAAATCCACAAACATCCCCACTCTTGACCTTATGTCGGACTTCATTGATGAAACAACTGAAAATGGTTCAGCCCAGGACATTTCTCTGAGGAATTCCTGCAGTGATGTCCCAAGACTGAGATGATTGATCTCCAAAGATGTGCAGGGTAGGTTGATTGACCATGCTAAAAATTGCCCCTAGTGTAATGAGATGCATAAATTACAGGGATTATAAGGTAAATAGGTAGGGATATGGGGGTAGGCCTGGGTGGGATTGTAGTAAGTACAGACTCGATGGGCTGAATGGCCTCTTTCTGTACTGTAGGATTTCTGTGATTTCTTTCTATGAATCACAAACATCTTCTTTTGCACTAAATATGACTCCACCCAGTGGAGATTGACCCCACCATTCTCTCCCCGCAACCTTATTCCCTTTGATTCCAATTCTGCAAGTATTCCTTGATGCCACATATAATAAATATTGCCTTAATGTCAAGGGCAGTCCTTCTCACCTCTCTTCTTGAGTTCAGATCTTCTGCCAATGTCTAAGACTGTTGGATGGCATGGTGACACAGCAGTTAGCTACGTTGCCTCATAGCTTCAGGGACCTGGGTTAAATTCTGGCCTCGGGTGACTGTCTGTGTGGAGTTTGCACATTCTCCCCACGTCAGCATGGGTTTCCTCCAGGTATTCAGCTTTGCTCCCACTCGCTAAAGACATGCAAGTTAAATGGATTGGACATGGTACGTATGTGGGATTACAAGAATAGGGCAAAGGTAGAAAGCCTGAGTAAAATACCCTATCAGAAATTGGTGCAGACTCAATGGGCTGAATGCCCTTTTCTGCACTGTAACCATGCTGAGTGGCCCTGGTGGATTGTCTCACAGGCACTGGTCTCAAAGAGAGGAGGTTTTCTGTAGTACAATAAATTGGATAGTGGTATTTTACCCTCAGTATTTTATCCTCAGTAAATCAAGGAAGGCACAGCAAGATTTGATGATTATAGCAATTGTAATCCCAACATAACCAATTAATGTGATTATCTTCTTCTATTGTAGATGTATTACTCAATTCTGTCTATCAATGTTTGATCTAGACAAAGAGCTTTAAATATTTAACTGGTTGACCGAGAGGAAGGTGCCATTCATCATGAGTGCTGTGTATTGTTTTTGTTTCCTTTATGCTTTTTTTGTGGAATCCTAGAATCCCGACAGAGCAGAAAGAGGCCATTCAGCCCATTGAGCTTGCACTAACAACAATCCCACCCAGACCTTATCCCTGTAACCCTGTAGCATGACCAATCAATCTAACCTTCACATCTTTTGACTCTGGGAGGAAATTGGAGCACCCAAACAAAACCCACAGAGCCACAGGGAGAACATGTAGACTCCAGGAAGACTGGAATTGAACCTAGGTCCCTGGCACTATGAGGCAGCAGTGCTAACCACTGGGTCACAGCGCCAGCCTTTTTGTTAATGTCTAAGTATATAATTAATATAGAGATGAAGTTATTGAACGAAGTAAAGCTGAAACAAACCTAAATATCAGCAGAGCTACACATAGTGGCCTTTTGTTGTATTCCTGTCAGTATCACTTCAGTTCCATTATACGCTCTAGTTGAATAATTATTTCTCACTTTCGATGGTAAACGAATGTGGCAGAGGCAACAATAAAAAAGAGTGGATTTTTTTTTTCCCCAGTGCTAGGCCCAGCCAGAAAAGTAGAGAGAATTCCACCAGAGCCATGGATGGCAATAGTCGTTGTATGTATTCATCCTCTTTAATATGTTTCTCTCCACATATTTCATTCATACCACCCTTATGGCAGCTTGCCACTGATTCGCTTGCCTTGAGAAAACTTAATCTCTGCAATCGGTTGTGTGCTTCTTTTTTTAACCACCTCCCCCCTCCCCCTGCACCACCACCACACCCACCCGCCCTCGCCAGTTGGTCATGCACTCTCCAGCACTTGTTCCAAGTCTAATCAGGGGGATGGATGCCAGGAAAACAGCATCACAATTCAGTGAGGGAGCCCTCAGAAGACTTCTCGAGGTGTTGAACAGAGACATGTCATCCTTTACCGGAGACCAGGTAAACTCGAGCCCAGCTGACATGAGCGAGCACAACCTGCCAGAGTTTTGCCTGAGCTGAAGACCCTGATCCCCCTTGAGGAAAGAGCCCTTCAGCTGGCTGGCAAAGAGCAGGACCACACCTGTGTAGAGGTTGAAGTTGGAGCAAGTGACACAGATGAAAACTCTCAACACATCCAGTCATGGTGCAAGCCTTGTGTGAGTTAATCTTCTTCTATCTGTTTGCCTCTATGATGCACTAATGTCATTCCATTGGCCAGCCAGGACCAATCTTGTGCCCTCTGGAGACAGTAAGAATTTAGCAACACCAATTTTCAATCCAACCAATTTATTTGATAGTAAATCTGCGAGCTTTCGACACTGTGTCTTCGTCAGGCAAATGCAGTGTTCTGGTCTGCAATAGCACACATCAGCACAGACAGTTACAGATTGCTGATTAGAATGCGAATCCTTACATCTAACCTGCTATTCAAGTGTTAAAGTGGCTAACAATGTGTGTGAAGGGAATCCTGAGCATTGGTTAGAGAATTGTGTATTTTCTCCAGACAGCACAGTAAGTGAGGTTTTTTGCTAACCCAGGCAAGTTACGGGGGTTACAGATAGTGTGTCATGAAGCCAAGATCCCTATTAAGGCCGTCCTCATGTGTGCGGAACTTGGCTATCAGTCTCTGCTCAGCGACTCTGCGCTGTCGTGTGTCACGAAAGCCCCCTTGAAGAACATTTACCCGCAGGTCAGAGGCCGAATGCCCATGACTGCTGAAGTGTTCGCCCACAGGAAGGGAACTGTTTTGCCTGGTGATTGTTGAGCGATGCTCATTCATCCGCTGTCGTAGTGTCTGCATGGTCTCCCCAATGTACCATGCTTCGGGACATCCTTTCTTGCAACATATTAGGTAGACAACGTTGGCCGAGTTGCAAGAGTATGTACCGTGTATCTGGTGAATGGTATCCTCACGTTTGATGATGTCGTCCATGTCGATGATCCGGCATGTCTTGCAGAGGTTGCTGTGGCAGGGTTGTGTGGTATTGTGGTCACTGTTCTCCTGAAGGTTGGGTAGTTTGCTGCGAACAATGGTCTGTTTGAGGTTGTGCGGTTGTCTGAAAGCAAGAAGTGGGGGGTGGGGATGGCCCTAGTGAGATGTTCATCGTCATCAATGATATTTGAGCATCCCTGAGGGAGATACCATGAAGATGAACATTGAAGAGGTGATACATCTGTCACCCACACTATCCATTAATGCAGATATCATAACTCAGTGGGAGTAACGAGTAGGCAGGCTTCTGAATCACTCAATGGTGAGCATCTCGCATCTAAAGATCCACAGCCGAGAGGGGCAAGGACATCCCAGGGATCCAGCTCTCGGAGCAATGTTGGAGCCCAGGACTCTGCTGACCCCAGGCCAATTAAGTGCCTTTGGGCCAGGTCATCCCACAGCTGCTGGAGCCACATAGGCAGAGTTGTGAGCATCAAGAAGTGATGGCAGTATCCCTCCTTGGAATGATAGGCCGATTGGAGGAGCCCCATCGCCTACTATCTGCGAAGGTGGCGCCATCACTCCAATGCAATGAGACCAACACCTTGGTGCAGGACATGCTGTCCATGATGGATGAACCTGGACACTAGTTGAGATAAGTCACCATTGTAATAACTCACTTGTATTAAAAATCACCTAGTTGACCCATTAAGAGTTTCCATGCTGTCATCTCATGGCATCAAGCTCCGCAAACCCCAGTGATATCTGAGTGCTTCCTCTTTGTAGCATGTGAGAGTGATAGCGAGTACGGCTCTCCCACCTCCGACACTGAGGACAAAGTAAAGCCGCACCGCTGCTGGTACAAGCTATCCAGTACCACCAACCTCCAGCATCCCTATCCATGGAAGGCTCATATGGTAATGGCAGTGCCTGTCTCCTTAAGATAGCAAAGTAGAAGAGGGTTACCTGACTGTAAGCAAAATTAATAAAAAGAATGGTACCTCAAGAAAAGAAAACAGACTACTTTGCCAGCTAAAAAATGTAAGAAAAGACTGCAGAAATTGATGTAGGAATCTTCCTTCAGCTAAAATAAGTTTAAAAAGGGTCCAAGGAGGAGGAGCTGTAGTTCCCACCAAAACTGCAGGAAGATGGGAAAAGAGAGTGTAAAACAGCAGCTGTATCAGTTGACAGTCTCAAAGCTGTGATGCATTTAAAGTGTACAACGTTTAATGCAACAACCACAAGAAGGAACAAAGGACAAGAGAGAGGAAAATCACAGAAGACACCAGATAGAGGGCAACTCTTGAAAAGGGGGTCTGTAAGCAATACAAGACCTCAGTGAAGGAAATTAAGACTTCAAGGAAGAGGCAATGCTAGAGCTCAAGGGAGGAAAAAAGCCCTGAAGAAAAAGGCAATGCAAGGCTCAAAGTAGACAGTAAAAGACCCTGGGAAGCATCAAAAACATTGGAGACAGGGAGCACTGGAAGAGGAGCATTGGAAGACCCAATAGAAGGGTGCACTGAGAAACCTCAGAGAGGGTGAAGCACTGAAAACCATGATGAGGAGGAGCACTGAAAGACCCCTGAAGGTGGGTGGGTGGGGGGAGGGGGTGTTTGTAATGGAGGGAATGCAGCAAGAGGACAATAGAAGAACCTAAACGGCTAAACGAAGAGCTGAAGCAGCAACATTCAGTCAAGTCCCATCCTGTTGTGTTGTAATGAAAAGTTCCTTGAAAGTTTTAACAATAAACTACAAGCAAATAACAAAACTGCAATCAGTCAGAATGTAAGATATGCCACAGCAGCAGAAGGAAGAGGGAAAAGAAAAGAGGTGAATAAACTTAACCAAGAACTATAGCAAATAGGAACTGGGATTAACAATTCAAAATGAGAAGCAGCCCATCTGCATCAAAGACAAGGAAAATAATAAGCATTATGAAAAACATGGAATTAGTGGAAAATCTCTTCTGGCCAGTAAGGAATAGTACAATATTACCAGCAAGAAGTGAAGGAGCTGAAGTTAGAGAATCAACTTGTAAATAAAAGATATAAAGGGTTGAGAGAAAAAGCACAAGCAGAACTTGACAACGTAAGTCATATCATGGGACTCAAAAACAGCCAAGGAAATCCCATGCAATGAATACTATCAGTTTTGTAATGGGTGACAGGACAGCTGGTCTCAGAGTGAAATGCAACAAAGATTTGTCCCATGGCAGTGATCCTATGTGACAGAGCAGCCCTGTGGTTAGCACTGCTGCCTCACAGCACCAGAAATATGATTCAGTTCTGGCCTCGTATCACTGTCTGTATGGAGTTTGCACATTCTCCCCATATCTGCATGCGTTTCCTGGGGTGCTCCAGTTTCCTCTATGCTTCAAAGATGTGTACATTAAGTGGATTGCCCTTTATGAGAGGGGGAATTACTGGGGTTATGGGGATAGAGACTTGGTGGGATTGTTGTTGGTGAAGGCCCGATGGACTGAATGGCTTCCTTCTGCACTGTAGGGATTCAAGTTATTCTGTATCATCTACTACAAGGGTCACTATGCTGTTGAAGCTTAAATTAGGCCAGAATCATTACTGGGAATTCTTTAGCAATCCATTTAAATGATTGAACTACAAGCAATATGGAATATGAGCTTGAGAAAATATTATTCTGTAGAGAGACCTGGTATTTAAGGATGCTGGGGAGGACTTGGCAATGGATAGACCCAAAGAGAGAACACAACTGTTGGAACAAGTTACCAATTCAGGAGAATTGTCGATTGAATATAACAAGACGGAAGAAATGTTGAATGTAGAAGTAGAGTTTGATGCAATTCCAACAAAAGAAATGTGATAATTGTCTGAAAACATGCAAAGCATAAGGAGAGAGATTACTATCAAATGTTGTTAGAAGAAAATGCTGATTCATCTTGGGAGAAATCAGAAATGGTTAAACTGAATGGAAGAGGAAGCACGGAATAAAGAACTACTCATGTCTAAACAGAAGATCAACTGATGCAGAAGACGAAAGGAAGAAATTGGAAAATTAAGCCATTCAGCTGTGGAACTTGTGCCGGACAGAACTAGACAAAGCAGTAATTCAGGCAGAGAAGGAAACAGAGATTATTTGCCAGATCAAGATCACTGAAATTGTTACACTAAAATACTGGAAAGAGAAGGAACTTTATCACACAACCTAAGTACCAGAAATCAAGTACTATGACCTTTTCCTTCATAAGTAAGAATAAGATGGTGAACAAGCTATAAAGACACAAGACTGTGTCATATTGTGCTGATGGTACGTACATGCATGGTAGAATAGGGTGCTGGACAGATAAAAGGATCAACAGAGGGTTAGGGATGGTACCGTCTGCAGAGTAAAGAATGTTGCCCTTGGTCAGTACAAGACAGAACTTGGACAGCAGCAAGGAAGAGTTCCATGTAAGACCATATTTGGAACTGTATATAGTTGAAGCCTATTAATAGAAGTGTTATGTCAAATGGAAGCCTTAAAATTTCATCACTAAACAATTGCTAGATTGATTTATAAATATCTAACTGGTGTGTATTACATTTATTTAGAATGTGGGTTTGAGTAAATCGATTTTGAGGATTGTGTATAAAAAATTAAAAAGGGATGAATGTACTGATTGTGTGTCTAAGACGGCACAGGAGAAGAGGATCACTCAGCTTCAAGGATCAATGGGAACTGAAAGTGATCACCCAAGAAAGTGGACTCCTCCCTTGAACAAAATACGTCTGGAAGCCATGTAGTCATCATGTAAGGACTGGAGCAGCTGAGGACTACTGCTCCAAGGCAGGCAAGAGCTACAAACCCATGTAACATTGTTTCTTTTTATCAAAAAAAACCCTTTATTCCCAACAAAACCTGAATTGTCTTGAGAAAGTTTGAAATACCACTATACAATTTATCAATTTAACTACACATAATCTCAACCCTTTTTTTTTTACTTCCAAGAGCCCCCCCTCCCTCCCCGTCTCCTCAATCTCTTATTTCATACTCCCATTTCCAGAAGTCCTGAAAAATAAGATTTTTCCAAATATAAATTAGTTGTACTATAAACATATATGCATGTTATTTTTTTTAAGTTTACTTACTGTGAAATTTGTTAGAGGTGTTTCTCCCCTCCCTGTATTAATAATACAGGGCAACATGGTAGCACAGGGGTTGTTTTCCCTTGAAAGACGTCGGCTGAGAGGGGATCTATTAGAGGTATATAAGATTATGAGGGGTATAGATAGAGTAAATGGTGGTAAGCTTTTTCCACCATTAGAAAAGGATAGAACGAGGGGTCACAGCCTTAGGGTGAGGGGGGCTATGTATAAGACGAATATTAGAGGGCATTTTTTCACACAAAGGGTAGTGGGGGTGTGGAATGCACTACCGAGTAAGGTGGTGGGAGCAGGCACGCTAGGGTTGTTTAAGGGTCTCTTGGACAGCCACATGAGCGGTCTGCAGATAGAGGGATATAGTAGGACTGTTTAAATATCCTATTTGTTTCCACAGGATGTTCGGTCCACCTTGTTGACCAACAAGGGCATGCATGCGGCAGGTCATGCGAGAGCTGCTCTTGGATGTTGCTTCAGGAGTGGCCTAGTGCTTCACGTCGTTAGTGTATGCTTAAACTGGACCATCTGATGGGCACCATGACAGCTCAGGGACTATCGCTGTTGCTGTGCAGACACATGGATTTAGGCCTGTGTCTGCGGGAGTTTGCGCGTTCTCCCCGTGGTTGTGTGGGTTTTCTCCGGGTGCTCCGGTTTCCTCCCACATCCCAAAAATGTGCTCTTAGGCTGATTGGGTAATAAATTGGTCCCTATATGTCATTAAGACATTAGGACGGTGGCGCGGGCTCGTTGGGCCGAAGGGCCTGTTTCCGGTGCTGTGTTGTTCTTTGTTCTTTGTTCTTTGTTCACAGTGGTTAGCACTGCTGCTTCACAGCTCCAGGGATCTGGGTTCAAATCCTGGCTCGGGTCACCGTCTGTGTAGGGTTTGCACACTCTCCTCGTGTCTGCGTGGGTTTCCTCCAAGTGCTCCGGTTCCTTCCACAATCCAAAGATGTGCAGATTAGGTTGATTGACCATGCTAAAATTGCCCCTTAGAGTCCTGGGATGGGGAAGTTAGAGGGATTAGAGGGTAAATGTCTAGGGATTTGGGGTTAGGACCTGGTTGGGATTGTGGTCGGTGCAGACTTGATGGGCCCAAGGGTCTCTTTCTGCACTGTAGGGTTCTATGATTCTATGTTCTATAATCACTCCCATTCTCGACAACCATCAAGATATATGTATACTTCCAATTTTGGCATCTGCTCATCACAGATTTTCATTCCTTCACTAACTCTGAATTCACCAGTCTCAAAGTTCTGGAATTCCGTCCCTCAACTGCTCCATCTCTGTACATTCTCCCTCCCTTTGAAAAGTTTCTCAAAACCTTACTCCTCGATTAACATTCTGGTATTAATACCTCCTTATGTAGGTCATTAGGATAAGGTTCATATGATTTGCCTTTTGATGTTTCTCAATGTTAAATGCATTATATGTAATTCACTACGTAAAAACAGTGGTTACAAGAGACTAGGAATAGAGCAGCAAATGATTTCTAACTCTCCTAAGCCTGTCCACCATCAATAAGGTACAAATCAGAAGTATAATGGAATACTCCCCATTTGCCTGGATGGGTATAGCTCCAATAACACTCAAGAAGCTTGACACCATCCAGGACAAAGCAACCCGCTTGACTGGCAGCACCTCCCTCCATCACTATTGTTCAGTAGCAGTGATGTGTACTATCAACAAAATGCACTACAAAATTTCACCAAAGATCCTTTGACAGCACCTCCAAAGCCCACCACCATTTCCATCTAGATCGACAAGACTAACAAATACAATGGGAACACCACCATCTGCAAGTTTCCCTCCAAACTACTTATCATCCTGACCTGGAAATATATTGCCTTTCTTCCACAATCGCTGAGTCAAAATCATGGAATTCCCTCCCTAACAGCATTGTGGGTTAGCACATTATACATGAGTGGCAGCAATTCAAAAAGACAACTCACCACCAGCTTCTCAAGGGCAATTATGGATGGGCAATAAATGCTGGCCAGGTAGTGACATCCAAGTCCCATGACTGAAAAAAATGAATGTACTTTCTTGTTGGGGCAATAGACAGATCGTGTGGAAGAAAGTCAGCTCAGTAACAATAGCTGAATTGTCCTGGAATCAACAATCTTTTTAAATCATTGTAAATTATTCAGCCAATGCTGCAATTCTTTCAAAGGTATCATCAATTATTTAGTAACTATAAAGTTTAACAAAACTGACCTGCAATATTATCCCACAGCTTCAGAAAAGACAGCCTGCCTTTTGCCTCCATCTGTTTCTGAACCTTTGAAAGTTTCAGCTCAATAGCATTTAAATTCTCCAGCATTTTTCAACTATGCTCCATTATTATTTTTGGAATCTTCCCTTCTCTTTTCCCGAGAGCTCTGAATGAACGATACTCCCTTCTCA
Organism: Sphyrna mokarran; assembly: GCA_024679065.1. NCBI lineage: Eukaryota > Metazoa > Chordata > Chondrichthyes > Carcharhiniformes > Carcharhinidae > Sphyrna > Sphyrna mokarran. Next base: position 47,787,390 of record JAGIQG010000017.1, read on the forward strand.
TTCTGTGTGACAGGCAAGCTAATCAACCTGATTCTTCAGAAACACCTGCATGGAAACCCATCAACATCACTCTAAGTGACAGGCATGCTGGCTAATCCACTTCCCCAAGTGCTTCTCAATGGAACCCCACCTACGTCATTTTCAGCAAAAGTGTATTGTCCAACTGACTTACACAGGAGCTTCTCAAAGCACCAAAAACATTGTTTTTCCATTATTTGTTATGGCATGTGGGTCTCGCTGAGTGAGAGCCATATTTGTAAGATATAAGCCGTTTTCTTGAACCATCTCAGTGCTATTAAAGGGGAAGCATTTAGGATTTTGGCACGGTGAAAGTGAAGGAACAGCAAAATTTTTCCAAGTGTATACTTAAGAGGGAAATGTATAGTTGATGATATTGTTGTACACCTGTTGCCCTTGAGTGGAAATTCCTACTCATGGTCAATAGCCTAAAGGGTCTGTCAAATTTTCTGTCACATGGTGAGCAAGATTGGAAAATTTACCTCCTTATTCTTCTGGATGACAGAGACTGCGGATTTGAAGATGCTGCCACAGAGTCTGCTGAAACTGTGTGCCAAAGGTGGAGGCAGTCAATATTTAAGGTGGTGGGTGGCGTGCCACTCAAACAGGGCTCCTTTGTTCTGGGTGGTGTAAAGCTCCTTGCAGGACGTTGGACCTGCACTCATCCAGGCAAATGGGGGAGGAGGGTAATTGTGTCACACTGCTAACTTATGGGGCTTTGCAGATGATGGATAGGATTTCAGGAGTCAGGAATTGAACTATTGACTGCAAAATTCCTAACTTTTGGCTTGCTGAAGTAGCCAAAGGTTTTATCTGATTAAACCTCTGGTCAGTGGTGACCCACCAGCATGTTGATGGCAGAGGATTCAATTACATTAATACAGTCAAAGATGACCAATATCAGGCATTTGCATGACAGGCATGTCACTTGCTTGGAACAGCTTGGCAAGGGATGCAGCTAATTATGGAGCACAAGTCATCAGCACTACAGCTGGGTTTTTGTCAGGATCCATAGATCTCAGCCCTGACTTGATATTATGCAAAGGAAATCAAATTGGCTGATGACACTTATAGAATCCATAGAAGAACTCATTGAACCCCTACAGTGCAGTTAGAGGCCACCTAGCCCATTGAATCTGCACCAACTCTCTGAAAAAGCATCTTACTTAGACCCACACCTTGCGTGCATGCACACAACCACCACTCCCCTCTTCCTCTGCCAATCCTGCATATTTACCATGGTTAATCACACCACTACCCCCCCCCAACCACCAATTTTGCATATTTACCGTGGTTAATCCAACCACCCTCCTCAATCCACATGTCTACCGTGGTTAATCCACCTGACCTACATATCTTGGGACGCCAAGGAGCAATTTAAAATGGCCAATTCACATAAGTACACATCTTTGGATGGTGGGAGAAAACCAGAGCACCTCGGGGAAACCACGAGACATGGGAGAATGTGCAAACTTCACACAGACAGTGACCCAAGGCTGGATCCCTGGTGCTGTGAGATTAGCAACAGTGCTAACCACTGTGTCACCATGTCACCCTTTTCTTGAAAGTAATTATCACTCTAATGGCACTGCCATTTTAAGAGCTGTCTCCGTAGCTTACTTATTGTTTCCCTATGCTTTACTTACCCTATTCTGATTTAGACAGATTCCCCAGCGATTGTTGGCCTTCTTGCCAAATTTTCAAAGTTAGGGTATTAATTTCTTTGTTCTCTATGCAGGTCTGGCATGTTTTGAATTCTGTCGGTTTCCTTGGTCTTTGACCTTCCGATGTGTTTGAAACCTCAGAATGAGGTCAAGTGGATCAACCAGTTGGTACTTTTGCCTGAAGATGGTAGTTAGTGCTTCAGCCTTATCTTTTGCATTGTCGTGCTGAACTTCCCTAGTGCTTTTTCTCCCCTGAAGTCTCCTCACCTTTGCTAGTTATTTTAATTGTCCACCACAATTCATGACTGGGTGTGACAGGGCTGCAGACCTTTTATCTGATCTGATAGTTGAGGAATTCCTTAGCTCTGTTTACTGTTTTGCGTCATAGGTTAACTTCTAGTCTTTATTTTTAGTCTTGCGTCGTAGCTTAACCAGATTAGCACCAGAATTTTAGCTGTACAGCAGGCTTTAAGGAGTTAATTACAGCTTCAAGAAGTTTGTGCTTTTAACTTGCCGGTTTGATTTCAATATATTTTTACATTATGAATTTGCACTAAATCTATTTCAATTGCTGATAATCAACTTTCTTGTGACAAGCAATATGCTTTGGTGGACGGCTTAAAAACTTCTTGCAGATTTAGTTTAGTTGAGAGCTCCTTTCTAAATGATTATACTTATAGTGAGTCTCACAAGTAGAGATAGTCGGCTGAATTTTATGAGAAGAATTGGGACCACAGCCTTGGGGTAAAAAGCAGGTCCCTACTTGGCAGCGATGGAGTATACTCAGCAATTTTATAACAGCTGGTCTCCCAATTGACTGCCCGTGGACCTGCCATTCAATTAGTGAAGGTCAGTGAAGACAAGCAGGCTCCTGACATTGCATTTAAAGGCCAGCAGTTCTGAGGGAGCTGTGGGAGATTGCTGCAGAGGAATGCAGAAGACCTGGGGAATACTCCAAATATTTAAAGAAATAAATGTTTAAAAATCATCGGGTGCTATAATGGGGGGGAACCCCTCCCCAGAAATTATTGAATCCACATTGGGCAGGGAGGGAGGGGGGGGGGGAGGTGTGGGAGAAGTGCTTTCTCTCCCTGCAACTTCTCTCTGTTCAATTAAACTTTGCTGCGAAGCCATCTTAATTTCGCTGATTGCTTCCTAACATGGCAGGGGAATGCGGCAAGAGGTCATTCCGCTACTGGCAAAATGTTGGATCACCAGGTATGGGTTTAACTTGGATACTTAAACATGGAAATTGGCTATCCACCTCCTTGGAGCAAGCACACTCTCTGCTTCTTATCCCACCATTGGTAAAATGTCATGACACTGGGACCATGTTGTGAAATCACCTCAAACATGCACAGCCACAATTTCCCATCCAGCCTGCCATACAGCTCACATCCCAGGGGCTGGTAATACCCTAGTTAACATGTACAACGGGGCTGCTGGTCGACTTTGCTGATGGCTGGATTGATACAGAATGTTAAGATACAACTCTGCTCAGCATATTACTGTTACAGCACCAATTTCACCACAGATCCTGGAGAGTCAAACAACAGACTGGAAATTGCTAGTTCTCCTTAGAATGATTCATGCCTTTTAAATACTCTTTTCCATGAGACTGGCTCAAATCATCTTCTTCCTTCACAGTCCTGTGTCTTTGATAGCCCATTCTATAGCAGTTAATAGCAGCCTTAATTGGCCAAAAGACTTAAATGATACTGGATGAAAATTGGATTTCTCAGAACTTGCACATAGGAACAATATTTCAGGCACAACTTGAAAGATAAAGTTTATCATACTGGAGTTCTCATACCAGCGATTCAGCAAGAATATCCTTGTCATTTTACTAGATTTTGCCGAGTAGTTTGAAACCCTGAAGTTAGGCTGGATTTCATGCAAGGAACTCCGAAGTGGCCATGGAGGGATATCCATTATGATCTTTCCACCTGTGATTAATTAAGAAGCCACTGCGGGCAGTCCTGTCCAATTAGAACTGTTGGGCAGGCTAGGGAACCAACAGCCTCTATCAAGGTTCCTGCACTCCACTGCAAGAGGTGAGCATGTAGGATGAAAATTGCATGTAGGATGAAGATTGCAAAAGCAGCTCAGGGTGGATATGCCCCCTGTAGAGTTATAAACATGTAAAATATCAAGAGTGGCCACAACTGTCAATCCTTCAACAGGTGGCCACAACTGTAAACTTGTAGTATCAGAAGCTAGGAATGGGGAGATTGGAAGGTGGACTTCCCAGTCTCCCAGCCTGCTGCTGTGAGACTACATCCAGGCAACTGGTGGGCTTCCTCTTCAGTGGCGAAGGAGGTGGTATGGTGAGGGAGAGGGTGAATGTGTGAAAAGGACGGGGTGAGCGTAGGGGTGGCAAATGTGGGGGGTGGGCAAGTGTGAGAGAGAGGGGGTGAGACTGTGAGAGAGAGGGGGTGAGAGTGTGTGTGCGAGAGAGGGGGTGAGAGTGTGTGTGTGAGAGAGGGGGTGTGTGTGTGTGTGAGAGAGAGGGGGTGTGTGAGTGACTGAGTGAAGAGGTATGTGAGTGAGAGAGAATAGAACATAGAACATTACAGCGCAGAACAGCCCCTTTGGCCCTCGATGTTGCGCCGACCAATTAAGATAAAGTGAAAGCAAGAGTGGCAAGAAGGTGCATAAATGAGAGAGGGGGTGAGTGAGTGAGTGTGGGAGGAGTGTGTGAGAGAGGGTACAGTGCATGTGAGATAGGAGGTGAGAGGGGATGAAAGGCTCAAACATTTTTAAAAATATACTTTTATTGAAGATTTCTCCTATTTTTCCAAGAAACCCTCAAAGATTGGAATAAGACAGCATTATCATTTTTCCACAAGTACAGGCAGAAAGAGACAAGTGAGCACCAATATAGTTGGTTTGGATTATTCATTACAAAACTCCACCTCCAAAGATACAAATAATGAAAGGATGTTTCAGAGATTGGGGGAAAACAGGATAACAAGATAAAGCCATGAGTACATGGTGTAATGGTACACACTCTTGCATTAAAGGGTACTGGAGACAGCGCTACCTAATTTATATTCCAGGATTTTCAAAGTAACTATTGCCATTCCATATTCAGTCAAGGGAGTGTAGGATGTTGATGCAAGTATAGAAAAGGCTGATCAGCCAAAAATTCTCACACCATGCTTAGGTGTGCACCAAAGCATAATTCCCCATCTCCAGCTTTTTCAGGGGTGGCAACTGTCACAAAATGGTGTCTTTTCCCAGGACGTATTTTCAATCTGTACCTTTACAGGAGCCCATCCGAGATTCTTTGACCCCAAAACAACAAACACATAGAAACAAACTAGATAACACCAATATTTCTAAGGGGGTTTCCTTCACTAGCTGTGAGGACTCATTATGGATAAATATTGCACAACTATACAATCTACCAGCTTGCTCCCAACACACTCAAACTCTTTAAAGATATTAATCCATTGTGATTCAACTTTGATACACAGCAGGAGCAATGCAGGTAGTTCCCCCAGGCCATGCCTGGCATAACGATAATAGGATCGGATCAAATCTGTGTCTTAAGCTTAGTTTAATTCAAGGAATTCACTGAAGAATGCATTCCATTATGAATAAATGGATGTCCCTCAGTTTTAAAAGGTAATAGCTAACATTTGTCTCAGTGTTCATATACTAGATCACCCTTGTCAACATGATATTTCACATCACTAAATCCAAAAAGGAATGTAACAACAAGAGGTAAAGTCCAGGATTAGTGATGAACTGCAGATTAAGGCTCCAAATTATTGCCACCCATGGAGATTAGAGAGGTCATAGGTTCAGTAGGATTATCGAACAGCCTTAAGGATTCATCACGTCACCCTCAGGGTAGTAGGATAAAACACAGCAAACTGTATTCAGGTAGCTTTCAAACACTTTCCAGCTTCATCAAAATATCTTCAACCAAAACTATGAAAATGCATGTCTACTGGCCATACATCTGGGCTTGAAAATAGAATACATATGCCCCTTCAAGCTTAAAATGCCCAGCTTTCATGTCAAAATTAACAAAATGTGACAGCCAGTTCTTAAAAGATTTAATGAGGAGTTTACTCTTGGCTGTTTCTGGAAAACAGTCATTAAAACTTTCCACTTCCAGCCCACACTCTCCACATCGATCAGGATATCTAATGTACCGTGTAGCTGATTTTCCAAGGATTGAAAATGGGGCCTCAATTGAGGAAGCCGCATTCTCGACAATAAGGATTCTTTCCTCTGCTTCATCGATCTTCTTATCAGTACTCTGCAGTTCTGCAATATAAGCACTGAAATTCTGTGCCAGAAAGCCTAGTTTGTCGTCTATAATCTCAATTATATTGACAATCATCATCTACAGTGCCATTAATGTCGCCAAATTGGGAGCCACTCTGACCAAATCACCACATTGAGGACTCAGAACTGCCTCCAACTGCTTCTTTCCATTGAGAATTTATTGATTTTACTTGACACTTCCTCCCAAAACTTAACCAGAAATCTTCTAGGGATACAATGTGGAGTTTTCACTCCAAGATTAGGTACTTCTGGGCTGTACATCAGGATAAATTAAACGATTAAACAATGAGAAGCATCAGAGCTCATGAAAAATACAGCCTTTGCCCTAATCTTTTTTTAATAATACAACTTTACAGTTACTACTTCCAGCAGTTAACGTTAAGGGGCAGTGGGAGAGTAATTTTGCCAGGGGTTAATGCAAGGGTGCCACGTAGCTGGTAAATGAATTTGAGATTGTGTGCCTCTTCCTAAATTCTAATATAAGCAGAAGTACAGCTAGAAAAAAAAGTAGCTTATATTTGATTTCTGTGTTTGCACATATTTTGTGCCAGAAAGGGATGCCAACATTACAAGAATGTTCAGGGTTTCCCAATGCATTTGGGAGGTTGCAGTTGGGGGTGGCGGTAATCCTACATCTCAAAGTCTGAGAAATCTTACTGTAGAAAAAAAGGATTAACGTCAGGACCTCATTTTGATGTAACTATGATGAAATGTCACATGATTAAGTGACTGAAATCTGGTGAGAAGCAGAAATACATCATTGTGTTGAGGGCTGAAATGACCTACATCTGTAACTAAACAGAAATGTTTTTTTTTACGAATGACAGTTAGCATTCGCAGGGTAATAGGCAAACTCCATCTTGACCCTAAACTCAAGACTAAACAGCAGTTTCACCAATTTGACTAAATATGGGGCTTTATTGAGCCCAATTAGTGCCTAGTTACTGCTGTCCAGACCTCCAAACTTGCCTCAGAATTCATTATGTCTATAAATGGTATTGGTTTAATCAATCACATTCCCCAGGATACTTTAGGTTTCAGCCATGGCTCAGTTATTGCACCTTGTCTAAGCCTCGAGTTTGTATGTTCAAGTGAAACTCAAGAAACCTGAGCCTGGCAATTCAACTGACTGTCAGGATATGTTGAATTTTCAATAAGATTTTAAAATGCAGTCATTCTGGCATCCTTGGAACTTCCCAAAGACAGGCGATAGAGTGGCATAGCATTTAGCACTGTTGCCTCATAGCTCCAGAGACCCGAGTTTCAATTCTGATCTGGAGTGACTGCATGTGGAGTTTGCATCATCCCTGTACGTGCAAGAGTTTCCTCCTGGTGCTCCAGTTTCCTACCACAATCCAGCCTTGGTAGTTCTGAGTCCTCAATATGGTGATTTGGCCAGTGAGTGGCTCCCAATTTGGCAACATTAGTGGCACTGTAGATGATGATTAAGTAGATTGGTCATCATAAATTGTCCCTTGGTGTCGCAGGACATGTAGGTTAGATGGATTAACCATGGGAGGTGTGTGGGTTATGGAAATAAAGTGGGGGGTGAGGGCCTGGATAAAATACTCTGTCAGAGGTGTTGCAGACTCAATGGGCTGATTGGCCTTTTTTGCACTGCAGGGATTCTACAATCCTATTTCAAATAGGAGCAAGGGTCTCCATAGCATCTCAATTAATGTTTATCTGTCAGTCAATTTGACTAAAAATAAAATATTTGATCATAAGCAGGACCGTGGTCTGTGCAAACTATTTGCAAGGTTTCCTCTATTCCAACAGTAACCGCACTTCGAAAAAAAAAAGCACTTAATTGGTTATAAAGTGTTTTTGGACATCCCGAGGTCAGAAAAGGTGGTACATGAATGCAAGTCTTTCATTTAATTTTCACCCACCTCCTTGGACCACTGCATTTGGTTGAAACCCACATGGATTGGCATGTGGTGTGTGGTGTTGAACCTTTCAGTTAATGCACCAGCTGTTTATGTTGTCTAAGTAACACTATCAATTACTGCTATTTTAGTGCCTAATTAAGGGGATGTTTTATGATACAGATTAACGCACAGTGAGAACTGTTTGGAGACATCCAAACTCATTTCATTTAAGATCCTTCTAGGCATCAGAAAGATTCACCAACTGGACTCCACAACAGGTGGTGTTCTCAGACAAACACAGAAAAGAGTCCCTGGAGCTTTGCAGGCAGGTCAGAGTCCAAGGATTCATCAACCAATGAGGCAACAGTGCTAAGAGCAGTATTGTTCCTAACCTCCAGGTACACAACATATGAATAAGATGGAATAATAAGCTGCAAATAAAGAAATGAACAGCAGTTGCCTGCAACAACTTTAACGGAAATATGATGCAAATATTCCAGCATAATTAAAAATGAAAAAAATGTAAATAAAGAATCAAAAATGAGAGCAAACCTAATGCTCCGCAAGCAACATGCCACATTCGTTAGTGAAGGTGCGTATTTGAGGTCACACTGCTGATTTGCACAAATCTCATTTAACCTTTTTGACTCTTAGGCAAATTTCACATTTTATGCTACATCATCGCCCAGTATGTAGCCTGTTGATATAAAAACTCCGTGAGAAGAGAATTTTTAAAAGTTATATTGAACTATTCCTGTTTTTCAATGGAAAGCTTTTTCTTTGTTTTTTGGGGGCTATTTACATCAATAACAACCACTTTTATTTACATTCCAATTAAGGTATCTCACATGAACGTTTATCAAACATCAAACCACATTAAGAGAATGTAAGAACATAAGAAATAGGAGCAGGAGTCGGCCATACAGCCCCTCGAGCCTGCCCCGCCATTCAATAAAATCATGGCTGATCTGTAGTGGTTCAGTACCACTTTCCCACTTTCTCCCCGTAACCCTTAATTCCCTTGTCAATTAAAAACCTATCCACTCTTGACTTGAACATATTCAATAAGGAAGCCTCCACCACCTCATCAGGCAGAGAATTCCAAAGATTCACCACCCTCTGCGTGAAGAAACCCCTCCGCATCTCCAATCTGAACTGCGCCCCCCCCAATCTTGAGGCTGTGCCCTCTAGTCCTATCTTTGTTAAGCGGGAAGAGTCTCTCAACCTCTACCTTATCCGTCCCCTGCATTATCTTATACGTTTCTATAAGATCCCCTCTCAGCCTTCTAAACTCCAAAGAATACAAACCTAGCCTATTCAGTCTCTCCTCATAATCCAAGAAGAGGGTCATAGCTTGAAGACAAGGGGTAAATCTGTAAGAGCTGAGATGAGGGAAATTTCATATGGCATATGGAGTCTTAGCTTTTATTGGTAGGGGGATTGAATTTCGGAGCCGCAACGTCATGTTGCAACTGTACAAAACTCTAGTGCGGCCGCACTTGGAGTATTGTGTGCAGTTCTGGTCCCCGCATTATAAGAAAGATGTGGAGGCATTGGAGAGGGTACAGAGGAGGTTTACCAGGATGTTGCCTGGTATGGAGGGCAGGTCTTATGAAGAGAGGCTGAGGGATTTGAGGTTGTTTTCGTTAGAAAGGAGGCGGCTAAGAGGGGACCTAATCGAAACATATAAGATGATTAGAGGTTTAGATAGGGTGGACAGTGATAGCCTTTTTCCTAGGATGGAGAAAGCTAGCACGAGGGGACACAGCTTTAAATTAAGGGGTGATAGTTATAGGACGGATATCAGAGGTAGGTTCTTTACCCAAAGGGTGGTTCGGGAGTGGAATGCCCTGCCTGCAGCAGTTGTAGATGCGCCAAGTTTGGTGGCGTTTAAGAGGTTAGTTGATAAGTATATGGAAGAGAAGGGAATGGTTTAGTTTGGAGGGGCATTGCTTTTTATATTGGTCGGCGCAACATCGAAGGCCGAAGGGCCTGTTCTGTGCTGTAGTGTTCTATGTTCTATGTTCTATTTCTTCACCCAGAGAATGGTGAATCTGTGGAATTCACTACCATAGAAAGTAGTTGAAGCCAAAACATTGTGTGATTTCAAGAAGAAGTTAGATATAACTCTTGGGGTTAAAGAGATTAAGGGATATGGAGGGGGAGGCAGGATCAGGATATTGAATTTGATGGTCAGCCATGATCAAAATAAATGGTGGAGCAGGCTCGAAAGGCTGAATGGTCTAATTCTGCTGCTATTTTATTTGTGTCTATATTAGGACAGATGAGAGAATTAGGTTTTAAAGAATTTCTTAAAGGAAGAAAGATAGATGCTAGAGGGGTTTAAACAGGAGCTCAGGGTTTTTGCTGCTGAAGGCACATCAGTGATGAAGTGGCTAAAATTAGGGATGCTCAAGAAGGCAGAACTGTTGGAGCGCATATACCTGAGAGGATTTTAGATCTAGAAGAGAAACAGACAGAGACTGTGAAGATACTTGCCAACTAGGATGTTAATTTTAAAATCAAGGCAACACTTCAATGGGAGACACTGGCTGGGATTTTGCAGCACCCTGGAGGTGGAGGCAACTCCCCATTGGCCACCGGCAGGATCTCTCAGTTCCAAAGATGTCAAGCTGAATTTGCATCGCTCGCTGCCGCTGCACCCCCTTCCTCAACAAGCACCACTTCCGCACCCCCTCCCCACCCCCGTCCCGCAACACTGCTGGGCTGCCTGCCCTGACGTGGAGAGGGTGTTGCCTTCAGCAGGAAGATAAGACCTCGCTGTTAGCAAGCACCAGAAAATCCCACCCTATGTCGGACAGGCATGATGGCTGAATGTTAGGACAAACGACTGTCAGGACAAAGGCAGCAGTTTTGAAAGGCCTCTCACTTAAGCAGGCTAAAACATGAGAGACTGGCCAAGAAAACACAGCAATAATCAAGCCCAGAGCTAACAAAGGCATAAAAATGAGGGTTCCAGCAGCAGGTGAGCTGAAGCAGGGGCAGAGTCAATGTTACAGTGGAGAAAAGCAAAAGCAACTCTGACAAAGGGCCATCCTGACTTGAAACATTTGTTCTATTCTCTACACAGATGCTGTCTGACTTGAGATATCCCAGCCTGTTTTTGGTTGTGACGTTATGGTGAAAATAGATGGGTTTCTTGATGACAGGAATAGTTATCATAAAATAACAACACCAACCGAAAAAGACCAATCGAGTCTCAGACAGTTGCCAGGGAGAGGGATGGAGTTGGTGACTAAGGAATCGGGTTTAAGGCAAATAGAGGCTTTGGTTTTCCCTATGTTTAGTTGGGAGAAATTTCTGCTTCTTCAGTCATGGATGCAAGACAGGCAGGCTAACAATTTTGAGACAGTGGAGTTTTTGAGGGAAGTCATGGTTCAATAGAGCTGGATGTGGTCAGCATTTATGGTAAAATTTATGCTGCTATTTCATGTCATGAAACAGAAGGATGTTATGACCGAGAAAAAAAATGTCTCGAATTCTAATACTCCATGGATCACAACATATATTTAAATTGTTGCTCCTGTTCCAACTAGGGATACAACCAAATATGCCCTGGTGGCACAGTGATTAGCACTGCTGCCTCACAGCGCCAGGGACCCGGATTTGATTCCTGGTGTGGATTTCCTCTGGGTGCTCTGGTTTCTCCCACAGTCTGAAAGACTGGTGCATTGGCCATGCTAAACTCTGTCTCAGTGTACTTACATTGGTGATTAGGGGATTTTCACAATAACTTCATTGCAGTGTTAATACAAGCCTACTTGTTACACTAATAAATAAACTTTAAACTTAAAAAAACTTTACTGACAAATCTCAGAATGGCCAATGTCTCAATAAACAACAATATTATTAATTTAACATAAAATCAAACTCATCAATTAGAAAGGCAAAACTTATTAACATATAGTATGAAATATGAAAATAGAATAATTACCCTAAAAATCCTAACTCTCTCTTTCACATACATCATCACACAAAGAATAATAAATGAAAACAGATGAATCTTGCCAAAAGTTAAAAGTCAATGGTTCAAGGGAAAATGATAGATGAAATGTTAGATGGGATGACACAGTGGCATAACAGTTATCATTGCTGCCTCACAGCATCAGGGGTCAGGTTCAATCCTGGCTTTGGGTCACCGTTTGTGTGAAGTCTGCACGTTCTCGCCATGTCTGTGTGTGTTTCCTCTGGGTGCTTTGATTTCTTTCCACAGTCATAAGATGTGCAAGTTAGATGGACTAGGCATGCTAAGTTGTCCTTTAGTGTCCCAAAATATGTCAATTAAATGGGATTAATCATTGTAAAGGTATGGAATTACAGGGATAGGGGCAGGGGAGTTACAATTTCTTATCTAGATATCGGGAAGTCAATGCAGACCCAATGGGCTAAATGGCCTCTTCTGCACTGTAGGGATTTTATGATTCTACAATTCTAAGATTCTATGATAGAGAACTTGAAATGGTGTCCATGGTTGGCTTCTCAGCACTGATCTGTGAAATAATCAATGACTTTTGCACGACTTCTCAGGTGAACTTGAGGAAATCTTTCAGTCAGGCTATTTTAGAATCCAGATTGATATTGGAGCAACTTCTATTAACTCTCTACTTAGGGAATGGATCTGCAGTTTCAGGAGCTGGTGCACTATCCAGCAAGTAAATTATCTCCTTTTCTCCTCCAAAGCAAAACCAAAATCAGTTTGTAATCATAGTTCTTCAGGCACAGTGTTTTTCCAAATCTACAAACCAACCATGTGAACCTTTTGTAAACAGTCCACGAGGGTCAAAAGATTTCCAGCGTCTTTCAAACTGCTTAATTACCTTTGTTTGTAAAATGCTGTCTTTTCCAGGGACAGCATCTTTTAAAAACACAAATTCTTCCAGAATATTCTTAGTCCTTGAAGATGAACTATTTCCTATGTTTGAAGCATTCGTTACAAGGGAACCAAGTAGATGAGAATTAGGAGAGAACCAAGGAAAGATACCTTAAGAAATAGCAAAGGTAACACAATGGAAGTAGGAAGAAAAGGATTGTAGGTGATCCTATGACCATGACTGAATAGATGAGAACAGCAGCAAGGTGAGTTGCATGTTGACCCTGACCGCTGTCTGGCCCTGATGTGTTTTAGGCAGTAGCTTTTACCCACTCAAGTTCACACAATTATTTTTTTGACAGGTAAATCTGACTTAAAATACATTTGCAGAATGGATGGCAAATGAACTTCAATATAGTAAAGTGTAACATGAGCAATGGGGAAGCGGTGTCAGTAACGTCACTGGACTAGTAATTCAGAGCCCCAGACTAAACCTCTGGGAGCAAGAATTCAAATCCAACCACATCAGTCACTGGAATTTAAATTCAATTAATAAATCATTTATAGTGACCACAAACCATTGTCCTTGTTTGTAAAGGCCCAACACATTTACTAATCCCTTTTAGGGAATGAAAACTGATTTTCTGGCTTGACTACATGTGACTCCAGATCCATAGTAATGTGGGCTAGAAGCTGCTCAGTTGTATTAAACTACTATAAATTCTAAAAGAAATTCATCCGGATAGACTACTGATAAAGCACCAGAAACAACAATGGCAATGGCAAATTGTTCTACTTACTCACATCAGGGGCTTGCAGCAACATTTGGAGAGTTATCTAGTCAAGCAACACTTGAAACTACATCTTACAGCTGATATCCCAGACACCACCATCGCCATTCCTGGGTGTGTCTGGTCCCACTGACAGGGCAAATACACCAGAGATGGCAGCAGCCCAGTGGTATGTAGTTGGCAGGGAGTTCAAGGCATCGGCTGCAGACCCCGTGAAGTCTCATGGCAATCATGGTCAAGGGAACATTCTTTCAATTACCCTACCCCGCAAATTTTCTCAGCTGATGAATCAAAACTCCTCCACATTGACCACTAATTGGAAGGAGCACTGAGGGTGATAAGAGCAAAGCATGTGGTTCTTCAATGTCCATCACCAAGAGTGGGGCAGTAATACCGCCATTGACTGAGCAGGCCAAGTCTCTAAGGACATAGCTGCTAGTTTGTAACTACTCCAGTGTTGAGGGAACCAGCAAAAAGTAAAAACCTACTTGACCTCAAACTCACAAATCCAACTGTCACAGAAGCATCTGTTCAAGACAGGATACCCAGAATCTGATTGTGTGGCATTACCACCATGCTAAATAGGAAAGATTTTGAATGGTTTCGTTAGCTGAAAGTCAGTCATCCATGAGGCGCTGTGGGCCATCAGCAAAAGCAGAATTGTATTCAATCAGAATCTGTAACCTCATGCTCCAGCCTATCCTCCACTCTAGCATCATGACAATCAACTCTGCTTCAACGAAGAGTGGAGGAGGACATGCCAGGAGCCACACCTAGATACCTAAAAATGAAGTGTCAACCTGGAGGAGCTACAACATGTGACTACTTGCATGCCAAACAAAATATTCAGTGTGTAGCAGACAGAATTAAGTGATCCAACAAATAAAGGAACTGCAGTCCTGCCACATCCAGTCGTGAATGGCATTGGATAATTAAGCAACTCATTAGAGACGGTATCCTGATCATCAATGATGGGAGAGTCCTGCACATCAGTACAAAAGATAAGGCTGGAGAACTTAAAGCTATCTTCAGTCAGATGTGCCGATTTTCCACCATATCGTCCTCTGGAGGTCCCCAGCAACACAGATGTCAGTCCTCAACTCATTAGATTCGCTTATCTTATATCTAGAAATAGCTGAAGGCATTTGATACTGCAGAGGCAATGAGCCCTGGCAATATTCCAACAGCACTAAAGAAGACTTGTGTTCCAGAACATGCAGCACCCCTAGACAAGCTGTTCCATTGCAGCTACAACACTGGCATCTACTGGGCAATGTGGAAAATTTGTCCACGTGTGTCCTGTCCACAAAAAGTTGGACAAATCCAACCCGGCCAATTACAGCCCCATTAGTTTAGTCTCAATTATCAGCAAAGAATTTATCATGACCAATTCACCTAACCTGTACATCTCTTGATTGTGGGGAGAAACTGGAGGACCCCGAGGAAACTCAAGCAGACACGGGGTGAACATGCAAACTTTACACAGACAGGAACCCAATCTGGGAATCGAACCTGGGTCCCTAGTTCTGTGAGGCAGCAGTGCTAACCACTGTGCCACCATACCGCCCACTTTCTTTCTGTATTTAATTTATTCAAATTCACCTCCCTCATCCTAACAGATATCTTCACATCCTCTTTGAACACACAAAGGTTCCAGAGTCAATGTTGTTCCATTGTTTAAGAATAGAAAAATAAAAGTGATGAAAGAAGTCAACAGTACTATCAAGCAGCACTTATTCAGAAACAAGCTGCTTGCTGTTGCTCAGCTTGTGTTTTGTCAGGACCATTCAGCTTCTGGTCTTATTATAGCATTGATTCAAACATGGACAAATTAGCTGAACTGAAAAGGTGAGGTGAGAGTGACTGCCCTTAATATCAAGACAGCATTTGGCTGAGTATGGCATCAAGGAGCCCCAACAAAACTGGAGTCAAATAGGAACCAAGGGCAAAGCTGTCCATTATCTTCTTAGAACTAAACACCTCTGTTCTTCTCCTCTTACTACATAATCCTTGTAGTGTAGAAAGTGGCCATTCAGCCCATCAAATCTGCAACAACTCTCTGACAGTGGCTTACACGAGAAACCTCTCCCTCCATTCTATTCATGGAACACCACACATTTTACCATGACTAATCCAAATCATCTACACATCTTGGGACATTAAGAGGCAATTTAGCATGGCCAATCCACCTAACCTGCACATCATTGGACTGTGGGAGGAAACCGGAGTATCCAGAGGAAATCCACACGGACATGGGGAGAAAGTGCAAATTCCACGCAGACAGATAACCAAGGCCAGAATTGAACCCGGGTTCTTGGGATAATGAGGCAGCAGTGACATCCACTAAGCCACCATTCCACTCTGTTGCTGCTTTTCTCTCCGCTAACTGTTGACAGGTGTTTTATTTTTCGTTGCTGCTGCAGTTGATGATCATCTTGCTGCTCATACCATGTCCAACCTATGGCAGCCAACAGTCTACTGGCTTCAGCAATGATTTAAGAATTGATAACGCTGTGAGGGAAAGAACAAAAAACAAATAAAAGTAAATCACAGAAATAGGCCCTTCAGCCCTCCAAGCCTATACAGATCATGATGCCCTAACTAAAAAACAACTTTCTCCCCTTACTCGGTTTATATCCCTCTGTTCCCTCCCTATTCATATCACCTTGCATTTGTCCTGATTAAACTCCACCTGTCATTTCTGTGCCCAAGTCTCCAATCTATCTGTATCCTGTTGGACCCTCTGAGAATCCTTGGCACTATCAGCAATTCCATCAATCTTCATATCATCCGCAAACTTATTAATCAGAAGACCCACATTTTTCTCCAGATCATTTATATATACTACAAACAACAACTGATCCCTATGGAACACCACTAGCTACAGAACTCCATTCTGAAAAACATTCTTCCACCACTATTCTGTCTTCTATAAGCAAGTTAGTTCTGTAGCTTTCTAGCTAGCTCACCCTGAATGTCATGTGTTTTTGTACTGGTCTGCCAGTTGGGTCCTTGTCAAACGCCTTACTAAAGTCTACATAAATTACATCTACACTCTTCCCTCATCAATTTTCTTTGTCACCTCTTCAAAAAACTCAATCAATTTGGTGAGACATGACCTTCCCTCTACAAAACCATGCTGTCTGTCACTAGCTAGTACATTTTTCTTCAAATGTGCACACATCCTATCCCTCAGTATCTTCTCTAAAAACTTCCCCACTACTGATGTCAGATTCACTGGTATATAATTTGCTGGATTATCCCTGCTTCTATTCGTAAACAATAGATGGATATTGGCTATTCTCCAGTCCTCTGGAACCTTGCGTGTGGTCAAAGAGGATGTGAAGATGTCTGTCAAAATGAGAAAGATGAATTTGAGTAAACTAAACACTGAAATAAAGTGGGCAGCATGATGGCACAGTGGTTAGCAGTGCTGCATCACAGCACTAGGGACCCAGGTTCCATTCCTGGATTGGGTTACTGTCTGTGTAGAGTTTGCAGGTTCTTCATGTGTCTGTATGGATTTCCTCCGGTGCTCCAGTTTCCACCCCCCATCGCCCTCCCCACCGTTTTCCGCAGTCCAGAGATGTACAGGTTAAATGAATTGGTCATGATAAATTCCCTCTGAGTACCCAAACAGGCACCACACTGTGGTGATTTTCACAATAACTTCACTGCAGTGTGAATGTAAGCCTACTTGTGACACTAATAAATAAACTTTATTTATAAAAGGAGGAAAGTAAAGAATTAAAAAGAACAAGAACAAAAACGTTTGGCAAAAACATTTCTGAATTGCTAATAATTTATTGCATGCAATTAGCAGTTTAAATTGATCTTTTTCAGTTGCCGGTGAGTTTGATAGTAATTATATCAAAATTATCATGTCATGAAAAAGGTGTTTATCCTGTTTATTATGAGCCCTAACTTTTCTGCAGCAAATGTAATGGCCAATTAGTGTGCAAATACAGCAAGTTCTTAAAAATAATGGGGAGGAGAAGGGATTTGAATCTTCCTCGTTTGTGCTGAGAAAATGGCAGACTGGCGTAAATCAACCAGCAGGTTCTTGAGATCCACAACTCATGACATATCTCTTACTCTCCCAACTGACTTGTGGATTATTAACACACCATTATTTTTCCAAGACTTTGGTCTTTGATATACAGCTGAGGTTATTTTTAACACTGCAAATCCCCTGGAGAATAATTTACTCTTTCACAGAGGCAAAGTAAGGATTCCCATAAAAATAAAAATGAAATGCATTTGCAGCTTGCATTGTATTTATGCTGAAGATTGTATCTATATCAGTGGAACCAAACCTCTTTGATCTAAACGCTATGAGCAAAGCCTTCAACATTTCTTCCATCATTGATATCTAAGCTGCCTACCATGCAGCAATGTTTTGAAGATATAGTTTAAAATTTCAGCAATCAGGTTAGACATCAATCAGCATCCATCTATTTGAAAAAGAGTAGTTTGGCTTCTCACAAAACTATTTAATTCAAACTTATTTTGGAAGCAACATTTATCCAGCATATTGAGCTTTCTTTTTCTGATATCCTACCTTGCACTAAATCATATAATCCTTACAGTGCAGAAGGAGGCCATTCAGCTCATCGAGTCTGCAATGACTCAAACTCTTGCCCAGGTCTACACCTGCCCAAATATTTACTCTACTAATCTCTCTAACCAACATATCTTTGGACACTAAGGGGCAATTTATCATGGCCGACTCACCTAACCTGCACATCTTTGGAGTGTTGGACGAAACTGGAGCACCTGCAGGAAATCAATGTAATTCAAAAAGGGAGATAGAGAGAAAGCTAGGAAGTATAGGCCAATGAGTCTGACATTAGTACTGTGAAAGTTGCTAGACTCCATTATCAATGTTTCATAACTCAGAGGTATAATCAGATGAAGTCAGCATGGATTTACAAAGGGGAAATAATACTTGATGAATCTATTAGAATTCTTTGTGGATGTAATCAGTAGAGTTGACCAAGGAGAACTAATGGATACGAGTTATTTAGACTTTCAGAAGGCTTTCAACAAGGTTTCACAAAGCAGACTACTATGCAAAGTTAAAGCGCATGGTATTACAGGTAATGTCTTGAAATGGATAAAAAAAACGGTTAGCAGATGGGAAGGAAAAAGTTGACATTAATGGCCTTTTCCCGATTGAGAGGTAATGATTTGTGCAGTACCGCAGGGATTTGTGCTAGGACCCCAACTGTTCACATCACAAATTAACATGATACAAAGTTGAGTGGAAGGTAAGCTGTGAGGAGGATGCAGAGATGCTTCAGCTTGATTTGGACAGGCTGAGTATGCGGGCAGAAGCATGACAGATGCAGTATAATGTGGATAACTGCGAGATTATAAATGGTCACAAAATAGAAAGATTATTATTTGAATGGAGGTAAATCGAGAGAGATGGATACTTAGTGAGACCTTGGTGTCCTTGTGAATCAGTCACTGGAAGTAAGCGCGCAGGTACAGCAGGCAGTGAAGGCCATCATAGTGAGCCACACCTGGAGCACTGTGTGCAGCTTTAGTGTCCTTATCTGAGGAAGGATACCCTTGCTATAGAGGGTACAGCGAAGGTTTACCAGGCTGATTCCTGGGATGGCAGGTCTGTTAAATGAAAAGACTAAGTCGGTTAGGATTGTATTCATTGCAGTTTAGAAGAGTGAAAGTCTAAATAACTCGTATCCATTAGTTCTCCTTGGTCAACTCTACTGATTACATCCACAAAGAATTCTAATAGATTCATCAAGTATTATTTCCCCTTTGTAAATCCATGCTGACTTCATCTGATTATACCTCTGAGTTATGAAACATTGATAATGGAGTCTAGCAACTTTCACAGTACTAATGTCAGTCTCATTGGTCTATACTTCCTAGCTTTCTACGTTTCTACGTATGTTTCTATGATATGGTGAGAATGTACAAGCTCCACACAGTCACCCCATACTGGAATTGAACTCTGGTCCTTGGCACTACGGGGCAGCAGTGATTTGATTTGATTTATTATTCCCATATGTATTGGTATAAAGTCAAAAGTATACCAGTTGTCCTTGCACCCTATACAGACAAAGCATACCATTCATTGAGTACATAGAGAAGAAGTAAAGGAGAGTGTGCAGAATGTAACATTACAGTCATAGCTAGGACGTAGAGGAAGATCAACTTCATATAAGGCAAGTCCATTTAAAAGTCTGATGGCAGCAGGGAAGAAGCTGTTCTTGAATCGGTTGGCATGTGATGTCAGGCTTTCGTATTTTTTTCCTGACAGAAGAAGGTGGAAGAGAGGATATCCAGTGTGCGTGGGATCCTTGATTATGTTGTCTGCTTTTTCAAGGTAGTGGGAAGTATAGACAGTCAATGGATGGGAGGCTAGTTTGCTTGATGGACTGGGCTATGTTCATAACCCTATTGCTGGTGTCTTCTAAATCCTTGGCCACACCCACCCAACAGTACTTTTGCCACCGAAATGCAATACCACAAACTGGAAGGTGGGTTTTAGATTTAGCTTTAAAACTAGGCTCGTCAATTAGATAATTGGCTTCAACAAGTTTCCAGAGGTTTGACTGGAGGACAAAAATAGGTGTTCTTAAAGTGCAGCTTGGACTGCAGTGGAGTGTGACAGTTGCAGTTTGTTGACTGAGGGAGCTTGGTGAGTCTTTCCTTTTCTACTTTTCCCTCAGAAAGAAGAACAGCAGCCTTGGAAAGTAGGACCTGATGAGTATTTCTACTGTCCTTTGCATATCCTGAACGAGAAATAGTAGAAGTAAAGGGAATAATTTAAGGGTAAGTTGTGACAGGGCAGCTTGATCAAGCTGAATATTCCTCTTTTGCAACGTGGGAAGTCAGGAACACTTCCGTTCTCCAGGATGACCATATATGCAAGATCTGTCTCCAGCTGAATTTATTCAAAAATCTGTGTTTCAGAGCATCAAGCCATGACTGGAATCATTGTGAAGCATCCCCAAGGATGGGATTTTTGAGGATATATTGCAGGTAAAGAATACATTGGCAGAAATGGAATGGGCCAGACAGAGCAAAAACATTAAGCAGTGCAGGACTGGCCTGGATCCACCTCTCTCTTCAACTGGTATTCTGTTTTGGATACTGTTGGAGAAAATGATCAATTAGGGGAATGCAGCAACAGCCAGGTCCATGGCACCACAAGTGGTTCAGCTGCAGAGGAGGGGAAAGAAAAAAAAATGGGAAGTGATAGGGGATTCTATTGCAAAGGGAACATATATGTTCTGTGGCCTCAGTTGTGGCACTAGGATGGTATGTTGTCTCCCCAGTGCTAAAGGATGTCACTGAGTGGCTGCAGGATACTCTGAAGTGAGCCACCAGAGGTAACCCCTGTGGCACCTGCAGCTCCCTGGCAATATTTAATCAAGGTCCAATGCTGAATTTTGATTCAGGCCAGTATGGATAAGCACATGAATGAGTAACACAGGTGACTTTCCCTCCTTCAGGTCTCTTTCCCTTCTCCAGGATAGCCTCTTGAACCAGACGGTGTCTGAGTAACTCCCTTACTCAGAACTTGAAGAAGTCCAGTTAGAACTGAAAAAAATAAACTGACCACTGTGAAGAGTGAATGTGTGTATGAGAGTATTTGGTGTTGTAAATATATTCTTTCCTTTTTGCAGTTAAGTGAGAACAACTCTCATTTCATTCCGGTGAAAAAAAACGAAGTATCATAATAATAAAAAGAAACACTGAAGTGCGTCCGGAAATAGTGAGCTGTAAATATGATGCGTCAGTTTTCATAAAAATGGACGTACAATCCAAGGATGTCCGAGCATGCAAAGTCAATCACTGGCTGAATTATTGGGGTGTGAAATTCTGAGTGACAATGGAACCATTCTATTGTCAAACAAAGATACTTCTAAAGCATACAGAAACTTATTGCCATCTCAATGGGACATAATGGATTGTTAAGTCAACCTTTCAGGGCTACAAACTGACTGAGATAAAAGCTAACTGAAAGGCATGTGTGTATGTCTAAGTGTGTTAGTGCTGGACTGTCAGGAGAGCACGAGATGGGAGCAAAATGCCAGCCAGCAGCAGAAACACCCCTCCAAAAATCTTCCTCAGATATATCTCTATATTTTCCCTGATTGTTGAAGGAAGGTAAGCCAACAAAGACAACAGCTGAAAGGGAAACTGAGAAGTCCTTCCACTGAAATAAAGAGAACAAACCTCAAAATCAACAATTCATCTGCTAAAGTCATAACCATCGGAACCCCCACAACACCCAATTATCTACTCTTCACAAATCAAGAAAAGTTTAATGTATCTTCTACTTACTCTGGACTCACTTCAATTCTGTATGAATATGCGTGCACGTGTTTTAACTTATTCTCACATTTAATAATCACTAAATCCGCTCTATCTTTAATTCAAGAAAACCTGGTTAAACTGACTTCTTGGACAACTGACAAATTGGATGGGAGAAAAGGTATCCAACAAGGAAGGGATCCTTTTTAGATTAGTCTTGTGATCAACAAAAAGAGAGTCAGTTCATCTACCCTTGCCCCAAAGAACAATAATTTGGGGATATCCCAGCCAGAGAGTAACAAGTTGAGTGTTCTCAGCCGTGTTAACAAATTTGGGGTACCTCATTTGGGGACTAGTTGCGACAATCCTTAATGGAAGATCTTTTCATGTGACATCTACAAATACAGCAATTCAACCATTTCTTATCAGCAGTGGTGGTGTACACCATGCAGTATTTAAATCACTTAAATCTTAGGGCAACACAATTCAACAAGAAATTAATATCTGATCTCCATAACAAATTAATTCTACAAGAACCTAGACCAGAATTTTAAGGCAGGAGAAGGGGGATGAAAATTATATCAGCATGATTGAATGGCGGGGCAGACTCGATGGGCCAAATGGTCTAATTTTGCTCCTATATCTTATGGTCTATCTTATGCTGTTTAGGACATCACCTAAAAATGATAACCAGCCAAAATATGAAAGGTAATTAGCAGTAAATTGGAATAGTTCCTCTACACATTGTTAACTGCAACTGGAGAAATGAGCAGAGGCCCTCCCCTAGGTCAGATCAACAAAACAAATGAATTCACTGAAACTGAACGTGGTTGATTTTTTTTTTCATATCATATCAATTTTTTTCATATCAATTACGCAAATTTGAAACAACTCAAATGTTATTATGTAACTGCCAAAAGAGTGGGAAATATGATCATCTCAAAAGAAAGCTGTGTCTTGGATTTAAATAAATGCTTTCCTACAGACTGAAGAAAGAACAAGCATTTATATTGTGCCTTATCACATCTGTCAGGAACATCTCCAGGTGAATTACATTGTACATCACTAAGGATTCTCAGATTTCCACGGCATGACAGCTAGATTATTGGGAAGCTACGCTCATATGAACATTTTCATTCTCCAAAATATCTAATACTGTGCAAATTAGTCTTTAAATAGGAATAGTTAATAATAAATGACATAGTAGGAGAGAATTGTAAAAATCATATATCTTTTATTCCTTTATTTAGACTAGACTTATCTTGACATCAATATGTCTGTTTTCTTTGGAAATTATCTCTTCCAAAGGTTGGGAAACTTTCAAACACAAAAAAAGTAATACAAAGATCTCATATAAATTAATAAAGAAAACAAACGCAAAATATCAAGGAGGATATCAAAAGCTATAAAAAAGGGAAGAAAGTCACTAGGGTGAATTTTGGTCCCTTGGAAGATGAAAGCAAAGAGCTAATTACTGGGGAACACTGAAATGGCAGAGATACTAAATTAATACTTTGCCTCAGTTTTTAGAGTAGGGGACACTAGTAGCAGTTCTATAGGAACGGGCAAGTCAGAGGTAAGAGAAAGGGGAGAACTTAGAACAACCAACCCTGATAAAGAAAAGGTACTCAGCAAACTATTGGGATTGAGGGCAGGTAAGTGCCCCGGGCCGGATGGCCTACATCCTAGGGTATTAAACTGGAGGCTGAGATAGTAGATCCATGGGTTATAATATTCCAAAATTCCCTGGACACAGGAAAGGTTCCAGTGGATTGGAAAAATGTTAATGTAATGCCCTTATTCCAAAAGGGAGGGAGGCAAAATGTGGGAAATTACAGACCAGTTAGGTTAATATCTGTTACTGGGAAAGTATGAATTTTCAAGGAAGCAATATTAGGACATATAGAAAGTCAAAATGCCACTCATCAGAGTCAGCATTGTTTTATGAAGGGCGAATCATGTTTAACTAATTTGCTAAAGTAAGGAATTGTTATTGCAACTATACAAGCATTGGTGAGGCTATACCTGTGGTATTGTGCACAGTTTTGTTTCCCTTATTTGAGGAAAGATGCAGTGACATTAAAAGGCAGCTCAGAGGAGGTTTACTAGATTGATTCCAGAGATGAGGGGTGTGTTGTATGAAGAGGGATTGAACAGTTTAGCTTGGAATTTAGAAGAATGAGAGGAGATCAAGTTCAGGTATACAAGATGATGAAAGTTATGGATAAAGTAGACGTGGAGCAGATGCTTCCTCTTGTGGGGCGTTCTAGGATGAGAGTTATTGTCTTAGGATAAGCAAATTTAAAACAGAGTTGAGGAGAAACTACTTCTCCCAAAGAATTGTGAATCTGTGGAATTCGCTAGCCCAAAGTGTGCTGGATGCTGGGCGAGTGAGTACATTTAAGGAATTAGACAGATTTGTAATTGGTAATAGGTTGAAGGTTATGGGGAGAAGGCAGGAAAATGGGGATGCGAATTATATCAACTATGATCAAATGGTGAAGCAGACTTGATGGGCCAAATGGCCTAATTCTGCTCTATATCTCATGAACTAAGGAGCTGGTGCACTGTTAGATATTCACCATCATCAAGAAGACAGCTATGGATACAAGGTAGCAGACAACACTAACATCTATGTGGATGCAAATTTAATTTGGATTTAGTTCTCTCATTCTTATGTGTCTGAATCAAAACTACTTGACTGTTTTAGTGCCTTTCTTTTAAGTGAGAGAGATGAAAGCACTGTTGAAAATATTACAAACAGAGACAACAATCAAGATCCAGGTTGTTTCATGATGCAGTCCTATTTCAGATATCCACAGATCATCAGATTGAAGACTATAAATCATTCATACAGATAAAAGCAATTATCTGGTGGCAGCAGAAGATAATGTGGTATAGGTATGGGGATTTTACTTGATTCTGAGGGAATAATGGAAATGACATTTAGATAGTTCCGACTTGTGCCATTAATAAATAAACTAAAACTAAACTTCAAAGCTCAATCTCTGGTGTCTGGTGGAAAAATTGCATTTATCAGCTAAAACTCATTGTTCTCCAGATTAGCACAGGTGACACAGCGAAGGAAACACTGATGTAGTATCTTGCAAAGACAGGTGATCACCAAAAGAATGACAAATGAATGGTTTATTAAGGTAACTATGTACAGGCAGTAATAATAAGGGGTACCACACTCCCCGACTCCAGACTCCTAACTGCAAGAAAAACACACATTCAGCTCCAGGAGTCATGTGTTCCAGCCTGATTGGCCGAATGGATCATGTAACTCTCTGGGAATTTGCTGCATAAAGGGATACATTACAACAGCAGTTATTAATAAAATTGGACTTTCATGTGGACAAAAATTAGCCAGGTTCTACAATGGACAAGAGATCTCCTTACACTGTCAGATCACCATACCACGTGATGAAGGTAAAAATTACATCTCTACTTTAGAGATTTGCTGCAAATCATGGTATTTTAAAAGATTGCAGATATTCAGCAGATCAGTTTGTATCTGAAATATGTTAGCATTGTTGGAGTAATCCTCCACCAATTCTGAAGAATGGTCACAACACAACAAATCTCCATCATACATCTAAAATGAAGATGCAAAACATTCAAAATTTTACAGGTTTGGACTCGTGGGATTTTCTCTTTAGAGAAGAAAAAGGAAAGCAGACATATAGAGGCATTCAAAATTATGCAGGATTTTGATGGACTAAATGAGCCATTGACAGGATGACTAGTAATCAAAGGACATAGATTTGAGAAAATTGGCAAGGGAACCAGATGAGGAAATTAGGATTTTTTTTTAAATGCAGACTAGAAATATATTATGATCTGAAATTCATGGTGGAAAGAATAGTGGAAGCAGATTAAATGATAATTTTCAAAAGGAAATTGGATGTATTCTTGAAAAAAAAATTTACCAAAATGAGTAGCTAATTGGCTAGCTCTTTCAAATAAATAAATCCCAGAAACCAATTTCAAAATATTTCTTATCATTGCATTTGAATCAAACAAAAACTTGTTTGCACCACTCAAGCAATGTGATCAATGTATAGTAAAAGTTGCTGTATAAGTTTGGGTGTAGGCAGTCGTCAGTTTTGTTATTCCCCATACATCGTCTGCTATTTGTAGATATGTTTTAAACATCCACTTGTCTTCATAACATGCTTTTGCTTGTACTCTGCATGTAATTCATAGAAACATAAAAAATCGGAACAGGAAGAGGCCATTCAGCCCCTCCGAGCCTGCTCAATCATCCATCAAGGTTATGGCTGATTGTCCAAGTCAGTAGCCTAATCTTGCTTTATCGCCAACCTTTGATCCCATTTGCCCCAAGTGCTATATCAAGCCCATATCATCTGCACTTTTTTTTTAGCCATTCATAAGACGTGGGTCAGCATTTATTGCCAATCCCTAATTGCCCTTGAACTGAATGGTCTGATACGCCATTTCAGGGGGCAGTTAAGAGTCAACCATATTGCTATGGATCTGAAGTTACCTGCAGGCCAGATTGACCTTCCTTCCCTAAAGGACATTAGTGAAACAGATGGGTTTATATGAAAATCAACAGTGGTCATCATTAGACTTTTAATTTATATTGAATTAAAATTTCAACATCTGCCATGTTGTGATTCAAACACAGATCTCCGAAGCATTATGCTGGATCTGCGGATTACCAATGCAGTGAAAATACCACTACACCATTGCCTCCCCTTAATGATGCAGTGCACCATTAAGGTCTCTAGCTTACTAGTTGAGTGACATTACTACCTCACCACCAAATAGTGACAGATCATAATGTATTTGCCTGTATTAGATACTTCGTTGGCCAACAAAACATAGCCAAAACTATCATGGGGTTTAGTAACAATAATGACAGCAATAGTTGCTGCTCAAGGGTAGGTTTGACAAATCTTTCCTTGAAACACAGCACTTCATGTATCTGCACTTTCTGCTCCCTCAGCACATGAAGGTCACCCATGGGAGCACTCTTTCATAAAACCTACTTGAGTAAAAATCATTTAGGTCTATATCATGCATCATTACTGAATAAAAATTTAAAAAATGCAAATTCTAATATTACAGTGTGGACTTTGCATAATTTATTAGTATTTGAACGCGAGATATAACTGATTCTATGTCATAATAGATTATCTTATATCAGAAAGTTTCCTCTCTCTCGTCAATGCTGGCTCTATCTCCCAAACACTTGTACAGCAAATTGTCACCTGTGGTTGTCTTTCCTGATTCATCATTCTTCTTTATCGTTTCCTGGCTTTTTAGTTAACAGCCTGAGTGCTCTAGTATCCATTGTACAGCACCCTATGCATCAAGTAAATGCATCAGTATATTCTCTGCTTCTATTTCGATCCAAGCACCATGAAAGCATGATGACAAAACTTAAATTCTTCTCAAAAATTAAACTTATATCATATAATAATTTCCTCTGGTTTTTTTATTTAGAATATCGTAAATGAGCATAATCTAATGATCATAACAATAAATTCATCATTGCTAATTACTCAAAAGAGAAACCACAGCTAGAATAGATGTGTTTAAGTATCTGTAGCTGCAAATAAAATATATTTTGGGAGAGGCTGCTTCATCAATGACATTCCTCCATCATAAGTAGTAGGGATGCTCTCTGATGACTGCATAATGTTCAGCATCATTTGCCACTGCTCAGACACCGAAATACTCCATGTCCAAATGCAGCAAGACCTGGATAATGTTTAGGCTTGAGCTGACATATAGTAAGTAACGTTCACTCCACAATGGTGCCAGACGATGACCATCTTCAACAAGGGATAACCTAAGATCTCTCCATGATATTGAATGGACTTACCGGGATCCCACTATCAACATAAGAACTAGGAGCAGGAGTAGGCATCTGGCCTCTTGAGCTTGCTCTGCCATTCAATAAGATTGTGGCTGATCTTTTCATGCACTCAGCTCCACTTATCTGCCAACTGACTATAACCCTTAATTCCTTTACTATTCAAAAATTTATCTATTTTTGCCTTAAAAACATTCAGTGAGATAGCCTCAACTGCTTCATTGGGCAGGAAATTCCACAGACTCACAACCCTTTGTGTGAAGAAGTTCCTCCTCAACTGAGTCCTAAATCTACTCCTCATTATTGAGGCCATGCCCCCTAGTTCGAGTTTCAACTGCCAGTGAAAACAACTTCCCAGCTTCTATCTTATCTATTCCCTTCATAATCTTGTATGTTTCTGTAAGATCTTCCCTCATTCTTTTGAATTCCAATGAGTATAGCCCCAGTCTCCTCATAAGCCAACTCTCTAAACTCTGGAATCAACCTAGTGAATCTCCTCTGCTTCCCCTGCAGTGCCAGTATATCCTTTCTCAAGTAAAAAGACCAAAACTATACACAGTGCTCTATGTATGGCCTCACCAGCACCTTATATAGTTGCAACATATCCTTGCTGTTTTTAAATTCCATCCCTCTAGCAATGAAGGACAAAATTCCATTTGCCTTCTTAATTACCTACTGCACCTGCAAGCCAACTCCTTGAAATTCCTGCATAAGGACACGCAGGTTCCTCTGCGCAGCAGCATGCTGCAATTTTTTACCATTTAAATAATAGGCTATTTTGCTGTTATTCCTACCAAAATGGATGACCTCACTTTATCAATATTATACTCCGTCTGCCAGACCTTTTCCCAACTCATTTAGATTATGCATATCCCTTTGCAGACTTTCAGCGTCCTCTGCACACATCTTAGTATCATCTGCAAATTTTGACACACTGCACTTGGTCCCCAACTCCAAGTCATCTATGAAATCGTAAACAATTGCGGTCCCAACACTGATCTCTGAGGCAGACCACTAGTCACTGATCACCAACCTGAAAAACAACCATTTATCCCCACTCTTTGCTTTCTGTTAGTTAACCAATTCTCTACCTGTGCTAATGCATTACCCGTTACACCATGCACCTTCATTTTACGTAGCAATCTTTGATGCAACACCTTATCAAATACCTTCTGGAAATCCAGATTCATCACATCCACAGGTTTCCATTGTCCACTACGCACGTAGTGTTCTCAAGAATTCCACCAAATTAGCCAAAGTGACCTGCCCTTCACGACCCCATGCTGCGTCTTACTAACGGGACAATTTATATCCAGATATCTTGCTACTTCTTCCTTGATGATAGATTCAAGGATTTTCCCTACTACAGAAGTTAAGCTAACTGGCCAACTTTTGTTCACCATTTTTAAACAGTGGTGCCACATTTGCTGTTTTCCAATCTGCAGGAACTACACTAGAGTCCAGTGAATTTTGGTAAATTACTACTACTGCATTTGTTATTTTCCCCACGATCTCTTTTAGTACCCTGAGATGCATTCCATCAAGGCCAGAAGACCTGTCTACCCTTAGCTCCATTAACTAGCCTAACACTACCTCTTTTGTGATAGTGATAGCTTCTAAGTCCTTACCTGCCATAACTTTCGGCATGTTATTTGTGTCTTCCGTTCCCAAGACCGATGCAAAATACCTGTTCAATGCCTCAGCCATTTTCTTATTTCCAGTTATTACATCCCCTTTCTCATCCTCTAAAGGACGATATTTACTTTAGCCACTCTTCTTGGTTTTATATATTTGCAGAAACTTTTGCTTTTCTTTATATCTTAACTAGTTTACTTTCATTATCCATCTTACTTTTCTTTATAGCTTTTATCATGGCTTTCTGTTGATCTTTAAAGATTTCCCAAACCTCTAGTTTCCCACTAATCTTTACCACTTGGTATGCATTTTCTTTCAATTTGATACACTTCTTTATTTCCTTAAATATCCATGGCTAAGAAGTGATAAGGAAGAACTTTTTTAAAGTTCTTCCTTATCACTAGTATAGACATTTGCTGAGCATGTGATAAATCATTTTGAAAGTCATCCACTGTTCCTCAATTGTCCCACCATAAAGCTTTTGCTGATAGTCTACCTTCGCCAATCTTCATCCTAGTGAGTCACCAATGATCAGAAACTGAACTAGACCAGCCATATAAATACTGTGGCTACAAAAGCAGGGCAGAGGCTGGGAATTCTGTGGCAAATAATTCATTCCTGGCTCCCCAAAGCCTATTCACCATCTACCACAAAAAAGTCAGGGCTGTGATGGAATACTTGCCACTTGCCTGGATGGGTGTGGCTCTAACAACACTTAAGAAGCTTATCAGCATCCAGGACAAAGTACCCTGCTTGATTGGCACCCCAATCACAGACATTCACTCCCATCTCTGCTGATGATCAGTGGTAGCAGTGTCACCTACAGTAGTTCCTAACACCTGGTGGTCTGTGAGGGTACTGCAACTGATCCATTGGCAAAAAATGCAATTACATACATCTCATATATGAACGAAACTGCAGTGAAAAATAAAATTGCCAATGTATTCAGTGTACTTGTTGCTGTGTGACAAGGTGAGAATCTCAAGGATTCACTCACTGAAGAAGTTAAGCATGACAGATGGAAAGGCCTTCTGCTGCAGACTTAATAAATATGGTAGGAAGCCTCACAACACCTGGTTAGACTTGACATGTATGCTCAAGCTATCAGGAGATGTGTCAACACTGGACTCATCAGCCAACAGAAGAAATTGTAACTAAAATTGACAATATGATTGGAGAATAGGCGTGGGAACTGCAAAGCTCTCTTGATAATAAAGTAACAAGCAGAGTTGAAGAGGCACCAGTGACCACCAAGTGCCAGAGATAGATAGACTTCCCATGTATTAACTCCAATGAGCACATACAGGTAGGCAACGAGTCAACACAGCACAATTCTTCAGCATTGCTGACCACTCATCCGATCAAAATATGGAGATTGCATACAGGCATTACATAATTACAGTAATGAAGAACTCCAAGGGGAACAGAAATATCGGGGTAAAATGGCAGATCATTTTCCAACTTTCAGCTGGAGGAAGTTATCTCAAGTAAGTACATAGATAAAGCTCATGATGAAACATCAATTGTGGATCCTCGGCTTGATTTCTTAGCAGCACAGATTGAATGAGAAAATTTGCTTGAAAGGACAAAAGAGAAAAAGCTGACAGCAGGCACAAAACTGGTCACAGCAGCCATAGTTCCCAAGAGCTTTGGTCAATAAATTCCACCTCCAACAGAAATTAAATCTGGCCAATTGACTCATCATTGTTCAGAGTTTACACATGGTGCTGAAAGTACCCGACAGAGTTCAGCATCAATCCGTGCAAAATTACCAACCCCGGGCAGTCAAACAATGATTCCCAATCTGCAGATAACCTCAAGCAATGACTTTGTTGCAGAATCAGAGACAGTTTTTCATGTGTAGTACAAAATAGAAAAAAATGATCAAAAAAAAAGATATGTGGGCCAAACCACTTGAGAAGTCAAATTCCGACTTGCATGTTTTGGCCATTGCAGAAATATAGCTTAGAAACGGTGTGAAACATGACTTCAGAGAACACCTGTAGAGGTTGAAAACATAGCTATACAAGTCTTTCCCTGTTTCCAACACAAAGTTCAACTTGATACAAAATTCCTTTGTGAATCTTCATGATAACCTCCTCGCAAACTTGAATTTGAGGGAGCAAGAGCGCCTTGCGGAACTGTCTTGTGACTGTGCTTTAAAGATGGATTTTTCTCAGAACTACCTGAGTGATTTTTGGTTTAAAGTTGCCATGGAATACCCAAATTGCCTAACAAGGCAGTAAAGTTTCTGATGCCTTTTCCTCCAACCTAAAAAACTGGATTTTCAGGGCTTGTAACATTGAAAACCAAATATCAGAATAAAATTAATGTTGAACTAAATCTCTGATTGAGATTGTCATCCCTGGAACCTGGCATCCAACATTTGACATATACAAAACAACATCAACCTTTTCGTTAGGTAATCTGTTTCCACTGGTAGGCCTACTGCAGATAAATGTGCCGTGACAAGTGTAATGTATTTTTGAGTGTGCATCATAAAGTATTAGAAACAGCTGCATTTTTAATACCCATTGATATCAAAGTTTGGCAAGCATGGGTAATGTTAAAAAAAGTTTAAAATGGCTTGGGATAGTTGTGGTCCACAAAAGGTTTTGCTGATGATTGAGTGGTCTGCATAAAGGAAAAGGTTGGGAAACACTAATCTACAAGATGCACTGCGGAAACTCACCAAACCTCCTTAGACAAATCCACAACCATCACCATCTAGAAGGACTAGGGTAACACATACACTTAAACACCAGCACCTGTGAGCTCCCCTCCAAGTCACACACTACCCTGAATGTGGTAGCACGGCCCCTTTAAGGGGGAAATCCCTGAAATGGGGGTGGTGTGGGGGAGGGGTGCAGCCATTGCTGTCTGCATCATACAGTTAGTCTTTCTAGCAGCAAGACTAAATGCAGATATTCTGAGCCACTTATCTCTGCTGCAGACAGTTATTTCACTGAGACTTAGCCACGCTTAGCAAATTGTATAAAAACTTGGACTGAAAGACACCCAGTGTTATCAAAAGAAGATGGTGATGCAGAGATGGCAATATGATAAGTCAGAGCAACTTAAAACTTATCTGCAGGGTAGAATGGAGATAACATGTGTAACTGGTTTGTTATTGTGGGGTCTCCTGTAATAGTGCCATCCCAGGGCTTTTATTACAGGAGGTGCAAGACAAGATAGGACGAATGTTTTTGCCCAAATTTATGTTTGGTGACCACATGGATAGAAGAAATCAAACTCATAATCAGCCAATGCCTAAGTTGTGAAGTCCAGCAGATGTTGCCACCCCTGGTTCCTCGGATGAGGCTAGGTAGGTTGTGGTTAAGACTACAGATAGACTTTACAGGTCCCTTCATGGGCATATATTTCTCATCCTGGTTGATGTGCAATCAACCAGACGCCCAATTAATAAAGTCTACAATAGTAACAGCCACTACTGACAAGTTGAGGCAGATTTTTGCCATCCATGGCATTCCACAAGTCTTAGAGTCAGACAATGGCACATCATTTACAGTGGAAGAGTTTCAAAAACTGATCAAGTCAAATGGATTTGCCATGTTTGGTCAGAGTCTTACCACCCAAATTCCAATGGGTTAACAGATTAAGCTGTGCAAATACTCAAATCATCAATGAATAAATCATTGCCCATTACCTTAATGTTGGCAAGTTTCTTGTCATACAATACTATGCCAAATGAGACCATAGGATTCACACCAGCTGAATTGCTAATGGGGCGCCCCTTAGAGACCCATTTGGATTTGGTTATCCCAGATTTGCCAGGAGGGTGGAGGAAAAATAAGGCTCCCCAGAATAAAATTACGGTGCAAGAGAAAAAGAAAAGTCTACATTGAAGATACAGTCCTGCATACATTATTGCAGGAGGCAAATATAAAGCTTTGGGTTGGAGGAAAAACCAAAGGAGCATATTGAATCAGCCAGATGTGGAGTGAAATAATAAAGAAGTTGAGTGCTATGTCTGACATGATTGTTGTGTCGAGAGTTTGCCAAAACAGGACAACAGTAACAACATTTTACAAGCTGAAAGCAATGGCACAGTAAGCAGTCTTGACAACAATAAACTTCATAGCACACCAACTGCATGACATAAAGGCATACCTTTTTATGGTCATTTAGTTATGAACAGGTAGAGTACAAGAGAAAGTCATAATTGAATATTAAATCTATTTGTAATACAACAATATTTTTCCTTCTCTTACTTTAAGAGCAAGAAAATTGAAGGGGTTCTTAATGCTTAAGGTTGACTTTTATGGTGCCTTCAGGAACAGATTTGGAGGTGGTGGCAGGGAACTGAAAGAATTGGGAGGACTAGGAATGGTGTACCCATTTCCTTCTCACTGTCATGTATTTTGCCAGTGGTAGGCAAGATGGAGAATTTCTCTTTATGATTAATTGAGGGTTTCTTCCTATTGCTATACCTGAACCCTGCCACTTCCTTTTTGATTCAGTTGGGTGGGGCTCGTTGTTCATCTTGTGGCTTCTCACCCAGCCAACCCCTCGACACCATCCTCACCAATCACTTTCCTCATGCTTCCACCTCCCCCAGTCTCCCCAAACTGGGACCTACCTGACTGGCCCCAACAATCTCCCACCCTACTTACCTTGCTAAGAGGGCACATCCTTCACTGTGTGCACTTAGCTGGGTGTAGTGCCAGGAGTGGCCATCTCTCTTAGTGCCACTGTTG
Organism: Sphyrna mokarran; assembly: GCA_024679065.1. Classification (NCBI taxonomy): domain Eukaryota; kingdom Metazoa; phylum Chordata; class Chondrichthyes; order Carcharhiniformes; family Carcharhinidae; genus Sphyrna; species Sphyrna mokarran. The sequence continues at coordinate 47,821,363 of JAGIQG010000017.1, forward strand.
CAACTGAGAGTTGCTAACTCTTTGATCGGCAGGCAACTCTTGAAGACAATCTCTCAACCCAGAAAGGGGTGACAGCCTGGGTTGCATCTCATTAACTGCTAGACTGGCAGAGTGGCTGATGCTTCCCCTAAATGACCATGGCATGCTTGTCTCCAGTCCATTGCCAGGGCAAGGACATCTGTCAAAAGTTAACCCCTTTACACTGAGCATGGCACAATCATTCTAAGTTGAAGCATTTATATGCTTCAAGATTACCTTTGAAGATTTCAAAGGTAACATCACATTGTTGGATAACAGAGAATGGATGATGACAACAAAGGGAAAGTGTACACATTAGGACCCAAATTCGTCAAAAGAGTTAGAAAGGAGAAATTGCAGATTCAGTTGGGGATGGTATGCTGGCACAGTGCCTAGCACTGGTGCCTCACAGCGCCAAGGACTTGGGTTCGATTGCCGGCTTGAGTCACTCCACTGTGAGGAGTCTGCATGTTCTACCCATGTCTGCATAGGTTTCCTTCAGATGCTCTGTTTCCTCTCACAGTCCAAAAGGAGTGCTAGTTAAGTGAATTGGCCACGCTAAATTCTCCCTCCGAACAGGCACCAGGATGTAGCAACTAGGAGATTTTCATATAATTTCATTGTAGTGTTAATGTAAGCCTACTTGTGACACTAATAAATAAATAATCAAAACCAGCCGTACTGGTATCTTGGTCTTTGAATTGTAAAGATTCTGCAATAGTAAGGAGAAAAGTCGTGAGAGATGTCCCAATAGTGCAGAAAAGCTGAGCTCCCTTCTGCAGATTATTGCTGCAATTATGAGTGAAGCAGGTAAGGAAACCTAGAAAGTAATAACGGAAATGCTTTAGCTCCTCTAGTTGCCCAATAGATTCAAAGTTTTTGCAGCTTGTGTGGCTGAGAGCAGCAACTGCAGGGCAGATGTGCAAACTGACCACAGCACAATAATATAGTCAACCATTTGAGTGGAAGAAGTGAAAAGGAATGCATGGACTAATTGGTTAAGGATTGGTTAAGTGGCAGGAAATAGAGATTTCTAATTTGGCAAACTGTGACCGGCAGAATGCTACAAGGACCGGTGCTGGGGGCTCAGTTATTTACAACCTATATTAATAGGGGAGAGGGAGTAATATACTGAATTTTGCTATTGATTCATACATGGATAGAAATACAAGCTTTTGAGAGTACAAAAAAGAGGTTGCAAAGAGACTCATTGTGTGTATCTATCTATCTATCTGTATATATACACACACATATGTATTTTTATACAGATATAAGCATCTCTGGCTCGGCCAGTGCTCATCGCTAACCTTGAGAAGATGATGGTGAGCTGATTTCTTGAATTTCTGCAGTCTATGTGGGGTAGGTGCATCCACAGTGCTCTTAGGGAGGGTATTCCAAGATTTTAATCTCATGACAGTAAAGGAGCAGTAATATAGTTCCAGGTAAGCATGGTTAGTAGCTTAGAGTGAACCTGCAGATGGTAGTGTTTCCATGCATCTGCTGCCCTTATCCCTCTATTATGGACTAGGTAAATGGGTAACAGGGTGGGAGGTGGAGTATAATGTGCAAAGAGTTGAGATGTTCACTTTCTTCATAAGAAATCTGAAACTGAACATTACAGGGGAATATTTTTATTCAGCCAAAATAAATGTGAAGAAGAGGGATAGGAGCAACAGGGCTGTAGAAAATTGGGCAGGATCCATCTTCATTGAACTTTGCTCTTGCTAAACCTCTCTCAAACTACTGGGTAGATCTTAAGGTTGGATGAGGAAGTCTTATCAAACTTAGGCTCAAGTTTCAATTATAATATTATTGAGATGTCTATTAGCATATTGTTGGGTAGAATTTAATCTTCATCACAGCATTGAAATCAACTGGAGCCGATCGTTTTAACGTTGCAGAACCCCACCCCAGTAGATGATCTAACTAAAAATAAAAATTGGTCGGGTTTGATAATGAATGGGAAAACCCCTCCGCCAGACTATATGCCAGTGGATTTTAAGGTGTAATACCGAAGGTCCCCTTATAAAACTCACTTTGGGACAGGCACATCATAGGCGACTGAAAGGAAACATTAGGAAGGAACCCCTGCTTTTTTAAATAAGAATATCTGCTCTTATAGCTTGTCATTAGATTAATAATTGATGTAAGTTTCAGTAAGTGCTGCTTCGTGTTGTATTTTCTTTGACGTTTTACTGCCAGGATTTTACTTGCTACAAAGCGAATGCAAATTGGGGTTTTCTATCTTGCATTCCTTGGCGAACGAGGAAGAGGACGGAACAAAGGGCTGGCAAGCAGGTCTGAGTGCTTCAAAAACAGACTTTCCCTGCCTGCATTTACATCTGAAGCCGTATCAACAACAACAAGGTGCATCTATCTAGCACATTTAAGATAACAAAATGCTCCAGAAAACATTACAAGGGCATTAACAAACATAGAATGAAAACAAATTAGTGCAGAAGGTCAAATCTGAAACCAAAAGAGGCAAGAATCTCTTGAGATAAAAGGGTCAAAGGGGTTGTCTGGATTCGAAACGTCAGCTCTTTTCTCTTCTTACAGATGCTGCCAGACCTGCTTAGATTTTCCAGCATTTTCTCGTTCGTTATCAAACACAATGAGATATTGAATCTCATGAAGACATATTTAGACAGATGACTAAACACTTGATCAAAGTGATAGACTTTAAGGTGCATCTTAAAGAAGGAAAGAGGAATAGAGTGGTGGAATGTCTGAGGAAGGGAATTCCACATCTTTATACTTAGGATGCTGAATTCACATCCATCAATAATAGATCGATGAAAACTGGAGATACACAAGTGGTCACAATTGGAAAAGTTCAAAGATCTCGGAAGACTGGGGATGGTTACAGATATAGATAGAGTGGAGCAAAACCATGGACAGATTTCAAAACTAGGATGAGAACCTTAAAATAAAAGCAAGTTATGCAGACGTTGAAAATTGAAAGACAGAAAGTGCTGAAAATGATCAGCAGGTCTGGCAGCATCTGGGGAAAGAGAAAATGAGTGGTGTTTGAAGTGGAATATCACTCTTCATTGCTGAGAACTTTAGAACTGAGGCATTGACAGACCAGGAACCATTATATATCAGCAAATGCAGGAATGGTTGATGAATAGGACACAGTGCAAGTGAGGATATAGACAGTAGAGTTTTTAATAAGCTCAAGTGCTCTATGAATTATAAAAGTTGGGAGAATGGGCAAGAGAGAATTGAAATAGTTGAGTCTGGAGATAACAAAGGCCCACAATGTGGGTTTGAGTAGCAGGTGATCTGAGAGAGATTGGACATGGGCAATGTTATGGAGGTGGAAAAACAGGGACTTGAGCTGGAGAGGATACAGAAATTATCAGAAAAGTATACAAGCAAAATAATATGTGCTAAGGATGTAACAAAGAAAAGCTGCCTTCACATTGTACAGCTTCCTAGGCAGTCATGTTTGAAAAAGTCATATGGATTGGAAACGTTAATTCTGTTTTCTGCTGCCAGACGTGCTGAGTTTTTCCAACACTCCCTGTTCTTATTTCAGATTCCAGCATTCTCAGTATTTTGCTTTTATTTTTGTGACACAGTTATGCTCTTTGCTACAATCTGTCCTTCAGTCCACATCCGCCATTGGACTGGCATTGCAGAAGGCTGTCAAGGTTGTACAAGCCCTATATATTTTTCTTACATGTCTCATTCCTTGCTGCCATAGGGAATATCAGCCAATATACAGCTCATAGATGTATCCATCAGGTAACCACTATTAGGTCTGTATCAATTTCATTGTTTTTCCCTGTGAAAAGCCGGCAGCAGAATGAGAGGGATCTGCAATTTTATACAATTTAGACAGGACTCCCTGAAGTCCAAGGCATCATTCTTGGCTTTGCTTACAATGATGAACTACAAGAGTATCCATTTCATCACAACACAGACCATCTGTGACTATCCAAACAGGATTACGTAAGTAAATGTCCACATTCCAGACACCAGATCAATTCCTCATTCTCTCAGCAAAGCAGGAGCACATTGCTAAGAATTTTAACTTTCTGTCTACTGAAATTAATGTTCATTGAAATACCTTTACCACATGGACTGCAGCAGTTCAGGGAGGCAAATTAATGCATTGTTCTTACAGCTAATTAGAGACAGACAATAAATGCCTGCTTTCCTGTTGATACTCATAACCCAAGAATGAATTTTAAAAATTATTCCATTCAATCAACTCATGAACAGTCCCTTCCACAGCTGCACAGTGCAGTGGCTAAGTGCATTACCATCAGCAGAGGTCCCTGTGTCAATTCACCTGATGTAGATCCATGGGTTTCATCTAAAATGATTCACCAAAGATGAAATAGATTATCTGAGGGCACATGAAATAACCAGGGCTGCGATAAACATCATTACTCCTCCAGCTGTTAACAAGTTCTTAGAGTCCATTCAATTTGGTAGTACTGCCATAAACAACTAACTTACCAGAAGGAAAGCTCAGTTCAAGATTGTTAACTCCCAATGAAAATCAGCAATATTGGGTTCAGTAGTACTGGAGTTCCACTTAAGATGTACAAGATCAGGTCAGACAAGTTTTATCAATGCCCTTCCTTCTATTTCCAATTTTAAGTGGATTTTCCTTGGTGTTTAAATCAGGAATATTTCTAATGCAGCATTAAACACGAAGCTGGTTGAGTTATCAGGCAAAGTCATAACTGCACAAAAGCAAAATGTGACAGATGCTGAAAATTTAAAACAACAGAAAATGCTGCAAATATTCCACAATATCTCAAATAAGGGAAACTTCCAGTTTGATGAACGTTCTATCAGAACATAACCTTGGTTATCAATTTAATTCTGAATGTTTTCCAGCTCTAACACATGGGGTGTCTGTCTGCTCTCTGGGCAGGACTGTAACATGACACTCTGCACTCTCTCCTTTAGCCTAACTGGTTTTTAATTTTTCATCTAATTATGTTGAATGGTCTACTGATTTTGAGGTTAGTCCACCTAGCAGATTATGATGTCCATTTTGGGGATGATCCCCCCACTCTGCCCAAAAACGTGCCCAGCAGACACACAAAATTCAGTGTTCTATTTTGTCCTGACTTTGAAGTCCTAATGCCCATGGTAAATTCCTGCACTTGCATCTCTACATCTAAACTATCAGCTTATTGCTAGTCTCAATACTAAAGCCTAAAAAATATATGTACAACTGGCCCAATTCTGGTGTTCCATTACTGAGACTTGTTTTACAGCAAAGAAGAAATAAGTTATGAACATCATTTATTCTTCAAATTTTATAGAATTCTTTAATTAGTTGTAGTAAGGCTATGAATACACAATTTTATAAACTCACAAGTGACTGAACACTCCATAAAGAATTAGCTGGATTAAAATAGCAATCAGTCATAGCCTCCCTGTGAGACACCCGCTGATTTATAGAGGACGAAGTCCTATATTCTGTAGATTGGATTATGTGTGGTACCTCCCATATAAAAAATACTAACACGAGAACTAGTTCACATAATAATATTTATAATTAGTATGAACAAAATCCAATGGATGCATCAGTAATTTTACGATTAGAGCATACAGCGGAGCTTTCCACTGCAAATTAATTGTAATTTCTATTGAATTGTTGTTATGGATAGGGAGGAGTCAAAAATTAAAATACATTTTAACCTAATTTCACAGTGTACTGTATTTATTTGATGTTAGCACATCTCACATGGCATTGCTCAGGATGATTCACTGTTTGATTGCAGCAGGAATAGTATTCCATATTAACACTCAGAATATTATTCAACTGCTAAATATGGAGCTCTGTCTTCAGGTCACAAGGTCTAACTGATTAAAATTGGTGCATCCTGAAGTTACTTACCTTATATTTTCTTGTTGGGAATGTTTTTTTTCATGGTAAGGTTTATTCATCACAAATGAGCACCTTTTTTTTTACAATGAAGATCATGAGTCTGTTGAAAACAGCAGAAAAGCACAATGCAACAAAAGTAGCAAGTTCTCAATGATGGAGATAGGCCCAAATCAAATGAACCAAAGTAATTTCTCCTCAACTCAGTCCTAAATCTGATTATTTTGAGGACATGCTGCCTAATTCTAGTTTCACCCTCATCCTATTTTATCTATTCCCTTCATAAACTTATATGTTTCTATAAGATCACCCCTGATTCTTCTGAATTCCAACGAGTATAGCTCCAGTCTACTCAGTCTCTCCTCGTAAGCCAACCTTCTCAACTTTAGTATCAACCCTAGTCAATCTCCTCTGCACCCCCTCCAGTACCACTATATCCTTTCTCCTGTAAGGAGACCAAAACTAGATACAGTACTCCAGGTGTGGCCTCACCAGCACTTTATACCTATAGCTGAGAATATAAAAACAGATAGCAAAAATTTCTACAAATATATCAAATGAAAATCAATGGCTAAAGTAAACATTGGTCCTTTAGAGGATGAGAACAGAGATGTAATAACTGGAAATGAGAAAATGGCTGAGGCATTGAACAGGTATTTTATGTTGGTCTTTATAAGAACATAAGAATTCAGAGCAAGCGTAGGCCATCTGGCCCCTCAAGCCTGCTTCACCTTTCAGTAAGATCATGGCTGATCTTTTGGTGGACTCAGCTCCACTTACCTGTCCGCCCACCATAATCCTTAATTCCTTTACTGTTCAAAAATTTATCTATCCTTACCTTAAAAACATTCAATGAGGTAGCCTCAACTGCTTCACTGGGCAGGAAGTTCCACAGATTCACAACCCTGTGTGTGAAGAAGTTCCTTCTCAACTCAATCCTAAATCTGCTTCCCCTTATTGTGAGGTTATGCCCCGTAGTTCTAGTTTCACCCGCCAGTGGAAACATCTTTCCTGCTTCTGTCTCATCTATTCCCTATCATCTAATATGTTTCTATAAGATCTTTCCTCATTCTTCTGGATCCCAATGAGTAAAGCCTCAGTTTACTCAGTCTCTCCTCATAGCCAACCCTGTCAACTCCCGAATCAACCTAGTGAATTTCCTCTGTTCCCCCTCCAGTGCCAATATATCCTTTCTCAAGTAAGGAAATTAAAACTATACACAGTATTCTATATGTGGCCTCACCAGCACCTTATACTCCATCCTTCTAGCATTTTCCCTACTACAGAGATTAAGCTAACCAACCTATAGTTACCTGCCTCTTGTCTACCTCCTTTTTTAAACAGTGGTGCCTCATTTCTGTTTTCCAATCTGCGGGAACTACCCCAGAGTCCAGCGAATTTTGGTAAATTACCACGAATGCATTTGTTATTTCCTCTGCCATCTCTTTCAATACCCTGGGTTGCATTTAATCAGGACCAGGAAACTTGTCTATCTTTCGGACCATTAGCTTGCCCAACACTACCTCTTTTGTGACAGTGATAGTTTCTAGATCCTCACCTGCCATAGCCTCCCTGTCATCAATTTTGGCATGTTATTTGTGTCTTCCACTATATAAGTCTTCAATTTATATCTGAGGAAATAAAGGAGGGTATCAAATTGAAAGAAAAGGCACACAAAGTTGAAAAGATTACAAGGAACCTAGAGGATTGGGAAATCTTTAAAGGTCAGCAGAAAGCCATGAAAAAAGCTATAAAGGTAAGATGATATATGAAAGTAAACTAGCTCAGAATATAAAAACAGACAGCAAAAGTTTCTACAAATTTATAAAATGAAAAAGAGTGGCTAAAGTAAACATTTGTCATTTAGAGGACAAGAGAGATAGATATAATAACTGGAAATGTGAAATGATTCAGGCATTGAACAGATATTTTGTTTGGGTCTTCACAGTGGAAGATACAAATAACATGCCAAAAGTTGATGACAGGAAGGCTATGGCAGGTGAGATCCTAGAAACTGTTAATATCACAAAAGAGGTAGTGTTGGGCAAATTAACAGGGCTAAAGGTAGACAAGTCTCCTGGTCCTGATGGAATGCATCTCAGGGAAATAAAAAAGACGGCAGGAAAAATAGCAAATGCATTAGCAGTAATACACCAAAATTCACAGGACTCTGGGGTGGTTCCCACAGATTGGAAAACAGCAAATAAGACACCACTGTTTTAAAAAAAGGAGGTAGACAAAAGGCAGGCAACAACAAGCTTAACTTCTGTAATAGGGAAAATGCTTGAATCTATCGTCATGGAAGAAATAGCAAGACATCTGGATATAAATTGTCCAATTGGTAAGATGCAGCATGGGTTCATGAAGGGCAAGTCATGTTTGAATAATTTGGTGTAATTCTTTGAGAACATTACATGTGCAGTGGACAATGGGGAACTTGTGGATGTAGTGTATCTGGATTTCAGAAAGCAATTGACAAGGTGCCGAACCAAAGAGGGCAACATAAGATAAAGGATTCAGTGTTACAGGTAATGTGTTAATATGGATTAAGGATTGCTTAATGAAAAGAAAACAGCGGGGTAAATGGGTGTTTTTCTGGTTGGTGATCAATGACAATGTCCCTCAGAGACTAGTGTTGGGACCGCAATTGTTTACAATTTACATAGATAATTTGGAGTTGGGAACCAAGTGCAATATGTCAAAATTTGCAGATAATATTAAAATGGGTGGAAGAGCAAAGTGTGCAGAGGACACCGAAAGTCTGAAAAGGGATACAGATAGTCTAAATGAGTGGGCAAGGATCTGGCAGACAGAGTACAATATTGGTAAATGTGAGATCATCCATTTTGGAAGGAATAACAGCAAAATGGACTATTATTTAAATTGTAGCATGCTACTGTGCAGAGGGACCTGGGTGTCCTTGTGCACGAATCTCAAGGAGTTAGTTTGCAGGTGCAGTAGGTAATTAAGAAGGCAAATGGAATTTTGTCCTTCATTGCTAGAAAAATGGGGTTTAAAAACAGTGAGGCTATGCTGCAGCTGTATAAAGTGCTGGTAAAATCACACCTAGCGTAGTATGTACAGTTTTAATCTCCAGGATATACTGGCAATGCAGGGGGAGCAGAGGAGATTCACTAGGTTGATTCCGGAGGATTGGCTTATGAGGAGAAACTAAGTAGACTAGGGCTATACTCATTGGAATTCAGAAGAATGAGTGGAGATCTTACAAAAATATTAAGATTATGAAGGGAAGAGATAAGATAGAAGCAGGGAAGATGTTTCCACCGGCAGGTGAAACTCGAACTAGCCGGCATAACCTCAACATAAGGGGAAGCAGAGTTAGGACTCAGTTGAGGAGGAACTTCTTCATACAAAGAGTTGTGAATCTGTGGAATTCCCTGCTCAGTGAAGCAGTTGAGACTACATCATTGAATGTTTTTATGGCAAGAATAGATACATTTTTGAACAGTAAAGGAATTAAGGGTTATGGTGAGCAGATAGGTAAGTGGACCTGAGTCCACAAAAAGATCAGCCATGATCTTATTGAATGGCGGAGCATGCACGAGGGGCCAGATGGCTGACTCCTGCTCCTAATTCTTATGTTCTTATGAAGACCGACACAAAATACCTGTTCAATGCCACAGCCATTTTCTCATTTCCAGTTATTACATCCCCCTTCTCATCCTCTAAAGGACCAATATTTACTTTAGTCACACTTTTTCATTTTAAAGCTAGCACGAGGGGACACAGCTTTAAATTAAGGGGTATGAGTTATAGGACGGATATCAGAGGTAGGTTCTTTACTCAAAGAGTGATTAGGGAGTGGAATGCCCTGCCTGCAGCTGTTGTAGATGCGCCAAGTTTGGTGGCGTTTAAGAGGTTAATTGATAAGTATATGGAAGAGAAGGGAATGGTTTAGTTTGGAGGGGCATTGCTTTTTATTTTGGTCGGCACAACATCGAAGGCCGAAGGGCCTGTTCTGTGCTGTAATGTTCTATGTTCTATATATTTGTAGAAACTTTTGCTATCTGTTTTTATATTCTGAGCTAGTTTACTCTCATAAACCACCTTACCTTTCTTTATAGCTTTTTTCATGGCTTTCTGCTGATATTTAAAGATTTCCCAATCCTCTAGGTTCCCAGTAATCTTTGCCACTTTGTATGACTTTCCTTTCAATTTGATACTGTCTTTTATTAGCTAAGACATCCTTGGCTGATTATCTTTTTTTCTACAGTCCTTCCTTATCACTGGCATATACTTTTGCTGAGAACTTGCGGTAGTCGTATCTGGAATGCAGGACTTGCTTCCTTTTCTTTCCTTCTCATCTGCCTCACCATTAAGACATTAGGCTCAAAGCATGATGAAACTTGATGGACAAGTTATTGCCATTTTGAACAATTGTTATCAAACTTCTCCTGTTATGAATGTCAATACCGACTTTTTTTTTCTTTGAGAGTTGAGGAAACAGGAACTAATGGGTAGATGCTTTTTAGCCATTTGGACACAGTGTTCAGTATTTTGCAGTAGCTTTGCAGGAATGCCTGTGGAGTTGGCTTTAGCAAGGACTTTAGTGCTTGTTCGACTGTCTTCCAATTGTGGAGGAGGCATTGCTGATGGAATTTCTTTAGCACTATGTATCGGAGATACATAGGCCAAGTTTCCCTGCAGAATACGAGTGTGGAAATAACAACTGCTCCATACAACAGGGTCCAAATTTTCACTCGCATATCGGGAGACTGAGATAGCAGAATTCCCAGTTCCATAAACACAACCTTCTGATCAGCCTGCCAGATGAGTATCAAAGCTGTAAATGTTGTCCAACTGCTGGCTGACCCTGGAACAGATGGTGTATCATTTGCTTTCCCAATGGAAAAATTGCTATTGTTGTTGTTTAATCAAAGTTTAGTCTGCAGAACGATTGAAAGCATGAAGTTGATTCTCAAGACACAACAATGAAGAGAGCATCATCCTTGCCATTAATACTTGGTACAGATATTATATAGTTATGTAGTTAGTTGCAGGACAGGTGAATGAATCACTTACAGTAGCTTCCTCACTATTCTACACTTGTCCTCTTGACATCCATCTATCAGGGAGCACCCACAATGTTAAGGACTAACCAGATCTTTAACAGCTACTGACAGTCATGGTATAACTATATGATTAAGAAGGAAGAAACTAGTAGGGCTGTCAGTGGCTAAAGAGCATAGATTCACAGCTGCAATGTACTAGGCACCAAGTATCTTTTTTTCTCAGTGAATTTCAGCAATAATTGTTGATGATATGTTAAAAATAGTGAGTGCATGTAAGCACAAATGTGAATGGGAGCATTGTAATCTGAATGGCTCACAAATCTTCCTGCCTTACATTTTATTCGTAGATAGTCACACAGAAGAGATACAGAGAAAGGGATGGGTCCAGCCACTCCAGGCTTCAACATCACCGGTTTTGGTGAAAGGATCCAGAAGTAGAGACGGTCCTCTACCCTACTGGCCATTGTGATGCCCCTACAAGATGGCCTTGATAAAAATTGCAGCTGCGGAAAGGACTGCAGACATCACCAGTGTTCATGGATTCAGGTCAGCGAGAAGGTTCCATAAACCTCTTACATTCTGGCAAGTTGAGTAGTTTGGCTCCTCCACAGAGAGGTCAAAAGAAAGGGTCATATCTACATAGGGCAGTTAAGTTGTAAGGATGAAGCATACCTCTAGCATTAATAATTGTAATAGGGGCACATAGAACAAATGTGAATGAGTATGGTGATGCATAGGTGCAGCGAAGAGCAATATCACTTCATGTACTATACATCAGGCTAACATAAATTCATGTTGCTGCAGTCGAAAAGAGTGGGAAATGCCATGGGAGTGGTCCGGGCTGGTGGGGGGGAGGGGGGAGGGGGAGTGGAGTCAGCCTGGATGAGATGCATCAGTCTATAGAACAGATGGTCATGGAGACCATCAGTGTTGAATTCACTTGGTAAATAGAGATAATAGTGAGGTCACAATGTCAGTTCACAGAGCTCAATGGGATGCTGGCATGAGAAAGGAGTGCAATGATGGGGTTACATCATGTCATGTGAGCATAGTGAAGGCAATAGTGGGGCTGCATTCACAATGAGAACAGCTACATCTATTCTCATATATTGGTGTGAGACACCTTTGGTGTCTCACACCAATCCTGGCTCTTTTTCCTTAGAACCCCACTCCCAGGCTATCTCATCCCTTGGACATTAGGAGAAAGGAGAGATGTCCAAGGAGGCAGCATCTCTGCCAAGTCAGATGCCAGACACTGGAAGAAAGGATGTTGGTTTACTGAGCACAGTGGGATGTTGGCATGATCTTGTATATAACACATTAGAGCATCTACTTAAAATATTTACTTACGCCTATATATGACTCAGTGTGTGCTCGTAAACTGGAGAACTGAAAAAGAATAGTAACATTATGAAGGTGATTCTTAGCAGTAAAAATGAGGGCATCACACTGAGGCCCATCTTGTAAAGAGGATCAACGTTGCCAATTGATTTACTATGTTTTGAAGGGCTTCATCTTTCTCTGTCCTATCACATAAAAATCCAGAGCTCAAAGGCTTCAAGCACTGAGATTTTCCTTGCATCTTTCACTGGTCACCCAAGCTCGACTTTAAGGGAGGCTAAGTTTTCGACCGTATGAACAGTAACAGATACTGGGCAGTAGATGCATTTCCAGCATGAGTGTTGTTTGCGAGGCATTTAACTACGTTGCAGTGTAACACATTGGCCTAGGTTTAGGGGGGTCACAGCTCAAGGCTCTGTATCATCCAGGTAATACTAATTATCTGCTATGTCCATCATTTTGGCTGCATTTCCATTGCAGGTGCCACAGTGTGCTTTGTGCAATAAGGTTTACGCACAAGCCAGGAGGCTTGTTACAAACAGGACAATTGGCCAGAACTGGTGGTGTACAAATTCTTTCAAAAAGTTGTTGTTACACCATCATGGGCTCTTCATGCATAATATAACTTATTTGTATGAACACTACAAAAAAATAATCCTTTCATCATGTATAGAGTTTGAAATCTGACATTCTCATTCTTAGCATTATGGGTACGATTTGATTATGGACCATGTGGTGACATAGCTCCTCATTTGCAATCTTTGATGTTCTTGTGAGAACATAAGAACATAAGAAATAGGAGCAGGATGTAGGCCATCCAGCCCTTCAAGCCTGCCCCGCCATTCAATAAGATCATGACTGATCTGAAGTGGATCAGTTCCACTTTCCCGCTTTCTCTCCCCATAACCTTTAATTCCCTTGTCGATCAGAAATCTATCTACCCGTGGCTTAAATATATTCAGCGAGGTAGCCTCCACCATTTCAATAGGCAGAAAATTCCAGAGATTCACCACCCTTTGAGTGAAGAAGCTCCTCCTCAACTCCGATCTAAACTGCCCCCCCCTCTTATTTTGAGGCTATACCTTCTAGTTCTGCTATTCTTTCTAAGCGGGAAGAATTTCTCTACCTCACTCTCTAGTGAGCAGGCTAGTTTGTGAATGACTTATTACCATGAATGTTTGCAATGCGATGAGGTCCATGTTTATGATGGTGAGACTTTCAGCCATATCAGTGTGACTAAATCAAACTTTCCCTTGTGAAAGAAAGGCAACCCCTTGAGCAACTATGGAGTCGATGTACAATGTACTTTAGATGGATATAGGTCACCAGAGACTGGGTGATGGCAGTTGTGTTGTTGGAGGATGTTATGATAATCTATTTTGCATCTGACAATGATCTTCTTCTGCAAAGACTCATCCTTGGCTACATGGACATGCCATCTAGCTGCTCAACCACTGGCTCATGCTCATCCAGGTCTGAATTATTAGAATGGACATGCGCTTCCTCCTCCTCTTCCTCACCTTCCTTGAGTTCAGAGTGTAGAGCTCTGCTCATGGTTTCGTCATCAGCCATTTTTGAACATCTCCATTGTGCAATGTTGTGCAGCACATCACTATTATTGTTCAAACCCTTGTTGGGGCACATTTCAGAGCTCCACCTGTGCAACTGAGGTACCTGAAGCGCATCTTTAAAATGCCAATGGCTTGCTCGATGGTACTCCTGATAATGATAAAGCTGCTGTTGTACTCTGCACTCTGCCTCTGTTTTTACTTTGTAAAGTGGGTAATTAGCCATGTTCTTACGGAGTAATCCTTGTCCTAGAAGCCAGTCATGGATCTGAATCAGTCGCTCAAAAAAACTGAGGGAGTTGGGAACAACCAAATATGAAGGAGTTGCGACAGCTGCTGGAGAAGTCTGAGGTTACGTACCAACTTACTCAAGAAAAGCATCTTCCCTGCTGTCATCAGGTTTTTGAATGGATCTACTTCGCATTAAGTTGATCTTTCTCTCCACCCAGCTATGGCTGTAACACTGGCTGGGATTTTACAATTCACTCGAGCAAGATCGCAAAATCTCACCTGAGGCCAATGGAGATTTCCGTTCTGCGAGCTTCGTCATCTCAGAATTGGGATGAGCGAGGCAGTACAATTCCAATCTATGTTCTGCACTCTCTTCTTTCCTCCCCTATATACGGTATGCTTTGTCTGTACAGCGCACAAGAAACAATACTTTTCATTGTATACTAATACATGTGACTATAATAAATCAAACATGTGAAAGAAAACTTTGCTGTGGTCGCAAACCAGCTGTACATTAATTGAGTGGAAGGACTTTTGGTTGACAAAGGGAAATTGATGTGATTTCCTCAAACAAGGCATCATCTATAGCTATAACATAGCTGTGTGCTGCCGCTGACTGGAATATATATCAGACATGTCTCCTGGCAATCCTTTGAAAGATCATGAGGCAGAGATGGTGGAGCTTCACAACCACATTCTACAGTTCTGTCATGGAGAATCATATGGATTCAAAACATTGACTTTGTTTTTCTCTCCACAGATGCTTCTGGACCTGCTGAGTTATCCAGCATTTTCTGTTTTTATTTGAGGAGATGAAGAATAGAAAGTGAAAGATGACTAAATAAATTACTGTGGCTTGGTGTTTTTAATTCATTGAGGGCAAAGATAAGATTTCAGGTTCATTCAAATTGCTGTTGGACAAAGAAAAAGAAACATTTATCATATTAAGGAATAAAAGAAGTTGTACAAAATAGGACAATTCTTTCAATGAGGGATCACAATCAACCATATAATAACTGGAAATGCCCAATAGTTTAGAAATTGAGTTAAGTAAATGTGATGCTATATTAATGGCTTAGTATATCAGGAAGCCTCAATAGATTGCCCTGAACCTGATCTGATTGTGTAAATGATCCCGATAACACACAAACAACAGTAGATCTGGCACTCTGGGGTCATAGTGCTTATATCATAATTAAGTCATGTCTTGGGATTTAGGACTACCAAGGACAAATACCTTGGCAAAAATTTCATAAAGATTAATTTTGTGACGTGAGGGAAGTTTACAAGTAGATTAACTGGGGAAAATGATTTATTAACTCCCCAGTTCAGGTGAAAGGGAACATCTTTAAATGCCTAAGGCAGAGTATATATGATAAATACTTAAAAGCAGCAAGTATAAACAAAACAGTAATGCTCTGAAGTAAATGGTAAATAGCTAGTGAAATTAATACAAAACCTGAAGGTTCTGAGCTTGTGTATTAAAGTGTTTTCATGATTTGGAATTTCTCCAGTATTTGTTTTGAGCCTTCACTGTGGAATTAGGGCATGAAACTTGGTTTTAATTTTAATTTCAACTGCTTGGCAGATGGGAAAGCAGTTAAAAATAGAAATGAGGTCTAGCATTTCACCCTAGTTTGGCCAACTTGAGTTATAAATTGCAGTTGATAAGACCACCTCCTCCAACCCAGTAAGGTCCTCTTTAACAATGCAAATTGGACTTCAATTGCATTAGCCTGAGGTTTAAGGTGAAGATCAATGGCAGCTTTCCCACCATGTAAAACTTGTCTAGAGCTGCATTAATGACCAGCAAAGACCCAGTAAGGCAACTTATTTCTCTCACTCCTCCACCTCCCCATCCCCAGGGCCACAAGGAGCGGGGTCCCACATGGAACCTGGTCCCACATGGAACCCATGTCCTGCAAAGTCTTTGGCTTCCCTCTTCTGCCACCCTTCACAGCTCCACAACATCCCCATCCCGGGTCCCCAATTAACTTCCAAGTTAAAATAGAGACACTGTTCAGACCCATAAGCATTACTGTGATGCTTCTGTATCACACTGCAAGCAGTTTTGAGAAAATTCCCATTCCATAATTCAAAGAACACTAATTGGCCCCAACGCTGAGAATGCAGGAGTTTTCCGAGACATATTGAGACCTGCAGTCAGATTGACAAAAGGAAGCCTAGAAATAGACTGAGACACTAAATGCTAAAGACACTAAAATCCTCCAAAGAAAAAGTGGTACGAAGAAGTGAAGATCACCATGAATCTGAAATAGGCCCCAGACAGTATTGTAGGTTTCCCCACCCCATCTCGCAAAATACAATGCTTAAGAATGCCTAACGCCTACATCTTGGTGTATCTGGTGAAGAATAGCTCTCTGACTGTACACACATTGTCTTCACAAGGTTGGGTAGTGAGTTGTCATCATATATAAGTTATTCCTTGACTTTCGTTCTGCGTGTTGATGGTCCATTGAGAGCTGGGACAGCAGATTGCCTCAGGATGAAGCTATCATGGCTGCTGTCAGGAGAGCAGGCATTCGCTGACAGGAGAATTTGTGCATGTTCAAACTCCAACTACATATTAATGCAGTAGAATCATCTGCAGTTCCTGCACTCTCCCCATTGACATGTGGGAGCGTGTGTGTTGCAATCCAAAGCTCCTTCTGCTGTTGGGAGTCTTGCTATCCTGACAAAGACATGTGCTCAATCACCCTATGTCTGTCTACTTGAAGGGAGTAGAGTAAACTCATCATCCCTTGCATACAGTGGCTGGAATTTTACCGACATGCCAGCCCTGATTCCGGGGGCAGGCTCAGCTCAGAGAAAGGCATTTTCCGTTGGCCTCGGGTGGCATTGTGCGAAACTTGGGCTGACATTCTGGTAAAATTCTGCCCAATGTCTTGATCACCTTCCTAATGTGGCAATGCCAGAATACTGGAATATGTTTGTTATAGATAAGGGTGGTACAGTGATTAGTACTGCTGCCTCAGCGTCAGAGATCTATGTTCAATTCCAGACTGGGGTGACTGACTGTGTGGAGTTTGCATATTCTCCCCATGTCTGCATGGGTTTCCTCCAGGTACTCTGATTTTCTCCCGCACTCCAAAGATATGTGGGTTAGGTTGATTAGCTATACTAAATTGATTGTAGTGTTGGAGGGGATTAGCAGGGTAAATACGTGGGATTACGGGAATAGAGCCTGGGTGGGATTGTTGTTAGTGCAGATTCTTTGGGCCTAATGGCCTCCTTCTGTACTGTTAAGGATTCCATGATTCTATATTGTCTGCTGCCATAGACCATCATCAGTAAAGCCACTCTTGTTTATTTACAGATCTACATACATCTCCATATTCTACTTGAGGTTCCATTTTCTGTGGGGTCTCAGATTCTTAATCATGTGACAGTTAGATCAGATGCTCCTGATGTTAACCTTTTACTCTGCGGACAGCGATACAAGAACTTCAGTAAGATGTAGCTTTTAGAGCAGAGCACACGCTGTTCCTCCAAGAATGCATTGATGCTTGAAATAGGCATGTTAGAGGAAATAATGTGGGGAAAGTCAAGCCACATGCACCCTGCTTCATTGACATATGGGTGAATGTATAGCCAAAATGTGTAATAATTAACTTTAAATCATTATAAATTGCCTCCTGAAAAATGGGCTGAATGTCTATTAATTGAAAAATCCACATTACTAAGCAGATCCTTTCAAATAGCCTATTCATTCAGCATTCATTTTCAGATTTTAAAACAATCTAGCAATAGAAATGTTGGCAGTGTGTTACTAAATACATTAAACATTAAATCAAAAATAGTACTACCTGCAAACTAAGTGCACTGTTTAAATGGAAGTGTCTGCAAATTCTTACAGCTCCTCTCACCAGGTGATTATTTTTGTGCAGGTACTATCACCGTATTATATAGAGGTTTGCTGAACAGGAACTACATGTTCCTGGATCAGAAGGAAATCTTAAGCCAGTTTCCTTGCAGCATCTGACTGCACGCAGTCTTTAATAGAAAAAGGGATAAGGGGGTTTGAAATGTCTGACTGTCTAATAGATGATTAATAATAGATTTTTTATACACGAGAGCAACTAGAAATTACATTCTCATCTGACAAAATGCTCCATTCAGTAGCCATCAAATTATCTGCAGCTTAATTGATTTTGAAACACAAAAGGATTTTGACTCATTCTTGGCAGTCTTTTTTTTAAATAATTGGATATGGGCGGCACTGGCTGGGCCAGCATATTTTGCCCATCCCTAATTGCCCTTGGATGGCCTTTTCCGAGGCCATTTCCTGGGGATGGGCAATAAATATTGGCCATTCAGCAATGCCCATATCCCATGTTTGAAAAATAATCAAAAAAGAGTCAAGTACATCGCTGTGAATCTGAAGTCACATGTCAGCCAGACCAGGTAAGGATGCAGATTTTCTGATGGCTTTTCACAGCAACACTTTCATGTTTATCATTCAACTTCCACCATCTGCCGTTGTAGGATTTGAACTTGGGTCTCTGGCTTGCTGGTCCACTAAAAATATTTGGCTTCCTGGTCTCCTACTTTTTGAAACTTCTATATTAAAATCATAACATGCAGCAACACAGAAGGAAGCCATTCACCCTATTGTGCCTTTAGTGGCTCTCTGAAATAGCTATCGAATTATACCCAGTCTACTTCTCTTTCTTCATGGTCCTGCAAATGTTGCCCCTTCTATGGGTGAAATGTTCTGACTGTTTACACCAGCATGATCTTCTCATCCCACCAATGCTACACCCTTACTGCGGGTTTCCCAGTGTCATGGCATGCATTCTGTGGGAAATCTCATTGATAGCAGCAGGATCAGAAGATCTGCTGCTGACCCAAGGCAAGCAACCTCCTGTCATTGCAGAAGACCAGAAAATTTGCCCTTTGTTCCTCCTGAACTTTCAGGTCATGGATTCCAGATCATTGTAACTCATTCAGTGATGTCAATTCTTCTCCTCACTTCCATCTTTTCTTTTAAATTAAGCCCTTCCTAGTCTTAAATTTATAAAATCAAAGGCATAGGCTGGGATCTTACGATCTTTACAGAGATTTGGCTGGGTGCCAAATTCTTCATCTTTGCTGCAGCAGGAGCAGAACGTGAAAGGACAGTCAGATCGCACCAATAAATTGTACTTTTGTCGCAAATACAAAGGATATTGTCCAAGTTAAACATGAAGTTTGAAAAGCAATGTTAATTTATTAAAGAAAAGATCTAAAGAGATTGCTTGTTATTTAGAATTCGCAAACAACCAACATCAATGTAAATCCTTCGAAAAGCACCTTCAGATGCAGAGGTGGGCTAATTACCTAGACAATTGTGTGTGTTGTTCTCTGCTAATGTAGAGAGAAACTGATGTTTCTTTTTATATTTCCATAAAATCATAGAGAAAATGATCTATGATGTTCCAAGTAGTTTTTCTTTAAACTTTTACTTCTTTTCTCTGATTTTGGTGTGGACTTAATAATATTTTGATACCTCAATTGCTCTTTTATTGAAATATTAGAGGTTATATGTTCTAATTAATACGATTAGCAACATAATTGTTTACAATCTTAATGATAAATAAGATGATAAGTGGGCTGGAAATCTCAGGAGCAGCATTAATTGTTAGATTGCTGCTTCAGTAACCAGTGATCAACCGAATAGAGCACTTGTGGAGTGTTCAGAGAATCATTCTCCTGAAGATGAAGGTTCAAATCCTTGTCTCATTGCTTCTGTAGTGTAGTGTTTATTAAGTCCGCCTTACTCGCAAAAGGTCTCCAGTTCGAAACCAGGCAGAAACATTTCCTATTCTTTTACACATGTTGTCGGTAAATAAAACCTCTGAGACTAGTTGTGAGTCAAAATACAGCAGGTTTATTACAAAAGCTTTTGGGAGAAACACAGTTTCTAAAGAGGTTCACCAGACTTCCCTCCAATATAAGTAAGAGTAAAATTTTTTATACGTCCTGATACCGCCCCTAGTTACGTCTGCAGTTCTCCAGGATGTCTGTCATGTTTCACCATCCATCATGTGGTTATTGCTGCCTCAGCAGTTTCATCCTTTGCATAGTCCATTGTAATCTAGCTGTCCCAAGGCCACAACTGTTTCAGCTCTGTTCCTCTAGTGTGATTAGCCGTTATTGCATCTCTACACTTACTGTTCGTTTAGCCAGCGTAAAAGGTTATGACCTCGCACAAGCATGTCAACTGACATACAAGGCTACAGGGATGCAAAAACAAATCTTGCAATGTTCTGCACAAATCTTTAAGTATTATAAAGTTCATTAACCCATTCCTTTCTTCACACAGTATTGGAACTCCACATTTCTGGCTTGAACTTCCAAATTTAGTCTCTTCAGAAATGCGGAGCATACCTGTTTTCAGAGTCCTTCTTCATAGTGCAGGATCACTGAATATGGGGGGTGAGGGAAGAGAGCCAAACCCCATTTATAAGACAACACTTTTTACTTTGGGAATTCTTTATTCACTAACACACAGAAAAGCTTTGGGACTCTTAACGAGCTTTTCCCTGTGTCAGTGAGATGAATGGATAAGGTGACAGGATAGTAGGTGGCAGGTGACAATATCATAGTTGGTAGAGTGCGCAAGGTGGCAAGCTGGAGGGCTGGCACTGTGGACAGGGGCAGAGTGATAGGTGGCAGGGTGATAGGTGGTAGGGGGGTAGGTGATGAAATAAGATCAGGTTGGGTTGAGGAGAGTCAAGAGGGGTGGTTATTGTACAGTTACCCAGTTTCTTATACTGTCCAACATTTCCTGGGTAAATATCCAGGTAAGTGAATTAGAATATCCTAAAGGCACCAACTCTAACTCAAGAGTTTGAGACTTTTCAGAGGGTTATTAAAGCCGAGGTATTACCATTGAAAGTTGAAACTTCCCAAGGAATCTCAGCAGGGTCTTTACATGGGAACATCTAAGGGTCTATGCGAGTGCATCTTCCAGGCTATGATCATCCAGAGACAAAAGATATAGAGCAAGGTGCCCTTTACATTTCTTCTAATATCTCTCCACTGTTGTCCAGCTGTGTGGGACTGTCCTCACCAGGTTCTATTTTTGTCCATCTGAGAATTATTTGGCCTGGCTTTCTTTTCTGCTACTACACTTTTGGCTCTTTTGTTCTGAAGGATCCCTCCGATTACACAGGTACTGCCTCTCAACGAGATTCTCATAAAACACGTCAGTTTTCATACATACGCTGACAATACCAACTCTATCTCATCACCCCACATCTCAGCTCTTTCACAATCTCTAATTTATCAAACCGTTTGTCTGATTTTAAGTACTGAATATACATCAAGCAAAAATTTCCTCCATTTAAATACTGAAAAACAAAACTTCTGCTACAAACTTCATTCTCGAGTCACTGACTTCATGATTCTTTCTGGTAGCTTTGCGAACTAAACTGTTTCCAAACTTATCATATTTGACATTAAGATGGTCTTCACACCATATATCTGTGCCATTACTAAGTCTGCAAACTCCTAGCTCCATAACATCACCATATCCATTTCCTGTTTCAGTTTATTTGCTGTTGAAACTTTCATAAGTGCCTTTATTAACTCTAGACTTGACCACTGCAGTGCACCCCTTGCTGGCTTTCCATCTTCTACTCTCTATAATGTTGTCTGCCTGGTAATTGATAGATGGGAAATTCAGCTGTGTACTGCCTATTTCTTTTAATGTTGCGAGTGCAGTTTTGCCTTCAAAACTGCATGCATGGTGCATGTACATATTGTCTGGCTAACCATGTCAGATATCATTTTGATGAGGGGGCATTAGTGTGCATGCAGGGAGCATCCAAAGTATGACATGAATCAGCTTATAGCACTGATTTAAGGTCAGTGGCGCCAATTTGGAACTCAGCTAATACCCTTTCTTACACCTTGCACAGTAGTTGTACTGTACTTTTCTATGTTCCCACACAGAACAATACAGTACAAAGAAATGTACACCAGATAGCAATACACTGCAGATAAATAATTGACATCTTTTTCAAATTAAAAATATCTTCTAATCTCATGCCTTCAAAAGACATTAACCACTTTGGAGTTATGCCAACAGCACGGTGATTTATCTGGCCCTTGTCCTTGATCTTAAGGAGAAGCATTTGTGATGAATGAACTTAACAGAACTATTCCAATGAGCAGTATATGACATAAATTCAATGCAGTTGAGACAATTCACAAAGAAAATTATTCTCTCTGTCTTTTATCCCTCCTATATGTTCAATCAAGTACCTAGAATATTGAGAGAAATACAAAAGAGAAAAGTGCATTGAAATGACTTGTTGAAGATAAAATTATAAAATAAAATTATAAGGGCAGAGGCAATACCAAAAGGAACACAATCTTCTGTGGTGCTCCTAAATGGAAGACTTATATTTTATGTTATTCTATTACAGGTATAGGTCAGAAATATTGTGAACAGGGGATCCGTGATTGGAAGTTTCTGAGATTGCTCCAAATTAGTATGTTTGGGAAGAGATCTTCCACATAGTACATCACATATTGGGATTGGACATTCAGACTCTGATCCACAATGCTCCACTCACCTGAGAACAGTCTAAATGCCCTTAATACAATGGTAGTCAATCTATGGCCCAGGGCCACATAAAACCATTGACTTCTGAGTGCAGCACACAAGACATTTTGTTGACTATTGCTCAAGTGTAGGGTTACCACACTCTGCTGATTTCCATTTGCATAGTTTTTTTCCCCTATCTGTACGACTAAAATGATTTGCAGGTAAAGCAAGGACAAGTGAAGTGCATGCTGATAGCTCACTGCATTGACTGTGAGAACCATGTGCTCCCTGTGCCCAAAGTGTGAATAATTCTTTTGTTTTTACATTTGAAGTTGATGATAGTTCTATTAATATATGAATGATTAAGCATTTTCTATAACTCGTTATGAAACATTAGGCATACATTAATTGTAGTTAATCTTATTAATAAGGTCATCGTGAGGGAACAAACTTGATTTCAGCCCTATGATTTGCAGCCCACTAAGATGAAGGAAGATCATGCATGCAGCCATTCACTGCATAAGTTGCCCATCACTGCCCTAATAATTCATAGGAACATGGACTTCATCAGCATTCATGTCTGGATCTGCTCACTTCTTACATGTAGAACTTCCATTTACAGTGTTGGGAAGTCTTTAAAATTAAGAAAGGTTTACATAACGTGGAGACAGAGAGAATGTTTCCTCTTGTGGGGAAGAGCATAACTAGAGGTGGATATAAATGAGTTGGTCAGCAAAATATCTAATAGGGAATCACAAGAAACTACTTGTAACGAATGTGCAACTCAATGCTATGAGGAGATTTAAGGGGAAACTAGACACACATATGAAGAACAAAATAGAGGGTTAAAATGTTGATATTTTGATAAGGAAAGATGGGAAGAAGATCAAATGAAGCATAAAGATTGAATAGTCTGTATATTGCATGAAATCTTATGTAAAAATCTTCCAAACACACAAGAGTGCTATGCTATTAGCTTGAATTTTATATAATGGTGCAAGTCAAAAGATGTGTACCTAAACTTTCCTCTGAGCTGGTCATAATCAGTTCTGTAGCTTCACCAGAAGTGCCCCGAGGCAATTCCCAGCCATGGAAATAAATTGAAACGTGAAATGTGGAACAAAAATAAAAAGCATGCCACTTGTCTAGCAAGCTTATTTCTTCCAGATACCGTATACCCTCCATCCTATCATGGTCACTAGGCCATTCTCCCAAAGAAAAGTAGTTTCAGAATGACCCATTAATCAACTGATGGAGTAGGTTTTCATCTTTGCCTCTCGGGTATTAAGCTCCAGTTGAGTGGAGAGCAGAGAACAGAAACTGGCATGGAAGATCACACACCAGTAAAGATGCCTACCCAATTATCCTCCCTGCACTCTGACAAGGTGATGCTTTGCCAGCAGTCAAAACAAAATTCTACTCCATGCTTTGTAACTTCTTGAACTTTAAATCGATGAAATGTTTCTCAATGATTTTAAACTTGCGCATGCATACACGTAAGATCCACTCATGCAAATACAACTCTGCAATGTCCAGGAAGAGGTGACATTACTTCACCAACACGAATTCAACATTATTCAAATCCATGTTACATCTCATCCGTGCTTTCTGGCTGAACAAAGAGTGGCCTTTGAATTCATGTTGGTTGATGACCAGAGACTTAGCTCTCCAACAGTTGAACAAGTCTGCAGCTGAAACCAGATTTGATATTGAAGGTGCATATGTGAAACTGGAATATGAAATTCAAAGAATTAAAGGAAAGGGGGGGGGCATGATAATGGCACTAAACATAATGAACACAGATGAAAAAAAATGAAATAGCTCACAGATCAAAAACAGAAAGCCGTGGTAAAAGATGTGGAGGCATTGGAGAGGGTACAGAGGAGGTTTACTAGGATGTTGCCTGGTATGGAGGGCAGGTCCTATGAAGAGAGGTTGAAGGATTTGAGGTTGTTTTCGTTAGAAAGGAGGCGGCTAAGGGGGGATCTTATTGAAGCATATAAGATAATTAGAGGTTTGGATAGGGTGGACAGTGATAGCCTTTTTCCTAGGATGGAGAAAGCTAGCACGAGGGGACACAACTTTAAATTAAGGGGTATGAGTTATAGGACGGATATCAGAGGTAGGTTCTTTACTCAAAGAGTGATTAGGGAGTGGAATGCCCTGCCTGCAGCTGTTGTAGATGCGCCAAGTTTGGTGGCGTTTAAGAGGTTAGTTGATAAGTATATGGATGAGAAGGGAATGGTTTAGTTAGGAGGGGCATTGCTTTTTATTTTGGTCGGCACAACATCGAAGGCCGAAGGGCCTGTTCTGTGCTGTATTGTTCTATGTTCTATGTTCTATGAGGAATGGGAAAAGAAGCGATACAATAGTTAAATAACATTGAATGCTTATTGAGATTATTTGAGTAACTGAAGGAGATCTATTTTCCATCCCTTTAGAAGTAAAAGGGTCTAAATGAAGTCAAAAATGTTACTAAAGGCATAAAGAGTTACTCAAAAGACCCAGTTAATTGGCAGATAGATTTGTGCAGGTTCTTAGAGTCATAGAGCACAGTAGGAGGCCATTCAAGACTAAAGCAATTTGGCATGTCTGCGACAACTCTCACCAACTTCCTCAGATGCACCACAGAAAACATCCTTTCCAGTTGTTACGGATATTGTAAATTTCCTTAGATTTTGTATGGCTCCTGCTCTGTCCAAGATTTCAAGAAACTACAAAGTGTTGTGAACAAAACACAGTTCATCACTCAAACCTGCCTCCCATCCATTGGCTCTTCTGCTGCCTCAGAAAAGCAGCCAGCATGATTAAGGACACTGCACACCCCGGACATACCCTCTTCTACCTTCTTCCATTGAGAAAAAGATATCTGAGAACATGTACCCACTGACTCATCTTCCTTACTGCCATCAGACTTTTGAATGGTCCTGCCTCACATTGAATCAATTTTTTTTTATACCTTAGCTACGACTGTAACATTACATCCTGCACTGTCTCCTTTCCTTCTCTATGAACGGTATGCTCTGGCTGTATAGTGCTCAAGAAACTTTACTTTTCACTGGAACTAAGACATGTGAAAATAATAAATCAAAAATCTGTGCCAGCTCTTTGGCAGAGTTATCCAATTAACCCTACAACCTTGCCTCTCACAATCCCGTGCATTTTTTTCCTTCACTTATTTTTTTCAATTCTCTTTTTAATATTAATATTAAATATTTAATATTACTGTTGAATCTTGTTAATATTACTTTGTTTCAGGCATTTCATTCCAGATCACAACAATTCGCTGTATGAGAAGAAAATTTGTTTTCATCCCACTCTGGCGCATTAAGCACTCACCTTATATCTGTGGCCTTGGTTACTGACCCATCTGCCAGTTTATGTTTATTGACTCAATTAAACCATTCATGATTTTAAACATCAAATTTCCTCTCAACTTCAATGTGATGAGAACAAACTTCTCCCATCTCACCATATTAACTAATGTATTTAATCTCTAATACTATTCCAGTAAATCTCTATTGCACCCTCTCTAAACTGTGGTGCCCAGAATTTGACACAATATTCCAACTGATCACAAACCAGTGTTTTAAATAAATTAGTTTTGATAGCATTAATTAGTAATATTTTCATGATCTGATAGTTTGTTCTTTTGTGGAATATATTATCTCTAAGTATTTCCCACTGCATTCTATCTCTCTGCCGCATTTTCCCATTTATTTTTCCTCGTTCATTTCTTAGTTGCTCAAATTCACATTCTGTTCTAATGTACTTCCATGGTCTTTTATTTACTTATCCCTTTCTCGATTATTATTTTAAAGCTTATAAGACTGTGATTGCTATTGCATATATGTCCCTCTATATTTACTGCATTTATACATTACTATATGATGGCACAGTGGTTAGCACTGCTGCCTCACTGCGCCAGGGACCCGAGTTCAATTCCAGCCTCGGATTACTGTCTGTGTGGAGTTTGCACATTCTCTCTGTGTCTGCGTGGGTTTCCTTTGGGTGATCTGGTTTCTTCCCACAGAGTAAAAATGTGCAGGTTAGGTGAATTGGCTATGATAAATTGACCCCAGTGTCAGGGAGACTAGCAGGGTAAATAAGTGGGGTTACTGGAATAAAGCCTGGTGAAGTTGCGGTCAGCGCAGACTCAATGGGCCGAATGGCCTCTTTCTTCACTGTCGAGATTCTATAATCATTTGTCCGACTACTTTTGAGCTGTTCTTACAAGCATCCCCACTTCCATTTTTCTTCCCTATACTTTTGGCACATCTTTATTTTTGTCAATATTTAACTGCTAATTCTGTTTCTTTATTAAGCCATGGTTTAGGTATACAACCACATCTGGCTTCTCGCTACAAACTATTGTTTCCAACTCCTCTGTTTAATTTCAGATGCTCTTCACTTTGTTGTACACCCTCAAGAACATTAAAAATAATTTTCTTAGTGTTTGACAGCTGATATTTCTGGTTGGCAAATGCAAATAGACAATTTACAAAAAGGATTGGCAGTAATGTGGACAGACAAGCCAATGTTGTTAAACTCAGTGGGGAGCTTGAGAAGTCCAGAAATAAAATTATTGTTTGTTGTCTCATGAAGAAGTCTAATGTCTTGTATAGTTGAATAATAATTGTTTATTAATAACACACAACTAATATTTATAGTACTCTGTTCCGATTATGTGCTAGCTTCATGTTGAGTTTCACAGACTACATTCCCATGTGACTCTCTTCATCAAACGTGGGTGGTACTGTTTCCCCAGTACCATATTAACTTACATGGTCCCTTGCACTCGAATATTATATCATGAATTGTCTTATTTTCTTGGTTAATAGAAACATAGAATCTGTACAATACAGAAGGAGGCCATTCAGCCCGTTGAGCCAGCACCAACAACAATCCCAACAAGATCCTATCCCCATAAACCTATGTATTTACTCTGATAGTCACCCTGGCATAAGGGGCAATTTACATGGCCAGTCAATCTAACCTGCACACCTCTGGAATTTGGGAGGAAACTGGAGCACCTGAAGAAAATTCACACACGCATGTGGAGAATGTGCAAACTCGACACAGACAGTGACCCAAGGGCCAGAATTAAACCAGGATCCCTGATGCTGTGAGGTAGCTAATCACTGTGCCACCCCGCACCCTGTTTGCTTGATGAAACAGAAAAGAACCTCAACGGAACCGAACACTGCAATCATACAGCATGCAGGCTTCAAAGAATTAGTAGCGGTGCTGACAGAGAATGCAAGAATATTCTAATAGTGAAATTCATGGAACAGATAACTTGCTTTTATTTATGGCAATGTTGTTTGAAAAATACACATCGGAAAGAACATTGGGAGACCCCCTTCTTCAGATGGTGCTTTTCATCCGCCCGAGAAGGTGGGCAAGGCCACAGTTAAAGGTAAGATTGCCGGAGTCCCAGATGATCAAAAGCTGCTCTCCTCTTTGAGGGGGAGAGCTGAGCAGTGGTAACTTAACTGAAGATCATGACACCTCAGGTGAGGGATAAGGTTGAGAAGGTTTTTCATGAATAGCTTCAGCCAGTACAGGAATGGAACCCACATAGGGCATATTTTTGCAAAGAAAATCAATGAATGGAGGGGACAGAGAATCCAATGAGAGTCCCAAAATGGTTTTTATGCTGGCGGGATTTCCCATTGAGATCGTCCATGCCAGTGGCACAATGGGGTTCCTACCATGAAAATTTGGGAATCCCAATAACATACACTTAGAGTTCATTAGCAACAGGTTTTGAGAAACCTAGTGAACTGGGCCACTGGTGTGGACAGATAAGTACAACCTCCAATGGGAGAGCGGGTTACGTCCAGGCAATGGTTCCTGCAGCAAAACGATAGCACAGTATTTGGCACTGCTGCCTCACAGCACCAAGGGCTTGGATTCAGTTTTCAGTGTGGAGTTCTCCCAGTATCTGTTTGGGTTTACCATGGGTGCTCCTGTTTCCTCTCATAGTGAAAGATGTGCAGGTTACATGGATGGGCCATAGTAAATCGCCCCTTAGTCCCCCCTAAGATGTGCTGGTTAGGAGGATTAGTGGAATAAATAGATGGGGTTATGGGGATAGAGAATGGATAAGATGCTCTGTCAGGGAGTCAGTATAGACTCAATGGGCCAAATGGTCTTCTTCTGCACTGTAGGGATTCTATGATTCTAAGTTCAGGTCTCCGTATTATTCATTCATGAGATCTGGCATTTGGAGAGGTGGTGCCGTCAGATGTAGCTCTCTCTTGAGACGGTCAAGTGCTAACAATTGATGAACGCTTTTCCTGACTGCACCACTTGTTAAGCAACTGTCACACTGGTATGAGTGCACCCATGTGCGAAATGGTATTTCATCTACTTGAAGGCTGCCATGTCCAATGATTTATTGCCCCCATGGAAGAAAGGATTACACCAGTGTAGTTTTTAAAGGAGGTGCACTAGTAGAGTGTTACTCACATTCCACAGTGGCCACATGTTCCCCAGGCTACTCTGCCTTCTAAGGATGATTGCATCAATAAGTACAAAGGTGACTTATGCTGCTTCCAGGACTATTGAGAGATTGATGACCCTGTGTGATATTTTGATGCTGACAATGAGGGTTTAGTTGCTTCCTGCATCAAAGCCTGAAGGGAATTTTGATCATGCGAACTTCACCTTATTTGTCTTGATAGCTGAGGTTGTCACAGGTATGTCTTCCACATCTTGCCCATACAATGGCACCTTCATGTAGCTCTTCATCTGAAGAGATGTTTAGATCCTTGGTATCTCTCTCTGAGATACCTCAAATATCTCTGGCACCTGGGACTGATCTGAAATATATGAGTTGTGTAGCTTCCCAGGTACCTAGCACAAACATGCTAGATAAAGATAAATTACTGCAGATGCTGGAATCTGAAATCAAAAGAGAAAATTCTGGGAAATCTCAGCAGATCTGGTAGCATCTTCAAGGAAAAACAGCTGATGTTTCAAGCTCAGATGACCCTTTGTCAGACATCCTGAACCTATTTTCAGCAAATCAGCTGAATATTCACAGAGTGAAATCTTTTCACATTAATGAGTATCATAGGTTGCTGTTGAGGAACTCTTGAGGTGACATGTTGAGTTGACGATACTGTGCACTTGCAATAAGCCTGGGATTACAGTGACTATCAGCAGATATAGCAACCTGAGTTGCTTCATCCATGCAGAACTGCACATAATGATGAGTCATCTACATCATGCATTTGTGTATCTTTGCAGGATGAGATTATCTTGGAGGATGATAGGTAGCTGCATTCATAACTAGCATCAAAATTAGGCTCAAAAAACTCAAGTCCTAGGATGCACACTAAGGCTTCTGGTCAAGACTCTCCAGCAGGCTCGACAACAACTATCAATATCCAAATTTGCACTTATGTCGTGATTACAAACAGGGTGCCTTGAATACCATAACTAGTTCAGTGGGAATATGTAAGCTTGTAGTGTCCATGCTGCTTCAGTGCAACTGATGAACCTCTTGATTGTCAGTTTCTATATCCATTCTTATCTGCCTCTTTACTGCTGCACCCAATACCTACCCATTCCCGCCAGCAGCCCCCCCCCCACCTCAATCCATCTCACAGAATGGCAAATGTTCCTTTTAAACTTATTGCTCTACTAAAACCTCTATTAAAGTAAAATGTTGAAGTGTCATAAGTACCTAATTAGCTTATGCTTGATGACAATTTAGTCTTAAGATAAACTGTTTTTCTTTTAGGCATTTTCAAATGCCACAAATAATCTCTGAAGAAACATAACTGGTAGATGATGACAGGTCTGTATCTCTTAGAATTTCCTTCATCAGCACTCAGAATCTTATAATTAAAAATTCTGAAAAAGTTGTGATGTTCATGAGGTTTACAGGTAGAGATTATAACTGATTTCATGATTCCTATGTAATACTTTCTTATAAGCTTAAATATTACATTAAATTTTTCTCTTAAGGGTTATGTTTAAAATTCAGCTCTGTTTTACATGGTGCCAATTTATCTGGGCAACAGGCAGCTCAAATGTTGAGAATATTCGATAATGACTGATTCTAGCTTATAGTGTGTCTACTTAGGTTAACCTTAGGCTTCAGAGTAGGGTTTTATTTAGACTGACTGACAACAGATGGAGTCATGTACGAATGGAAGGTTGCAGGGAAGAAGTTTCTCTTATTTCAAAAGTCAGTTTTCAGCCTGGTCCTGAAAGAGGTGTCTTTTTCTGTCTCTCTCTCTCTCTGGAGGCTGCTACTTGGGGCTGGCAGAAGACAAGTGTCTCTTTCTCTCTCTGCCCCCACCCCACAAACCCCTCAAGTGTTTACAAGGCACTAGGACCATTGTCAAGTACAACTACATAAGTCTGGGGATTGATAATTGATTTTGCTATGGGGTCTTAAGTCTAAGAGAAGAAATATTGCACCTAATTCAACCAAACGCCAGTTTCCTGAATATTTCCAAATGCTTTCCAAAAGCTAGTGAAGGTTTTTAAGCCTATAACTTTACCTGGATTGCAGTTGTAGGTCCCAAGGTAAAAACTTACCACCTGTAAACTGTGGGACAACATAGTGGCACAGTGGTTAGCAATGCTTCTTCGCAGCACCAGGGACGCAGGTTCAATTCCAGCCTCGGTTAACTGTATGTGTGCAGTTTACACATTCTTTCCATGGTCCACATGGGTTTCTTTTGTATGCTCTGGTTTCCATCCACATTCCAAAGATGCGCAGGTTAAGTGCATCGACGATACTAAATTGCTACTTAGGCTCAATGGGATTAGCAAGGGAAGTATATGGGGTTATGGGGATAGGCCCTGAATGGGATTGTTGTTGGTGCAGACTCGATGGGCTGAATGGCCTCCTCCTGCACTGTCAGGTTTCTATGATTCTAATTGGATATGCTAGAGACGCTGGGCTTCTTTGAAACACAGCAAGATAAACTTTGAAAGAAGCGTTACACAGGATTTAAAGGGAGCAAATAAAGAAAAACTGTTTCAAGAATCTAAATCAGGGCACAGATTTAAGGGATTGGCAAGAGGGCCAGAGGTGACAAGAAGAAAAACATTTTAATGCAACCAGTGGTTAGGAACGCACTGCATGATCAGGTGATAGATACTGATTCAACAGTAGCCTTCCAAAGAGAATTGGTTAAATATTTGAAGGATAAAGCTTTGTAGATATACAGGGAAAGAGAGGCAGACTGAGACTAAATGGATTGATCTTTGAAAGAGCGAGTGCAGACTTGATAGACCAAAAAGCACCCATCTTTGCTGTATTAATGAGTTTATTAAGTGGCTCTTCAAAGCATTCTTCTGAAGGCAATTCCATTTATTACCATTAATGGCATAGCATTATCAGCATAAAAGAGTAAAGTGATTTCATACATGGCTCCTGCTATGGAGTCAGAAAGTAATAAGGAGAAAAGATAGATGCAAACTTTCACATGGGTAATATCCAGGTAAAGGAATAAGTGTAACAATTGTGGAAAAAACAAACAGAAAATGGTTGACACAGGCAGGTCATGCAGCATCCGCCGTAAAGAATTTTGATATTAGACCCCTTGGAAAGGAAGGGTTTGACCCTCAGAACATTGACTGGCACTCTTTGACTGATGCTGCTTGACCTAGAGAGTCTCTAATGTCTTCCACTGTTGTTTCAGATTCTCAGCATCCAATGATGTAATGCTCAAGTGCAGCCATTTGATTTTGAATTAGATTCTGTGAGCGAATCTGCAGAATGGCAGAAAGTAAAGCAGTGGATTCTTGCAGCGTTATGGGGTCAAAAAAAAAAATTGTGAAAAAAATCAATAAGGTTGCACAGAGAAGAATGAAAGTTGAAATCACACTGACATCCAGAAGAAATAAGGTGAAACATTACCAAGATGCTGCACTGGGAAGAAGTGATGATTGTGTTCTAGATTTGCTTTAAGTGTTTTCTTTCTACAAAGTGTCTCACACACACACACACTGTCAGTTATTCACAAGTCAGGTGACAAACAATACTTTTAAAATTGTGTAATTTATTGCATGAAAACT
This sequence comes from Sphyrna mokarran, assembly GCA_024679065.1. Classification (NCBI taxonomy): domain Eukaryota; kingdom Metazoa; phylum Chordata; class Chondrichthyes; order Carcharhiniformes; family Carcharhinidae; genus Sphyrna; species Sphyrna mokarran. The sequence continues at coordinate 47,854,018 of JAGIQG010000017.1, forward strand.
TGACATGTTTGACTAAGTACAAATAAATAACTGTTGGATTTCATTCATTCATTTAACAGCCTTTCAGGGCTCAACCTCACTCAGGAATGATTTTGTTGAAAGTTCTGCAGTACAGCAATGGCTACACTCTGAAAAGTACTTGACAATGTCAACTGCTTGCATCCCGAAGTCCTGAAAAGTGCAAGTTTTTTTTTTTAAAAAGATTCTTTATTGCTCATTGTGAATCATGTCCATTCAGGTCCCACAAAAAAAAGTGTGGCATTTGTATTGTCCATGTTATAAGAGACAAGCGTTTTAAAGTTTCCGGGTAATTTAACATTAATGAATCATCATTAGTTTCACTGAAAAGGATAGAATAGTAAATTGGCTGAGGTAATCAGTGCCCTAAAATGGTGCTTAATTTTTTAGGTGTTTTGTACATATATTATCATTATGAAAGGGATTGGCTTTAAATTTGTCACATAAATCACTGTTGCTTGTAAATACTGTGATAATATACTCTGTCATAACTTTCCCTCCCCCTCATGGATCAGTGTTTATTCAATAAGCAGCCAAGACCTCAAAGCTCTGCAGTTCAATTGTCAGTCTGCACTGAGTTAGCTAATCTCCGCTGGGGTGAAGGTTAAGGGATCCTGCAGTTTCACTCAGCAATCTTATGCCCAAATAGAGAAAAAAAATCAAACAGAATGATCCACTCAATGGCTACCGAAAGTGCTTTTTTGTAGGTGAGGCTGTAACCTGCAGTGATATCCTCAAAGCTCAAAAAGTCTGCTAGGACAATTTGCACCCTAATTGCAAATCGCTCAAAATGACTAGTGGTGCTCATTGAAGAGTGAGGAGCACCATCTCCACCCTGCATCCCGCTGTTGCAAAAAGCCAGAGAGAGATCAGTAAACCAAAAGTAAAGACTTCCCAATGTATACAACAGTCCTCCAACATGCTTGAGCTGCCGCATTTAACAAGGACTAAAATAGCTCGAGATCAAACTAGCAATACAATAAAATTTGTTGTTTCTGCAGATGGAAGTGAGGGAAACTGCTTCAAAAGCAATGTTTTTTAAATAGCAACTATGCAATAATGATCTTTCAATGTCGAAACTTCTCAATGTAATGCTGTAATTCTTGTAAACAAGAGGACATTGACACTGTTACAACCTTGAAAATGATTAAAATACAAAAGAGCATTTTTTTTTCATCAACTGAATGTCAGAGAATGCAGCAAACGGAGAAAAATCTATTGATTAATTAGCAAAGTACTACCATTTGTTTGCCAAGTACTAACGAGGCAAGTCTAATTGACAAGCAGAAAGACTTACATACTGTTTATGAGATAGAAAAAGGCCATTCAGCCCTACAATTACATGCTAGTATTTCTGAACTGTTGTGCCTGCTGCACAGTCTATTTTAACCCTTATATGGTAGGCAAAGAATTGTGAGTAGACCTCTTGTTTGTACAATATTTATTTAAAACACACAATCAATAAGCATTCACCCAATCAACAATAAGTTATCTTACAGAAAATACTAAAATTCAAGTCCAATACTAGACTTTGACTTAACTTTGTGTGACTAGCAAATATCCAAGCAGATATTGATCTATGAGTTGGTCTCAGTAGTCTTGTCCTTTGGTCCGGTCTAGCACTCTGGTTCTAGTCTTCCTTCCTCCTCCTGTGTGGTGGCTCTCCTCATGCTGGTGGTTGTTGGTGACGGTCACTGTTGTTGTAGCTAGTTTGTGGGGTCAGACAGAGAGAGAGGAGGAGAGAGTTCTTTCTGTTGTGCAATGCCTTTTATCCCTCCTCGTCCTTTTGGGCGGTCTCTTGATTCCTGTCAAACAACTAACGAGGGCTCGATCACTCTGATTGATAAGAGTCCAATCAGGTGCTGCCACATCACTCTCTCACCTTAAGAAGTCTCACAATACCAGGTTAAAGTCCAACATGTTTATTTAGTAGCAAAGACCATTAGCTTTCAGAGCATTGCTCCTTCATCAGGTGAGTGGGGAGCTCTGATCATAAACAAGGCAATTAAAGGCACACTCAGTTTACAGAATACTAATTAGAATGCGAGTCTTTACACCTGATCAAGTCTTAAAGGTGCAGACAATGTGAGTGGAGATAACATTAAGCAAATGTTACAGAGATATGTGTTGTCTCCAGACAGGACAGTAAGTGAGATGTTGCAAGCCCAGGCAAGTCATGGGGGTTAAGATAGTGTGTCATGAACCCAAGATCCCAGTTCAAGCCGTCCTTGTGTGCGGAACTTGGCTGTCAGTGTCTGCTAGCAACTCTGTGCTGTCATATGTCGTGAAAGCTGCTTTGGAGAACGTTTGCCTGAAGGTCAGAGGCTGAATGCCCGTGACCGCTGAAATGTTCGCCAACAGGAAGGGAACAGTCTTGCCTGGTGATTGGCGAGTGGTATTCATTCATCTGTTGTCATAGCATCTGCATGGTCTCCCCAATGTACCATGCCTCAGGACGTCCTTTCCTGCAGCGTATCAGGTAGGCAATGTTAGCCGAGTATGTGCCACGTACCTGATCCCGGTTAAACATTCTCCAAGACGGCCTTCACGACATACAACAGAGCAGAGTCGCTGAGCAGAGACTGATAGCCAAGTTCCGTACACAAGGATGGCCTCAATCGGGATCTTGGGTTCATGTCACACTGTCTGTAACTCCCACGACTTGCCTGGGCTTGCAAAATCTCACATACTGTCCTGTCTGGAGACAATACACATCTCCTTACTTATGCTTAATGCTAACTCCACTCACATAGTGTGCACCTTTAAGACTTGTTTAACTATAAAGTTTCTCATTCTAATCAGTATTCTGTAAACTGTGTGTGTCTCTCTATGCTCTGTTTGTGATCAGAACTCCCCACTCAGCTGACGAAGGAGCATCATTCCGAAAGCTAATGGCATTCACTACCAAATAAACCTGTTGGATTTTAACCTGGTGTTGTGAGACTTCTCACTGTGTTTACCCACTCCAACACTGACATCAGTGTACCCACTGGCCACACCTGCAGGTGCTGGAGAGACACAGGTCACATGACTCCCTCCCAAATAAGGGATTAAGACTGTCCTTTGTCTGATAAACAAGTCTATTTGACCAGAGTGTGTCCATTGTCTTTGGGCCGCTCTATTTTCAGCCACCTTGAGTTGCAGCCTGTTCATCTCTGTCTTTTAAGCTGCAGTCTACCCTTTCAGTGATTGTCCAATTATCCTAGCATGCTGTGAAATCACCATTTTAGGTGGCCCATTTGGTCACAGTACCAACTTCTTCATCAAACCCATTAACAGGTTGTTCTATTTTCTTTTCTCTTACCTAAAATAGTTTTCTCTTGAAGGCATCTTTGTCAATCACTTCAACTATAGCTGTGGCAGCATGTTCCACATTATTACCATAAGATTTCACAGGTTTACAATCCTGAACGTTCAAATCTTACTCATAAATAGCCTTCTATGAGGTTCTTATAACAGGCTTTCTAGAACGCAAGAGTACAACATCCACTGCCATTTCATAATGTCCTCAGGAAATTTAATCATGTTTGCTTCTTGGAATCTTTCTGCTTTCACAAAAGCTACTGATTCTCTACAATTACATCCTTTATAATGTTTCTCTTCTTCTCCACAACTAACATTAAGGTAACTGAGTTACAACATTCAAGTCTGATTTCATAGAAGATCATAGATTATAAAATGCCTAAAGGGCAGAGCCCTTTCAGCCGATTGAGCCTGCACCAACAGCAATCCCACCCAGATCCTATCACAGTAACCCTGCTGCATTTATGCTGCGAGCCCCCCTGATAGTAAGGAACAATTTAGCATGGCCAATCAATCTAACCTGCACACCTTTGGAGTGAGGAAAGAAACCAGAGTACCTGGAGGAAACCTATGTAGACATGGGGAGAATATGCAAACTCCATTCGACAATGACCTAAGGCCAGGATTGAACTTGGATCCCTGGCACTGTGAGGCAGCAGTGTTAATCACTGTGCCATCACTGTACTAATTATTTAAGGATTTCATATCAACCTTAAATATTTTGTCTAGATGGGCCTTCCTGTTGTCCATTGGAACTAATCCAGATTTCAAGATGCCGTTAAGTATTTGAAATAGGATGCAGAATTTTCTTATCTTTTGATCCTGTGTCAACTCAGACGGGAGAATGGTGGTGTAGCTGGCTGCACTGTGACTTTTATAGAATCATAGTGCAGAAGGAGAATCATTTGGCCCATCGAGTCTGCACCGATTTGCTAAAAGATCACTTCGCCAAAAGATTAACCTGGGCCCAGTCAACCCCTACACAACTCCCCACCCTATCTCTGCAACTCTGCCATTTAATCCACCTAATCTGCAGATCTTTGTACTGAGAGGGGAAACTGGAGAAACCGGGTGAAACCGACGCATTGAATCAGCCCATTCTTGGCATTTAGTGGGGGACAGGAGAGCAAGGGGCAAATTTGCCATGAATAACTAAGCAGCGACCTGCCCAGAAGGAAGACTGCAGCTGGCATTGGGGCATGACCCTCAGTTTTTAAACAATTTTTTTTAATCCATCCTTAAAGTTACAAAGCCAATGCTCAGAATGGAATAGGCAAATCCAAACATATTCCTTGCTTGCTCCACAAACCAAATTCAAGTTCTAACTTGATCAAGTTCAAGGTTCCCACAAGACAGAGATCCAAGTTGATGAGATGAGGCATTGCATCCCACCTTGAGCTTGATCCAATGCTTGATCTTAGCCAAAAGGCTGAGTCAGTTTTTCAACCCAGTGGTGATAAAGGGACAGAAAGGATGAATCCCTATGCGTCAAGAGAGCATTGGAGAGAAAAGAGTGACTGGAAGACACACAGTGCTACCTGGAGATGACTGAGACCTACTGCTGCAGGAGACTACCACTACCTAGGTAGATGGTCATCGACATCTGTGCCCTCATTACTGAAGACCTCACTCCTCACAGCACTGGTTGCCATGTCCTGTCATTAGTCAGAGTGACCTTGTGCTTCTTCCTTTCTAGCTCCTTCCAATGATTCCCTGTGAACGATAATCTATCTTCCAAAGGTTACACATCTCTGCATCTTGCTGGACAGTGTGACTTCTTTGTTTGAGCTGGTTAGCAGTGTCATTTAACCACAGACACAATGTTGCACTGATAGAGGACATTGGATTTTGCCTCAATTGCTGGATTTCCCCAAGGTACAGGGCATCATTGATTCTACCCACGTGGCTTTCAAGGCATGCAGCATCTGATCACAAGGCAGGCAGCCAATTAGCCTTATCTATAGGCGATTTTCCAAAGATGATAGCCATTTCTTGACACTGGAGGCTGCATTGAATGTCTTCACCAAAGGTTGCAAAGCTTCCAAGAGGCCTAAAGCGGCTGCAAGCATTTATCAGGAGGGATTACCCTTCATCCTGAGCCCCCACAAAGTACTGTGCCTTTTTGTCAACTGAAGTAGAAATATGACTGCCTCCCCAATTTGTGGCAATCTCTTTATCTTCCTCCTCTTCAACAAGAATCACCTCTCTTCAGATAGTGCTGCCAGTAGACATTTGTGCAGATTTTCCAATAGGGCCTCCTGCTTCTCAGGTCCACCACCATCCTTAATTGACTGTCTCTGGAAAGATCATGAGTGACATGCTGACACAGTATGGTCCTGGAACCTGTATTAAGGCTTGCAACCCATGCAGAAAAATTTGGCTCAATGCCTCTAACATCATCTTTTCAGGTGTAATAACTCTCCAAAATCTGAGAGTGGAGTTCATGCACCAGGAACAAAACATGTATTCAAAAATAAAAAACAACATTTTGTGATACCATGCATAATGTAACTGAATCAAACGTTGATGCAAATTTTCCATAGTAAATAGGCATCTACTCTATTGCAAAAATGGAGTATACGCTTGTAGCATAACCTGTGATATATGATACTGTGCCTTTAAGATGTGTACTTACGTCATTTTTCTTGTAAAGAGACAAACTTCTTCAATTCTGAATTCTGTGCACATTGTTTGCAACTGGCAGCCCACACGCTGATGATGCAGAAGAGTAATTGCTGTGCATTAATGGGGTATTTGTTTTAATCTGAGTTAATGCAGTTTTATTATTTTCTGCATTGTTGCCTGGGGTTTTAGAGAAGGATTTAATTAGGTTGATTGGCAAGAAAAAAGTCATGTGAATAGGTGAGCTAGGCTTACAGAGACACGAGCAGGCAATTGCTGTTTGAATTTGAAAGGTGCAGCTGTTTCTATCCCTGGAAATTGAAGTCTGGGACCTGATAGAAAATAAATTATCTCCATCCAGAGGTCTGCAAAAGGCAAGAGGTGTTTTCTGCCCCCTCCCCTCTCTCTGGAGTTTTGCTGATTGAAGACATATCTTTCTCTGGAGATTGCTGTCTGACAGTCAGAAAATCGGTGTCTCTCTGTAACTCTATCCAGAAGTGTTAACAGCTTGAGGCTTAGCAGCTCACAGAAGCTAACTGATTCTGAAGAGGAGTCAACATCTACGGGAATACTGCTTAAATTGGAACAAAGAGAGATAGACGAGTAGTTAAGAATTATACCTTGTCATGTTTAAGTATTTCAATTAGTAAAAGTCACGCTAATTCTTTTTGTTATAATTGAACTTAATCGTTAAATAAAATTTGTTTTCGTAAAAGCTCTCTAGTGGGTCAATAGACCTCGAGCAAAACACCTTATGCTCACACCAATGCCAAAATCAACAATAATTGAGGTCTTGCCTAACTTCATAATATAATTTGGACTTTCTCATCTGGTCTCTAACACACAAAATAGAGGAAGAGGAGATGAGCTACTTCTAAGTGTACATGGAGAAAATCAAAAGGAAAGCAAATTACTGCATCAATTTGGAACTTCCAAGCAGCTGCAGTTTATTCCAGTTTCAAAAGGAATTAAATTTCACTATCCATCTTGCAAATATCACTGCTTGTGTATGTCAAGAAATAAATATCTAGACTTGAAATACATTGCCTAGTGAATGTAATGTTATTAAAGTAACTCACTGTTAGGCACAGCTGTGCTACGGTTAAAATGCATAATTGCTACATTTTCTGTAAAACTGAAGAATATAAATAGTAATTACATAAAATGGTATTGTACTATATAGTAAGTATTAGGAAAGATCTGCCAAAAAAAATCACCCTTTGTTATTGAAAGCCAGATAATGCCACTGAAAAACATTTTGTACAATTGGATACTACCTTGAATGAACAACCACAACAAATGTGATTTAAAATATATCAGATTCACTGAATGATTACGGCACAGAAGCAGGCCATTCATTCCGTCATGCCTCTGATTGTTCTCAGTAAGAACAATTCATTTTGTTCGACTCCCCCACTCTTATCCTGTAGCCCTGCAACTTTTATCCCTTCAGAAAATATTTAATTCTTGATTTAACCTGCTTCTGCCACACTCCCAGGCACAATGGTTAGCACTGCTGTCTCAGAGTGTCAGGGACCCTAGTTCAATTCCAGCCTTGAGTGACTGTGTGCAGTTTGCACGTTCTCCCCATATCTGTGTGAGTTTCCTCAGGGTGCTTTGGTTTCCTCCCACAGGTTAGATGGATTGGCCATGCTAAATTGCCCCTTACTGTCAGGGTAAATACATGGGTCTATGGGGATTGGGCCTAGGTGAGATTGTTGTTGGTGCAGGCTCAATGGGCTGAATGGCCTCCTTCTACACTGTAGGGGTTTCATAACTATGGGCCAGTAGCATCTGACTATGCATCAGAAGATTTCAGGTTTGGCTCCTGGCTGGCTCGTCGTGACAAGAGTTCAGTTCTTTGAAAAGATATATTTGGGCTGCATGGCAAGACAGTGATTAGCACTGCTGCTTCACAGTGCCAGGGATCTGGATTCAATTTTGATTCAGGTCGCTATCTGCATGGATTTTGCATATTCCTTCTGTGTCTGCTTGGATTTCCCCTGGGTTCTCCGGATTCCTCCTACAATCCAAAGATTTGCAGGTTAGGTGGACTGGCCATGGCAAATTGCTCCTTAGTGTTCCAAGATGTGTAGGATAGGGGGATGAATGGGGTTACTAGATGGGATACTCCATTACAGTGTCAGTGCAGATGAACCAAATGGGCAGCTTCTGCACTGTCGGGATTCTAAGAACGCATTCAAGATCCAATCATTGTGTCAGGATATTTTTCCTTATGGTGCCATTGATTCTTTTGCCTATCACCTCCAACATGTATCTTCTGATTCATGATCTATACACCAATGGAAATGTTTTCTTCCTGTTTACTATGCCCAGACCCCTCATGATTTTGAACATGCCTTTCAAATCTCCTCTTCACTCTTCTCTTCTCCAAAATGAACAGCTCCATCTTCTCCAATCTCTCTATCCTTGCAGCTGAACCTCTCATCCCTGGAAACATTCTCACAAATCTTTTCTGCATCCTCTTGAATGTGTTTACATCCTTCCTACAGTGCGGACACTAGATGATACTCTAGTTGAAGCGAAACCAGTGTTTTACACAGATTTATCATAATTTCCATGCTTTTGTACTTTTGGCTTACGTGAAGCTCAGATCATGCTGGAATGGGGTGTAATGCCTTATGCTATCAGCTTGAATCTTGTTTGATCAAGCCCAGGATGGGATGTATATACAGTAAATGGCAGGACCCTGAAGAGCATTGATAGGCAGAGGGAACAGGTCACTGAAAATGGCATACAGGTGGAGAAGATGATTAAGAAGATATAGGGCATGCTTGCCTTCATTGGCCGTTAGGCCACACTTGGAATATAGTGTTCAATTCTGGTCACCACACTACCAGAAGGAGATGGAAGCATTAGAAAGGGTACAGAAAAGATTTCCCAGGTTATTGCCTGGTATGGAGTGCATTAGCTATGAGGAGAGGTTGGAGAAACTTGGTTTGTTCTCAATGGAATGACAAAGGTTGATGGGTGACATGATAGAAGTCTATAAGATAATGAGGGGCATGGACAAAGTGGACAGTCAGAAGCTTTTTTTCCCAGGGTAAAATAGTCACTTATTAGGGGGCATAGGTTTAAGGTGCGAGGGGCAAAGTTTAAAGGAGATGTGTGAGACAAGTTTTTTTTTTACACAGAGTGGTGGGTGCCTGGAACTCACTGCCAGGGAGGTAGTGGAAGCAGATACAAGAGTGAGTCTTAAGAGGCTTCTGAGCAAATACACGAATAGGATGGAAATAGAGAAATATGGTCCCCGAAAGCGTAGAAGATTTTAGTTCAATCGGACAGCATGGTTGGTGCAGGCTTAGAGGGCTGAATGGCCTGTTCCTGTGCTGTAATTTTCTTTGTTCTTTGTTTGTATATTTTTGTCTAGTCAGCTTGGATCAGGTTTGTCCCTCATGTGGGGACTCTGATTGGACATAATTGGTTTTTCGATTAGGACCCTGGAATGGATCCCACCAAAACCTTCTGAAAGAAATGGCAATGTCAGTTCTAAATACTTAGAGACTAATTGCTGCTTGTGTTCCTGATTCATAAGCTGACAAAAATTCAGTGCCAGTAACAAAGTATATTCTTAGCCACATTGTCTGATTTAACTCAGAAAGCAATCATTATCAATTTTTATTTTATTAAGAGTTGCAGTTTTTGCAAAAAACACAATTTTAAACCTCAATCAAAGCTGTTACAATGCCAATACAACTTAAGATTGGCGGTAATTAAAAAGTCTATGATTAAATGATACATAAACTAGTTATTTGCTTTAATCTAATTAATCATCTAATTCAGACAACCTATATTCAAGAGTCTTAAAGTTGAACAATGTAAAAATTACATTCATGTGGATTCTCAGAGACTATTTCCCCCAGCTGAAATGGTCACTACGAGAGGACACAGATTTAAGGTGCAGGGAAGCAAATTCAGAGGGGATGTTAGGAGTAAGTTTTTCACTCACAGAGTGGTGAGTGAATGGAATTGGCTGCCGTCGGAGGTTGTTGAGGCAAACTCACTGGGATTTTTAAAAGACTTCTGGATGAGTATATGGAAACGAATGGGATAGGGGGTTATAGATAAGTCTGTGGATTGGTAGATGTAGTCGGCGCAACTTGTGGGCCGAAGGGCCTGTTTGTGCTGTATTGTTCTATGTTACCAACATTCATGCCAGCAGGATTTTCCCACCCTGCCACAGTGAACACAAATTTAGCTGGATAAGATTGTACCAATAATTCTAAAAGTTCAAATGTAATTTTCCTATGGACTGGGAAGTGAGAATATTATTTGTTTTGTTTATTTCAAAATAGAATCAAGAACCACATCTAAAAACAGAACAGTGAGTTCAACATTAATTAGAGCAAAAGTCCTTTAAAAATGACTTTATAAATTTGCTTGAAAAATCAGAAAAGATGATAAAGTGGCAGTCAGCATGAATCTAGGATCTACTAAAGCTTCTCAGGAACATTGTTGTCATTTGGACAAGATAATACAGTTAAAATTTTATATATAAATGATCAGTGAGCTCTTCACAAATCTGACATATCAGGGATTAATGCCCAAGGGAACAGCAGTAAAGTATGATGTTTAAAAGATAATAGACTTAAAACAGTGAGCAGTCAGCAATGGGAACATGTCAGGCTGGAAGGTAAATCAGACCTAGAATCAAGATTACTTTTGATATCTCCCAATAACTTGGATGATCATAACATAAACAAATTCTCCAGCTTTACAAATGGTGTCAAACTAGGAAGGAAAATAAACCATCAGGGCTACAGGGCAATATGTTAACTCACTCACTCAAAACCAATTCACTTGCATGAACAGGCCCAATGCATCAGATTCAGTAAGTGCAGTTCCATATACGTTATTATACGTGTAAAAGTTAGAATGGGAGCATTAAGGAGCCAGAAGAACACTATGTGCTACATTTAATAAGTGTAGCACACACAACAGTATCTAAGAGTTAAAATAGACCTATGATATCAGCAAATAAAGGAACATTAAAAAGTGGAAACCTATAAAATTAAAAAAAAATGAAGGTATGAATATGGAATTAACCTAGTGATAAGAAGCAGAGGACGATGTCTGTTTTTCAGACTGGAAGGTGTTTTGCAGTGCTGTTTCTTGAAGTTCATTCTGCAATCTTACCTGACATCTGACATCATACATTGAGAATTGAATTAAAGTGGATGAAGCACTTTTAAGCTGCTGTACGCACATTAAACTTGTGGGATTTAAGTATACGCTGTGAGATGAAAAGCCTTTAAACCACAAAACAGTAAAATTAAGGTTTCTGCTCCAAATAATAAAAAAGGGTCGCCAATATGACACTTCTTACGGTGGCCAAGAGACAATGCCAGTTCTCCTTTCTTAATGACCCTTAACTAACTGTTGAATATTGTTCTATGCTGACTATTTGATAGGTGGCCCCCTCCCATGTCAATGCCTTCACATGATTCACCTTTTAGTTTGGGATTACATCTCACCTCTAAATAGTCTTAAGATCAAACTGTTGATGATTCGAGGGTGGCATGGTGGCACAGTGTTAGCACTACTGCCTTACAGTGCCAGAGACCGAGATTCAATTCCAGCCATGGGTGACGGTCTGTGTTGGGTTTGCACTTTCTCCCTGTGCCTGCATGGGTTTCATCTGGGTGCTCCAGTTTCTTCCCACAGCCCAGAGATTTACAGTATAGGTTGATTGGCTATGCTAAATTGCCCCTTAGTGTCTCAAGATATTTAGGTCAGGGGTATTAGTGGGGTAAATACATGGGGTTACATAGTAAACCTGGGTAAGTGTTGGTGCCGACTCAACGGGCCGTTTCTGTTCGGTAGGGATTCTATGATTCTATTCTATGATCTGAGCTGTCTTGAAGTGGCTGTTACCATTTTTAGTATCACTGATTGCTTCGGAAATTTAAGTCGTTTTTATAAAATTACAGCCATTCTGTGAACCTTTTTATCTACAAAACCTATCATGCAAGTCGAACACTTGGAGTTAACTATGTTTTATGTGTCAGATATATGCAGAGATAATAGAGTTTCAATGCATTTAAGAGAAATTTTATTCAATGCATTAAAATATCTCATGCTTCTGGAAGCTTACCTGTTGTTTAGTTTCCTTTTCTATGTGACCACACCCAAGTTTAAATAATTATACACAATGAGCAGTCTACAGGCACACATAATCAAACACTGAACAATGGAACAGTACACACTTTCCCTGCTTTTGCTATTTAAATACACTCAGGACGAGTGCCTAGTTCGAGTCTTTACGTCGCTCGTCGACGTTTTTGCCAACCTCTAGCGAAACCCCAGTCAGGGGGGCTCACTTGATCTTGATTGAGGTACGTGTGTTGGAGTCACCTCTAAGATGTTACTAGCTAGAGAACGTGAGTTGGGTTCACAGCTAAGGAGTTATAGCTAGGTCGTGTTGTCATCCCAGATGTGTATGGGCTTACTGGTGAGCCAATTTTGTCGGTCCTTGGTACTCGGGTCTCTGTACCCGCGTGCATGGGGTGTCAATTTAGAGGGAATCAGGCCGAATTAAGAGGGTTCATTTCATTGACACTTTAGTTTCGCCAATCAGCCTGTTATAGCACGTTTTTGGCCATGTGGGAGGAAACCGGAGTGCCCGGGGAAAACCCACGCAAGCACAGGGAGAATGTGCAAACTCCCGCAGACATGGACCTTGGCCGGTAATCCGCCCTTGATCTCCGTAACTGCCCAGCCGACAGTGCTAGTCACCGGGCTGACGTGCTGCCCAAAGTCAGTCCATGTCAGCTCACACTACTGGCAGTGAAGTTCTGGATCACTCTCAGATCTCCACCCAAGAACCATCCATGCACCACCCGCCGAGTGCATGCCCCTTGTCATAGACAAGGTGGACTGTGACACCTGTAGGTGTAATAGGTGTTAGTATACATATTTACACATCACACGCTGTACAGTATATACAAACACACAGTCCGACAAACACCAAAGAGTCCTCCATATTGACATATGGGCTCTGCAGAGGGCAGTTTGCCATGATGTCTGACAAGTGGCCAGCTTGTCCTCCGGTTGTGATCGTCTCTCACCTGTCGTTGAAGATCCCCAATATCTCCAACATGAGTGACAAGGTGAGCCTTGAAATTTGTTGGGCGAATGAACGGAATCTCTTTATTCCCAGGAAGGCCATGAGGCTGTTATTCTTTTCCAACCATTTGCCCCTGGCGCCGACAACAAATCCAAAGTATTTGGGGTTCGGGCATCCCGTCAATTCCTCAATTTCTGGTCCCAGATGTTGGTACTTCTGGCACTTCTCCTGCCACGCCTTCTCCAGACTGTCATAGTTGTCTTCAAACCGGACTGTCACATCCACCACCGCTACCTGCTGATCTTTTTCCCTCTTGAAGACGATGTCCGGCTTCCAGAGGCTGCCGTCCTTGGCAATGAGCCTTGGCTCCAGGTATGATGTCCAGCCGTATTTTCCAACATACTTATGAAGTTGGTCCAGGATCTTATTATGGCGTTTGATCCGGCAGTTTTTCACGAATGGGCAAAAGCCTGAAATGTGACCGAGTGTTTCAAGACCTGTCCCACACCTTCGACAGGTCTTTGTGGCAGAGGGGTTCCCTCTCGACAGGGTCACCCTCGTCGGGTATAGGTTGCACCGGAGTAGCATGTTATTTACCAGGCGATGGGACTTCAGCTGGTATGCAGCCTTCATCCAACTGTTTGAAATTCTGTCATCGTGGTAGTAGTGAACTCCCACTCCTTGTGATGTGAGCTGTCTCCACTTGTGGAATTCCCATTCCCTCCACCCAGCATATCTATTCAGTGGTTTGCTGGGTCCTGTCTCCTCGGCCGCCAGTATCGGCAGTGCGGCTCTGATCATGGCTGTTTCGTCATTGCCACCGAATTCCCTTGTAGGCATGAAGTCTTCGATGTCCCTCAAAGCCTTGAGGGATCTCAGATCTTCGATGTTTCTGCCAACATCCTGTTCACAGAACTGGAATGAGGCGCGAATGACTTGATCTGTGGAGGCAGACAGTGCTTCCCATTTTCGGATCACCGCAGATGGTATCTGGATCTCGAGCTTAGGAATGCCCAGACCTCCATTTCGCGCCCGCGAATAGAGGATTCCATCTGTAGTATGAGGTGGAAGGTGCAGGAACTGCTTGACAGCATTGCGTATTAATTGGTCCAGTTTTACCAGCGTGTTTTGTGACGCTTCAGTTAGGATCAGGTGATAGTACAGCCTTGGTATGACATGGACAGTTAGCAGCTCGACGCGTTGCCTTGGGCGAAGAGCTGCTGCTTGTAGACTGGAGATCCAAGTCTTCAGCCTGTCTTCCCATGCTCCTTCTTCCACACCAGCCCACGGGTCTATCCGGGCTCCCAGGTATTTCTCTGTCTCACCTGGTGGGATGTATGCAATCTCGTCCTTCTGAATCCTCCAGTTTTTGCATTGATTATAAATAAAGGTCTTCCTCTTACAGGTGAAGTGGAATCCTTTGGTCTTGTTGATGTTGACAGTTAGACCAGTCATTTCGCAAAAAGTCTGAAGAACCTTCAGGTTCCGTACCATCCCGGTGTGCGAGGCACTGAGCAGGGCAATGTCATCAGCGAACGCAAGGGCGGAGCAGTTGATTCTCACTCCATCTAGCATCATACTGACACCAGACTTAGCCGCTTCCAGACTGCACAGCAGCGGATCCAAAGCAATATTGAAAAGTACCGGTGAGAGCGGGTCTCCCTGCTTGACACCCCTCTCGATTGTTATTGGGGTGGTTTTCGACTTGTCGCCCTCCACCACCGTTGTGTTGCCAGTGTAGAGATTCTGAATGAGCTCCACAAAGGCGTCTGGTAGTTTGACCCTCTGTAATGCTTTAATGAGTAGTTTGTGACCAACTGAGTCGAACGCTTTCGCCAAATCAACAAAGACGACTGCGAGGTCCTTGTGGTTTTTCTTAGCTCCCCTCATTATATTTTGCAACACTGCAATGTTCTCATTGCACCCGGGAGTAGCTGCCAAAAACCCTTTCTGCCTTGGGTTTATGTCGACTGTCTCACTCAGTCGTTTCGCCATGATCTTTGTAAATAGGCGCAGCAGCATTGGACCGATGGTAATTGGTCGCCAGTTGTCAATGTTTTTAAGGCGTTCCCTGTCCTCGCATTTTGGGATCAGGACCGTTCGACTCTGTTTCATACAGAGAGGGATCGTCTTTGAAGCCAGCCACAAGGAGAAGAGACGAGGTATGCGGGTTTCGTAGGCCTCGTGTATCTTCCGGATGTCCTCCAATTTCTTCCCATCCGGTCCAGGCGCGCTATCCTCCTTTATGCCCTTGATGGCCTGGGTGACCTCCTCTTCGGTGATTGGCTTCATCAACTCACCGTTATCTGTATTCCCATTGTACGCTTGGAATTTATTGTTATTTGCCTTATTGTTCTGACTGGAGAGTTTCTCCCGAAAGCTTGCCTCCAGTTCCTCAGTCGTAAGTGGACATTTCATTTGTGTAGGCGCGCCCATGATCTGCCGGGCTAGTTGACGCCTATTGTTCTTGTAGAGCATCTGTGTTGCTCTAAAGACGGATTTCTGTTTTGCCCATCGTTTCTTTGCTCCACTATTAACCTCGTGCCGAGGCCCTCGGTTAAATATACATATTTGATATCTATTCTTTCTCACAGTTACTGCCTTATTTAAGAAGGTAGCTAAAGCAGGTTACGTGGAATTACAGAACAGGTTACATAGGACAGACAGAATAGAAACAGGCTATTCAGCCTAAGCGGTCCATGCTGGTCTTGTGCACTGCATAAACACCTCCTACCTCTCTTCATCTGACCCTACCAGTTTCTACTCCTCTTGTCAAGTGCCCATATTTGATACAAATATTGTGTTATCTCAATGTCAATGACTATGCAAATTACAGTGAGGTCAATGCTACAAAATTAGTAGCAGAAGCCCCACTTTTGGGGGTGGGCGAGGTGCAAAATGGCATAAATGGTCCAGAGGTCTAACATTATAATGTAGTTTTCTCAGAGCCACCAGAAATTTATAACAAATACTCACATAGGGACATAGTGTCTCATTTGTAATATGGATTCATTCCATGGTAAATATGATTCTCATCAAATATGAGTTTGCTAAACTCTGGTAAACTAATAGATAATTAAATTTTTGGGTCCAGTTACTTCTGTATCTTGATAAAGAAAGAATTGAGGAATATGATGGAAAAAGTACATGTATTTCTCCAAAATGAACAATCCTGTCAGACTAATGGTCTTATCACTTTCTTAGAAAGAATGCTATTTCTTTGTCGCCAAATAGTTTACTTGCTCCAAAGGAATAGCTGGTCAAGAGTTTGAAACTTAATCTGAGTTGAAATTATATCATACTCTGAGGGGATTGTACAGTCCATTTATAAACTCAATTGAACCTAGTGGTTATTTCACAGCCTCAAGCACGTACTCACCAAAAGAGCTATTATTTTATGATGTAGTTCTCTCAGCCACCAGAGATTTATGACATAAATACTCACACTGGGACACTACTTCATGATAATACTCATTTGTATCATGGATTCATTCCATGGTAAATATGTATCTCTTCATCATACGAGTATGCTAAATTCTGGTAAACTTACTAGATTCTTAAAAACTGTTCTCTGAATGTCATTTTCTGAAGGACATGAAACACCTTGTCAAAAATACCCCCATTAACAACAACAAACTACCTTAACAAAATGCAAAAGATAAAGTACAAGACTAATCCAATTTAAGGCTCAGATAAATCATCCATACTTTATGCCTTTCATTGGTAACGTTGTTATCTGAATGCTGCAATTAGTTCAACTTTAGAATTTACTCTCAGGCTAACCATATTTTCACACAGTTTGCAGAACCATATTCTCAATGCACAAACTAACAACTTAGTTTATTTCAAAAAAAGGCATACAATCGTTTGAATCTCTCTAATAATTTAACTGAAGTGAGAATTATTTTCAATGTTGATACGCTGGATTTGACATCCACAACAGAATTGACCTGATGCATTTTTAGGCTGGTTGGTGTTCTCCAGTATTGCTCAGAAACAAAAGGAAAAATAAAATATTTGTCACTCTCCTTAAAGCAAAAGCAACCCCTCCACTTGACTGCAATTTTAATATATCTGTATCTTCATTTTTCACTTCCGATTTCAATCCTTAAGCTTGTGTCAGTCTGTCACTGAGATTTTAGCAGAGAAGTCTCTATCAAATGAATATTTTCCCAAAGAGGTTCGTGCAAATACAGCAGAAATTTTGCCTTATATTCAATCTCTTTATAGGGAAAAAGATTCAATTCTTGTAGTGGTCTGCCTCACCCCGCTATAGCTCAACCTTTGCAATCAATGGGGGGCACCATTCAAAAGCTATCCCAGCATTTATTCCAAGTCCAATTGTTTGCAGGGAATGGGGGGGTGGGGTGTTAGGGGGAAGAGTGTAGCTGCGAGAAACATTGCACCATGCATCACTGAGGGAACCCTCAAAAAACTTTTCAATAGGGTTGAGTGGAAGCAGGAAACCATGACTGGGCGGACATCCAGTCAGCAAAGTGACCAACTGGGGAGGCTGTGACCACAATTATGAGTGCCAGCTCACTCCATGTCAGGACAGGTTGCAGCACTGAAATAAGATAAATGGCCTTCTTGGTGCAGCCAGAGTAAGTCTGTCTTCTCATGTCCCCCTCAGCACTCCTTACCACACTCTCCTCAGAGCTCCATGGCGATTGCACACTTAGTTACCTCAAACTATCACAGCATTTCATAGAATCCCTACAGAGCAGATGGAGGCTATTTGGCCCCGCAGATCTGTAGTGACTACAATCCCACCCAGATTCTATCCCTGTAACCCTACGTATTTATCTTGCTAATCCACTTATACTAGGGTCTATTTAGTATGGCGAATCAACCTATCTCACATATCTTTGGACAGTGGGAGGAAAGTGGAGCACCGGAGAAACCCATGCAGACACAGAGAGAACGTGCAAATTCCACACAGACAGTGACCCGAGGACAGAATTGAACCAGGGTCCTTGGCGCTGTGAGGCAGCATGCTAGCCACTTTGCCACCATGCTGCATTTGTCATGCATATCCACACTTCCCCATTCCGAGAATATCACAGGAATGAAAAGTTTAACATATGAGGAACATTTGATGGAGTTGAGAAGAATAGGGGGATTTCAATGAAACATACAGAACATTGAAAGTTCTGGATAGAGTAGACATGGGAAAGATATTTTCATTAGTATGAGAGATTAGGATCCAAGGGCACAGCCTCAGAGCAATTCCTTTTAGAATTGGGATGAAGAGGAATTTCTTCAGCCAGAGGTTGGTCTATCTGTGGAATTTATTGCCACAGAAGGCTTTGGAAGCTACATCATTGAGTGCATTTAAGGCAGAAATAGATAACTTTTTGATTGGTAATAGAATCAAAGGTTATGGGGAAAAGGCAGGAGAATGGGGTTGAGAAACTTATCAGCCGTGACTTATTGGCAGAATTGATTCAATGGGCCAAATGGCCTAATTTGATTCCAATATTTTATGTTCTTATGGTCTTAATTCCAAAGTAGTTCTGGTGCCCCTCAGGTGACCACTCCCACTCATCTCCCACACATGCCAGACTTTATTCTCATTTGAGATGACAAGGCACTTACCTATGCTCTTCCATATATTTAATTGCAGGTCAAATCCAAGCACGACCGGCGCAGGAAGCCAACTTGAGACCCCAACTCCAAACCATAACCCCATTTGAGGAATGAGCCCTTAAGCTGGCTGGTGAAGAATTGGATGGCACTTGTGCTAAGGGTTAGTTGCGGACCAAAGGTACGAGCACGAACCCACAACACATCTAGCCATGGCGCAATCATCGCATGAATGAACTTTCTCCTATTGGTGTTCCTCTGACCTGCATTAGTGCCATTGCAGGTCAATCAATGGACCAGCCCAGACCACCTTCGTGACCCCTGGACATAACAAACCCAAACAACTGAGAGAGAGATATGTTAGAGACCAGCATTGAAAAAGCTTCACACTGTCACCCACACCCACCACCCCCCATCTCCACAAGTGCAAATCCTCACATTTCAGTGAGATTAAAGAGGTAGGTAAGTTACAGTTTGCTCACCAGTGAGCACCTCAAACCTGATGATCCACAGCAGGCAGAGGCAAGGACATCTCAGGAATCTGGCTCTCAGAAGGATGCTGGATCCCTGGCTGATAATGGGCTCCTGAGTATAGTTATCCCAGAGCTGCTGGAATTGCAAAGATTCATGAACACCAAAAAGGAATGATGGCACAATGACATGGGACATCCTCTGTGGACTGTGCTGGAGAATCCCCCCTCCCTTCCCCTCAACTGGTCCAGGCACTGGAACAACCTCTTGAGCACACCAATACCTGTTAGACCAGTGCATGCAGTGATGCATGAATGTAATTCTTAAGCAAGTCTCAAAAAGCAAGTCTTAGCAAGTCTTAAAAAGTGATGTGCCTCTGCACTGGTATCATAACCCATTTCATGAGTGTGTAACTTTTATTCCTACTCCTCCAGCTACAGCTCTCCTTCAAAAATGTGAGCGTTCCAAAATACAACGAAGGGTCATGCCAGGAAACAGGCATTCAGCACATGGTCACACATGATCTGAACATTGAGGGAGTGGAATCCCTTGAAGTTTTAAAATGGTGACCCATGTTGCCATGGGGAACATAAGAGCCACATGGGTACAGTCAATGATGTCCTGCACCTTGGACTTGCCTGCTATGGGGCGAAGTCCATGGCCTTGTCACCTGTTCCCAGTCAAAGTTGATGTAGAGATGGGCCCTTGCAAATAGTGTATTTGTAACCTTCCTTATGTTGGGAGATGCCACATAGGTCACCTATGCAGCCCTGAGATGAGCTGCTGGCATAGAAATTCAGAGCAGCAGCTACTTTCAAGGTCACAGACAAACAGTATCCTCCGAGTTCTTGTGAGCTAACTCTTGCATCATCTGGCACAAGTGGTCAACTGTCCCTCAGAGAGGGACTCATCTTCTCCGGCAGTAAACTTTTGACATCTAGAAATAGGGAGTTCTCCACTGGTAGAACGTGACCGGTAATGGCTCCTCTGAAACTCTGCCAGCTGTAGCCTTGCACCTAGAAGATCAGCGGGCCGAACCTCCCCCTCTTCTGCAGGACACGGGGTCCTGGCCTAATGTAATTGCACATCCCATCAGGAGAGCTCACCAATGATGTTAGAATGTGTTTAAATGAGGTTCCTACCCTTTCTGTTATATCTTTAGCTAGAAAATTGAGAAATACGCCTCTTGCCAGCGAGAATCATGTTTCCCGACTCTTCTTGTATTTTGCATCCATGTCACCTTTCTCGCTGACAACCAATACAGGTTCAAACTTTCGCCCCATTGTCGATAGCCATAAAAACCCATCTGATTCAGTATTCCTTCCCGTTTAGGGATGGGCAATAAATACTGGGTCAGCCAGCAAAGCCCATGTCCATGTAACATATCATCAAAAGGAGCATAGAGTTACATGAGGCATCAGTACTGGAGACTGCCTTGACAAGGGGACAAGACAGGGTGGCATTTATTACTATGCAGATATTGCTAAAAAAAAGTTTCATCATGATTTCTGACTGTTGATATTCCAAGTATGGGAAACATGCCCACAGACTCAGCTCTGAAAATGCATTCATACCCCTATCTGAAAAATACAGCGGCAGCTATTGTTTTGGAACAAACATTATGTGACATTTAACTTTTAAATTGCCTATCACAGCACCACTTACAACTACATGCTCGCACTTTTAAATTGCATCAACCATGGACAGAGTCTAATTCAAGAACTTTCAGTGTGTTTCAAAATATAATATCATAATCCATCTCTTGGTTTCAGGGATGTTTAATTTCCCAGTTCCAGTTCTTCGACCATGCAAATAACAACTTGGATTTTGAGTAACCCGAAAAACAGCTGGCAGTGCTTTCTCATTCTGCTGTAACATGGGAAACGTGGTGACTGTTTGCTGTGGTGAGTTAATCTTCAGTGGTCCTCGAGAAACATCCAGGAATGACGCTGGCATTGTTTGATCAATACATATTCGTTTTACTTGAGCACATACTTATGTTGTATTTCAGCATTTAAAAAAAGTTACATCTTTGTTCAAACACAACAGCTTTGATCTCCTTCCATGACCCCCATCTGGCCTGAACACAAGTCATTGAGTCATGTTCTGTCTAATATAAACTGAACACACATGGATTTCAGATTGAGGTCCTTTCTATGGAAGAATTGTGTGTGTCTCTTTTGAAGGGACCTTGAATTGGATTCAATTGGATTTGGAAGCAAGCAAAAAATGGATTCGGGTTCATCCAGTCCACTCTGAGCGTAGGCTTTGAACCTTTAAAAATGGAGTAAAAAGTTAAAAGAAAACAATCCCCAGAGGCAGAATCACCTTTTGGCAGTATCCTACGTATAGAATTAAAGGAAATTAAGGTAGCAGAAATATTAATAACCAACTGTTGCTAAGGTTCTGGTCACTGTTCAAAAACTGCATGAATAGTAAGGTCTCCACTTCAATAGTCCTTGGGCATCTATTGCTGCCTTCCTAGTCTGTAAAACTTAAAAGACAAGTATATCTTTTATTCAACTTACAGTCTATTTTGCCATCACAAATTGATTTTCATGCAATCTAGACTGTAATCTGAAGCCATTTGCAATCAATACGAGGATTAGCTTCATCAATAAATTAGCTAGTGATGGAACACTATCATCTGAATACATAATCATAATGCTTGTCTGTATAATTAGTTCATTGGCAACAGGTTATCACACAATTTATGCATCCCCATCACTACCCCAGAGTCAGTTCACTGGGAAGTGCACTTAATAAATCTTTACATGACTCTTCTTAGAAAGATTGTGTTAACAGGATGGTCACAGTAGACATCACCTTTGAAGAATTGTTCTCAAAGTCTAGTAATTGACACGTGAATAGTGAATACTCTCACTTGCTGGATCTGCAATACAATCTAAATAATTGACAGGATGTAATTTATTCCTATGAAATCCATTAAAAATAATTATAGATCAAGGCCAGTGAAAGCAAAGGCATTATATCATAGAATCATAGAACCCTGCAGTGCAGAAAGAGACCCTTCAGCCTATCAAGCCTACACTGAACATAATCCCACACACATATCCCTTGCACATTATACCCACTAATTCCTCTAACCTACACATCCTTGGACACTAAGGGGCAATTTCTTAGCGTGGCCAATCAACCTAACCCGCACATCTTTGGACTGTGGGAGGAAACCGGAGCCCCGGAGAAAACCCACACAGACACGAGGAGAACGTGCAAACTCCACACAGTGACTCGAGCTGGGAATATCATGAAACCACTGTGTGTTTACTGCTTAAGAGATGATCTTCTTCTCTGTCTATAGACGGGATTTAATGATTCGCTTTCTTGGGACAAAGGGTGCCCCCAGAAGCCAATATTTGGACGAGTCAAAACAATCTGCTATCTCAGGGGACAGCGCCAGGATGCCGAAGGGAAGACGGCTTGAGAGAATGATCCTCGCTCCCTTCCTCCCCGGAGTTAGGCTTAATTTAGCGTGTGCCTTTGACTATTTCACATTTTTAAATACACATTGTAAACTTCACCAGTATGACCTCATGTCGGCGAGACGGAAATTATTTATGTTGGGGGAACGTATGGTGGGGAAACTCTGAAGTGCATGGTGGGGAAAATCACAGAACAAGTTTCTCGTTTTACCGGTTTCACACGGTTTCACTTCACCTTTTTCGCACGCATCGAACGCTGGCAGAAACAAATTCCGTCCCCCCCCCCCCCCCCCCCCACCAACCCATCTAATATCTGAGAAATTTGGTAATTAGCAATCATTTTCTTTGTTTGAAAGTAAGTTATTTTTCTTCACAAATAACTGATTACGTGTGGCTATCCTTCCTTCACTTTTGTTCAAACTGTAATTAGTATATTCGACTCAGCCGTAAGAATAAACCATTACACTGGAGCAGTAATGATAAGCATCTCTGATTACTTTTACATAGTATGGTCCGGGTCTCTTGTCTTTCTGTCTCCCCTCCCCAACATAAACTGAAAAATCAACCAATGGATTTGCTTTACCCTCTGCAACTTGCAAATTATTTCCTTTGACCCCCGATCTGTGCTGACACTTCCAATAATCTGTTCCAATGTTTTCTATAGCAGCCTCATCCTTATCAGATTCTAGATGGGCAGCTGGTATTACCATAATAGGCATCTCTAAAGTCTCAGTTCCACATATCTGAATATAAATGCGCATACGGAATTACATCCATCGCTACGTTTAGCTCAAAATCTAATACAATACCACTTCGATTATACCATGATCAATCCATCTGCTACTCCAACGTCATTCTAAGGAGCAAAGAGAGCTCCTAATTTTGGTAAAAGCAAAATACTGCCGATACTGGGATCTGAAACCAACAGAGAAAATGTTGGAATCTCAGCAGGTCTGGCTGCATTTATAAGGAGAGAAAAGAGCTGATGTTTTGCTTTGATGAAGGGTCATCTGGACTCGAAACGTCAGCTCTTTTCTCTCCTTATGCTACCAGACTTGCTAATACTTTTCCACAGTTTTGTCTTTGGGTTCCTAATTTTGATCCTCCTCTAGCCTCTCCATCTCTAATTCTCTGTGTAGGGATTAAGCTCATGGACTTCTTTATTTCAAACATTGTACTCATCATATTCAGATGCTCGTGCCTTTACACTTATTTCTCCTTTACTAAAACCATCTCAACAAGTCTGTCCAGCTACACTTACATTATCCATGATTTACTTCTTCAGCCTCTCTCATTCAGACCTTAATATTTTCAAACTTGTCATACTTTTCATGTACTGGTACCATGATTTTTGAAGCAACTCAGTTGAAACATCCATCTTTGACCTCTCTATCCTGTCAAATCATCAGCTTGTTTTCAACTGATTCATTCCCTCCATTGTTTTTAAAACTTATTAGAAACACTCAACTACATACTTATCTCTCTCCAGTCAAGTCTCTCTAATCTGCATTCTGGTCAACACAAATGAAGCAAACTGCCTGGATTAAAGTTGCAATGTAGGTCACGTTGTGCATTGCATCTTTCTTTTCTGCCTCCCCTCCATGTTCCACTTCTGGATTATTATGCTTGTATTCATATTTATCCTGAAAGTATCATTACTTCTCCTCAAATGCTTTCTCCTCCCATGTTTGCCCACCTAGATTGATTGACTATATCCCGTCCAATGATTATCTTTTTTAAAATCTATTTGTTTTGAGCATGTGAACATTGTTGACAAGGCCAGTTTTTATTTCCCAACCCTAACAGTCTTTCAGAAGGTGGTGGTGGGCCTCCCTCTTCAACCACTGCGGATTACTATGTAAG
This sequence comes from Sphyrna mokarran, assembly GCA_024679065.1. Taxonomy (NCBI): domain Eukaryota; kingdom Metazoa; phylum Chordata; class Chondrichthyes; order Carcharhiniformes; family Carcharhinidae; genus Sphyrna; species Sphyrna mokarran. The sequence goes on from JAGIQG010000017.1 coordinate 47,878,411, forward strand.
TCGACCCACATGTTTTTAGAGAGGAAATACCAGGATTTTGCCTCAGCAGTAATGGCAGAATGGTGATATAGTTTCAAGTTAGGATAATGCATGACCTGGAAAGGAATTTGCAGGTGGCACTAATCCCACGCATCTGTTCCCCTTGTTAATGTTATTGTAGATGGTACACGTTTTAGGTTTGGAGGTTGTCTCAGGATTCTCAACTCTGACACACGCTTGTAGACAACAAAACAACGTGGCTGGTCCAGTTATGCTTCTCACCAACGGTAATCTGTGGATGTTAATGGTGGGAGATTCAGTAATGATGAAGATGGTGTTGAATGTCAAAGTGTGGTAATTAGATTGTCCCTTGTTGGAAATTGGGTTCATTGCCTGACACTTGATTGACTGACTCCAACAACCACAATCATGTTCCTTTGAGTGAGTAATGGCTCCAATCAGTGGAGAGTTTTCCCCAATGTGGCACAGCGGTTGGCATTGCTGCCTCATAGCAACAGAAACCCAGGTTCAATTCCCAGGTTGGGTCACTGTCTGTGGGAGTCTGCACATTCTTATCATGTCTGTGTGGGTTTCCTCTTAGTGCTCTGGTTTCCTCCCACAATCTGAAAACTATGCAGTTTAGGTGAATTGGCTATGCTAAATTCTCCCTTAGTGTACCCGAAGAGGCGTCAAACTGTGGCGACAAGGGAATTTCCACAGTAAATTCAATGCAGTGTTAATGTAAGGCTACTTGTGCCTAATGATAAAGTTTAACTTCAAATCTATTAGGGCTCCTTATTGACATCGTGAGTCAAATCCTATCTTGATATCAAGGGCAGTCACTCTCACCTTGTCTCTTGAATTCAGCTCTTTCGTCCATGTTTGGACCAAGTCTGTTATAAGTTCTGATGCTAAATGCTAGGCCCAGAACCCAAACTAAACATCAGTGAGCAGGTTATTGATGAATACGTGTCGCTTGACAGCATTGTTAATGACATCTTCAATTGGCTGACAGTAAACTGATGGCTGGTGACAATTTATTTTTTTTTGGGGGACAGGACAAACTCAGGCAATTTTCCATATTGTTGAGTAGATGTCAGTATTATAGCTACATTAGAGAATGACTGGTTCGAATGTTGTCAAGACCAATAGCTTTTGATATATCCAATACATTCAGCTGTTTCTTCATATAACACAGAGAGGAATGAATTGGCTGAATATTGGCAATTGTGATGCACTGGATCCCAGGAAAAGATTGAGATGAAACATCCATTCAATGCTTCTGCGTGAAGATGGCTGCAAGTGATTCAGCCTCGTCTTTTGCATGCTGATATGTTGGGCTCCCCTTTCATCGAGGATGAATAACTGGAGTCTTCTTCTCCAGTTATTGTTCGCCATTTGTTTCAGGACTGCAGAGCTTTCTTCATATCAGATCACTAAGTTCTGTCTCTAACATTCCGTTTCCACTGTTTAACATACATGTAGTTCTTGTAGCTTCACCAGACTGGCATTTCATCTGCAGTTTTGCCAGGTACAGGTGATATTGTTTGATACCATCATTCAGAAGCATTGAAATTAGAATCTCCATGGATATTATTAATACCCAATCTTAGTTCTCTACCACCAATAATTCCAGAGCTATTGATGACTAAGGTAGATGGTGCAATAAGTCTAACAAAACGAACTGCTGGTTAACAGTGTCAAAAATAATGCTACTCTGCTTAGCTCTCAATACCAATTTTCATAGTTCTGATATTGATATCAACTTTTCAGTGGTGAAAACCCAAAATCCATTCCCGTAACCCCATGTATTTACCCTGCTAATCGCCTGATATTGAGAAGTAATTTATCTTGGCTAATCAACCTAACCTGCAGATCTTTGGAATGTGGAAGGAAACCACAGCGCCTGGAGGAAATCCATTAAGAGACAGGGAGAATGAGCAAACTCCATACAGTCAGTCACCTGCGGCTGGAATTGAACCGGGTCTTTGGTGCTGTGAGCCAGCAGTGCTGAGCACTGTGTCACCGTGTTGCCCTCGAGCAGAAAAATGTTTGGGTCATGATTCAGACACACAAACCTCTAAACCTAAATAATCAATCTGAAATCCTTGGAAAAATGAACATATATAATACCCTCAAGTTACTCAGTCAACTCCAACTTGATCAGCACTAATCAAAGGTGTTGTGCATGAGGCCTATTTATTAAGTGCTCTAGTTTCATAAGAAGAAGAAAGGTTCCCTCTCCAATGTTTTGTTTGAGGTTCTGGCACCTATGATTTTATATCATGCAGCATATTGCTATTTTCCCTGCCAGTTAAGGTCAGAACAGGGTAACACTTTAACATATTCTTAGGAGAAAGTATGCATCATTTTTATACTATTCCAAGCAGACTCTTGGAAATTGGAGTGTGGAGATGCTGGTAAGCAAGATGAGAGGTTACACAATACCAAATTATAGTCAAAAGGTTTCTCTAAAATCACAAGCTTTCGGAGCACTGCTCCTTCGTCAGGTTTCACCCATGCACCTGACGCTATGAGGCAGCAGCGCTAACCATTGTGCTATCATGCTGCTCATTGGGCTATGTTTTCGCCTGACAGAGGAGCAGTGATTTCAAACAAACCTGTTGGATTATAACCTGGTGTCGTCTGATCTCTCATCTGGAAGTTCGGGAAAATCTTATACTATTAAATTGCTATTCTGTAATTATTTAATTAGCTATTTGCATGAGAAAGGTTCCATGGACATTTGAAGACTACAAGGTCAAGAGGGTTCAAAAATGTTTTAAGTATCTAGGAAAACAATTTCTCACCCTGTTCCAGTCTCTTTGTGGTCATGACAGACTTTATGCAAATGCATTGTGTTCAGATGGTACAGGGTAATTGAAAAAAATGAGAAGATCAAAATTGTGCCTTGTTATCTTCAATTTCAGCAATATAGCTACTCTAGCCTTTTGATCGTTATAACTATGTTAGGCTCTGCTGGAACAATTTGCGTTTGCTTTTTTGTTCGAATGCTCACTGTAACCTCCGCTACTTCTACAAAATACTGGGCAGAAAGGAATTGAGTGTCACATCATTGTGATCAAATGTGAAGTGGTTTGAAACAACTGCTAAGGCAGTGTTTCATCAAGCTTATTCACAAGATTAACAAGCTCAGCGGCAGCTCACCGTGAACCGGCTCCTGGAAACACTGAAATACCAGCCATAGAATAAAGGGCTTCAGCTAATTGATACACCATCTAGTCTATCGTCCAAACAGATGCGTATTCCACTTGGTCGTCAGTGCAAAAAGCAGAGGGGAAGTCTGTAAATTGATTCTGCTGAACGTGTCTCATGGGAACACCAATCAAAGACTCTTACTAGTATCTGATTAATCCTAGTTTACTGAGAGTATTTAGAAAGCCATTGATCTTGAAGGTGAAATCACAGTTCCTTTCTGAAAAGTCTGGCATCTGGCATGGTATTTCCAGCTGCTGCCTGTTCTGGGTCCAATCGTTTAAAATCCTGCATCCCACTGATAGCAAACAAAATAGTATTGAAATTTTCTGGTGGTAATGAGTCAAATTTGCTCACCCTCCTGAAGGATAAATCCTATGGAAGCTTTATTGTGGTTTATGAGCCCACCACCTCCTTTCCCTGGTTTCCCCAAAAAAAGGCCTTTCCTGCTGTACTGCTGTCTTTAAAAGATTCTGGAGACAAGTGTTCAGGTAAAAAGTAAAGGTTAGACATTCGAAGTATTACATGTTACGCTACCAGCATTGTGGACAGGTAAAAGGAGAAATCTGTTACTGATAGTTTTTAATAGAGTACATCTTTATGTCTGACACATCTCAAGCCAACCCTTGGCAGGAGAACTAGAGCCATTTGTACGGTTCATTGGCACTGACAACATTAGTGGAAAACACACAAAAATGTGAGACAGCTCACAGATTTCGGCAATTTGGACCTGTTCATTACTAAAGTTTATGGGCTACCCAACCATGGTCCCAATTCAACCTGAAAGTTCCTGGAGGTCTTCCCAAATTGTAAACATACTCTTCCCTTTCTATCTTCACTTTAATCCCAGGACCCTCTGGGGCTGAAAGAGGTATGCAGAAAGATCAAAGTACCACTTAATTGGGGTATCCAGTTAATGTTTCAGACTGAAAATGAAGCAGGTCGTTTAAACCACTTACTCTGCCTCATTTTTGTGGTTCCAAATAGACTCACTACTTATCTGTTTCTTTTTCCTGAGCTTTGCACACAGGCACATCAGTGTTCCTTGAGTACAAAGGCCAGGAAAATTGATCTGACTGGTATTGAACTTCAAATACTTTGAATCAGAAGGCTTCAAGGTTAGACTGTAATGTATGTGATTGAGTTCCTCAGGCACAGGAGCTCTACCAGATGTCTGGCAGAAGTGAAATGGAAATTCTGAGGTTTTTCAGTAAAGCACTGTCCTGCATGAGGATTCTGGATCCTGAGGTTCGTTGGCATTCCAGTGGGGATGCTTGGGTTTAGCAGTATTGGAGAGCAGGTTGTAGATTTTGCTGTTCAAGAGACGATGGGACTATTAGAAAAGGAATTTGAAGTGGATGGGGGAAGAGTCTATGATGTGGCAAATAATGAGTGGAAAACGAGGCTTGACTAATTGAATGATTTTTCGATATAGAGACCCCTGCTGTCGGATTCGTTGGGACATCAATGATACACCGGGAAATCGCTCTCAGAGCTTCAAAGGTAAGGGTTTGCACGGCAATTGCCCAGAAGTTCTAATTTCCTCTGGATAATTGCCCTGCAATAGAAATGATCTGAAAATGTATCCTAAATGGCAAACTTCAGATGGTTCTATCATGGTTGCACCAATCGTTACCCAGAAAAAGTTAAGAGTTAAAATCTCTTCCAACTTGTAAATAATTATAGTAGATAGCCTGACTAACCCCTGCACAGGACATTTCACCACCAACCCCCCCCCTCACCCCCTGCCCATCCTGCTACGATATTCCCCAACATTTTGACTCATGGATTCCATGACGCCCTTCCCATCCTCTTCTTCACTCCACCCAACTCGTTTTCCCAACCCCCCATCAGCTACCAATCGCCTCAGCGGCACTTGACCTGAGCTGACATACCCCAGATCTGCGAGCCCAAATCAACACCCACATTGATCTCCAACTCAGTCAACACCCCACATCCCGGACCCTTCCACCCCATAGCCCCGTTAAGTTCAACATTTCCTATCTTTGTCAGCTACTTAGAAAGAGGAGCATTGAGATGCTGGTATGAGGGATACAAATGGTTCCTTTTGACATGCACTGAAGGGAAAGTCTTAGTGTCATTTTTTTTTTAACTCTTGTACAGGATGTGGGCATTGCTTGCTGGGCCAGCATTTGTTGTGTAACAATAATTGCCCTTGAGCTGAGTGGCTTGCTGGGCCATTTCAGAGGCCATTTAAAAGTCAATCACATTGTTTTGGATCTGGAGTCACATACAGTCCAGACCAGGTAAGGATGGCAGATTTCCTTCTCTGAAGGATATTAGAGTCATAGAGGTTTACAGGTCCTTTGGCCCAACTTGTCCATGACAGCCTTTTTTTTTAAAACCCCTAAGCCAATCCCAATTGCCCATTTTTGGCCCATATCCCTCTGTATCCATATTACCCATGTAACTGTCCAAATGCTTTTTAAAAGACAAAATTGTCACCACCTTGACTACTACCTATTAGCTTATTCCAGGCATTCATCTGGAAATGTGCGAAAAAATGCCCCTCTGGGGACTTTTGAATCTCTACCCTCTCACCTTAAACCTATGCCCTCTGGTTTTAGACTCCCCTACCTTTGGGAAAAGTTATTGACTATCTAGCTGATCTGTGCCCCTCATTATTTTATAGACTACTATAAGATCACTCCTCAGCTCTCTATGCTCCAGAGAAAAAGTCCCAGTCTATCCAGCCTCTCCTTATAACTCAATCCATCAAGTATTGATAGCATCCTAATATATCTCTTCTGCACTCTTTCTAGTTTAATAATATCCTTTCTATAATAGGGTGATCAGAATTGTACATAGTATTCCAAGTGACCTAACTAAGGTTTTGTACAATTTCTACAAGATGTCCCAACTTCTATATTCAATGTTCTCACCAATGAAACCAAGCATGCTAAATGCCTTCTTCATGACCTTGTCCACCTGTGACTCCACTTTCAAAGAATATCATAGCAGGATGGGCGAGGGGGGTGGGGGTGGTGGTGGTAGTGGGATGTCCTGTGCAGGGGTTAGTCAGGCTATCTACTATAGTTATTTAGAAGTTGGAAGACATTTTAACTCTTAACTTTTTCTGGTAACTATTGGTGCAACCATGATAGAACCATCTGAAGTTTGCGATCTAGGATACCTTTTCAGATAGTTTCTATTGCAGGGCAATTATCCAGAGGAAGTTAGAGCTTCTGGGCAATTGCTGTGCAAACCATTACCTTTGAAACTCCAAGAGGGATTTCATAGCTCTTTAATCTGTAACTTTCCCCAATGCCCTACCATTAATTGAGTTAGTCCTGCCATGGTTCAATCGACCAAAATGCATCGGCTTGCATTTGTCTAAATTAAACTCCATCTGCCACTTGTCAGCCCACTGGCCAATTGGTCAAGATCTCATTGTAATCGGAGATAACTTTCTTCACTGTCCACGATGCCACCAATCTTGGTGTCATCTGCAATCTTACTAACCATGTCTCCTATATTCTCATCCAAATCATTAATATAAATGACAAATAACAGTGACCCAGCACTGATCCCTGAGGCACACCGTTAGTCACAGGCCTCCAATTTGAAAAACAACTCTCACCAACTATCCTCTAGCTTCTGTCAAGAAGCCAATTTTGTATCAATTTAGATACCTCACCCTGGATCTCATGAGATTCAACCTTATGCAATAACCTACCATGCGGTACCTTGTCAAAGACCTTGCTAAAGTCCATGTAGACAACACCAAATGCATTGCACTTAGTGAATCAGATTGATTTCACGGCCTTCGTTAGACTTCCAATTCCTGATTTTTTTTTAAAAAAAGAAAGTTCAAATTTCATCATTTGCCATGGTGGGGGTGGGATTCAAACCCAGGTCTCTGAATTACTAGACAGAGACAATTCCACTATACTGCCATCTCCTCAAAAAATTAACTTCTTGAATCATTGCTGTCCATGAGCTGTAAGCTGAAAAATCCTGCCGAAGTGTTTTATTCCAAATTATGCAATTTTAAATAATACATTTCCGATGTTATAAAAATTTCATTAGCCATGTAATGTTTTACAAAGGGGAAAAGCAAGAAGGTGATTCAAACAACTTCAAGCCATAGAGTCCTTACAGTGCAGAAAGAGGCCATTTAGCCCATCAAGTTTGCACTGACTCTCCAAAACAGTATCCACCTAGGTTCTCCCCTCTGCTCTATCCCCACAACCCAGCGCATTTACCATGACCAATCCATTTAACATAGAACATTACAGCACAGTACAGGACTTTCAGCCCTCAATGTTGTGCCAAGCTATGTCCAACCCCAAGATCAAGCTATCCCCTCCCTATAATTCTGGAGTGCTCCATGTGCCTATCCAATAACTGTTTGAAAGTTCCTAAAGTGTCTGACTCCATTATCACAGCAGGCAGTCTATTCCACACCCCAACCACACTCTGGGTGAAGAACGTACCTCGGACATCCCTCCTATATTTCCCATCATGAAACTTATGGTTATGCCCCCTAGTAACAGATACATCCACCCGAGAAATAGTCTCTGCATGTCCACTCTATCAAACGTTCTCATCATCTTATAAATCTCAATTAAGTCGCCTCTCATCCTTCTCCGCTCCAAAACGAAAAACCCCAATTCCCTCAACCTTTCCTCATAAGACCTACTCTCCAAACCAGGCAGCATCCTGGTAAATTCCCTCTGCATTCTCTCCAATGCTTCCACATCCTTCTTATAATGAGGTGACCAGAATTGAACACAATATTGCAAATGTGGTCTCACCAACATCCAGTATATTTGCAACATAGCCCCACAGCTCTTAAACTTAAACCCCCATTAATAAATGTTAACCTACTATAAGCCTGCTTCATGGCTCTATCCACTTAAGTGGCAACCTTCAGAAATCTGTGGATATGAACTCCAAGATCTCTCTGTTCCTCCACATTCCTTAGAACCTTGCCGTTGACCCTGTAATCCATCTTCAACTTTGTCCTACCAAAATGAATCACCTCACACTTGTATCAGGGTTAAACTCCATCTGCCACTTTTTGACTGAGCTCTGCATCCTTCCACCTCATCTGCTAAAACTTGCACAACTTTGGACGATGGGAGGTAACCGTAGGACCAGGACGAAACCCACTCAGACATGGGGGAAAATGTGTAAACTCCACAGACAGATAGTCACCCAAAACAGGAATTAGATGTGGGTTCCTGGTGCAGTGAGGCAGCAGTGCAAACAACTGTACCACCTATAAACCTGTGCAAATTTTTTCAAAGTACTTGGATTTTTTTGTTTATTAATTGCTAATTTTTCTTGCTGCTTCGAGTTTTGACATGGTTGAAATAATTATGAACATTTCTGAATTATTTGATTAGTTCATCTTTTTAATAGATTTTCATAATTTCACAGTAACAAATTTGATTTGTCACTGTTTAATGAATACAAATTTTGAGTCACTCAACATAAAGAACTTTGCAAATAATGCTGCAAAGTGTGACACAAATGCGGTGCGACTGAACTCAATGTATCATATGCATCCTATTACGATATACTTTACTTCACATCTCAAACTCAGTTGGAACTTATGATGTTCTACAGATGGGGTCCTAGTGTGTGGAGCTAACAGAGTATCGCACCTTGGAAAAATTTAGGTAAAGGTCTGCAAGAGACTTTTTTTAAAATTATTTCTTGCAAAAGAAAATGTTTCCTAATGCACCACATCTACAGAAATAAATTGGTTTATATTCAGTCTTCCTGCCAGAACAGTAAACAAGTTGTACAAATGAAATGTAGCACAACCAATAGTCTTCTGAGGAAGATTTTCAAAAAGATCAGATCGAAGCCAATTATTTAACGGGTTACTTAAAGCAAGGTTTATTACACTAAGTTTTGTTGACATTGTTATTCCAATGGAGCAGGACAATAGGTACTCATCCTATCATGTATCTTTCTTTTCCATACATTAATTTCATTTTCTGAATTGCATGTATCTCCTATCTGCTATACAATAAGTGACATGTTTATGACACGCATGAACAGGATCCTCTGGTCTGTCAGCTGCATGTTTCTTGGCATTGGGAGATGGCATGCCATTCATCAGCAGTGGGATCTTGTGTCCCCTTTGCTGTCATTGGGAAACCTGCACTGGGGGCTGCGTCTCAGCAGGAGTGCAAGATCCTGCCCATGTGAACGGTTGGAGAATTCTAGCCACTGCCTTTCCAGACGGCACGGAGGCACAGTGGTTAGCACTGCTGCTACACAGCTTCAGGGACCCAGATTCGATATCCAGCTTGGGCCACTCTCTGTGTGGAATTTGCACATTCTCCTGGTGTCTGTGTGGGTTTCCTCTGGATACTCCGGTTTCCTCCATAGTCTGAGGATGTGCAGGTTAGGTTGATTGGCTATGCTAAAATTGATACTTAGTGTTCTGAGATATGTGGATTAGAGGAATTAATGGGTAAATACGTAGGGATATAGAGGCAGACTGGATGGGATTGTAGTCAGTGCAGTCTCGATAGGCCGAATGGCGTCTTTCTTTACTGTAGAAATTCTATGATTTTATGATCCTTCAGGCTTGCACTGCTATACTTTGAGAGTGAGGCCCAGATTTTCACCTTTTGAATGAATAGGTTCTCTGCCGTGCTAAGAATCATGGAAATGGTTGAAAATTCTATGCCGAGTCAGTGTTCGTTAGTTGCAGCTTATGGAGGCAGATGGCCACTTAAATCAGCTCCACTGGTAGGCAAGGAACGTGAAACCTGCAGTGTACCAATTAAAACAGGTAAGGGGAGGATGAGCTTGTTGGATTTGCTTGGCTAGCCAGAGACTCCCTTTGGAGACTTCTTTGAATAGGGTCCAAAACACACCTTTGGGAAAGGTATGGCACCCATTGAGATTATTCCTAAGTGAACAAGATTGTGTATCTTTTATGCATCAACTCGTTAAAACTGGCAAAGAACAGCCAAATTGTCAAGGAATTGCTGAAAGATATATGGTAAGTTTGTGTGGAGTGGGTAGGGCAAAGGATGGTGGAGACGGGGAATGGGTTAGCATGAGTTGGCACTAGGTTGGCAGATGGGGCCATGTGGGCAGAGGGATCATGGTGGGTGGAGGCATGATGTGGCATAGATGGAATCTGTGGAAGTCACAAAAGGGTTGAGTTGTGAGAGCTGGAGGGTCAATTTAGTTTTATTCTTTTTTCAACACTGTTCCAAAGTGCAGAGGCAGACATTCAGCCTAACTTGCTTCTACATCTGGCAGAATCCTAATTTATTCCAAGTGTGATGAGCCCAATTTCCAATCTCACCCACCATGTTACCCACGCCCTTCCTCCCACACACCCCTTGAATGAAAATCCAATCTGTGGGTTTTGGTTTGCAGACTGGTTGCTCACATCTGTGTACCCAACCTTGGATCAAAAATTTAAGCCTTCATCTCCAACAGTAGACATACCCAGTTTGTTGGAATTGCTGGAAAAGTAATATGCAAGGGGATATAGCTATGTCAGTGACAATGTGAGATTCCAGCTGGTGATGCCACTCTAAGAATTCTTTGGGCCCTAGACACATAGGGGATGATCTTATCAAAAAAATTCCAAGTCCCGAATGAGTGTGAAAATGGGAGAGTTTCAGACCCCTTTTTTGGAGTGAGGCCACAAGTCCAAAGTTATGCCAATGTGAAAAAAATGCTAAATCTGTTTCCCTCCAGCAGGGGGACAGCAGGCCTAGGTTTGCCAGAATGCCAGGAGCTAACAGTAGAGGACGCAGTCACACGTGCAGATCTCTCTCTTCTGTGCTGACACAGAGCACCAATAACCCATTCTCTTCCTACCAGGAAATCCTCTGGGGACATAATTAGATCAGAGCCCCAAATGAACTAGGTCTGCAACCCTATTCTCTGACTTTTGTACTCGAGAAATTTGGTATTTTCAGGGACATGTCAGAAAAATCTAATGACTCTTTCTCAGCTTTCTTCTACATCCTCAAATTGTTTACATGACAACTGTAATTTTTTTCTCCCACTCTTTTTCTCCTCTTTTCTGAGTACTGCTATCTATTTTGATTGATTTTTTTTGGGTCCCTCATAATTCTGTGTGACTGCAAATGTTTCACTCGTTCTGTAAATCTGTTCTCCCCTTTCAGTCTTCTCTCCTACATGTTGTCAATGTTTCAGTATAGTTCATACATACGTATGTAATTTTAGCTCTGAAGTTTGATATGGACTCAAAACATTTTCTGTCCCCAGAGATACTGTTGTGATTTTAAAGTATTTTCTGTTTTTGTACTTTTACTATGTTTTATATCAGTAGATGTTGCACATTAAAGATTTAGAGAAAGCAGACATATACTAGATTTTAGGTCAGGATAATGTTATGAAGACATCTTATATAGAATACTATTTCATAATGGAATCAACGTTTGCTAAGAAAAGGGCACTGGCCTAATGCAGCTCTTATGTTGCATTGTAAAGGACAGAAGCTATCCATATAGAGACACATCGTCTATGAAATCCACAAACAGTGACTAAAATAAACCCAGATTGAAACCAAAAAGAGATTGCATGATCCAGATCTTATTAGAATTTAAATAGATTCAGAAAGGCTGTTACAGGGCCAATAGCTTTAACCCATCTTGAAGTGTTAGCTCTATTCTCTCTCCATAAATGCTGTCAGACCTGCTAAGTTTTTCCAGCGTTTTCTGTTTTTGTTCCAGATTCCAACATCTGCAGTGTTTTGCCTTTATCACAATGCTGGGAATGATAAGCTTAGTAGCAGTGAAGTAGGGTCAGGGCTGACTATTTGGGAAAAAAAAGCTTACTGGATTGGGGCGACCCAGGGTGAGAAGGGCACCAAGTAAACAATGGCAACTTGTGAAGGAAAGTGGGTGAAGAGATGTTGAGTCATTAATGAGAGTAGGTCTACCTGCCAAAGGAAACATGGAGAACTAATGAGTTCCATCCACAAAGGTGAGCAAGGCCAAGTTATGTTGCCAAGTAAACCACGAGTAGCAGGTGGCTAGAATTCCAGCACACACACCATAGCAAACTGGAGAGCGGAGCGGCATGTCATGAATTATATATCAACCAAAATAACACTGAAAAAGAAAGCAACCACCAAAGCCCAAGCCAATAATTCAAGTTGTAAGCAATTACTTCAAATCAAGCCTAGGCAGTCAACACAGGTGTAAACCTCTGTAAGTAAATGTTTTCCTGAGAATTAAAACAGAGCATAAGGAACTGCATGAATAATCATCATTTTATGCAGAATTGTTTAATTCTGCTTTAAGTGTTACTTTTATGGTTACCGTTTCTACTTGCTGAAAAAGTCATAATGGTGATTCAATCCATTGAACAATTTCACTGGTGCTTACATGTTTAAAATTAGTTGAATTAAAAAAAAATGATAATTTGATTGCTTTATTTTCTGTTGCCTACTTTCTCACTGGTACTTATTGACTGAATCATGCCTCTTTAACTTATTCATATTCAGTTAATTGAATAATTATTTATTTCAACCAAGCAGTAATGTTTGATCTGCAGACTTGTGCAATTTGAGGTATGACAATTTGGACATTCTTCAAGTGCAGTGGGATCTGAGGTTACACTTCCAGATGTATTCCAGTTGAAAGGTAATGTGTAATGGATTAAAATTGGTGCAAGACTTACAGGGGATTAAACTGGATAACTTCCAAAAATGAGTTGGGTATAGCCTGCCATTATAAGTGCAGGCAACATGTTCCTGTAACTTCCTGGCTCCCTCATGTGAAATTTGGGGCATATCCAAAGATGCATTGGAGGATTCCTCAGCAGATTCCCAGATAAAAGCTTACAAGTTAATTGTCCAGAAGGGCCAACTTTCCTGGGATGATTGCATTGTGCTGGGGACCATCTGATAAAGCAGTTCAACTGGCTAACTTTGGATGGTTCTCCCTTTGTTATCTATTAAATATATGATACCCTTAACTTACACAAACTGGAAGCTATTCAACCAAAACACCCACACCATTCAGTGTCACATTACAAGACACTCACTGAAGCATTTCCCTTGATTTGTAGGCAGTGATGCATAACAGGAGATAGCTGGAAAAAAAGGACTGGAAGAGGTAAAGGGTGGGAATTCCTGGCCGCGCTTGCCCCAGCTTTGGAAAATCCTGCCAGAAGTCAACAGTCCTTTGCATGGTCTGTGTCTTGTCCACTACAATTCCTGTGGCGGATGGGATGGTAAAATTCAAATCAAAGTGTTTTTTTTTGTTCTTCCACTGGACATTGCTGGCAAGAGCAAAATGTATTGTCCATCGTTAACTGCTCTTGGGGAGATGGTGGTGAACTGCCTTCTTGAACCACTGAAGTCCATGTGATGTGCTATTAGGAGTAGAGTTCTATGATTTTGATCCGGTCAAAGTGTTGGAACAGCAATATAATTCCACGTCAGGATGATGCGTGTCTTGGAGAGAACTTGTAGGTGCCATCCATCTGCTGTTCTTTTATCCTTCCAGGTGACAGAGATTGCAAGTTTGGAAAGTACTGTTGCAGGAGCCTTGGTGAGTTGCTGCACTGTAACTTGTTTATAGTACATGCGCTGCCAGTGTGAGTTGGTGGTGGAGTGAAGTTTATATTGAGGTTCTGACGAAGGTCATCAAGACTTGAAACATTGGCTCTATTCTCCCTCCAAGGTTGCTGTCAGACCTGCTGAGTTTTCCAGCATTTTCTGTTTTTGTTTCAGATTCCAACATCCACAGAAATTTTCTTTTGTGTTAAATTAAATTGATGGATGATGGAAGCCAATCAAGTGTGTTGCTTTGTCCAGGTCCTGTTGAACTTCCTGAGTGTTGTTGAAGCTGCATTCATCGAGACAAGTGGAGTGTCTTCCACCACAGCCCTGACTTGTGCTTTGTAGGTAGTACATGGGCTTTGGAAAGTCAGGTGGTGAGTTGGTGATTTTAGAATTCCCGGACTCTGACCTGCTCTTGTAATAAATGGAATTTATTTAGCTGGTCCAGTTCAGTTTCTGCTCAATAGTAAATCCCAGGAAAGTGACAGTGGGAATTCAGTGATGGGAACGCAATTGAATGTCAAAGGTGCAGTAACCCACTTGGTTTTGGGTAATAATCCATATTTTATGTTGAGGTGATAGTCTGTTAATTAACTATGTTCATCTGGAAGAAGATTTCAAGTCTTGTACTAATGGATAGGACATAACCTGGGCAATTTTCCATATTATTCGTAGATACCAGTAACTACTTGACTAGGGATCCAGCTAGTTCAGGAACACAAGTATTCAACAGCCTTTTCGGTGTCCAATACCTTCACTGTTTCTTGACATCTTGTGGAGTGAATCAAACTGTTTGAAGTTGCTGGAGATATCAGAGGGATACTGAGATGGATCATCCACTTGGTACTTCTGTCTGAAGATGGTTGCAGTTAATTCAGTCGTGTCTTTTGCATACCTGTGCTCGGCTGCCCCGTCATTGAGGATGGGAATGTCTTTGGGTTATCCTCCTCAGGTTCATTCTTTTATTGTTCACAATTCATGACTGGAATGTTATAGGATTGCAGTGCTTTGATCTGATCCTTTAGTTTTGGGAATACTTAGCTGTCTTTCTAATGCTGCTTCTGTTGTTTGGCATGAAAGGAGTCCAATGTTTTAGCTACACCTCATTTTTAGGTATGCCTGGTACTGCTTCTGGTGTGTCCATCTGCATTCTTCTTTGAAGTAAGGTTAATCCCCAGCTTGATGGTAATGGTAGAGTGGGGGATATGCCAGGCATGAGGTTACAGATTGTGGTAGAACACAGTTATATGTCACTGGTGATGCCCAGTTTTGATCTGTTAAATCTATTTGAATCTATCCTATTTAGCAATGTGGTAGTGTCACAACAAAGTGGAGGATATCCACATATAAAAATGAAACTTAGTCTTCACAAGGACTTTGCAGTGGTAACTCCTATCAATAGTGAAATGGACAGATGCACCTGTGACAGATAGATTGGCGATAATGAGATGTGCTAGGCATTTCCTTCACCATCTTGCGCATGTCTACTCTGACCAACATGTCCTTCAAAATTTGCTCAGTGGTGGTACTAACAAACCACTCTTGGTGATGGACATTAAAGTCCTCCACCTAGAAAATGTTCTAATGCCCTTGCCACTCTCAATGCTTCCTCCAAGTAATGTTCAGCTTAGGATAATGATTCATCAGACAGGGGAAGGCCTTGGGTGGTAATCAGGAGGAAGTTACTTTGCCCATATTTTGCCTGATGCCTTGAGACTTCAGGAAGCCTGGAGTCAATGTTGAGGACTCACAGGACAACTCCCTAACTATTGTAAACCACCATGCCCAGCCTCTGCTGGGTTTGTCAGGCCTCTGGTCACTGTGTGTGTGTGTGTGTGTGTGTGTGTGTGTGTGTGTGTGGGGGGGGGGTTTGCACATTCTCCTAGTGTCTGTGTGGGTTTCCTTTGGGTGCTCCTGTTTCTTCCCACAGTCCAAAGATGTGCTAGTTAGGTGCATTAGCCATGCTAAATTCTCCCTCAGTGCCCCCAAACGGATGCAGGGCTGTGACAACAGGGGGATTTCCACTGTAACTTCACCGCAGTGTTAACGTAAGCCTGCTTGTGACACTAATAAATAAATTTAAACTTTATAACTTTTAAATATGCTAAGTAAATCCCTTACCAAGGTGGCTTCTTCCACATTTCTTATTGGAATTATTTACACACATTTCAATGCTTGTAACAGTCAACAACTGGCATAAAATGATCCATTTTGGTCCCTATAAAAATATAGAGAGAAGCCTTCCAGCACTTATTTATGTCGAGCTGAAGTGCAGGACTATAAATTAAGTCTGGGTGGCTGATGATATCTATAATAGTTTCAGGAGTCGGCTATAAAGGAACAATGCTTTATTGCACAAAGTAAAGTAAAACAAAGCCACAAGCCTGTGGTGAGCATAAATAGGTCCCAGCCGAGACAATGCAATAACAGACCCGCTCAGGGGCCTGCTTTATACAGGGCTCAGTATACAAGCTCCACTTCGTGAGTTAATTACCAATCCCCAGGGAGCTGGTATTCAATGAGCCTGACAGGAAAATCAATCAGTGATTTCCCATGCAAGTCCTGGTGGTTATCACAATATCCATAACAGTTAAATACAGTAGTCCTTGGAGAAGATGTTAAGTGAATGACAGTCGTGCAGTGTATTCCTTGCTCACCTATGCTGATAAGGTAATTTAAGAGCAATTAACTCCATTTAAGAAGGCAAGCTCCCATTTATTCTTGAAGTTACAGTAATGCAGAAGTTTAAAGATATAAAATTTTCCAGCTGATGCTTTCAGAAAAAAATCAGACATCATTTCTTTTTAATAAAATGTACAGGAACTTAAGAACCCATGTAGCACCTTTTACATTACTATTCATGAGCACTATTTTTAGAAACACCTGCTAACCAGTTTGTGTAACATTTTGATTTGTATCATTTTAACAATATCATTAACCCGCTTATTAAAACACTGAGAAATTGTAGTTAAATTAAGAAAGATGAAAAACAGCAGTTTGTCGTAGGATAGCTGCCTAAACTATAGGATAATAACAACAATCTGAAGGATATTTCCTAAATATTCTGGGGAATTTATTAATTGCACACATTGTGTTGTGGTCACCAATTGAATTGCCAATGCTTATTGGGAGCAATTTACATATCAAGCCACAAAGACATTCTGGAGACTTCCAACAGTCAGTTACTTTGGCTGGAAATATTTTGGTCTCACCTATGGTCGAGATCACCACATTCAGCATGGAAGATCCAATAGACCAGCCAAAATCCCAGCCTTTGTCTTTTGGTTAACAGCAAGTGTAGATCTTGAGTTATTGTGGTGATTGTCCCTTTAAAGGGCAACATAGCAAAAGAGGGTCACCTGACTTGAGGGTCCAATTGAGACATCACCCAAACTGGATGGAGTCCTCTCTTGGGCAGAAAGCATCTTGAAGACAGGGACAGCCTAGCCTGTTGAGGGCAGGGGCAAGGGGCTGCTATCTTTTGTATAGTTTTTCCTTACTAATAAATATCCTGTGTAATCCTGATGAGGTCTGTGAGCGTGCATCATTGCAGTTACTTCTTTTGTTAAGTTAGCACTCTGGTCTCAAATTTTTGTCTCCAGTCAAAGGAGGCTTGAGGCATCTGACTGGGAACAGTTTTCTTGATAACCCGGGGAACTTTAATGAACCAAGTGGACTTTTATCATTGTCAAAGAAATTGCATTCTTTGTACAAACTGTTCAAACACCAGTTCTCAGAAAGACACCACTGTTTCTTTATCATGAAGCTATACTCGAGGGAACATGATTGAGACTGCACTGGTCACATATACAATGTAAGATCTATCATCTCTCTCATCTTAAAGTGATAATAGTATTTCTTATTTATTCAATGTGATCATACAACCTAATGATTGTCAAAATACCATGTACCTGCTAGACAGTCAAAATCCTTTCTAATGAAACTTTTTCATGCTTTATAGCCTTTCCCTTTGTAATTTTCCAATCTTTTAACGATATTACATCCACAGCCTTCAACTATTAGGTTTCTATGCTGAGAAACAAAGATCACCTTCCAATCTTCCTTCATACGTCCCACTCCAAAACAAAGTCAAATCCACTATTTCTGACTTGTAGGCTGTTGAAACCACATTTTCTCAGCAACTTTAGCATGCATCATCAACAAAGGGTTTACTCTGCATCTTTTACTGATGAGATCAGTATTAATCTTGAATCCTTTGCTTACCTGCGTGAAGTTGAACAGCTCAATCGATCATGCCAATCCCTTGATTGACCTGGTAATTCAACTAAACTCCAAGATTCTGACATCACCTCCATTCCTGACTTCATCACTGTTTGGGTATCTCTATCCTCTAGACTTTTCAGACTACTGCTAAATTACATTCTGTAAAGCAACTACAGCCATATAAGATTTGCTGCTGCCTTGTAATCTAATTGTTTCTTCTACTCTTTTGACCTTTCTATCAGTGCCAAAACAATTAATGTTGTTTTAAGTGGCATGGAAAGTTTCATATGTCTACCTTCTCTTATGATTAGATCTAACACTATGTCTTGTCTCAATCATGCCAATTGCTCTTCTGTTTCAATTATTCTGGCTATTCTAAAGCATTCTAATCCAACTTTGCCTCTCCATAAATTCTGCACATCTAGATAGTAGGGGTCATATTTACTAACTCTAAGGAAAAAAAAAAGCATCTGATGTTTCCTGTCTCTCCTCCACCACTTGTTCCTTCTGAAACCAACTGTCAACCAGATATTTTTCTTCAGGGAGTTCCATCCTCCTTTCTTTAATTGCCCCACTCTCAATCTATCCTTTCCCACTCTTATCTTCTCTGGCCATTCCCTCACTTACACCCAATCCTTTCCATCTGGTGGCATGGTGGCATTGTCACTCGATTAGTAATGCAAGTATCCGGAATAATGTTCTGGGGGCCTGGGATCAACTCACAACATGGCAGATGGTGAAATGTGAATCCAATAAAAATCTGGAATTAAAAGTCTAAGATAGCCATTATTGAATATCACAAAAACCCAGCTGGTTCACAAATGCCCTATAGGGAAGGAAATCTGCTGTCCTACATGTGAAGCCAGATCCACAGAAATGTCACTGACTCTTAAATAGCCTCTAAATCATCTAACAAGCTATTCAGTTGTATCAAACCACAAACAAAAAGGAATGAAACTTGGAGAACCGCACAGCATTGACTTTGGCACTGGAAGTAACAAGACCAAACTCAGCCCTGTCAACATTGTAAAGATCTCTTTACTAACATCTGTGGATGTATGGAGGTCTGTATAAATAACTGTTTGACACAAACATATCCACAGAATCATACTTTACAAACCTTTCCTGGGTATCTCCTGTCCCACTGATATATTTGGAAGGGAGCTATCCCAGGTATCCTGAACAACTCTGGACCCCATGAAGTCTCATGGCATCAGGTCAAACGTAAGGTAGGAAATCTCTTGCTAAATATCATGTACCATCCCTCCCTTAGCTGATGAATCAGTACTCCTCCATGTTGAGCAACACTTGGATTAAGCATTGAGGGTACCAAGGTGCAGAATGTGCTCTGGGTGGGAGATTTCAACAGCCATCACCAACAGTGGCTCACCATAGCACCACTGCAGACTGAGCTAGCAGAATCCTGCAGTAGGTGGTAGGTGAAACTGGCACGTGAAACCAGAACAAGGAGGCATAACCTCAAAATAAGGGAGAACAGATTTAGGACTGAGTTTATGAGAAATTCTTTGCCCAAGGGTTTGTGAATCTGTGGAACTTTCCACCCAGTGAAGCAGTTGAAGCTGCCTCATTGAATGTTTTTAAGGCAAAGGTTGATAAATTTTTGAAGAGTAAAGGAATTAAGGGTTATAGTACGGGAGCTGAATCCACGAAAAAATAAGCTATTATTTTATTGAATTGCGGAGCAGGCTTAAGAGGCCAAATGGCCTACTGCTGCCTCCTAGTCCTTATGTTCTTATTATGGAATCACCAACAGGTGAAAACATATGTGATCTTATCCTCACTGACCTGCCTACGACAGATGCATTTGTCTGTATCAGTTTACATTACTCCAGAATTTTGTGTTGCCTACAAATTTTGAAATTGTGTCATCTTTATCCAAATCTAGGATATTAATAGATTTCAGGAAAAGTGGAGATTCTAACACTGACCCCTGCAGAGCTCCACTATGTATTTCCATCAGTCTGTAAAAATAATAGTTCATCACAACTCTGTTTTCTGTCACTCTGCCAAAAACGTATTTCTACTGCTTTTGTCCCTTTGATTCCCTGGGCTCTAACTTTGCTGACAAGCCCGTTATATGGCACTGTATCAAATGCTTTTAGAAATCCATGTGCACCACATCAACTGCATTATACTCATCAACTCTTTCAGTTATCCTATCAAGAACTCAAGCAGGTTAATTAAATGTGATGTGCTATTAACAAAGCCATTCGAGTTTTCCTTCATCAATCCACTTTTGTCCAAGTGACTGTTAATTTTGTCCCAGATTATCATTTCTAAAACATTTCCCATCTGACTTTAAACTCATTGGCCCAAGATGGGGTGCAGTGTCAGCTTGAATCTTATTTATCTCTTTTGTGGGATCCAATGGAATTTGATTTTTGGAGTAAGCAAGGAATGTATCTTGGTTCACCCAGTTCACTCTTGATCATTGGCTTTGTAACTTTTGGAACAGAGTAAAAATGTAATTGCTGGGCTTACCCTGACACATTTTTCAAATGAGGCATAATAGTTGTAATTCTCCAGTCACCTGGCACCACTCCTGCATCTACTGAGGATTGGAAGATCATGATCAGTGCCACCACAGTTTCCATCCTTACTTATCTCAGTATCCTTAGGTACACCCCATCTGCCCTTGTGACATATAAAATTTTAGTACAGCCAAACTATTTAATACTTCCTCTTTATCAATCTTTAGCCCATCCAATGTCTCAATTACATCCTCTTTCATTGGAACTTGGGCAATATCTCCTTCCTTGGTACAGATGCAAAGTACTCACTACCTCCTGCATCCATAATTAGAGATCTCTTGAGGTCCCTCATCAGCCCTATTCGACCTCTGATCTCCCACTTGCCATATATATGCCTATCGAAGACTTGAATTTCCTTTCCTATTGGCTCCTAGTCTCTTATACTCTCTCTTTGCTACTTTTTTTTTCACTTCTCTTCTGAAACCTCCGTATTCGGCTTGATTTTTAATTCAACTATATATTTGACATCTGTCTTATGCATTTTTCCTGGGACATCTTACTCACTATGTCTTTTGTCATCCAGGGACCTCTGGATTTGTTTGCCCTGTTTCCTTCCCCACTCTGCGACTGTACCCAAACTATCTTCTTTCTAAAGGCAGCCCATTGTTTCACGAAAGACAAAGAATCCTTATAATACTTAGGAACCCTACAGTGCAGAAGGAGACCATTTGGCCCATTGAGTCTTCAACAATTCTCCAAAAGAGCCACCCTGTTTTGAAACTGTGGAGGCAGTTTACCATTGGTCTCTAGCGAGATCCTTTGGTCTTGGCAAGATCTATGCCAGAATCTCATCACTGTTCACACTGGTGGGATTTTCCCATTCCACTGCAGTGAACAGAGTTTTGGCTGGTGCCAAATTTTCCAAAATTGCTGCGGCGGGAGCCTGGTCTGAATGGCAGATAAGATTGTGTCCTGTGGCATTTTGCCTGCATCACCTGTTCTGCTGCCAGGAGAAGGGGAAGAGAGTGTCACCTTCAGTGGGATCAGGAGATCCCAGTGACACAGTGATACAGACAAGAAAATCCTGCCCCATGTTTACCCAAAAGTGGGAAGAGAGGGGTGGCAAAATGGCCCCATAACATTGCCTGCATGAAAACTGTTGTAGTCCAGAAATCCAGGTAGTAAAGGATATCACTGAAACCAATCCATACACTTTTATCAGTATTAATGTACAAAGATATAAGATATTCATTATAAACACCCACCTCCTCATCCAAAGGCCATATTTCAGTCTATTTGTTTATCCAGGAGCACAAATGAATTTCTAATTTTTGGTCATCTCGCACTTAAATTTTATATACAATGAACAATTTCCCTTTGTTCTCTTTAAATAAAAATTGGTTGTCATATTTATAAGCAACATTTAAAAGCAAATTAAATACCTTCCTTTTCTGCATGAAGCATTTCATTGCAAGAAGCTGCTCCTCTTGAGCTCTTAAAAAATTAATATAGATGTATTGTTTTTTGTGAAGCAATCTGACAGTTGATGACTTCCACCACCCATGTTATTTTAGAGAATTTCTTTCACCTTAGCAGTTCTTTCAATTTCTCCCACACATTCAATGGATATGCTATAATCCATATGGCCATTGTACAGAATGCCATATCTACTGCCTCCATAAGATCCAGTGTTTCAGCAGCCAACATACTTTCAACAACCCTTCTTTGCTTCCCAAAGGAAACGGCCATGATTTACTAGGTCTATTTGCCATAGGAGCAAATCACATTATGGCTCGAACTCTCACAAGGGGGCCATAATGGGTTTGGCACTGGGGGGATTTTCCCACTCACCCCACCCCTGCCGATATCATCAGGTTCAAGGCCAGCAAGGTCATGAACGTGATTACGGTCAATTTGCCATGTTTTCCCACAGTTCTCCACAGTGGGAAATACAAAAATAAATAAATAAATACTAAAAAGTCAAGTTGGGGATATAGTTTAAGGTAAGTGGAGAAAAGTTTAGAGAAGATATGCAAGGCATGTTTTATTTTACAGGTGATGAGTGTCTGGAACATGCAGCCTGGGGAGATGGTGGGACCAGGTACGATAGCAGCATTTGAAGGGTATCTAGATAAATACACGAATAGGATGGGAATGGAAGGACACGGACTCCGTAAGTGCATACAGTTTTAGTTTAGGCAGGCATCACGATCAGCGTAGTCTTGGAGGGCCGAACTGCTGTACAGTTCTTTGTTCCCAGCCCTGCCCGGGATTTAATCTCAAAATAGGAGAATTCCGCCCTAAGTCACCCAGCATACATGCTCTGGGCAAACAGCCTGTGAGTGTGATTGATGTATTCCATGCACCATAATCATTCACATAACCACAATCCAGCTCTTCGTCTCACCTAAATGTTCCTCTCGACTTCCATCACAAACACTGGACCATCTGAAGCACGTGGTACCTTGTTTACCTCCATTAGCTGCTCAGCATTAAGGGTTTTTAAGTAATTCTGTTGAATGAAACTGTAAAGTTTCAGAATGACTCATCATCACAACTTCTTACTTTGACAGGTCCTCCATTCCCTATGACTTCTCTTTTGTAGTATACTAAATTTCCTAAATTGTATTTTGCCTCAGTGGTCTGGTACTATGTTCCACTGCTCTCTAAATTTTCTCTGGGACCTCAAGTTTGATGAAAACCCATCTCCCTGTGTCGTGCATTCAAACATGCAGAAACAAAGAATTAATTCTGATGCTTTCTGGTGCAAGAATACTATCACAAAACATAATAAATTTGGGATTTTTTTCCATAGATTAATTGCTATGACTAAACCCTCCAACCATCCAAAGTGATTTTTTTTGCATGAACTGTCTAAATTTGGCAACTTGCGGTATTGGTTGGTGAGCTGAAGTTTCATGCAGTATTCTATCAATCATTGCACGACTCCTATCACAAAGTCCATTTGTGAAAGGAATTTTAACTGTGACACTCATGACTATGTTCATCGTTTGACATGTCTGAACTTAACATTAATATTTCCTCACCACTGTCAGGCAAAGGGATAGATTCCCATAGAGATATTTTTCATTGATATTAGAGGCTTATACATTAGCATAAAATAACATGTGACCATAAAATAATTTGTGTCTCTTGAAACTACAATCTCCTTTAATTCAAAAAACTTGATTTTGACACAAAGCTCTAAAGCACTTGCAACCAATTCCCACAATACAAGGAGTGGAGAGAGAATGGGAATGTGTTACTGATCACTGTGGATTGACCATTCCATGTTTTAAGATGGTGCTGGGGAGTGGCAACTCTTTGCAAGCTATGTATAGTAATGATTTGTATGGATAGCATGCAAAACAATACTTTTCACAGTAATTCAGTAAACATAACAATAAGAAATCAAATTAAATTAAAATGAAATGAAGCTTTGGGTCAATAATGGAATGCTAAAATTTCAGATCCAATCATGTGGAGAACAACACCACCATGGATCACCTCCCAACAACTTGAGAACTACTAGCAAGTTACAAAAAGACAAAGACTGAACCCAGTATAGGTGCTTTACTTCCAGGGTTGAAATGGGAAATAAAGTCTGACTAACCTGTTCATTATGGCCTAGTTTGTTAAATTTTATACTTTTATACTTAACAAATCTTTCTAACTTGTGACAAATTGAATCAGCCTCATTGCCCACCTTATTTGTCAGGCATGAACACAGTTAATCTTACACATTGTGTGATGTATAATTCATATTACAAAAAGGCAAAATCTCATTAACCAATTCTTTGTTCTGATCATTTGGTGATTGCTGTTTTTTGTTTGTTGATTTGAATGTCAACTGTAAAATTTTGCATAATCTTTAACATTTAAAATTCAGCACTCGCAACCCTCTCCCAGTTATCAGCAAATTCTTCCATTCACTTCAAATCCTTCTGCAGCTAATGCCATATTCTACACCTTTGAATTTTCATACTATTACTATCTTCATCTCCTCAAAGGGTGGCACAGCGGTTAGCACTTCTGCCTCATAGAACCAGGGACCCAGTTTCCATTCCTGGCTCAGGTCACTGACTGTGTTGAATCTGCGTATTCTCCTTGTGTCTGCATGCTCTGGATGCTCCAGTTTCCTTCCACAGTTCAAAAGACGAGCTGTTAGGTGCAATGACCATGTTAAATTCTCCCTCATTCTAACTTCACACCTCTGTCACCCTTCCACCTCTATGTGGCACCTTTGTTTAACTTTTATATTCTGCTAGCATCTCACTAGACAGCCAGTTAAACTCTACCCTCTTCCTTGCAAGGCTAGTGTGTGAACAACTGCAGAGAGCAGGAGATGCAAGCGAGGACAGCAAGCATCGATTCAGGATTATTATTAATCCAACAGTCCTGCATTATCAGAAATTACCTAAATTTAACCAGACAATGCTACCACAAATCTCCAGCGGCTAGAAAACTATCCAGAGCCTTGCTTCACTGCAGGTCAAGGTCCATTTCAATACTGCAACCTCTCACGTAAGTGTTAATGCCTGCCCTTTATTCTGGCAGGGGGTTGGAGCCAGGAGGTGGAAAGCTGACTGGTGGTGATTTAACCTGAAGATCATCACACCTCAGGTGAGGACAAGGTTGAGAAGGCAAACCTTCATGAAAAACATCAGCCGGTGCAAGCATTGAACTCGCATTGTTGGCGTTACTCTGCATTGTGAACCAGTTGTACAGGCAACTAAGCTAAACTAACCCAAGTTAAACGGATTTGAGTCAATGAATATAATCTGTATAATAACTTTGTCCTGCATGCAACTGCAAAAGGAAGAGTGAATGAGCGAGAGGGTGACTGAGGGTGAGTGACTTGATGGGACTGAATGCCACAATAGCATGGGACAGTTGGTAATGTCTTCAAGTCGAGGTAAATTGGATAAATAACTCGGAGTAAAAGTGATAAACAAATGTCTCACATGCAGTGGTTTCGAAATGGATCAGGGTTGGGGATTCACAAGAAAAATATCAAAACTCCTGTCTCTTCTCCCTTTTCTGTAACACCAAGGTTGTGGACAAACTGGCCCAGCCTCAGACAGTTAGTAAGGAGTTGTTAATTAGTGAATGAGTTTGGTGCAAGGACTGAAAATGATGACTTCTAGGGTGGATCTGAGATATTGCAGACAGGGTTTCTATCACCCTCACACCACAGCCAATTTCCTTCTGCTTTTGCTGGCCCTCCTCAGTTAACTGCACTCAGTGGAGCAGTAAGTCTAATCATTTCAGGAGGTACAGTAGTTTTCACCTTAACTGCACAACAGTTCACCCATCATTACAGACAAACAGACTGCAGTCTATGCAGCAACACCAGTTTCATCAGACAGCCAGTGATACACTGTGCCTGTGGCATGATGAATCTTAGAATAAATTGCACTTTCCACTGAACTTTCATACCATTAATAACAAGTCTGAGTAGCCTTTAGCACACCATCAGTGCTGCAATGCCCATAAGCTATTTCCTCCATATAGCAATTTAGCAGTCTGCTCAAACTGGCAGAGATTATGTATATCTCCACAATCCTGAGAATTCTTTTCAGTACGCAAATAGTGTTTGATTAATTTCTAAGCTATAGCATTTGATTATGTTTGAATTACTAAAATCAGCACCGAGAAAACTTGGCTTCTTCCGTTCGATGCCCTCTATGCCAGTTTTATTCCAAAGTTGCATCTGCAATGCACACACATGCAAGTACACACAAATGCCTGCAAACACAGAACATTTTAATGTGCGCCAGAAATAGGTAGACTGTGACATCAGTCAGCCTGTGATGTTAATTTGGCTGTAAAGGTACCACTTCGACCTTAATGTTCCAATTAATACCCTCTCTTAACTTTGCACAATTGAACATATGTTAATCAGCAGGAAAGCCCACTCAACAGCTCTATTTTCAAGGATCATCAACTGCTTTCAGGTGAGTTGTTCATTCTGCAAGCAATGCTTCAAGTTGGTAGAACATACTTGAAGTCATACTGCAGGCAGAGAGAGCCTGGCTTCTCCTTTCAAGAGTTCTGATCAGTCATTGGTTATCAGCATGATGGGGAGATTAAGCAGAGGCAACACATAAGGAGGAAAATCTCTATAAAAGGGGGAATGAGTAAGGGGAGATGGGCTTAATCAATCATGACCATCAGGGAGCAATACTTATATCTCAACCTTAGTGAGAAACAATGTTCGAGATATCTTAGCTTCACAAAGAACATGCTTATTGAAATTCACCAGCTGTAGGCAGACCTCTACCCTCTGAACAGGGTGATGTTCCCAGCAGCTGTAAAGGTGACTATGCCATGAACTTCTTTGTTTCATAATCCTCCTGGGGAGGAGCAGGTGACATCTCCAGTTTGCCTCCACCATTCTACAAGGAAAAATCACCAAAGCTCTTTATGCAAAGAGAAGGAATCTTCTCTTGCTAATTAGCTTTCTCGCTAATACAAGAGGAGCAAGCAGAGAATGCTTGTGGCTTTGCTGGTTTTTCCATGATGTAGCATCTCATTGGCTGACAACATGGTGCTTTTCAAAGCTGGATATAAATTCTGAGATGTACCCCAAATAGTTCCATTCCCTCAATATCTGGCTGGTTTTTGACCATACTCAGCACACCATGCAGGTGAATGCCCAGTATCCTGATAGCAGTCATGATGACTTTACACTGTACTGTTGAACTACCACATCAAAACAAGAGAGTGACTATCTGGCTCAGATGCATGAGGTGCAACTCACATGGATATCATGACAGCCATGCTGCTACACAAAATGTCACTAAGAAAAAATCACTGGGCTACTGAGCACTATGAGAGGTTAGTGGTGCAGTTGGTGGAATCTGACTTTTGAAGATTCCGATCACTAATCTTGTCCTTCATGTGAAGTCACTGAACTGATTTCAGCACAACAGTCAGATCGTCAAACTTGCACAGCTATCTGCTCCCACTACTTTCCATGAGTATGTCTGGAGAGCCTTGTGGTCCCCTGTGAATAAAGGGCTTCTCTCCTCCTGTCAACCTGCTACATCAAGGTTACCAGTGCTGCAGTGGAGAACTTTGGTGGTCATTCTCTGCCAAATTAATCCATTCTTGTGTCTTTCACAAACAAAAATCACTTGTGCAAAGAATTCCAGCAGCTGCTCCAGCCAAAATGCACCTCTCCTTTAAGAAGTGCAGGCTTACTTTACGTAGCATAGACTAGCTTGAATTTACACTCGCCTCTCATAATTTTGTGTCCCTTAATGAAACATGCAATCACTTAACAGCATGCTGCTATAGTATAAATAAGCATGCTGTCTGCATCGGAATGAATAGGTACAGATTTATCGCCCAGTGCATTCCATTTCTCCGTTTTTGTCCAATTTTTCACCAGTGCTTCTAGTTAGAAGCAAATGGAAACTTATAAACAACAGAACAGGATATCATTATGCTGGTTGTTTTAATAATGCAATGTACTGGAATTTCAATGGAAGCCTTGAACTTGAATCTCTGATTTAGCTGAAATTCATGCTCAGACTTCCCAAAAGGCAGAAGCTTAGCTATTCTCGTCTAGGTCCTGTGGGAAAGTGAGGGGATTTTTATATCCCATTCAAGTGTATTTTCTTATAGATTGACCAGAGCAGAACAGATGTTGCCCAAGAGGATATGCCAGAAAATAAACTTTGAATGTGGGTGAAAAAGGACAAAATAACATAAAGAAAAGAGCCCAAAGTCAATCCTGCCTATCCAATATTGTGTCACCATATCCACTGGTTTATTACATTGCTTTCAGTAAAATGACTCTCACAGACATGTGAGCTTCATCATACTTTTCCCTATCAAGTTCAGTTCAATTCCTCCTGCTCATATCACTCATAAGAGTGAAAAAGATACCCAAAAATTCATCAAAGAAATTAGCAATGATCTACTATGTATTTTGCACGACACAAAAAGCTTTTTGCACTGTTTAGTCACCTCAATTAATTAATGGAATGGATTGTCATTACACAACAAAATAAAGAACATTAGTAGGTTTGTGTTCTAATGCTGAGAGCAACTTTGAGTATGACGAGCCTCTGATAGTCAAGAACTCAATGAGCTGCGAAGCATAGTGTCAGTAGCTGACTGCACATAAACAGCAGTAACACTGCAAAAGTGGTTACAAGTCACTGCTGATGAATAAACACTGCACCAATTTGAATAGATGCAGCGGCAGCTCTTGTCGTCAACCAGTGCACCCTGTCAGAAGTTAAATTTGTTACGGACAGTGGTGGTATATATTAGAACAGTAATGGACTCTGTAACAGTGCCAA
This sequence comes from Sphyrna mokarran, assembly GCA_024679065.1. NCBI lineage: Eukaryota > Metazoa > Chordata > Chondrichthyes > Carcharhiniformes > Carcharhinidae > Sphyrna > Sphyrna mokarran. The sequence continues at coordinate 47,907,183 of JAGIQG010000017.1, forward strand.
GTGTCAGTACTGTTGCTAACATAAAACTATATTCTAAAAGACAATTATTTCAATTAAGGATTATGAACAGAATTTTCTCATTTTTTGACAATGTGTCAACTCAGGCGGGAAAAGAGGTGTGTAACACACCGGCTGCACTGTCAGCTTTTCCAGCCATGGGGATGATTTTCCTGCCCGTTGCCTACTGCACTGCTCCAGCAGTGCAAAGGGGTGAGAGACATCAGCATAATTTAATTTGCAGGCTTTCCCTGGGCGCCAGGGATTCCGTGCATTTCCGTGGCAACATTTTTCAGTGTCATCAGCACCACGCCGGAAAAAGCCTCCATCTTTCCATTGAAAATAATCCTAGTTTATTTAACTTCTCCTCATAGACAACAGCCTCAAGACCAGGCAACATCCTAGTGAACATCCTTCTTTGTGTTCTCTCCAAAACTTCCACATCCTTCTGGGGATGTGTTTAGCACAACTGCACACAATGCACGAAATGTGGCCTAACAAAGGTTTAATATAGCTGGAACATGATTTCCCAACTCTTGTATTCAGTGCCCTGGTTGATGAAGGTAAACTTGCCATATGCTTTCTTAATCACCTTAATTTCCTTAGGTGTTATAACAATATTTTCTTCCCTTGGCAATCAGGGTACTTTAAGGCTGTTTAATTTAGTCTCAAATATGAAATGTGGCTGCATGTGTATACATCCATGCAAATCATGGAGCGATCCTTTTAGGAGAAGGCAAAGACTATGTAGGAGATGCTTCCAACATTAATTCATCTTCACACAAGCTCTGCAGCATATATACAGGTTTTGGATGAGGCCTGATAAATGTCATTTTTCAAGATATTTGCTCAAAGCTTCTGGATCTATAAACACACATCAAAAGCAAAGTTGACAAGAGTCAGGCGCCTTTTGGCCATTTTGTTCATAGAAAGGATTTGAAAATAAAAGTGTTTCTTAAATATTGTTTGCTAACCATTTACAGAGTCATTATAGCACAGGAAAAAGGCAATTTTACCCATCAAGCCCATGCTGCCTCTTGCAGAGCAATCTAGTCAGTTCCATTCCCTGCTCTATCGCCATAGCTCAATATATTTATTTCTCTCAAGTTGCCAATTTCCTTTTGCTATTGTTCATTGTCTCTGCTCCCATTATCCTCATGGGCAGTGAACTCTGGGTCATAATCACTTGCTTCTTCACATTCCTCCTGGTATCTCTGTTCCAAAACCTGAAATCCATGTCCTCTGGTCATTGTACCAACAGCTAATGGAAACAGCCTTTGTCCAACATGTCTAAATTTGTAATAATCTTGCACATGCACATCTGTCAAACCTCTCCTCACTTTCTTTTGCTCCTTTGTTTGAGAACACCTCAACTTCTTCAATCTAATCTTGCAGCTCAAACCCATAATCCTCATCGATAGCACACCCCTTCATTGCGGATCATCACATCTTCATAAGGTATAAAGACTGGAATTGGATGCAGTAGCCTAGTTCTGGTCTAATCAGAGCTTTTCAAAGATCAGTATAACTTTTCTGCTTTTGCACTCAGTACCTCTATTTATGAAGTCCAAAGTTTGATATGCTTTGCTAACTGCATTTAATATATTTGTTAAGAGCCATGGCTCAGTTGATCACATTCTTGTAGCTGAGTCAAAAATGTTGCAGATTTAAATGCCATTCCAAACATTCGTACACAAAATTCTAGACTGATACTAGTACAATACTTAAGAAGTCCTGCATTGTCAGTAGTGAGTATTTCAGATGAGATGTTAAATGTTATAATGGTCACACTTATGATTATGTCAACGAACAACTATTGAAACTGCTAAAAATGGATTTTTTTTAACTTTCACAGTTAAGTTTATTTATTAGTCTCATAAGTAGGCTTACACTAACATTGCAAAGAAATTACTGTGAAAGTCCTCAAGTCCGGTGACTTTTCGCATGCAACGAAGGAGAGTTTAACATGGCCAATGCACTTAACCAACATGTCTTTCAAGCTGTGGGAGGAAACTGAAGAACCCAGAAGAATTATACACAGATATGAGAAGAACATGCATACTCCACACAGAAAATGACCCAAGCTGGGAGTCAAAGCCAGATCCCTGGCACTGTGAGACAGCAGGGCTATTCATTGTGCCACCATGCCACCGCACAAAGGTGAACAATGTAATTTTGCATTTTTAAACAGCAGGCCATTTAAGTTACTTGACAATTCTACCAACCTCACCCACCTTCCATGAACATGTATCAATGACTTCTCTAAAGATCCATAATTCCCACACTGTAGGATAAGGCCCCTGTTCCAGAGAAAATGGGTTCTGTTTGAAATGAGCACTGAGTTCAAATGGCATAGTTTGAGTTTTGCACACATGGGAATCAAGTATCACCCCTTTCTCCCCCAACCCAGGCAAAAATAGGATCTGTTGGAAATGGGAATGAGATTTCCACATTGCATCCTACACCACTTCTTGGTTCCCTAAGTTTCCACGACCTTGTGAAATTCCAGGTCACTACTTCAAAGAACAGGGGAATTATCCCCAGTACCTTGACCAATATTTATCCTTCAGTACAACAGGTTAACTAATTGTTATTTGTGGGAACTTGCTGTATACAAACTGACTAACACATTTCCTACATTCCAACATTGACCACACTTCAAAAGTGCTTCACTGACTGCATGTTGGGACATCACTTGGTCACAAAAAGCACAATGTTACAGCAAACTTTCTTTTTAAAGCTTCCTATTTTCCTAAAAATAAAGAAAAAGGAAGTTCCAATGTGCAAAAAACCATTAGTTAACATCAATGAATGGCTCGCTAGCAAGCCAATAAGCGGCAGAAAGGAAGAAGTAAGGAATTTGGGGAAAAGGAGAGTGCTACAAGGACAAACACTCTTCCCTCTTTTTCTTGTCTTTGTAAAGGTTAACAAGGCTTGCAAGTTTACAAATTGTGAACTTAGTCCAGTCCTTCATGCAAACCAGCCTCCCATTCACTTAATCTGTCTACACTTTCTGCTGCCTCAGAAGAGCAGCCGGCATAATTAAGGACCCTGAGCATCCCTCCGGACATGCTCCCTTCCACCTTCTGCAAAAAGATACAAAAGTCTGACGTCATGAACCAACCAACTCAAGAATAGCTTCTTCCCTGCTGCCATCAGATATTCCGCTGATCTTTCTCGACATTCTGCCTGCCATGGGAAACACAGCGGGTGAGGGGTGGTCCATAGAAAGGTCCATTGACCTCGGAAGGGATTTTCTAGTTTCAGGACGCGTGGCTGAAAAATCCACCCCCTTCCTCCACTTATCTGTGATTGCAAAGAAACAATATTTTTCACTGTAGCCTATTACATGTGATTTACCTTGATGAGCATTTTTGATAATTGCCCGACAGGAACGCCACAGCAGTTCAGGCCTGACTTAAAATTAATATTTGAAACTGGAATTCTGATGGCTGATATTTCAATAGCCCCCAGTAGCTAGCTAGCTGGGCACCTCATATTTTATGTAGTTAAAGTATCAACAATCTGGATTCCAGTGGGAATGCATAAATCAGGCTGACGCTCCAATTTAAAGGCATCTTGCAATGATCCCATGACACATGACAGGTTAACATTCCCGTCAACCGCTTTATTAGAACTCCAGATCTGATAAAGAGACGATGAAACCCTGTTTCCCTGGCACAAAAAAAATAATTCAGAGACATGCTCAGTGTGAGAGAGAACGAGTCTCAAAGTCAAGCTGAAGAATTTGTTTCATAAAAACCTTGAAGGAGATCTTGCTACGCTTATACACATCATTTGGCAAAATGAGAAGGGAAGGTTATGTGAGGAAAATATATCGGAAATTACCTTCTTGGAGTAAACCACTCATTTGTTTCAACCATTGAAAGTAACTCGGGTAGATCTCAATGTAGAGGAGGTAATAAGAATAGGTGATAGGAGATAAACAAGCAGACAGTCATCCATTATTTTTAGATCTAAATTCAGATATCTCTGCAGTGCCACCTTGGGGTAATTCATTTGAATGTTCTCAATTGCTTGAAGCATTAATGGAGGCAAAAGAAAACAATTAGACTCACAATTAACACAGTAAAACTTTATATATATATATATATATATACACTATATATATTTATGAGCTTTTTGATGTAGCAAGAAACAAAAAAAAACTGTTGCAGTATCCAGTTGTCAGACACAAGTTTGTTTCCCTTAAGAATAGAACAAGTCAGCAAGTAATGGGCTGAAGATAACATCAGAATTCTACTTTTACAGAACAATGCAGAACTACAGTTCTTTTTAGACTTAAGTTTCTTGTTTCAAATCGTTATGTTATGAAAGAAGCTATTTGTTGTCTTTAGGCAAACAAGGATTAGTGAATCGTACTTCAAGCCATTTAGAAATTTGATGTAGCAACCTCCCATATTGTTATATCCTCATTGGACTTAAGCTAAAAGTTCACTTTTTTGTGAAAAGAGGGGGTGAATAACTGAATTTTACTTTAATAATTATCCTATTTTGATAATTTGTTTACATCCAAAGATTAGGTAGAATTAGCCATGGTAAATGTGCAGGGTTACAGGGATAGAGTGGAGGAGAGGGCCTGAGTAAGATGCTGTTTCAAAGACTGAGTGTAGACTTGATGGGCCAAATGATCTCCTCTGCACTGTAGGGATTCTACACTTCCATGGGCACCCTCCCCAGAAGTACCTGATGCAACCACCTTGGAAGCAAGCAACTGTCTCCAGAACTTGAAGGAAATGGTGCAATGTGGAATAAAAAATGTCAACCTCAATTAAGGCTGAAGTACAATTCAGAGTGCCTAAAGTACCTGCTTCAAGGCAAAAGGCAATAGACCTTTCTTTTTGTTCAGGCCAATGTATTACATGTTGCGCTTTTGATTACTTCCTCAATCAATGAATAATGTACTTTAGGAAACAGGAAAATTCATTTGAATTGAGCAGCCCTTTAACATCACTGCCATTGATCAGATAAGAGAGAGATGGGCCCTTTTCAATAAAACAACTATTTATGGATAGATAGCACATAAGCTGGTATTATCACATATGCTATATTGAAAGGAGCACAGGCACAAAAATTGAGAGTTGTTGATTGTCACTGGGAAAACCAGATCTATGATTAAGGTTGCATGGAGATAAATGTCTCAGTATTATATTTGTTAATACTGAATGTCATAGACAATGTTCCTCAGTCGTTACCACCTGAGTCTCTGCAGGTAAAGCAAAGCAACAGCATGTATTCTTTTGGAGTTACCTGACATCTCTAGCAGACACTTTCTAATCTTGCCAATCCCCCTTTGCTCAAGAAGCACTGAAATAATTCCCAATACTGTGAATGCTCTGTCAACAGAAACTTAGAGAAACAGCATCTCCTTTCACAATCCTGTCACTAGAGAACATCACTAACATTTAATTTATACAGGCAGTAGATGCGCATAGCAAATGCAATGGTGAAGACTGTAAATTTGTGCACTAGCCCCTGAATTAGTAATAATACTAGCAGCAACTACCACAATGAGGTTAATGGAGGGCCACACAGTACCCTTAGAAATTCTACAGTTACACTGGACAGCAAATGAGTACATATTTTAGTTCTACATAAAGATTTAAACTAATGGTAGGATTAAATCACCATACTGCATATATGTTTCCTAATGTTTCATAATGCAGCACCACTATCAAGGTCTTACCGATGACAATGTTAAGCAGAAATAGATAATAGATTCTGGCAGAAAATGAAGAAATGGTGCTAAAGCTGAAATTTAGACAAAAAAAATGAATATAATTGGACAGAATTTTTTTTAAGAGAAAGGAGAAGATTTAAAGAAAGGAGAAGACTTTAAAGAAAGGAGAATTGCAAAGTAAAAAAAAACTAATTAAATAAATATTGGCCCATTAAAAGAAAGATTGCTGCGATTTATTTGATTAACAGGTTGTGCATTGAATTGATCTAGAAGCTATTACTTTCAAGACAATTGAAAAGAAAGGCAAATATCATTGTTGTCCGCTGATGCACCCAGGGTTATGCTGGGGCAATTGTCTTGATCCAATTAGACTTTGCACACTGTAAAATAAGTCTTGTAATAGACCATTTAACTTACATCAGGACTCTGTTTACCTGTTCTATGTAGTTAATGATTTGAATGGAAACATTTTAAAAGTCATAAATGTTTGGAAAATAGCTATATATTGACACTGCTACAAAGCAATCCTATCATTTTTCTGAATTCAATTTTCACGGGCTTCAAATCATCTAAGTTCCAAAAAAAAAAGTCATGTTGGATTAAACCTCCAAATTTTCTGGCCGTTTATGCCGACAGGATTCTGCTGTCCCACTAACGTGGGGTGATACCAATGGGAATTGCCAGGACCAGAGAATTCTGCTGCTAGCAAAACTCCATCTCCCAGGGAGGCTGGAGATACTCGACCAAAATGTTAACTCTGATTCTCGCCACAGATGCTGCCAGATCTATGGAGGCTTCCCAATATTTTCTGTTCTTAGTTCAGATCATGCCTCGACCATTGGTGAAATACAGCAGGAAGGACGTCACTGAGTTTTACCTGGCAATCACAAACTTATTACTGGGGAAAGCACTTAACAGTCTGATAGCCTCTAATAGCCTTGAGCTATTGACACGTACATTTGTATTATAATTCCAAATGTCAAGCGTAGCAATTCAAGTGTCAGTTTAGGGCACTGCTTAAATTGGATTCTTGGTTTGCTCTGAATCAGCTTTTAAAAATATTGCAAACATATCTGGTCCGTATACAGCCTGTTCTTTGGTAGGAGCAGATATTATTCATGTCCTACAAACATGAAATTTGAAGCAACACAGTGAATGATTAAATATAACTACAGGTCCAAAGGTCCCTGGAGCTAATTTAAACTTCCAAACTCAAACTTGACTTCTTACAACCTTCCAAGATGGATAATAGTATGAGCAGGCCAACATGAGGTGGATATTGCATTGAAGAGACCTCTTGGCTAAGTTATTCAAAACTTTTACAATCTTTGTAGACTTTTTTTGCTCCAAAACTGGTTTAAAGACTTATAGTGAGTAATGAAGAAAGTTATTTTTGGACTGAATAAGTTTTTTTCAAATTCATTTTATGGATTGTGGGCATTGTGGACTAGGTCAATATTTATTGTCCATCCCTAGTTGCCCTTCAAAAGGTGGCAGTGAGCTGCCTTCTTGAACTGTTGCAGCCCCAGAGGTGTAGGTACTACACTGTTAGGGAAAGAGCTATAAGGGAAGGAGCTCTAGGATTTTCATCCAGCAAGAGTGAAAGAATGATGATACGTTTCCAAATCAGGATGTTGAGTGACATGGAGGGAAACTGCCAAATGGTGGTGCTCCCAGGCATGTACTGCTCTTGTCATTCCAGATAGGATTAAGGAGAATCCTAAGGCTTTCTTTCGATATGTTAAGAATAGAAGATTGGTTAGGGCAAGATTAGGACCAGTCATAGATAGCAGTGGGAAGTTGTGCGTGGAGCCTGAAGAGATTGGCGAGGCACTGAATAAATATTTCTCTTCGGTATTCACGCAGAGTGCTGGAAATGTAGCTGTGGAGAGCACTGAGGTACAGGGTTGCAAATTGGGGAGTCTTGTAGTAGATAGGGAGGATGTGTTAGAAATTCTCGAGGGTTTGAAGTTGGATAAGTCCCCTGGGGCGGACGGGATTTACCCTAGGATTCTCTGGGAGGCAAGAGAGGAGATTGCAGAGCCTCTGGCTCTGATCTTCAGGTCGTCGTTGGTTACGGGTGTGGTTCCGGAGGACTGGAGGATAGCCAATGTGGTCCCATTGTTCAAGAAGGGGAAGAGACCTTCCAGGGAATTATAGGCCAGTGAGTCTTACTTCTGTTGTGGGCAAAGTATTGGAGAGAATTATTAGGGGTAGGATTTATAGTTATTTAGAGAGAAATGAATTGATTGGGGATAGTCAGCATGGTTTCGTGAAGGGTAGGTCATGCCTTACTAACCTCATTGAGTTTTTGAGAAAGTGACCAGAGAGGTGGATGGGGGTAAGGCGGTTGATGTAGTATATATGGACTTTAGTAAGGCTTTTGATAAGGTGGCCCATGGAAGACTTCTACAGAAAATGCAGATGTGGGGAATAGAGGGTGATTTAGCTAATTGGATTAGGAATTGGCTGGCAGATAGAAGACAGAGGGTGGTGGTTGATGGGAGATATTCATCGTGGAGTTCGGTGACAAGTGGTGTACCTCAGGGGTCTGTTTTTTTGGGCCCCTGCTGTTTGTAATTTTTATAAATGATCTGGATGAGTGTATTGAAGGATGGATTAGTAAATTTGCGGATGACACCAAAGTCGGTGGAGTGGTAGATAGTGAAGAGGGGTGTTATAGTTTGCAGAGAGACTTGGACAAGTTGCAGAGCTGGCCGAGAGGTGGCAAATGGAGTTTAATGTGGAAAAGTGTGAGGTAATGCACTTTGGCAGGAACAATAAATGTGTAGAGTATAGGGCTAATGGTAGGGCTCTTAATAGTGTTGAGAACAGAAGGATCTTGGTGTATGTGTCAATAGATCCCTGAAAGTAGGCAGTCAAGTGGATAAAGTTGTTAAGAAGGCATATGGAGTCTTAGCTTTTCTTGGTAGGGGGATTGAATTTAGGAGCCGCAGCATCATGTTGCAACTGTACAAAACTCTAGTGCGCCGCACTTGGAGTATTGTGTGCAGTTCTGGTCCCCACATTATAAGAAAGATGTGGAGGCATTGGAGAGGGTACAGAGGAGGTTTACTAGTATGTTGCCTGGTATGGAGGGCAGGTCCTATGAAGAGAGGTTGAAGGATTTGAGGTTGTTTTCGTTAGAAAGGAGGCGGCTAAGAGGGGATCTTATTGAAGCATATAAGATGATTAGAGGTTTAGATAGGGTGGACAGTGATAGCCTTTTCCTAGGATGGAGAAAGCTAGCACGAGGGGACACAGCTTTAAATTAAGGGGTATGAGTTATAGGACGGATATCAGAGGTAGGGTCTTTACTCAAAGAGTGAGTAGGGAGTGGAATGCCCTGCCTGCAGCTGTTGTAGATGCGCCAAGTTTGGTGGCGTTTAAGAGGTTAGTTGATAAGTATATGGATGCGAAGGGAATGGTTTAGTTAGGAGGGGCATTGCTTTTTATTTTGGTCGGCACAACATCGAAGGCCGAAGGGCCTGTTCTGTGCTGTATTGTTCTATGTTCTATGTTCTATGTTCTATAGTGGTGGTCATGAGTTTGGAAGATACTGCCTAAGATACTTTGATAAGTTCCTGAAGCTCATCTTGTACATAGTACATATTGCTGTCACTGTTCATCGGTTGTGGAGGGTTTGAATGTGGAAGGGGGAGCCATCAAGTGGACTACTTTGTCCTGGATGGTGTCAAGCTTCTTGAATGTTGCTGGGGCTCACTCTCCAGGCAAATGGAGAGAATTCCATTACATTTTTGACTTGTGCCTTGTAGATGATAAAAAGACTTTGATGGCTCAAGAGGTGAGTTACTCATAGCAGGTTTTGACCTACTCTGACATATATTTATTTATATGACTGGTCCAGTTTAACTTCTGGTCAATGGTAACTCCCTCTCCCACCCCCAAACCAGGATGTTGATTGTGGAGATTTAGTAATGGTAACATCACTGAATATTAAGAGGTATTCTTTCAATTCTCTCTCATTTGAGACAGTTATTATATGGCACTTGATTAGCTTGAATATTACTTGTCACTTGCCAGCCCAAGCCTGGATATTGTCCAGCTCCTGCTGCATTTTGACATGAACTGTTTCAGTATCTGAGTTGTTGTAATGGCTCTGAATCATTTTTATATGATGAAAAGGAGGACAAAATGGAAATGGCTAGACTAAGGAACCATGAGAAAAAGACTCCAGTGAAGATGTTTAATTTCCCTGTGGAACCCAGGAAACAAGGAGAGAAGTAATACAGTTGACAAAGATGCAAGAAATAATCAAGAAAGTCAAGAGGCACTGAAGGTTCCCAGTGATAACTTTCTCAATTTCATTCCTACAAGTTATGTGCAACAGCACTCATCCTTTGTCAAACATTTATGTCAATGTCCCAGAAGATGAATTGTTGCTTTCATCCTGCACCATCCAGCATTCTAGTCCCAATTACTCAAAATCATTTTATCAGGAATGATTGACATCTGGATCAACATTATCCTCTGAGGTTAAGACTTACAACTCCAATGTGTCATCTAGACAGAGGGATTACATCAACAGTGATAGGACAGACAAAAGCATTCTCAAGTTTCATTTAAAGTCCTTGGATAAATTTCCTGGAGCCTTGCAGTCATACTAGCAACTCTTGAATCAAATCAGTTTAACGAATGCTCCCCAGTATTGATGTGTGGAAAGCGTTACTACTTCTCAATACTGAAAGAAATGGCAAATGTGAAGGCATTCTATGTTCAAAAACCAGGTAAGGTTTTTCTCACTTTCCAGGGCATCTACCACTCCAGTTCCACGAGCAGAATCTTCCCTCCGAAGACTTGTATTCTTTTTTCCAAAATACAGAAAGCACACTCTCTTGAAGGTCCCTATGCTGCGGACATGAACTCTCTTCTATGTAGTCATTGTGTTTTAATCTTTTATAACAAAATTCACAAAAATATCAATAATTCAATGTACTCTAACTGCAACTATGTCTATCTATGCTTTTGTTCAATCACTTTGCTGATCTAGCTCCCAATCTATATGTAATATTAAGTGTTTCCTGAATGATGAAATGTGAATCAGTGGGAAGATTCTTCTGGAACCTCTAGGTGACCCTTGTCTTAGTAAAGTTGCTTTAACTTAAGTAAGGTTTCATAACCTTGCATTACCAGCCTCCCATCCATTGACTCAGCCTACACTTCCAGCTGCCTTGGCAAAGCAGCTAGCATAATTAAGAACTCCACGCACCCCAGACTCTTCCTTCAGGAAGATACAAAAATCTGAGGTCACATACCAACTGACTCAAGAACAGTTTCTTTCCTGCTACTGAAGACTTTTGAATGGACCTCCCTTGCATCAAGTTGATCTTTCTCTACACCCTAGTTATGACGCTAACATTACATTCTGCACGTCTTGTTTTCTTCTCTATGAACAGTATATTTTGTCTGTATAGGACGTAAGAAACAATATTTTTCACTCTATGTTAATACATGTGAAAATAAATCAAATCAAATCATTATGTAAAAATTGCTGGACCAAAGTCTGAAGCTCTTTCAGGCTTTATATTTTTTTAAAAAATGCCTTAAAGAAGTTACACAACATTTATATTATGACAGATAGCAACATCTGCAACTATCCTGTAGGCCACTGGTCATTACTGACCAAGTAATCTAAATCAAGAACAGAGGATGCTGGAAAAATTCAGCAAGTGTTGGAAGTGCAAACACTGTTATCAGACTAATCCTCAAAGCATAATGAAGCAGTGGTATTCAGTGCCAATATGATAACCTCCTGACAATAATCTAATGACCTAATCGGTGACAAGTGGTGTACCTCAGGGGTCTGTTTTGGGGCCCCTGCTGTTTGTAATTTTTATAAATGATCTGGATGAGGGTATTGAAGGGTGGATTAGTAAATTTGCAGATGACACTAAAGTCGGTGGAGTGGTAGATAGTGAAGAGGGGTGTTATAGTTTGCAGAGAGACTTGGACAAGTTGCAGAGCTGGGCCGAAAGGTGGCAAATGGAGTTTAATGCGGAAAAGTGTGAGGTAATTCACTTTGGCAGGAATAACAAATGTGTAGAGTATAGGGCTAATGGTAGGACTCTTAATAGTGTTATGAACAGAGGGATCTTGGTGTATATGTGCATAGATCCCTGAAAGTTGGCAATCAAGTCGATAAGGTTGTTAAGAAGGCATACGGAGTCTTAACTTTTATTGGTAGGGGGATTGTATTTCGGAGCCGCAACGTCATGTTGCAACTGTACAAAACTCTAGTGCGGCCGCACTTGGAGTATTGTGTGCAGTTCTGGTCCCCACATTATAAGAAAGATGTGGAGGCATTGGAGAGGGTACAGAGGAGGTTTACCAGGATGTTGCCTGTATGGAGGGCAGGTCTTATGAAGAGAGGCTGAGGGATTTGAGGTTGTTTTCGTTAGAAAGGAGGCGGCTAAGAGGAGACCTTATCGATACATATAAGATGATTAGAGTTTTAGATAGGGTGGACAGTGATAGCCTTTTTCCTAGGATGGAGAAAGCTAGCACGAGGGGACACAGCTTTAAATTAAGGAGTGATAGTTATAGGACGGATATCAGAGGTAGGTTCTTTACCCAAAGGGTGGTTCGGAGTGGAATGCCCTGCCTGCAGCAGTTGTAGATGCGCCAAGTTTGGTGGCGTTTAAGAGGTTAGTTGATAAGTATATGGAAGAGAAGGGAATGGTTTAGTTTGGAGGGTCATTGCTTTTATATTGGTCGGCGCAACATCGAAGGCCGAAGGGCCTGTTCTGTGCTGTAATGTTCTATGTTCTATGACAGCATGGCGTCATAGAAATCTCACGGACTTCTCACTTCAGTCTGACTGTCTTGTGTGTCATGAGAAACATCCCACATTATAGACGTGTTTAGTCAACTCAGCCGCAACCCAAAAATCAATTGAGTGAACTTTTATTGCAATTCCTGGAAGGTAAGCACATTTATTAACACAGAAAATAAATATCAAGGGAATTTGAGGAAGTAAAGTTACAGTAAACGCAGACTTGGATGACCTCACATCATAAAGAGACAACACAGAGGTAAGTCACATGGGGATAATATTTTTTAAAATGATTAAAATAACAATAAAAGCAAGAAATTCACCCTGTCACAGAGGCCCAGATTGTCAGGGAGTCATCTCAACACACTTTGCACCAGTGATTTGATTGATTATTATAATATGTATTAACAGTGAAAAGTATTACTTCTTGTGTGTTATACAAAACAAAAGAAGGAAAGGAGAGGGTGCAGAATGTACTTTTACAGTCATGGCTAGGATGTAGAGAAAGATCAACTACATGTAAGGTAAGCCCATTCAAAAATCTGATGGCAGCAGAGAAGAAGCTGTTTTCAACTCAGTTGGTACATCTCCTCAGACTTTTTAAAATTTTTTCCCAGTGGGACAAAGTGGAAGAGAGCATGTCCGAAGTGCGTGAGATTCTTGATTATGCTGGCTACTTTTCCAAGGCAGCCAGAAATGTAGTCGGAGTCAATGGATGGGAAGTTGGTTAGCATGATGGACTGAGCTTCATTCATGATCCTTTGTTGTGTCTCGTGGACTTGGATAGAGCAGGAGCCACACCAAACTCTGAAACTACCAGAAAGAATGTTTTCTGTGAAGTATCTGTAGAAATTGGTGAGAGTTGGGTATGTCAAATTTCCTTAGCCTCCTGAGGATGTAGAGGGGCTGGTGGGCTTTCTATAGTATTAGCATGGAGGGACCAGGACAAGGTGTTGGTGATCTGGACACTTAAAAACTTGAAGCTTGTAACCACTTCAACTTCATTCCCATTGCTGTAGACAGGGGCATGTCCTCCACTGCACTTCCTGAAGTCAATAACTATCTCCTTCATTTTACTGACATTGAGGGAAAGATTATTATCATTGAAACATTTCATCAGATTCTCCATTGCATCATTGTTTGAGATCCGACCCACTAAGGTGGTGTCATCAGCAAACTTGAAAATGGAGTCGGAAAGAAAGATTGTCCAACAGGTTTGAAACTTTTGCAGTTTGGATGGAAGGTCATTGATGAAGCAACCGAATGGTTCAGTGTAGGACATTATCCTGAAGGACTTCTACAGTGATGTCCTGGGACTGAGATGATTGACCTTCAACATGTAGAAGCACCTTCCTTTATGATAGGTATGACTCCAACTACTGGAGAGTTTTCTATTGACTCCAGTTTAGCCAGAGTTTCTTGATGCCATTCAGTCAAATGCCTTAATGTTAAGGGCAGTAACTTTCACCTCATTTCTTCACATCATCTTTTTGTTTGTGTTTAGATTAAAGCTGTAATGGGGTCAGAAGCTGAGCGGCTTCATGGAATCCAAGCTGAGTGTCAATGAGGAGATTGCTTCTTAGTAAGTATCACTTGATAGCACTATTAATGACCCCCTTTCAGTGCAGTGAAGGTTCACCAGATGGATTTTTGGGAATGACAGCATTGTCCTATGAGGAGAAATTGAGTCAACCAGGCCTGTAGTCACTGGAATTTAGAATAAGCGGCTATCCCATTGAAATGGATAAAATTCTGACAGGGCTAGACAGGCTAGATGCAGAAATGATATTTCTTCTGGTTGGGGAAGGCGTCACAGTTTCAAGAAATGAAGTAAGCCACATAGGACTGAGATGAGGAGGTAATAATCAAGAATGTTTAATCCCCATACACGTTGATGATGATGGCCATTGTTTAGTTCATGCTGTTTCCAGGGGTTTGGTGAGCAGAAAACTTTTCTGGCATGCTTTGCGCAAAAATCTTAAGCAGCACTTTAAGCTAAACCTCGATCATTACAAGGCATTATTTCATGACTTCACTGATGCAGCAGAATGGGAGGATAACATTAACGAGTGTGATCCTTCATTCCTCCTGAGGGAGTACCTTTAAGTCTGTGTAACATTCTTCACAGAACCAATCAAATTCCCTGCCAAGTCACTGAATATAACTAATAAGAAAATAAATGGACTTCTAGATTGTAAAGACATCAAAGCGTATTGGGAGAGTGCAAGACTACAGTGTTGAGATTGAGGATTAATCTTGGCCATATTGAATAGCAAAACTGGCTCGAAAGACGAAATGACCTATTCTTGCCCCCATTTTCTATGTTTCTATCACTTTGCTTATGATCAATATTAGATTGATGGGGTGTTAATTGGTTGGGTTGATTTGTATTATTTTTTATGGACAATCTGAATCATTTTCCACTATGCCAGGTACATGCCAGTATTGTAGCTGAAGTGAAGTAGTACCTAATGAAGTGAACTAAATTGACTGAATCTGGCATCTGTGATACTGGAAACCTCAGGAGAAGGCCAAGTTGAATCATACTCCTGACTAAAGATTGTTTCAAATGCTTCAGCCTTGTGTTTTGCACTGATGTATTGAGCCAATGGTGAGAACTCCCAGGGCAACTCCCTCCTAAAGCCACCGCTAGTTGGTGGGTCAGGACATAGTCAGTGATGGTAATGGTGGTGTTTGATAAGTTGTCTGTAAGTTATGAATGCGTGAGAACAACTACGTAAGGCTGTTGCTTGACTAGTCTCAATTTTGGCACTAATCCTCAGATGTTAGTAAAGAGGACCTCGAAGAGTGACTGGGCTGTGTTTACCATTGTTGTTTCTGATGTCTTCGTCGATACCAAGAGGTCCATCTGATTTCGATGCCTTTTATAGACACTGCTGTGGTTTGATACAACTTAATGGCTTGCTTGGCCTTCTCAGTTAAGAGTCAACCAGATCGCTGGACGTCTGGAGTTGCATGTCTGCCAGCTCAGTTAGGGACAGCAGGTTTCCTTCTCTAAAGGACATCAGTGAACCAGATGGGTCTATCTGACACTCGACAATGGTTTCAAGTTGACTATTACCAAGATGAACTTTTTAATTCCAGATATATTAACTGGTTTTAACTTCACTATTCAAAGCTTGGGTCTCGGGATTACTCATCTGGTGACATTACCACTATGCCACTGTCCCCCCTCATTGAAGGGCATTTGACATTTTAGGAGGGGACTAGAGTAGGTGATTTGATAGTTGTGCACATCTTTGACCACCTTGGAATTTTATCGCTCCGCCTGCCACCCCTCGGAGACGGCGAGGGGTGGAACGTAAAAAGGTCCGTTGACCTCAGGTAGGATTTTACAGTTTCAGGATGAGTGAGACCATAAAATCCTATCCTAAGGGATGATTTAGCATGGTTAATCCAACTAACCTGCACATCTTTAGACAATGGCAGGAAATCGGAGCACCTGGAGGAAACCCACACAGTACAGGGAGAACGACACAACAGCAGTACATCCTAGAGTCAGCCACTGGACAGGATATTCTAGGTGTGCTAACGTACAATGAGAATGGATAAATCGATAACCTTATAGTAAAGGAACCCAAGGTAACAGCGACCATAACATGCTAGAATTTCATGTTCAGTTTGAAGGGGAGAAGTGTGGAACAAATGTTGGAAATCTAAATTAAATGTAATCATAAGAGTCTGAAGGTAGAGATAGCTAAGGTGAACTGAGAAACTAGGTTGAAAGTGAGAACAGTAAAAATGCAGAGGCAGAGTTTTAAAGAAATACTTAATAACTTTCAGCAAATATGTATCCAGGGAGAAAGACAGAAAGAAAAGCACATCTCTTGTGCCGAAATCTGGAATGAATGGGAACTGTACTTGGATTTCCAAAAGACATTTGTCAAAGTTACTAGAAAAGTGCAAATGGCACAGGGAGTAACATATTAGCACGGATAAAGGATTTGTTAGCTCACAGGAAGCAAAGATTAGGGAAAAAAATGGGTCTTTTCAAGTTGGCAAGTTGTAAGTAGTGCAGTGCCAGAGGAATCAAGGCTGGGGCCTCAACTACTTACAATCCGTATCAATGACTTGGATAAGGAGACCAAACTTATAGTAACTAAATCTGCTGATGACACTAAGATAGGCTGTCAAGCTGTTGGGTATAGATAAGACAGATAGATATGTTAAATGCATGGGAAAACAACCACTTTAAGGAGGAAGTGAAAGCACAAACTGTACTCAGGCTTAGACTGTCAACATTGTGGTCAGGATCAATGAGGTACTGAAGGTGCATTCAACTATGGAGGGATGTAGAAGTGAAAATAGAAATCCATTAAGTTTGCAATTGATTTTTTTTTTAAACAGGCACTGCATCTTGAATTTGTTACAGATCAAAGTGCAACAGAGAGGGAGGGTTTCAACAATTTCAACTTGCTCGGAAGCCTCAACAACAGATGAAAGCTGTGTGCATTCATTGCGGTTGAGTGCACAGCTATGCAGAATGGACCCCTCCCTCTCCCACCACTGCACGAACCCCCCATGCCCCCATCCAGGTGAAATTGACATCTCCTCTCTGCCAGAGGATTTCAAAGTTGTATGCCCTCACTTGCAACATCTGACAGGGAGGAAGGGAAATCTCTGCTGGAGGATGGAGTGCTGCAATGACTTACCCTGCCAGGTGACAAGGGGGCATGGAGATTAAAGCAATCTGCCAATTCAGAATTTACACATCTGGCAGGCCAGAATAAGATATTGATCACAAGGCCTGCCTGAAATCATTATGTCAGGGGTGACTTGGAGGTCTGCCAGGGCTAGAAGGAGCAGTCCAGCCATGACACTCTCCCATTCCAGCAGAGAATGGTGCGGTCAACCTGTTGTCCCCAGCCTGAGCCCACTCAATTCCCAGGACTCCTAAAGGCCTTCCTTTGCAGAGGGACAAATGGCAACTGGACCTACCTCTTTGTGCTCCCTAAGGACCCAAAGTGTCAATGCCACTGTTGGCACCGCCAAGGTGCATAATCTGAAGGGAAGCAGAATGGGAAGTCTGCGGGGGAAGGGGAGTCTAAGTGGAGGTCTGACAGGGAAAAGGAAGCGTGAGTGTCTATAAGGTGGGGGAGGTGGAATCAGCTCAAGCGACCTTCATGCCCGCGTGGTTTGGGAGGGGGGTGGTAACCCGTTATTTGTGGGTGAAGGGGAGGATGCTCCTCTTTTTGTGAGAGGTTTGATGATGCACCAGTTTTTGAGTGGATCACAGACACTATGGCACCATTTAACAATGGCCTGGTTTCATAAAAGCGTGGCTGGCCAGTGGGTTGTCCAAGGTGCATAAATTAGCATCCATCAGGTGAGAGAATCCTGTTGGTTAAGGGAAACCCTCCAGTTTTCCTGCTGGCATGGGCACTTAGCCCAAATTCATCAGAATTGTGGCCTTAGTAGAGGGAGCATAAAGTTGGGAAATGCGTGCTTATCGATTTTGGCAGGAAGAACAGAAAAAACAATATTATATTTAAATGGACAGAGACTGCAGAATTCAGTGGCACAAAGAGATTTGGGCATCCCGGTACATGAATCACAAAAAAAAATTCCTAGCAGGTATTAGCAAGGTAAATGGAATGTTGCTGTTTATTACAAGGGGAGTGGACTGTCAAAGGAGGGAAGTTTTACCACAATTGAACAAGCAAGAACAGGTCTGTCGTACTGTTAGCACGGATAAATGAAAAGGGACGTAATTGCAATAGAACAAGATGAAAGAAGGTTCACTTGACTCATTCCCGATAAAGAAGTTATCTTCTGAGGAAATGTTGAATAACTGGGATTATATCCATTGGACTCCAGGAGAAATGTAATGAAATATATAAGATCCCAAGGGCACTTGATTGGGTGGATGCCAGGAGACTGC
Organism: Sphyrna mokarran; assembly: GCA_024679065.1. NCBI lineage: Eukaryota > Metazoa > Chordata > Chondrichthyes > Carcharhiniformes > Carcharhinidae > Sphyrna > Sphyrna mokarran. The sequence continues at coordinate 47,925,576 of JAGIQG010000017.1, forward strand.
CTGCTCTTGTGATGGAGACTGGAGTTAAGGGATGCAACTGAAGAATTAGTCTCCCAATTAAGATGGAAATGAGGATTTTTTTTCTCATTGAGAGAATCATTAGTGTATAGAATTTTCTTTTCCCAAAACCAACGGAGGCTGAGTTATTCAATTTCTTCAAGCTAGATCGATTTTTGATATTTTGAAATGAAGTCAAAGGTTATGGGAAGCAGACAAGGAAGAGGAGTAGAGACTGCAACCAGATCAGCCATGACTTTATCAAATGATACAGATGACTTGAAGAAAAGAACGGCCTGCTTTTGCTCCTAATTTCTATTTTCCTGTGTTCTAGATATATTTGTTAAATAGCTTGTCCGGGACCAAAGGGCACAACCTTACCGGTCACTCATGCCACCCTCCTGCTGAGGCTTGGTCACAGAATCTGACACCCAGCCAAATCTGTGTTCACTATAAGCGGGATGGAAAAAGCCTGCCTGCGTGAACGGCAGCAACATTCCGGCCGATTATGTAAATTCCAAGTCTCATTAATCACAGCAGGAACAAAAGGCAGTTTTCATGAAAAATGTTTTCCAATAGCTATTCCCATGAAAATCAAATACATGGCAATAGCTGTTAGACAGAATGTGTGTCATGCAGAAGAGATTCTCCTCTTCTAAGAGGTTCCTCTTCTTCAAAGTTAAAATTTTGTCCCCCCTGTTTTTGGACACAGATGTTGCGATTTGCAATCTAACCCGCACCCCCCAACCCCACTCTCTGTCCTGTTGATGCTGGCAACATACAATCATAGAATCCTCTCAGTGCAGAAGAGGCCATTCAGCCCATCAAGTCTGACAGAGCACCTTATTCAGCCCTATCTCCATGACGCACACATTTAACATGGTCAACCCACCTAAACCTGCACATCTTTGAACAATCTGGAGCCACCTGGACAACTTTTGCACGATTGTAGCATTTAGCCATGTGTGATCTACACTGCTGTGTCAATGTTCAACAAGGAAGTCTTGCACCCCATCAAAGCAGACTGCCCCAAGAAAGGGGAGCTGTAATCATGAGGAGGAATTTGTTTCTAACTGCTTCTGCATGGATTGAGTGAAAGAAAGTACGTCCCAGAAGGAACAACAGGGGAAAAAAAGGCTCTTAGCTTCATGGAGAAGGCATGGGAGGGCTTAGTGATAAATATTGTTAGGAGAAGACAGGCCATATTTGTGCAGAAGGGCAGGTGGCTCTCAAAGAACATGCTCCAAAACGAATGGGTTTGGGATGCAAAAGAACACAGTGTCTGGTCTGAAGGACTGAGCAGAAGCGCCGTAAAAAGTTTAATGGCCGCAAGAGGGTGGTCAAAGCCTGTGAATGCATTTTCAACAAATATCTCCTGCTGATGCACCCCCAATCTTCCAAATTTCATAATGCAGCACAGCTGTATCACCACACCGATCAACATTCCAAACCCAGGCATTCAGGAAACCAGAGTATAAACAGGATATAGATAGTTTAGGTGAATCTTCTTTGCCTCCTCCTCTTTATTCTCATTTAATTTCACAAACACTTATAGGCTTAAGTGGACACTCTTGTACTAATTATTGACAAACATTATCTGTTAACTTGGGCTGGCATTAAATAAGGCAGCTACATTCCAATTTTCATCCTGAACAGTGGGGTTCATTTGATTTCAGACTGCTTCCCTGTTATCTGCTTCAAGGTTTCTTTAATTTAAATTTGCAATGTTTCAGTGCTAATTGTTGTTTGACTCCAACGTTATTTATGAGAAGAATTTTCCAATTACAGCAATCAACTATCCTTGTCTAATAGCTCAAAGGTATCTATCATTTATGCATTCTTACATCATTGCATTTTGAATAAGCAGCACAGGACACAAGTATTTATTTTCATGGTTATTTGGTCTGACTTTAAGTAATATGTTAAAACAAATGTGAAAATAAATATGAAATGCAAAGAAAGAACTTAAAAGAATACTGGATGTTTCTTGACCTCAGGACCACCCAAAGCATCTTGGAGCCAAGAATATACTTTCGTCTAGTCATTGGATTAGAATTTAAACACCAAAACTATCTGATTCAATATATTTTCATAACATGGCCATTTCAGAGATTTGGGTAGAGCAGGGACAAGAATGGATGTTGCAGGTTCCAGGGTTCAAATGCTTTAGTCGGAGTAGACAAGGAGGTAGAAGGGGGGGAGGAGTGGCATTATTAGTCAAAGACTGTATCACAGTGACAGAGAAGAAGTTTGATGAGGACTTGTCTGTTGAGGTAGTATGGGCTGAGATTAGAAACAGGAAAGGAGAGGTCACCCTGTTGGGAGTCTTTTATAGACCTCCTAAAAGTTCTAGAGAGGTAGAGGAAAGGATTGCAAAGTCAATTCTGGTCAGGAGTGAAAGTAATAGGGTAATTGTTATGGGGGACTTTAACTTTACTAATATTGATTGGAATAGCTATATCTCTAGCTCGTTAGAGGGGTCAGTTTTCGTACAAAGTGTGCAGGAAGGTTTTTTGACTCAGTATGTAGATAGGCCAACTAGAGGTGAGGCTACATTGGATTTGGTGCTGGGCAATGAGCCAGACCAGGTGTTAGGCTTGGAAGTTGGTGAACATTTTGGTGATAGTGACCACAATTCGGTTACGTTCACCTTAGTGATGGATAGGGATAGGCATGAAGCTGGGGGCAGTAGTTATAGCTGGGGGAAGGGTAATTATGAGGCCATCAGGAGAGAATTAGGGTGCATAGATTGGACTAGGAGGCTACAGGGACTGGGAACATCTGGAATGTGGAGCTTATTCAAGAAGCAGCTGCTGCGGGTCCTTGATAAGTATGTCCCTGTCAGGCAAGGAGGAAATGGTCGAGTAAGAGAACCTTGGTGTACGAGAAAAGTTGATTTGCTGGTTAAAAGGAAAAAGGAGGCTTATGTCAGGATGAGGATTGAAGGCTCGGTTAGTGCAATGGATAGCTATAGATTAGCCAGGAGGGAGCTAAAGAGTGAATTGAGGAGAGCGAAGAGAGGACACGAGAAGACTTTGGCTGATAGGATTAAGGAGAATCCTAAAGCTTTCTTTAGATATGTTAAGAATAGAAGATTGGTTAGGGCAAGATTAGGGCCAGTCATAGACAGCAGTGGGAAGTTGTGCGTGGAGCCTGAGGAGATTGGAGAGGTACTGAATAAATATTTCTCTTCGGTATTCACGCAGGGTGATGTAAATGTAGTTATGGAGAACACTGAGGTACAGGGTAGCAAACTGGAAGGTATCGAAGTAGATAGGGAGGATGTGCTAGATATTCTCGAGGGTTTGAAGTTGGATAAGTCCCCTGGGCCGGACGGGATTTACCCTAGGATTCTCTGGGAGGCAAGAGAGGAGATTGCAGAGCCTCTGGCTCTGATCTTCAGGTCCTCGTTGGTTACGGGTGTGGTTCCGGAGGACTGGAGGATAGCGAATGTGGTCCCATTGTTCAAGAAGGGGAAGAGAGACCTTCCAGGGAATTATAGGCCAGTGAGTCTTACTTCTGTTGTGGGCAAAGTATTGGAGAGAATTATTAGGGATAGGATTTATAGTTATTTAGAGAGAAATGAATTGATTGGGGATAGTCAGCATGGTTTTGTGAAGGGTAGGTCGTGCCTTACTAACCTCATTGAGTTTTTTGAAAAAGTGACCAAAGAGGTGGATGGGGGTAAGGCGGTTGATGTGGTATATATGGACTTTAGTAAGGCGTTTGATAAGGTGGCCCATGGAAGACTTCTGCAGAAAATGCAGATGTATGGGATAGAGGGTGATTTAGCTAATTGGGTTAGGAATTGGCTAGCAGATAGAAGACAGAGGGTGGTGGTTGATGGGAGATATTCATCGTGGAGTTCGGTGACAAGTGGTGTACCTCAGGGGTCTGTTTTGGGGCCCCTGCTGTTTGTAATTTTTATAAATGATCTGGATGAGGGTATTGAAGGATGGATTAGTAAATTTGCAGATGACACTAAAGTCGGTGGAGTGGTAGATAGTGAAGAGGGGTGTTATAGTTTGCAGAGGGACTTGGACAAGTTGCAGAGCTGGGCCGAGAGGTGGCAAATGGAGTTTAATGTGGAAAAGTGTGAGGTAATGCACTATGGCAGAAATAATAAATGTGTAGAGTATAGGGCTAATGGTAGGATTCTTAGTAGTCTAGATGAACAGAGGGATCTTGGTGTGTATGTGCATAGATCCCTGAAAGTAGGCAGTCAGGTCGAGAAGGTTGTTAGGAAGGCATATGGAGTCTTGGCTTTTATTGGTAGAGGGATTGAATTTCGGAGCCGCAACGTCATGTTGCAACTGTACAAAACTCTAGTGCGGCCGCACTTGGAGTATTGTGTGCAGTTCTGGTCCCCACATTATAAGAAAGATGTGGAGGCATTGGAGAGGGTACAGAGGAGGTTTACCAGGATGTTGCCTGGTATGGAGGGCAGGTCTTATGAAGAGAGGCTGAGGGATTTGAGGTTGTTTTCGTTAGAAAGGAGGCGGCTAAGAGGGGACCTTATCGAAACATATAAGATGATTAGAGGTTTAGATAGGGTGGACAGTGATAGCCTTTTTCCTAGGATGGAGAAAGCTAGCACGAGGGGACACAGCTTCAAATTAAGGGGTGATAGTTATAGGACGGATATCAGAGGCAGGTTCTTTACCCAAAGGGTGGTTCGGGAGTGGAATGCCCTGCCTGCAGCAGTTGTAGATGCGCCAAGTTTGGTGGCGTTTAAGAGGTTAGTTGATAAGTATATGGAAGAGAAGGGAATGGTTTAGTTTGGAGGGGCATTGCTTTTTATATTGGTCGGCGCAACATCGAAGGCCGAAGGGCCTGTTCTGTGCTGTAATGTTCTATGTTCTATGTTCTATGAAGTGCAGTTGTATCCCATGGGTAAGTTCTTTGAGAGTACCAACTTGCTGCCTCATGTGTTCAGTTGTTTGGGCATTTTCTGTAGGGACCTGGGGACTTGGCAATAGACGAGAGACTTTCTATGTTTTATCTGCACTCAATGTATAAGAGGCAAGAGTATGCAAACCTTTTGCTCTGTTACTTTAATACTCTACATAACATATTAATGTACAAGTCTCCATATGAGACTGTAAATAATGCAAAAAAACTTGTGAAAATTTGAATAGCAAACATACCATTAAGTCAATATTAAAATATTTATTTGTACCATGGAGTTCTGGGAATTAAATCCAGATGTGAGATGAAATTTGAAATATGTACTAAGTCAAAAGCTACCACGAGCCTGAGGCTGTTTGGAAGTGCCTCACTGTTTCCTAATCATGTTTATATAAGATGATGTCCATTTGAGAATCAGACACAGTATTGAATTTTCCGCTGGGGTCAGGGTCCACTTCCTCAGTATAAAAGACAGCATCAAGACTACCTCTCCATGACTGTTGCCCTACAGCCATTTAGCAGCTATCAAGCCTTCAAATGGCTTGAGGCAGACCTTTGGTTCCAATCTGAGGAGGAAGTCCCAAACAAATGGTCAGATGCTTTGTCTTAGCAGTGCTGTCAGTCACTATAGCAACTTTTAGGATAGCAGACTAATCCTTAAAGGCAGGCAGCTCATAGCTAGGACTTGCTAGGAATTCCAGGGTTTTGCCAGGGTCAGAGTGGTAGGTCCCCAACTAACCTGAGTGGGGAATGAGGTAATTTTTTTGATAGGAGGGGCCAGAGTGAGTCCATCATCCAGCCTGGCCACATTGCTGGCCTGATTTTGCTGCTAGCTATGAACTGGCCAGTGAAAGGCTCCAACTGGCCAGCTACTGCCTGACACTTCTCCCACAATGGAGGGAACACCTATGTTGTCAGTGGTGGTGGACACAGCATCATCATCATGGTGTCGAATTATTTTGCATTCCACGGTCCCTCTCCACTCCCCCCCCCCCCCTCACCCCATCCTTCCCAAATTCACTCGGGGCAGTGTAAAATTCCAGGTGTAACCTTTTGTCTTGGATGATTCAATCAAAGCCGATAGTGTTTTGTGAACTTGGTGAAGATCAAACCCACACACCAGTGCTTGGCATGGATCATGGGAAAGCACCATGTAGGCCAATGCCTTGGCCTTGTTCGTTGAACTAGGCATGTGATAAATCTTCACTTTAACACACTGGAAAGCGAAGTAAAGAATTCCTTCTACTCACTTCATGAGTGACAAGTGGTATTTTTGATGTGTAAGATGCATTTTGGTGTCAGCAAGTGGCACCTGAAGCCAAGATGCTGACTTGCTGCTTTTGAGAATCAAGTTGGATTTGATCAACACCAGAGCCAAACTTCATGCAACTACTTCAAGACAATATCCAAATGTTGCAACACTGCAGGCATCAGAAACATCTGAGCACCTATTAGGGGGATCAGACATTCTCTTCACATTGACAACCAACAGCAATGGAGTAGTAGCAAAACCCAGTGACTCATGTTGCCAGATGTGGGACTTTTCACCTTCCATCTTTACCCAGCTCAACTCCAGGAAGAACCAGACACAGTTCGTGATTTTAACAGTGATGAATTGCCAGTTGGTTGGTGGGAGGATGGGTTGGCCAATTACTGGCTGCAGGGGCAGGAATAGAAGCTGGATTTTGCCAGAATGAACCTTATTTAAATTCATCATAGCAGTAATAGACATTACTGTGTTTACCGTTTGGCTGATACAGCAGCAGTAATGATGGATGAAGGAAGATAAGGGATGGAATTTTCTGGCCATGCTCACTCCCAAGGTCAGAAAATCCCACCCGAGCTCAACGGATCTTTGCAATGGTCTGGGTCCCACCTGCTACCATTCCCATGGCGGGCAGGCCAATAAAATTCCGCTCAAGATGTCTGACACCTGAGGCCAGGCTGCCCTCACTTGGACCATCATAAGGTCTTCCTTGAGGCATTGAGGGAAAGGAAGGTGATTGTCTTCTGAAATGATGGCAACAGAAGGGGAAATGGTGATGTGGTGGTAATGCCACCGGGCGAATAAGCTAAAACTCATGCTTTAGAGGATATGAGTTCAAATCCCATCAAATCCGTTGGTGGAATTTAAGTTCAATTAATAAATTTAGAATTGAAAGCTAATCTCAGTATAGATGACCATGAAGCTATCATTAATTTTTCTAAAAACACCCCAAGTTCACAGTTTTCAATGCTGATAGATGATGGTATGGCAACATCTTGGATCATGCCATTTGTCTTCTTCAGAGTCCTTTCACTAGTGTAGGTATTCTTCAGTATGGAAGAACATCACATTATACATCAACTCATTTTCTCTTTAAAAATGAAACCCTACCTCACCCGATGAATAGTTTTACAGCATCTTCAGATTTCCAGCATCCATAGTATTTTCCTTTTGTCTAAATATAATTTAATAGCTTTGGCTTTATGCACCAGATTGCCAGAATTCAAGGTCTTTAGACATGACTTATGGACTATAATATGGATACTCGTGGACTGACTGAAATATCCACCAGGCCAACTGAACTGTTAAAAATTATTTCTAACCAAGGTACTTTGCTTAACACTTCAAAGGAAGATGAATCGTAAGAGTAAAATAAAATGCTAAAGCTAGAAACTGCAATAAAAATAAACATCAGGTGTATTGCACCTGCAGACACAACAGGTGAATCATTAATTGAGTTGGAACCACTTCTACAAAGCCTGATTAAGAATCTGTATTATTCTGAGGAAAAAATCTACATCTGAAACATTAGTCAATCTTTTTCACAGATGCTGCTGAGTATTTTGAACACCTTCTGTTTTCAATTAATGATAATAAATATAATGTAATGGGTACAAATAGCATCTACTGTTTACTATATTGGGTACTTATCCCCCTACTGATACAGATCATTCTATTAAATAAACTTGTCATGTGACATATTTTCAAGGATATGAGTTATATACAATTTTGATTAAGGGTAAAAGCAAAGTAACTCATCATAGAGTCTCACTTGAGTACTAGAGACCAAACATTCTTCATTCATTCATTTCACACTTGGCAATAACATAAATCATTGCCATTTTGTGATCATTGGAGAGTAGCCCTGACCTCTGAGAATTAGACTGCTGGTTCTCACTCAAGGATTTGATAATGCCAGTAACAACTGTATTTCTCCACAGGGAGAATCCAAAGAAACATGTCTGCATCTAATTTACATATTCAATTTATGATATACTGAACAAAATATTCAGTTTAATGACTGACTGCTTATTAGAACTTCAAATGTTAAGACTTCATTGACTTTCCCAAAATATTACAATCATGTGTAATATTCTTTAGCAGCATTGTTAATGCGGTATGACCAGTTAATTTATTATAACCACTTTGTCTCTGTATAAATATACATTGCACTGGAACATACAAACATTTAGAATAGGAGCAGAGGTGGGCTATTCAGCCCCTCAGCCATGCTCTTTCATTCAATAAGATCATAGCTGAACAGTTTGTGTTTCAAATTCCACATTTCCCATCTTTACCTAATAATCTTTGATTCCCTTGCCTAACAAGAATCTAACTCTGCAATGAAAATATTCAATAACCTGCCCTCTCCTACATCCACTACCTTCTCAGGCAGAGATTTCCAAAGTTGCACAACCCTCAAACAAATATTTTCCTCATCTCTTTCCTGAAATGACAACACTTAATCAGAAACAGCCTTTCCACATCCACCTTACCAAGATTGTTCAAGATCAAGTCATTTCTCACTCTTCTAAACCGCAGTGGAAACAAGCCCAGTATGTCTAACCTACCCATTCCAAGTATCAATCTAGTAAATCTCCTCTGAACCGCCTTCGATGCGCATATATCCTTCCTTAAATAAGGAGACCAAAACTGCAGACAGTATTTCAGATATGGTTTCACCAATATCGTATAGAACTGAAGCAGAACATCTTACTTTTATATTCAATTCCTAACATAATCAAGAGTGACATTCTTTTATCTTTTTAATTCCTTGCTGTACCTGCACACTGACTTTTTGATACCCATACAGACTGTATTTGTTGCATAATGTCTTTCAAGTTTTACACAACATAAATGAGTAAAATGAAAATAACAGATACAGGACTTTGTAATATGGCATCATAAAGTAAACTCCTGACTAACAGAGCATGTAAAGCCAGGGGACAACAGAAATATAGATCGTAAACTGGCTATAAAATAAAAAATAGACAGTATGAGTTAAAGTTATCTACACAAATTAATGGAAGGTGGTCCATAGGAGTGAGTTCTGGCACTACTGCTGTTCACCATTTACATAAAGGATTTGGATTTATGAATTAGAAGTACAAAAACAAAATTTGCTCATGATACTGAATTGGAGGATATAGATTATAGGCTCAATATAATGAAAATGCTAATTTAAAGTATATGATTTGGTAATTATGTTCTTGGCATTTTAGGCAGCAAACAGGTAACTCTGAAGTGCCTTCCCTGCAACCGATGTTGTACATACTGCAAATTGTGAATATAAACTACATTTTAAGTAAATATCCTGATATGCCACAGCTCTTCCTTATTAGAAGCTTGGCTTAGCAATTCTACAACATGATAGCATTGGTGACAGCACCTGCTTGGCTACTGATGCAACATGACAAGCAGCCACGGTGCAAGGTGATCACAATCCTGGGTCGGCACAAGGTCTTGTTAAACACCTTGGTGACACCGTCACCAATGTTGGGTAATGGTGCCAGTGCTGCAATAAGTCACTGCCCCTATCTGCCTGTTTCCAAGCCTCAAAGTCCCAGATTGTTGCTCAGAAGACTTGCTGCAAAAACTTTATTGAAGTGCAGTCTTTGGTCTCTTGACCCAAATACAACCAATCTAAGTTGGTTTTTTCCCTTCTTTTGTGTGATTGGGTGTGATTCAGATCGCTGATACCTACGTTTCTTGGGTGTCAGATGGGAGTGTTCAATCTGTGCCTAATAATTAGTTCCTACCAACAACAGCCCTCACCAAAGCATCATCAGCCTGTTCCAACAGAGCACATTCAGTCCACTACTTGGATATATGCCGAGGTGCCGAGAAAGTCCACTTGTCTTGCAGTGCCAAACTCAGAAACACCATCAAAGTCGAACCAGCCAAAATGGTACATAAGGTTAGAAACCTGTTCGCCACCATGTTAAAATGTTTATATTGTGATATGAGATGACAGTACAGATGGAAGAATTTTTCCACAAGAGGCACTGAGTGGCTCAGATGTTGCAGTGTGGGACACTCCAGTGTTTCTGCTCAATTAGATTCTCTGTCACGTCCATAAAACTTGAAAGACATCATAAACTGTCCAAATCCTCACCTTGTTGCACCATCACCAGCTTTGAACGTATTTTGCCACTCCGGCTTTCAGCTGAACCTACCAGAACCTATAGCTCCTATGTGGAAAAAAAAACATTCACTGAACTCTGACATACACATGAATTTTTTTCATTCATTATTCATCCATTTTTTAAAAGTTATTGTTAGTTGTAAAACTCTTCTGTACTACCTTTGTCTGCGTGCCTATATGGGCATGTATGTGTGTGCATATGTAGTGGTGATGACCAATCTTCTGGTTTGAATGTATGTATAAACAATACTTTAGATTTGACCTAAAGACAGTTTGCTGCAAGTCACTTTAAAATTGACTTCAAAGCTAGAAGATTTGGAGAAACATGTCACATTGGCTATTTTAAAAATTAAATCTGATTCTGAACAGACGGTGGAAAAGAGATCACTTTGCCTCGCTCCTCTGGACATAACCAACTCCAACAAATAGGGAAAATAAAACAAGAAAATAACACCTATCTCACACTTTGTAAGTAAAGTTTGTCTGCATTCTTTGCAGGACTTCTAGTCAATCAACTAAGACGTCAAAGGGCTCTCAATGTGCTTCAAATTTGACACAGGCACAGGCTGATCACCTTGCATAGCTCCTCACAGCCGCATGGGGCAAGAGATCAGAGAAATCCTTTATGTTATTTGAAACCAAAGCATTTACCTACATAGCAAGAATGTACGTGTTTACAGTATGGCATCTGACACAAAGCCAAAGAGATTCTTCCACTGAACACCAAGGTCACATTCTGCCATGTCAGTGTGCGTGTTCCCCCCCCCCCCACCCCCAAGAAGGGTGCTACACCCACTACTGGCAAAGATTAATGAGCAACTTCAAGGCATATTGCACACGCGCATTATTTCCTGGTCATACAATCAACCAACCAACTGATATTGCAGTCTGGTCATCGTTCCCAAGCTCAATGGCGATCTTCCAACTTGTGTGCATCTTACACACTACCATGAAGATTACACCGGAAAGTCCACCCAATGGCATCAGTAGATAACTGTATGGTCAAGTTCATGAATTGCACTCTTTTTACCAAGCTCAATGTGAACCGCAGCTTTTAGCAAATACCCCTTGACATTGGATCTAGACCGTCAATAACCTTTATCACGTCACTTGGTCAATTTTGCTTTAACCACCTCCATTTTGACACTTTGTCTGCTTCTGAAACATTCTAATATACCATATCAACAATCCTCGAGGACAAACAAGGTACTGATCTGCCATTTGGACATCACCCTCACACATAATCCTACAAGAGTCGAACGCGATTTTTGGATAAAATAAATCCTCAAGGCTGTCCAGGAAGTGGGCTTCATGTTAAATGACAAATGTGTATTCTCCAAGGCCAACACAAAATTCCTAGGACATATCATCCAATGGCATGATATTATAATTAATCAGCTGCAAACGATGGAAATTACTGAGTTTGTCAACACGAATTCAAGTTTTCTTGGCATGTGTAAACTAGGTTGGAAAATTTATTGTAACTTGTCCGCAGTCATGGAACCCTGAGGGGACCTCCTTTGCAATTTCCAATCATGGTTCCGGAGCATAGAATAACTAAAGGCCTTTCAATTCATTAAATATCAACTAGTTTCCTCTGATGTTCTTGACCACACTTTGTTTACTGCCATCACCACAGACACCTTCTTTACTGGTCCAGTATGAAATGTTAACAGAATGGATACGTTAATCTATGAGGTACATAATGATGTAACACTGACATCTGGCAGTCATGTGCCAAGTACACTGGGCAACATACAGTGTGGCTTTGATGGGGGATGTGCTTTCCTGGAACCCACAATATACATACTGTAATTATTGTAAATAAACTGATTTTTTTTAAAGTTAACAGAGGATTCAGACAACACAGAGCAAGACTCCAACCTTCAGAGAAGGGAGAAAGCAACTAGAAGGAAAGGGACAGATTGCATTGGTCTTCAGTACTTCATTGATACTTTTAGTTCTGCCCTTATCACTGAAGTTATAGTAGATTTCGAATGTAGACTGTGTATGAATACACCATTTGCCACATTATGTCTGTATATTAGACATGGATTTAATCAATTTCTGGACCTTGGTCTTGAAAGAAAATCTATTGAATAGAAATCTTGAGGAATTTGGTCAGAAAATCAAATATTGATGAGAGTCCATGTGGACATTTTTAGCAAAATGCAAACCTTTGTATGAACCATCCACCAGCACGACTGATATCAAACTTTTTATTTAACTTAACTAATTAAGCACAAACAAAGATCATAAGTAACTATTACTTGAAGGAAATAAAACCATCTTTGCAAATAAAGGAAACAACAAATCTATTCCAGCTCAACAAGATGCTCAGAGCTATAGATCCAAAGGGAGATTGCTGCAAACATGATTTACAGGCATTCAAGCTTTCCTTAAATGTAGCAATAATTATGATTTTACTAACATGAATCTGCAGAAGATTTCTTTGCGTCATTCAATCATATGGTGGCTGAACGAATGCTCACATGCTTGATAAACGTCAGAGGAGTTAGTCTTGTTTTTGTTTAATTGTTCAGAAACAAACAAGGTGTCTCCTACCTTATCCACTCATATTCCTGTTGGTGACAATAAATTGACAGCAGCATTGATTCCACTCTTGTGAATTATGTCATCACCCTCCTGCAAGACAGTGTTACTGATTAGTATTACTTCAGGGTCTTTACATCAAGTACAGAATTAGAATTAATTTGCTTTTCCTTTTGAACCTCTCTGCATTTTCCTTAAATTACATGTTTCAATGAATAAATTTGAAGAATTTAATGAATAAACGAATAATGCTTTGCGAACTGCAGGGGCGTTGTTTACAATAAACATTCAGTATCTGCAGCAGTCTAGGCTTTGTATAATTTACTTAATTCTTCTAACTTGGCTCTTGAACTGGTAGTTCAATAGTTTCAAAATTCTGCTGAAATATTCTCTGCGAAAGCTACTTGAGTGGTGCTTGCTGAAATAAGTCAATCCATCAAAAAGTACAGATCTAAATCAAATTTGCTTCGCCAGATATCAAAAACGGAAAGTTTTCAAAGCTGCAGTAAAGCAATCACTTTTTATTTGAACTGCTTGTAATTCAGAAAATCAATCATCTCGTTCTCTAAGCTGAGACTATGGAAAGTCTAATTTTGGTTCATTTTGGAAGAATGCAGTTCACACATAATTTTTGGACAAAGAAAGAAATCATGCCATTTTACTTCTCAAATCTTATCAAGTGTTTGTCTCTGCATGAGGCACCAATTTGTTCCTTTCTCTGCTGCTTGTACCTTTAACATTTTCTTTTTTTTTTAAACAGAAACATCTAATTTCTTGTTAAAAGATTTAATCAATTCTGTTCTGTAACGTTTGCCTGGCAGAGTAATTTACAAATGACATAGTAGAGTTGTGGCGTCCTGCAGGCTTACCTCCAGACTTGATTTGCACACATTTCAATTATAGTAAAAAAATGACAAGGTTATAACTACTGATGACCTGTTCACCCCTATTTCAGCATCTACCACACAGCCTGCAGCCACAATAAGAGCTCACAATTTAACAAGGAGCCTGCAAGCTAAAGTAGTGGAAAGAAGGACAGGGTTGTTAAATTCATATGTTGTACTTTTCTTCTGTCCACATCTTTAACGTGACAGAACTCGAATTTGTATACTGCCTCTCAGGACCTTGTGATGTTCTAAGGTGCTTTTTAGCGAATTAATTACATTTGAAATATAGCCACCATTGTTATTTAGGGAAAAAAAAAAATGGTCAACTTGTGCACAACAACATTTCACATACAGCAGAAGATAATTAACTGATCCATTTTAATTCGATTGGTATAAGGACTGCTTTGACCAAGTCTACAAGAAACTACAAATAGTCATGAATGAAGCCCAGTCCACTACACAGCCTCCTATCCATTGACTCCATTACAATTCCCACTGCTTCAGAAAAGCAGCCAGCGTAATTAAGGACCCCATACAAACCAGGCATTCTCTCTTCCATTGGGAAAATGATACAAAAGTCTGAAATCACATACAAATCACCTCAAGAACAGCTTCTTTTTGCTGCAATCAGACTTTTGAATGGACGTACTTTATATTAAGTTGATCTTTCTCTACATCCTAGCTATGATTGTAACACTATATCCTGCATCCTCTTCCTTTCCTTCTCCCCTATGTATTTTATGAACAATATGCTTTATCTGCATAGTGCAAAAGAAACAACACTTTTCACTGTATACTAACACATCTAAACGAAATCAAATCAAATGTAAGCATTTTTATATGAAAAAATAACATTTGAAAATAAACTAAAAAGAAAAATTGAACTTTATAAATATGTTTGAATTGTCTGTGAAAGATGGCATTTAAGTATACTTGCTAATTATTGGAATGAAAGAAATATTTAAGTAACTACAGACTAAACAAGATATGTATCACCAGTTTAAACTTAGTAAAACAATATAAGAATGATAGGTGGTCTACATATTTAAGATTGTCCTCTTGAGTATTGTGCTCCGTTTTGGTTTATTACCCTCCAGTTTAGTTAGTAAATCCCAAGAAGTACCGCTTTTCTGACAAGATTATAACGCTTATTTTAAATGCTGTCTCTTTTGACAACCTGCATACCCATCAATTACCAGGTGCTATGGTTATTTACCAGCAGTGGGGACTTTAAAATCTAACTAAATCATATTGATAAAGATCGCTTTCGTGCACTATAAAATTAAAGGTCACAACGTAGTATCGAAATACCAGCAAGTATTTGTAGCAAATAATCAACTGATTCAGAAAGATACTGTTAAATGTTACAGTAGGTGACTGCAACATTCAGAGAACATTACAATTCGTGAAGTGATTGCTTAAATATCTAAATGAATACATTCTGCCTACTTTATTCTGGCACATTGAAATACTGAATGAGCACGCCATGATTTTCAAAGCAACTATCTTGATGAAATCTATGGTTACAAAGCTTATATTTTCTGAGGCAGATCCGAATTGAAAATGGGAAATTGAAGACAGGGAACTGACTCTCCTCCATTCTCTAAGGAAACAAAAACTGAAACAGAGATTAAAAATTAAAAAGCAAAACTTCTGTGTAGACTAAACGTGGTTGAGATTTGATATGGGGACATCCGAGATCTGTTGCTACAGTGGAAGATCGAATCCAATGATGCAGTCTGGGCAAGCTGAAGTAGACACAGGCCAGTTCCCAAAGCTGCTAGTACAGTAAGTTGCTTCTGTTATTCCTGTTACTTGTAGAAAACAGTGTTGGATTTACGCCATCCAGTCAGAATTGAGAAAGTTCTGCAGATCTGTGCCATTTTTGGTGAAGTCAGTGCCCATGGAATACTGCTGGTTGGGCATAAGGTTAACTCCAAGAAGAGGAATTGAAATTCTTCGTGAGGAAGACAAAATTTAAGGATTTTATGTCTGAGTTTGATGACCTGTGTGTTAAGTCCACTGCCCAGCCAATTTGTAAACTCTTTTTAGTTGTATCTGCCACTTTATAATTTGTCTCTCGATTCAAATGTAACTGATGTTGACTCTTTGTTAGAATAGCAGTTGTCATGCTGAGTAAAGGCTTTCTAATTCATAGACAGTATATCCCTGTGGAAACTTCTGGAATTGTCTTACACATTTTACCATGGCTACTCACAAAGGTGACTAAGGTGGCTGGGAAGAGGTCAGGTGACTTTTGCTCATTTGACATACTATCTCAACCTTCCAGAAAATTATTTTTGAATAATCCTGGATGTGGAGCTTCCCAAATGGACAATCTCCCTGAATAGTACAATATCTACATTTTAAAATAAATTAAAACATAATTAATATTTCATTTAAAACATTAAATGAAGTGAAAGTGACAAATTTGATTAAGATCTTCCATCTACTCATTGTCATCATGTATGTACTTGACAATTTGAACCATATACATTAGTTTCATTGCCATTTGCCAGTTTTTTAAAATTTCTACGATTTTACATTTAAATGCAATTTAGTCAAATGCAATACAAAAAACACCCTTTTGTAGAATTCACAGCTGCCATTGATCGAAGCTGACTCAAAACAAAATCAATGAATTCCTACACTAGGATTGCAAAAGAAACAAAGCGTACAGGACACATTATCCGCAAGTTAAGCTTGAAAGACCATCATCTATCTCTCATTTTGTAGTGATGTCTTTGAATTTTCAAACCATTTTGATTGTACAATGCCAATAGTGGTCGTGTGATTGAAATTGAGTTGACATAATAAGTTCTGTCCAAAAACTCAATGGAGATCTGGGCAGTCTGCAAGAGAACACTGAAAGAGACAGAAAAGCAGCAGTAAATAGGCATATAATCTTTGCCTTTAAGAAGCCAGAAGCTGTAAAAATCTTAGAAGTGTCTTAGCCTGATGCTTCTTTTCCTCAACAAATTTCACCAGTACAAAACTTGACCTCCTGGTAAAGAAGCCACAAGGAACTGACTTAATTGAGCTGCTGAGAAGCCATCTCTTCTGGAAATGCTGCAATAATCCAAATGTTCAACTTTAGCAATTTAAACTTATCTTAACTACATTGAGTGCAAAAAGAATCATCAGTACCATGCCTGCACATACTGACCTGCTGCAACACGCCAAACAAGTGAACTGTTAATTCTTATCTTGGTTTTTAGTTGATAAGTATATGGAAGAGAAGGGAATGGTTTAGTTTGGAGGGTCATTGCTTTTTATATTGGTCGGCGCAACATCGAAGGCCGAAGGGCCTGTTCTGTGCTGTAACGTTCTATGTTCTATGTTTAAATTTATAGAATCTTCTTTCATTATATCTATCCTGGGTGCATGGTATGTGAATAACATAGCATTTGGGTTCTTTTGGGATGATTTTGTGAACAAATAATCATAATGTTTAAATCCATGAAAGCTTGTTTCTTTAAATTGACACACTAAAGGGGTCTCAGAAACAAACTTTTCAACATGAACTGATTGTGGACAGTAACAAAAGGGAACTTTTTGTTCTTCCCTGTTTGGAACAAAATTGTTATCCCAATTAGTATTTGGAGATCTGGTGAAGGGTCATCCAGACTCAAAAACATTGGTTCTATTATCTCTCCACAGATCTGCCTGACCTGCTGAAATTTTCTAGCATTTTCTGTTTCAGATTCTAGCATCTGCAGTACTTTGCTTTTATCATATTAGGTTGATTCTGGAGTTGAGTAGATTAGCTTATGAGGAGAAACTGAGTAGGTTGGGGCTAAACTCATTGGAATTCAGAAGAATGAAGGGGAATCTTATAGAAACATATAAGATTATGAAGGGAATGGATAAGATAGAAGCAGAGAAGTTGTTTCCACTGTTGGATGAAACTAGAACTAGGGGGCATAGCCTCAAAATAAGGGAAGCAGATTTAGGACTGAGTTGAGGAGGAACTCCTTCACACAAATCTGTGGAATTCCTTGCCCAGTGAAGCAGTTGAGGCTTCCTCATTGAATTGTTTTAAGGCGAGGATTTTTCAACAGTAAAGGAATTAAGGGTATGGTGAGCAGGCAGGTAAGTGGACCTGAGTCTACAAAAAGGTTAGCCGTGATCTTACTGAATGGTGGAGCAGCTCGAGGGGCCAGCTGCTTAACCTGCTCCTAATTCTTATGTTTTTATATTATTTAGTTTGTTTGACTCTTCTATGTAAAAAAAAAATTTGTTTTACACCATGAAGTCTTGTAACTGGGATTTTGGATGTTTTCTTTTTACAAAGTTGCCATAGTCTACCAAGATCAAAACAATCTTCTTTAGAAACATGGTTGTTTTTCTTTATTTGCAAAAGATCAGCAACTTGAAATTATGAGGACAAATGTTGCATACTTTATGGTCTTTGGCCAACCCTAGGTTTTTGGTAAGATTTGATTTAAAATAGACAAAGTTTGAGATTCTAGACACTGGCTAATCAACAAAGCCACAAGATTATATGGATATTCAACAGACAAAAATAAACTTTGCTATACAAGGTCAGAAAGATAAAACAATTTACAATATCCATCTTATTCTCTAACATTAAGGGTCGATAGAAGGCCTAAATTAATAGGCACACTGTGATTGAACACATTACAAACTAAATGGCAAGAGTAACAGAGTCCATGGTTTCTCAACAATCCACCCATACATCAGTAAACAGTGACTCAACCAATCTTGTTGAAACTCTGTCTCTCCCGTGAGGGATTCCTGTCTTCACTTTTAATGATCTCAACTTGAAATTCTCTCCAAAGATGGTTCCAACTGCGATAGCATTAATCATGGTTTGTCTCAAAAGCTTTTGATCTAGTCTCCCAGAATCCTGTTTCCTTGGATTTCTGAATATGCATTCAACTGACATGCACACTTTCACTTTATGGTCAGCCTGAGCAAAATGCTCCTGCTCAAGACTGCGACCTTTGCGTCAAAGACCAGCAGCACAGAATCATCAATGTTCAGCTGCCTCCCAAGATCTTCACGGCATCATCTGATCCACTTTGATTGCCAGGACTTCTCCTGAGCTATCACCACAGCCAACTGCAGCCCTTCCTCTAGAGCTTTTCTCTTGCTACTCTCTTTTTTCTCATCTTAAAATATCTCCATCCCCTGAGGCCCCCCTTTTGAAATCTCTCCCTCTTTGGGGCCTCTCATCATCCCCTGCCTGAGAGACTTGTTTTCAACAGTATTCTGCTCCAATGCACAACACTATTTTCCCTTTCTATGCAGGCCGGTCCTCAGCCCTAAGGACTCAAAATGCTGAATTGCCCATGCACAGCCCACTCTGTTTGTGCACATGAGGAAACTCAGAGGTCTGCCATGAGGCGGCGGCACAGTGATACTGTCATTTGACTAGTAATCGAGAGATCCAGAGTATTGTTCTGGGGATCTGGGGTTTTGAATTCCACCATGACAGCTGGTGGAATTTAAAAACTCAATAAAATATCTGGAATTAAAAGTTTAATGATGATTATAAAATCACTGTTGATTCTCATAAAAATCTTGCTGGCTCACTGATGTTCTTTAGGGGAAGAAACCTGCTGTCTTTATTTGATTGGCCTACATGTGATTCCAGTCCTACCATAATGAGGTTGACTCTTAATTGCTGAGAATGGCCCAGAAAACCACTCAGTTGTACTCAACCACTTCAACTGGAACAAATAGGAATAAAACTGGACAGACCAACAGGCATTGGCCTGGGAATCAGAAATGACAATGGCAAACCCAGCCCCGTCAATTCTGCAAAATCTTCCTTACTAACATCTGAGGGCATGTGCAAAAAGTGAGAGGGTTGTTGCACAAACTAGTCAAACAACAGTCTGACTTAGTCATACTCATGCAATCAAACCTTACAGATTATATCCCAGATACCACAATCACCATTCCTGGGTATGTCCTGTGTCACCGGCACAGTGGCTCGATAGTACCACGGACCAAGCTGGCCGGATCCTAATGGACGTAGCTGCTTGACTAGGACTGCAGCAGGTGGTGAGGGCATCAATAAGAGGGGAAAAAAAAATCCTTGACCTCATCCTCAACAACCTGCCTGCCGCAGATACTGTCCATGACAGTACTGGTAGGAGTGACCACTGCACAGTCCATGTAGTGGCAAAACCCTGTCTTCACACGGAGAATAATCTCCACTGTGTTGAGTAGTACTACCACCATGCTAAATGGAATAGACTTTAAACAGATCTGGCAGTTCAAGACAAAGCATTCATAAGATGCTGTGGGCCATCAACAACAACAGAATTGTACTCAACCACAATTTGTAACTTCATGACCCGACATATCCTCCACTCTACCATTACCATCAAGCCAGGGGATCAATTCTGGTTCAATTTAAAGTGCAAGACAATATGCCAGGAGCAACACCAGGCGTACTTAAACATGAGATTTCAACCTGGTGAAGTGACAACACTTGCGTATTGAATACCATAAGCAGCAAGTAATAGAGCTAAGAAATCCCACAACCAAGGATCAGATCTAAGCTTTGCAGTCCTGCTAAATCCAGTGAATGGTGATGGGCAATTAAACAATACACTAAAGGCTCCACAAATGTCCCCGTCCTTAAGGATGGGAGAGCCATCAGTGAACACATCAGTGTAAAAGTTAAGGCTGATGCAGTCGTAACAATTTTCAGTGAGACGTGCTGAGTTAATTGATCCATTTTGGCCACTTACCAAGGTACCAGCATCAAAGATGTCAGTCTTCAGCCAAATAAAATCATTCTATGTGATATCAAGAAATGGCTGAAGGCATTGGATACTGCAATGCTATGGGCCCAGATAATATTCTGGCAATAGTACTGAAGACTTGTGCTCCAGAACTTACCGCACCCCGAGCCAAGCTGTTCCAGTACAGCTAAAACACTGACATCTCCCCAGCAATGTCCTGAACATGAGAAATAGGACAAATCCAACCAAGCAACTACCTACCCCACTAATCTGTCAGTTATCAGTAAAGTGATGGAAAGGTCATCACAGTGCTATAAAGTATGGGTGGCACAAAAGCATAGCAGTTAGCACTGCTGCTTCACAGTTCCAGAGACCTGGGTTTGAATCCTGGCTTGGGTCACCGTCTGTGTGTAGTTTGCACATTCTCCCTGTGTCTGCATGGGTTTCCTCTGGATGCTCCAGTTTCCTTCCACAGTCCAAAGATGTGCGAGCTAGGTTGATTAGCCATTCTAAATTGCCCCTTAGTGTCCCGAGATACGTAAGTTAGAGGGATTAGTGGATAAATATATAGGGATATGGGGATAGGGCTGGGTGGGATTATGGTTGGTGCAGACTCGATCGATTGAATGGCCTCTTTCTGCACTGTAGGATTCTACGATTCTTCTATGATTCTAAGTGGCACATACTTAGCAATGACCTGCCCATGGATGCTCAGTTTGGGTTCCATCAGAATCGGTCAGCTCTTGATCTTATTACAACCTTTGTTCCAACATGGTCAACAGAGCTGAGTGCTATAGGTGAGGTGAGAGTGTTTGCCCTTGACATCAAGGCACAATTTGACTGAGTATGGCATTATATAGCAAAACTGGAGTCAATGGGAATTAAGAGGAAAGCTCTCTGCTGGTTGGAGTCATACCAGCACAAAGGAGGATGGTTGTGGTGGTTGGAAGTCAATCATCTCAGTCCAGGACATCACAGCAGGAGTTCCTCATGGTAATGTCTTAGGACCAATCATCTTCAGCTGCTTCATCAACGATTTTTCATCATAAGATCAAAAGTGGGGATGTTTGCTGATGATTGCACAATATTATTTCTGACACCTCAGATACTGAAGCAGTCCATACCTAAGTGCAGTAAGGCCTGGACACTATCTACGTTTGGGCTGACAAGTAGCTAGTAACATTTGTACCACACAAGTGTCAGGCAGTGACCATCACCAACAAGAGAGGATCTAACTATTACCCCTTGACAATTCAATCGCATTTCCATCACTGAATTGCCCACTATCAATGTACTGGATCTTACCAGAACTTAACGCCACCATCCGCCCACTCCCCCCCCCACCCCCCCTGCAATTATTACCAAGTAAAGGATTTGCTTCCATTGTCGGTCCTCACCAGCGCCGATTCCGTGTTGGGCAAGGCTGTAGATTTCCAGCCATAGAGTTATACAGCGCAGAAAGGACCCTTGAGCCAATTAAGGCAGACATACCAAACTAGGCTTGGGATCTGGATATTACCATCAACATCCTGGAGGTTTCCTTTGACCAGAAACTGAACTAGACTAGCCATTTAAATATTGTGGCGACCAGAGCAAGTTAAAGGCTAGGAATGGCGAGTAACTCAGCTCCTGAGCACCCAAAACCTGTCAACCATCCACAATGCACAAGTCAGGAGTGTAAGAAATTTGATATCATCCAGGACAAAGCAGCCCACTTGATTCTTACCCTTTTCACAAATCTTAGCAGCTGTGCACACTATGCACAAGATGCACTGCAGGAACTCACGAAGGTCTGTTTGGCATCACCTTCAAAAACCATGACTACTTACATATAGAAGGACAAGAGCAGCAGATACCAGGGAACACCACCACTT
This sequence comes from Sphyrna mokarran, assembly GCA_024679065.1. Lineage (NCBI taxonomy): Eukaryota > Metazoa > Chordata > Chondrichthyes > Carcharhiniformes > Carcharhinidae > Sphyrna > Sphyrna mokarran. Next base: position 47,947,928 of record JAGIQG010000017.1, read on the forward strand.
GGGGTCCCCCTCCAAGTCACGTTCTACTTGACTTGGAAATGTATTACCATTCCTTCACTGTTGCTGGGTCAAAATTCTGAAATTCCCTCCCCAAGCACTATGGGTGACGTACAACAAAAGGGACTGCAGCTGTCCAAGAAAGCAACTCACCACCGCTTCCTCAAGGACAATTAGGGATGGGCAATAAATACTGAGCTGGCCCGCAACACCCACATCCCATAAATGTGTATTTGGAATTTAAGAATTCCCAACTTCTGCTCTTGTTGAGAAAGTAAGTTGGTTTTCGCAACCAATAATAAACAATAATAGTACAAATTGCTTCAATCTTACACATTGTTACAAGATAAGAGAAGGTGTAAAGGAATGACTGTAAGCATATTTACACTCTTGGTAAAATGGATCAGTGACAGGATTTTAATATTACCCTATATTTTATTATAATAAAATGCATATCTGCAGTGGCAACACTATAAAAATAGCACTTCCCTTACTCACCTTCTGGCATCATAAAGTTAACAGATGGCTGTGTGAAAACACACCTAAAAAAGTGTTTACTCTGGCAATTCAGTTTTATTGCCTATAAAACTGAAACTTTACCTAAAGCTAACCTTACAATTGAGTGCTTCAATGTGACATTGCAGGTCAATAGCGAGCCAAAGGCTGCAGTTCACTTGTCACCACTGAGCCGTACACTGTATTAGCCATTCGCATCTATTCAATGTGTTGTGCCTGCTGCATGTCTGGCATGCCACAACCACTGGGAAAGTATCCAACCTGTTTGTAAATCAAGAGTCCCACTGATTGCTTCAAATTCCACTTTCGAAAAAACACTCACAAACACACATAATGCACTTCACATTCCAAAACAATGTGCGCATTAGAACACAAATTGTACCCCTGTAAAATACTGCAGTGATTAAATGCGGATACTGTGCCATCTTTCATCTGATTGCTATCCCCATGCAGCTGGTGCGAATCCCATTTTTCTCAACGGCAAGCAGTCTCCCCAATTGTGCCATGGATTGCGGCTCTAACTTGCTTGTTTTGTCTCCATAGCTTGTTCCTCCATGACGCGCCGCCATACAGCCTCCCACACAATTTGGAGTGATCACTGGGATTACCTGGTGGCCAGTTAGCGTGACGCACATTCCTCGCACCTGCTCATTGGAGCCTAGCGAGACTATTTGATGCTCTGATCATTAGACATCTAAGTAGCTGGTTTCTTGGTCAAACAAACAAACTTGCAAGTGCTCTGGAACAAATTGGGGTGGTGTGGTTCTACAGTGGTTTGTACTGGCTGTTGCCTTACAGTGCTAGAGGCCCCCAGGTTTGATTCCAGCTTTAGATGGTTGTCTTTGTGGACTTTGCACATTCTCACCATGCACGTGTACATTTCCTTCCACAATCCAAAAATGGGTAGGTAAGGTTGATTGGCCATGCAAAATTGATTCTTATTGTCCAAAGATATGTTGGTTAGAATAATTAGTAAGGAAAATATGTGGAGTTGCAGGGCTAAAGCAGACTTGGATAAGTGGTCTGTCAGAGTCAGCGCAGATTTGATGGACCAAAAGACATCCTTCTGCACAACAGGGGTTCCATGATTTCTATGAATTTCTGAACAAAAACTCTTTAGCATTAAGTTACATGATGCAATAAAAATTGTTACATTCTCTCTCTCTAACCATTTATATTTCATTTTCATCACCAGCTTTCCCGTTACATGAACTAAGAGGCCAGAATCTTATCACCACACCTGACGCAGAATCGAGGCTCATAGAACGGAATTCTCCATTGGCCTCGAGCCTGGTGCAAGCGAGGTCGTAAAATACTAGCCAGAGAGAATTTTTGTTCAAGATGTTAGTATCATGCTAAATGTAGCTCTAATGAAGTTAAGCAACAAATTGAGGAGCAATAGGCTAGCATTCAGCCAGAAGGCTTTTGAGAAGTTAGCTCAGAGATTGCCGGTGAATATTCACATCTGCTGAGATAAGGATTGTATCTGTTCATCTCAGAATATATTCGTGAAGAAGAAACAGTGGTTTTGTTCACATGTCTCTTGGTAAATCCCTGAAGGAACTTCAGGCCCACTTTCTCAAACACTCAGTGAAAAACTGACACTCAATAATATTTCAAACAAGGGACTGTAAGGTTTTGACTGGGACCTGCAATTGGATGTTTACGTGTTGAGAAAGCCTTGCCTTGTGAGGGGAAACTTAAGCATCTGAAGGCTAGAAAAATTTTGGTCTACCTTTTTAAAACTTTTTTCATTATTTTGCTATTGAATTTTCAAGGAGCAATAGTTAGATCCTCTCTTGTTGGTGATGGTCACTGCCAGGTATCTGTGTGGCATAAATGTTACTTGTCAGCCCAAAATCCAAGATGAAATATGAGTAAAATTGTTAGTCTGTACTTCTGATTTGATTTACTTTATTACTGTCACATGTATTAGCATACAACAAAAAGTTTTTTTTGAGTGTTATACAGAGTATACCATTCATAGAGAAGAAAACGAAAGAGCGCAGAAAGGAATATTACAGTCATAACTAGGGTGTAAAGAAAGATCAACTTAATGCAAGATAGATCCTTTCAAAAGTCTGATGGCAGCAGGGAAGAAGCTATTCTCGAGTCGGTTGATACGTGACCTGTTTGTATTTTTCCCCCGATGGAAGAAGATGAAAGAGAGAATGTGTGGGGTGCGTGGGGTTCTTAATTACGATGGCTGCTTTGCCAGGCAGCAAAAAACATAGACAGAGTCAATGGATGGGAGGCTAGTTTGCATGATGAAATGGGCTACATTCACGACCTTTTGTAGTTCCTTGGAGTCTTGGGCAAAGCAAGAGTCATACCAAGCTGTAGTACAGCCAGAAAAGATGCTATGGTGCATATGTAAAGGTTCATGAGTATCATAGCGGACATGCCAAATTCCCTCAGTCTTCTGAGAAAGTTGAGGTGCTGGTGGGCTTTCTTAACTATAATGTTAGCATGTTTGGGGCGGGGGGTGGGGTGGGGTGTGTGGGGCAGGCACCAGGACAGGTTGTTAGTGATCTGGACACCTAAAAACTTGAAGCTCACAATCCTTTCTACTTTGTCCCTGTTGAAGTAGACAGGGGCTTATTCTCTTCAATGCTTCTTGAAATTGATGAATCTTCTTTGGTTTTGTTGATGTTGAGGGAGAGATTATTGTTGCTGCATCAGTTTACTAGCTTTTCTGTCCCATTTTTGCATTCTGTCTCATCATTGTTTGAGATCTGACCCACTACGATGGTGTCGTCAGCAAACTTGAAAATCGAGTTAGAGGGGAATTTGGCCATGCAATCATATGTGTATAAGGAGTATAGTAGGCGGCTGAGAACACAGTCTTGTGGGGCACCAGTATTGAGGATGATCGTGGAGGAGAAGTTACCTACCCTTACTGATTGTGGTCTGTGAATTGGAAAGTTCAGGATCCCGTCACAGAGGGAGGAGCCGAGGCCCAGGCCAGGGAGTTTGGAGATGAGTTTCATAGGAAGAATGGTGTTGAATTCTGTTGGATTGCCTTGATGCAAATACATAATAGAGGATCAGAAGATACCATCTGACATTGATTCAGGAAAAGAATTCTGCAATTCTAACAGACCAAACCTTGGACTTATAACACCTTCCACCATCTAAGGACATTTCAAAGCTAATACTAGCCAGTGGAAAACTTTAAAGTGTAATCACTGTTGTAATGTAGGAATATATGGCAGCAAATGTACACACATCAAAATCCCACAGCAGAGAAAATGGTCAGATCATTTTTGTTCACTGATTATGCCGTTCATGTTTTCTAATCCCATTTTCACCCAGTCACATCACTTCTAGTTTCCACACTTCAGATGCAGTAAATAACAATTGATCCTTGCGAAAAAAATAGAACAGCTTAATTATTTTCTGACGATGCTCCTTACAGTGTTTCAGTCCCTCTCTTTAAAAATTGGACAAGTATGTTGCAGGAAAACCCAAGATCTGGTTCAGATTTTAAGGGAGTCCTATTGTGGCACCTCTGTGTTACTGTGATCACGTAATTAGATAGAAAGCAGTACGGATAAAATTCTAAAAATAAGATGCGTAAGTTGTTTGTTGGATTTATCAGCACACTATTTCCAACAGCGTACCCAGAATTTCTAATATTGTTCTATCTTGTGCGAAGTCAAAGGTATTAATAAGAACTATTGATTTACTATAGTGAATCCTATTGTTAGTTTTAATTCAGTGACTGCTGTGTCATCTCCAAATCAGAAGACATTGAGTCCTAATCCAGGGATTTAAATACAATTTAATTTAGTGCTGAATGAGTACTACAATGATGTGAAGATGCCGGCATTGGACTGGGGTAAACACAGTAAGAAGTCTCACAACACCAGGTTAAAGTCCAACAAGTTTATTTGGTAACAAACACCACTAGCTTTTGGAGCACTGCTCCTTCATCAGGTGAGTGAAGAGTTCTGATCACAAATAATGCAAATAAAGGCACAAACTCAGTTTACAGAATACTGATTAGAATACGAATCTTTACAGCTAATCAAGTTTTAAAGATGCAGATGATTTGTGTGGAGATAGCATTAAGCACAGGTTAAAGAAATGTGTATTGTCTCCAGACAGGTCAAATATTGCAAACCTAGGCAAGTCATGAGGGTTACAAATAGTGTGATATGAATCCAAGATCCTGGTTGAGGCCTTCCTCATGAGTGCGGAACTTGGCTTTCAGTCTCTGCTCAGCGTTGTCATGTGCCGACAAGGCAGCATTGGAGAATGTTTACCCAAAGATTAGAAGCCGAATGTCCATGACCACTATGCTTAATGCTATCTCCACTCACATTGTCAGCACCTTTAAGACTTGATTAGCTGTAAAGATGGGCATTCTAATCAGTATTCTATAAACTGAGTGTGTGCCTTGATGTGCCCCGTGATCAGAACTCCACATTCACCTGATGAAGGAGCAATGTTCCGAAATCTCGTGGCGTTTGTTACCAAATAAACCTGTCGGACTTCAACCTGGTGTTGAGAGATTTCATACTGTGTGCTACAATGTTAGATGTGCCCTGAGGGCAAGCTTAACATGGGTCAAATGGGACTTTCACTGGGGAAGAGGTCCCGTCCACTTGAGCTGTTGGCAAGGCAGGGGATGGGGAACGAATTTGAGGTTAAGGCTGCGGGGGTTAGGAATAGAGGGAAAGGTTCTATCTTAGGTGGGCCACCACTGATCCTTAAAGGGCAGCTCCCGAAAATTGAACATGCCCTTCCTTCCTGCCTGTTGATGAAAGTTGTTAAAAACAAAATTAGCTGCCTTCTTCTGCCTCACTATCCACAGCAAATATTTGATGGAGTAGGCAGTGGTCCAGTGTTGAGGATTATCATGGAGGAGGAGTTGCCTATCTTTACTAATTGTGGTCCGTGGGTTAGGAAGTTCAGGATCTAGTCAGAGGGAGGAGCCTGTGATCAACACCACAAACCACCCCTCCCCCACTCCCTACAAACTGCTGAAAACACACCCTGCAGGGGCATGTTGAATGAGCCCAAGGTCTATAATTCAAACAATACTACCATAATGATTACCTTTCACAGACTTAAGAAGAAATATGGTACGGAGGCCAGCAGTTGCACAGCTGCTATAGGTCACTACATGTCCTCTGCCTAACCAAGGACTCCAGTCTCTGGGGTGACCCAGTCTCTGGATTACCTACTCTCGGTCTCAATTGGTCCCCCAGAGCCAGGTGACCCTCAAATCTGTTGTGTTGCCCTAAAGGGACAATCACCACAAATCACAACAACAACTTAAATGGCAGCAAAGCATGCCAGGAGACACTGACACCATTAAAAGTTGCTTTAGAAACATAAATACTTTTCTTTACTATGTAAAAGATGTACATACTGAACTTCTAAATTCAGTTTTGTAGAGTTTACACTGAGGTCAGTTTTAATAAAATTGTTAAAATTGTCATTTGTAATAGATGTATCTATGGAATCTGTCCACCCTTGCTTACCACTCTTAGCTAACACACTCTTATCTGCCACTGCTCCTCTCTTCTGTTCCTCTCCCTATTGTCTGTTCAACCTCATGTTGTATTGCTCATTTTCAAGCGCAAAAACTTGGTAAAGTCGGGCGTGAAGCCACTAACACGATCTGCACCCATGTTCGTGCAGATACCCATGTTACCAAGGCCCAAAACATGTCTGCAATCTGAATCACACATGAAATGGGCGCAACGGCGATTTAAAGGCATTTGCGTGCATTTAAATTGAATTGAATTAATGGACTGCCCGCTCTTACCATTGCATTCGCCCATCCAGATTTGGCATGAAGCAGACATGATCGGCAAAGATCTGTTTCAGGCACTCCAGCTTCTGAAGAAGTAAGTTCAGAGCTTCCAACGGTTCTCTTCCTCACTGTAACCAGCCCTCCACCTCTCCCCACAACAATCTGAGTTAGAGACGGGTCAGTTGTATCTCTGGTAGCAGGGGGAAGGAGGATGGAGGCCTAATCGTTTTCTGATGGGGAGGGGGAGATTAGGGAGGCCAGATCGTTGCCTGGTTGGAAGGGGATGGGGGAAAAAGGGAGATGGGGTGATGCCTAGATTGCTCTCTGATTGGTTGGGGCGGAGGGAGGGAGGCCTGATCATTCTCTGGGGGAGGCCCGATCATTCTCTGGTGAGGGTAGGGTGAGGCCAGGAGGAGGGTAAGATATATCTCTGGTGGGGGATGAGGGGGGTGTGAGAAGAAGGTGGTGGGAGGCCAGATCACCCAATGGTTGTTTGCGAGGCCGGGGGGGGGGGTGAGGGGAGAAGGGTGGAGCAGATCATTCTCTTGCGGGAGTGGGGGGGAACCAGATAGATCTCTGGTGGGAGGGGTAGGGGGCATCCACTGCTACTCTGCAGGCAAATTGGTGGGTAGAAAGGGAGGCAAAGGGTCACGATTGGTCTGGGTACAGGGGGCTGGGTGGTTAAGGGGAACAGTTATGTTGTGGGGATGGGGCAGATGTCTGTGGGGGCTATCGCTCCCACTTTTTGATCCTGGGCCACTTTATCCACTTTTTGGGGCCCAGGAGTGATGTCCGAGGGGCGCGATTTTCAATTTTTTTTCTCACCGCGCATGCGCAGTTTAGCATTTAGATGCAATAATCCCCGCCCACATCACAATTCAGACCTGCGATTTTTTTTTCCCAGGCGATGTGCACATGGGGGTGCCTGAAAACAGGTTTCCAAGTCGGATCTGAATTGCGCCCAGACTCAGCACTTATAATCAAAATTGAGCCCCATATCTCCTGCATCGAAGTCTATACTATTTTACCTTCACCCTATTGAGCTAATGTAGTCCAGGTTTAATAATCAACAGCAAGGATATGCATTTATATAGTCCTTTTAACATAGTAAAATGTCTTAAAGTACTTAATCAGAGATTTAGGAAACAAAATTTGACACAGGACTAGATAAGAAGATAGTAGGACAAATGGCCAAAAGCGAAGCAAAGGAGCTATGGGGAGGTACAGGCAACTAAAGACATAGCTAATGCTGGTGGAGCAATTGAAATTGGGGTTACTGAAGAGGCTGGAATTAGAGGAATTGGATTACCAACATGGATTTGATGGGTTGAATGGCCTCCTTCTATATATTGTAATCATTGTATGACAGCATAGTCAATTTATTTTCCTCTCTCATTTCCTATGCTACTAGATGTCCTGAAATTGAATGATTTCATGTGGATGATATCATACAGAGTAATCAATCGTTTTTTTAGCAGCTATTTTAAATTAAATTGGTAAATGCCATGACTAAAATACTTTCTTCTATCAACTTTCATTTCCTATAAAGGATGTAGGAGAAGGACTAACTACCTAAAGTGGCTCAGGATCGTAACCTCACCCATGAGTCAGAAAATTGTGGCTTTAAACCTCACTCCAGGTACTTGAGCACATAATGAAAGCTGACAGTTCACCACAGTGCTGAGGGGATGCTGCAATGTTGATTGTGTCACAGGTTGACAGTGATGTTAACCTGAGGCCTTATCTACCCCCTCAGGTAGCACTGTTCAAAGAAGTGCAGGATAAGTTCTCCTACTGTCCAAGCTCAACAATTATCACCTGGTCACTTAATTCAGTGTTCTTCTGTGAGAATGTGTGCAAATTCACTGCTGTGTTTTACATATTATAACAATTTTGGCTGTGTATGGCTTTGGCATATTCTGAGGTCAGGGTAGGTGTTTTATAAATGCAAGTTCTTTTTTTGTCTGACAGATTCTAATAGAATTATATATTTGCCACATTTTATGTTTCATAAGAATCGGAAAAACTATAAACAGATAGGCAATTCAGTCCCTTGAGCATGCTCTATTTAATATGAATATGGATATTCTCAACTCAGCCTCAACTCCATTCACTTGCCCATTCACCATAGGCCTTCAAACCATTGCTAATTAAAAATCTGTCCATCTCTTCCCTAAATTTACTCGAAGTCCCTGCATCCACCACACTCCAGGGTAGCGAACTCCACAGAATCACGACCCTTTGAGAGAAGTAATTCTTCCCCATCTCACTTTTAAATCTGCCATCCTTTATCCTAAAAGTATGGTCTCTTGTTCCAGATTGCACTACTAGAGGATACATTATCTCCATGTCTACTTTGTCAATCCCCCTTATCATCTTGTACATCTCAATTAGATCTCCTCTCATTCCTCTAAACTCTAAGGAGTATAGGTTTCAGCTGCCCAATCTCTCTTCATAAGCCAAACCCCCTGTCTCTGGAATCAATCTTGTGAACCTCCTCAACCAATTCTAGTGTAACTACATCCCTCCTCAAAAGATATGGATCATTGTGAGAAGGATGTGGGTGTCTTCCTCCAGCCTGAAACCATCCTCTCTAGTGACTGAGGTTGCCAATTCCATCCAGCAATCAATGGAACCCTAGTCATGAAGTGTCTGATTGTGGAGGTCACAGTTTTTACAGAATTCATAGCTTCCATGGGATACTGAAATGCTTTATTAGAATAGCAAAGTGATAGCCTGTAGATTCCTTGGTTGAAAGAGATTGGTAAAATTTTACCAAAATTCACCAAATGTCTCAAATGCTGAGAGATTTGTCTTCCAGCAAATCACTGGAATTCCCTCACTTGGTAGTATGGGAATTGGGCAGCAAGAATTTACTGGCCTCTCTCTCACTTTATACTGGCATTTCTACCTCTGTCCCCTACCACTTGTCACTGTGCTTGCAGTTGCCTACCAACCAAAGCGTCCAGACTGCTGAAGGTCTTGTTGAAACATTGCAGTCTGATACAGGGCCGTTCTCATCCACAGCCTCTCAAGCTTGTCTCAGGATACCTGAGCTGCCATCTTCAACCTCATCAGCTGCCCCTCAGGTTATACTTCATGAAAGTTATACTTCTTCACAGAAGAACCAGAATAGGCAAGGGTACTTCCTTATAGGATAGTTTTTAAAGGCAAGCCCATGAGCGAATAGTTAAACTTCTGTGAGCCCTGTTGGTTTACACTGGTTTTCATTGCTTTTTCATTAAATAATGATAATTGAATTATGGTGGAATTGGGGCTCTTTTTCTTGGAGGGTTTATTACATGACTTGTCCGCACACTCTACATGCTGAAAGATTGGGTACAGAAATGGACTTCTTCATGGATCCCCAGTTGTACAAGTTCAGATGAAATCTGATGACGGAAGTTAACATCAATTAGATGGTGACAAGTGTCATTCCCATGTCAACCTGTAACCCTCTGGGGTGCGCTTTAGTTCTCCGAGTTCCTGCACCACCTCCTCTTCCAGCTACACTCATATTTGACTCTCCACCACATGCAACAGGCTGGTCTTATGATTAGGGATGCCAACTCTCCAGGGTTGGCCAGGAGTTAATAGAACATAGAACATAGAACATTACAGCACAGAACAGGCCCTTCGGCCTTCGATGTTGTGCCGACCAAAATAAAAAGCAATGCCCCGCCAAACTAAACCATTCCCTTCTCTTCCATATACTTATCAATTAACCTCTTAAACGCCACCAAACTTGGCGCATCTACAACAGCTGCAGGCAGGGCATTCCACTCCCTAATCACTCTTTGATAAAGAACCTACCTCTGATATCCGTCCTATAACTCATACCCCTTAATTTAAAGCTGTGTCCCCTCGTGCTAGCTTTCTCCATCCTATGAAAAAGGCTATCACTGTCCACCCTATCTAAACCTCTAATCATCTTATACGCTTCAATAAGATCCCCTCTTAGCCGCCTCCTTTCTAACGAAAACAACCTCAAATCATTCAACCTCTCTTCATAGGACCTGCCCTCCATACCAGGCAACATCCTGGTAAACCTCCTCTGTACCCTCTCCAATGCCTCCACATCTTTCTTATAAGGTGGGGACCAGAACTGCACACAATACTCCAAGTGCGGCCGCACTAGAGTTTTGTACAGTTGCAACATGATGCTGCGGCTCCTAAATTCAATCCCCCTACCAATAAAAGCTAAGACTCCATATGCCTTCTTAACAACTTTATCCACTTGACTGCCTACTTTCAGGGTTCTATTGACACATACACCAAGATCCTTCTGTTCCTCAACACTATTAAGAGCCCTACCATTAGCCCTATACTCTACACATTTATTGTTCCTGCCAAAGTGCATTACCTCACACTTTTCCACATTAAACTCCATTTGCCAACTCTCGGCCCAGCTCTGCAACTTGTCCAAGTCACTCTGTAAACTAAAACACCCCTCTTCACTATCTACCACACCACCAACTTTAGTATCATCTGCAAATTTACTGATCCACCCCTCAATACCCTCCTCCAGATCATTTATAAAAATTACAAACAGCAGGGGCCCCAAAACAGACCCCTGAGGCACACCACTCGTCACCGAACTCCACGATGAAAATCTCCCATCAACCACCACCCTCTGTCTTCTATCTGCCAGCCAATTTCTAATCCAATATGCTAAATCACCCTCTATTCCACACATCTGCATTTTCTGTAGAAGTCTTCCATGGGCCACCTTATCAAAAGCCTTACTAAAGTCCATATATACTACATCAACCGCCTTACCCCCATCCACCTCTCTGGTCACTTTCTCAAAAAAACTCAATGAGGTTAGTAAGGCATGACCTACCCTTCACAAAACCATGCTGACTATCCCCAATCAATTCATTTCTCTCTAAATAACGATAAATCCTATCCCTAATAATTCTCTCCAATACTTTGCCCACAACAGAAGTAAGACTCACTGGCCTATAATTCCCTGGAAAGGCTCTCTTCCCCTTCTTGAACAATGGGACCACATTCGCTATCCTCCAGTCCTCCGGAACCACACCCGTAACCAACGATGACCTGAAGATCAGAGCCAGAGCTCTGCAATCGCCTCTCTTGCCTCCCGGAGAATCCTAGGGTAAACCCCGTCCGGCCCAGGGGACTTATCCAACTTCAAACCCTCGAGAATTTCTAGCACATCCTCCCTATCTACTACAATACTTCCCAATTTGCAACCCTGTACCTCAGTGTTCTCCATAGCTACATTTCCAGCACTCTGCGTGAATACCGAAGAGAAATATTTATTCAGTGCCTCACCAATCTCGTCAGGCTCCACGCACAACTTCCCACTGCTGTCTATGACTGGCCCTAATCTTGCCCTAACCAATCTTCTATTCTTAACATATCGAAAGAAAGCTTTAGGATTCTCCTTAATCCTATCAGCCAACATCTTCTTGTGTCCCCTCTTAGCTCTCCTGAATTCACTTTTTAGCTCCTTCCTGGCCAATCTATAGCTATCCATTGCACTAACTGAGCCTTCAAGCCTCATCCTGACATAAGCCTCCTTTTTCTTCTTAACCAGCAAATCAACTTTTTTCGTACACCAAGGCTCTCTTACTCGAACATTTCCTCCCTGCCTGACAGGGACATACTTATCAAGGACTCGCAGCAGCTGCTCCTTGAATAAGCCCCACATTCCAGATGTTCCCAGTCCCTGTAGTTCCCTAGTCCAATCTATGCACCCTAATTCTCTCCTGATGGCCTCATAATTACCCTTCCCCCAGCTATAACTACTTCCCCCAGCTTCATGCCTATCCCTGTCCATCACTAAGGTGAACGTAACCGAATTGTGGTCACAAATTCGGTTACGTTCCAGGGAGTTCCAGGGATTGAAGATTAATTTCCAAAACACTAATGGAAAAAAATTGATGGGGTCATTGTTAACATTTTCTTTGAACATTTCTTTCTCCCCAAATATAAAAATACTGAAAATTGGAAGTAAAAAGTTGTTTGGCTGACAAGAATTATCCAATTTTGTAATAAATCCTTTTGCTTTCCAATTGGCAGACAAAGGCTAAGAATGTCACAAGAATGGGTGTGTTGGCCAACTAATAACCAGAGTGTGCGGACAAGTCATGTAATAAACCCTCCAAGAATACATTGAATCATAGTTGGCAATTCTACTCACGGCTGCCAGATTGTACAGCACATCCCACAAATCTGGAATCTTTCTTGTCCTACTATGCCTCATCTCCCCTCCTCCAGCAGTTGATTTTGCTCTGCCTGGCCTCATCCAGAATAAAGGAAGCCGTCAGCAAGATCCCCATAACCAAGCACTCCCCTTTCTCCTCGTTGCACTTATAAGATTGGCAACAAAGTACGTGACACCACTCACTGACTGAAAATTTCTATCCCTTCCTGCTGGCGGGAACTTCCCGGCAGCGTCTTCCTCAGGGTACTCAAAACCCTGTAGACCTCGGCAGGATAGCAAGCTGCCTCCTCCGCTGGCAAATGCACCGGGATAGATGGTGGAGGTGGCGGTGATGGGGTGCAGGGTGGTGGGAGTTGAAAATTTTCTTTCATTCCCTTTAGGTGAACTTGTCAGCAATCTTTTCCTGAATAAATATTAACAGTTGGTGAAGCCTGGATGTAATATCCCAAAGTGTGTGCTGAAAGTCCTTTTTAAACACAATTGATCTCCAACAGCAAGCGAACAGTCAATGCTGAAAATGACTTTAAGTACCACTCACGATCCTCACTAAAGAAATCTTTATTCAGCTGGTCTCTATGAGGGATGGTCATTAATTACAGTGCTAGCCAGCAAAATGGCATGCAGCCTCTTTAAGTGAGCATTAGGTAGCAATTTAATTGGCCATCAGAGCCTTAATCATCCACAGGGCAGCTATTCCCACAGCACATTTAAACTCCTTTACCAAGATGTCATCCTGTGCAAAAAAACAGGTTAACCAGGAACTGCAGCTCAAGATTCCACCTGGGCCATCTCATAAACTATTTAGCAGCTGAAGTGCCCGGGGGAAACAATCTCTAATGTTTTATTTTGCGTTCGTCTTTTCTCTTTCTCTCTCTGCTAGTCTGAGACTGAAAGAGATGTCTGGCAATATTTCAAACAGAACCATTAATCTTTCCCATCCCCCACAAGCAGCCTTTTCCTTGTGATATCTTGTGTATTTCATCGGCAATGATGTCAGTGACTTGGATCAAACGTGAACCTCTCTTCATTCTGAACACCACTCCATCACAAAATTACTATAAAATAGCAAGGTGGCTCATTTCTGACAACCTATTCAGCATGCCGCTAAAAATTTATTAAAACACGTAAATGAACACAACTGCTACATTGCAATACAGCGGTTTTTATGCATCATGATCAATATATTGCAAATCTGTGGAGGTGAAACATCAGGTACAATGGAACCAGTTGAGACACCTTGATAAAATTACTCCTTGTTATTAAAGCTCTATCCCTGGTATTCTCCTGTAACTATTTAGGAGTTATTTATATTCCATTGATAATGTGCAATATCCATTTTTTTAAAAAGGTACAGGCATAACTAAGAACTGAAAATAAATGCAAGGATTTAGAAGTAAATCAATACAACCACAAGGAGAAAGATTAAATAAAATAAAGCTGATGGGAATCAAAATTATTCGGATTTACACGCTGAATGGGAGTAAATAACTGATTGACCTGTGCAAAGGAAAATGAGTTAGTGCTGTGAAGTGCAAGAATGAGCTTTACACCAGCTGTCTAAACTACCATCATCCAATGGTTCAATAAACTTTCCGAAGTGCTGATAAATGCAGAGGACATCAGAAAATATATCAGTTACACAGTGCAGCCTTTCCTGTCACCTACATGCACCTATGCACACATTAATCAAAGTGCAGATTAGCTGCTCTCTCTGATCCAAACCCACTTATGTTTCCAGGCTCAAGATCATGTGCACAGACCCATATGAACAACCTACAAATTCGGAGTAGGAATAGGTCACAAAGTCCCTTGAGTCAGCTCCTCCATTTAATGGGGCCACGGCTGATCGGATTGCAACCTCAATTCCACATTTTCACGAACCCCCAATAACTTTCATTCACTTATGAAAAATCTGAGTCTGTTAGCGGGCAGCATGGTGGTACAGTGGTTAGCACTGCTGCCTCACATCGCCAGAGACCCAGGTTCAATTCTGGACTCAGGTCACTGTCTGTGTGTGTAGAGTTTTTACCTTCCCACCATTTCCTACAGGTGCTCTGGTCTCCTCCCACAGTCCAAAGAGGTTAAAGTCAGGATGATTGGCCATTCTAAATTCCCCCTTAGTGTTAAGGGGGACTGACAGGGCAAATATGTGGGGTTACAGGGGTAGAGCCTGGTTGGGATTATTGTTGGTATAGGTCTGATGGGCTAAGTGGCCTCCTTCTGCACCACAGGGATTCTATGATTCTATAAAAACATTCAAAGACTCTTCACAAACTTTCCGAAAGAAAAAGTTCTTCTAATCTTTGTCTTTATTTGTAAACCCGATCTCTAGTTCTAAATTCTAAACTCCAGTAAATAAAAGATTTAGCCTCCCTCCAGCCTAACATTATAAATTACATGCTATTTTCTCTGGTCTTCAACTCTGATAAAGGGTCATCCAGACTCAAAATGGGAGCTCCATTCTTTCTCCACAGGTGCTATCAGATCTGCTGAGATTTTCCAGCATTTTCTGTTTTTATTCCAGATATTAGACCGGTAAAACTTTTCAGAACTGCTTGCAATGTAGTTATATCCTTCTTTAAATAAGGAGATCAATACTGTACACAGCACTCCAGATATGGTCTCACTAATGCCATACATAGCAGAAACATAACCTTTCTACTTTTGTATTCAATTCCCCTAACACTAAACATTAACATTCTATTAGCCTTCCTAATTATTTGCTATACCAAGATACGAACCTTGTGCAATTCATGCACTAGGATAACCAGGTCCCTCTGCATCTCAAGAGCATTGTAATCTCTCACCACTTAGATAATAAGCTTGTTCTTTATTCTTTCTGCCAAAGTTGACAATTTCACATTTAATCATGTTATATTCAACTTGCCAAAACTTTCCCACTCACTTAATCTATCTACATTGTTATACCCTTTTCACAACTTACCTTCCAACCTATCTTTGTGTCACCAGCAAAGTTAATAATCATATCATCAGTCCTTTAATCTGAATAATTTACATACATTGTAAAAAATAGAGATCCCAGCACTGATCCCTTGGCACATGTAACCAGTGCATGTCACTCGTTACATCTCACCAACAAGAAAATAACCGATTTATGTATACTCTGTTTGCCGTTAGTTAGTCAATCTTCTATTCAGGCCAATAGATTACCTCCAAGACTGGTTATTTTCTGCAATAACCTTTGATGTGGCAACTTATCAAATGCTTCTGGAAATCTAAGAACAGTATGTCCATTGGTCTCCCGTTATCTATAGGGCATATTATTTCTTCAAGTAACTTCAATAAATTAGAGAAAGAAGATTTCCCTTAAGAATATCATGTTGGCTCTGCCAAATTACTTTGAATTTATTTACATGCCCTGTTAAAAATGTCTTTAATAATAACTTATAGCATTTTCCCTTTGAGAGGCCTGATAATTACTCTTAAATGCATTCTAACGGGGATTCCTATTGTGTACTGGCAGGAAGTGGAGACAAGCACTGCAGAAACTCTGGTCATCAGGAGTGGCCTTTTAGACCTCCCATGGATTTTCTGTTCCTGCTGCCAATCCCGCCTGCCGCAAACAAGAGTAGAAAATTCCCCCCACCCCTCCTTATGTTTAGTCTTTGGAGCTGCAATTGCAAAAACTAGTTTGATTTAATTAGCCATTGAACTAACCAGCTCCTCTCCAGTAGAGCTTTTCCTCCCTGCCTGAGGCTTAACTTTAGCTTAGTAATTTATAAATTAACCTTAAGAAAACACCCGTTAAAATGCGAATTGCAGATCAGATTTTTTTAAAGAAACAAATTGATACTTAAAACTCACCACTCAAGGAACCCGTTTCAGGTCAGATTGTTTCCAGTCTGCACTCTGCCAATTCAACGTTCCTCAAGGCTAGGCCCAGCATCCTTGGCAAGGGTCTGCAACAATAAACAAGGCAGGAAGTCAACTCTTGCTGCTTAGAAGACCTTCAGCTTCAAGTTTGCTAAATCTGAAGAAAAGGAATCCCATTGTGCTTGTTCCTTGCTCTGTCAGGCCCTGTGGCCTTTGAGTCAAAGATAAATGAACTGTGGCTGAAGGTTTCAACGAAATACTTAGGAAAATGCAATTTGGCTTGCATCACCTCCTTAGTGGCAAACTATGATGATTCTACCTGTTTTAGGTATAGAGGTGCCAAGAATTGTGTTCCCTTTAGTGGAAACTCCTGAAAGTATATAAGCAAAGAACCAATGGACCTGATTGGAAGTCACTTATCTTCTGGACCCAACATTCCTCACTTTCCTTAAGCTGCTGGATTGTGGGCAACATAATTGGCCAGGTTTCAGTTTAAAATGCTGCTTAACTAGAGGCACACAGCATTGTTCTATTAAAATCACCAACCAAACTTCTGTCAACAAATTTAACTGATGGCACTCCAACACCAACTCCTACCTCACCTCTGCTGAAATGCGAAGTCGACTGTACTGATTTCAGACCTGTTGCATTTTTATGTGCGACCTTTTTGGATGATAAAACTTCCTCAAATCAATGGGCAACAGCCCATTTCCCCACAACTTTCCACAAAATCCAATTGCTGTCAAGCAGATAAATTGCTTCAAAACATCTGCTAATATTAGCGTGCTTAATTTTGTTAATTGGACTGTTCCTTAACATCTGATTAAACAAAGTCTTATATCTCTGCTAGGAATCATTAATCCGTTGATGGAATAACTCCTCTAGAAGGTCTCATGATAGACATCAATACTGTTATTAATTCTCAAACCTATTCAAAGCTCTGTTATACTCCTGCCAAATTTTGCCTTCCATTGAAGTCAATAGATGTTTAACAGACAATCAATCCACAACAATCATTTACTAACTTTGCTGAAAGTTAAAACTTACACTCTTGGTCTTGTAAGACCACGTATCCTGTCCACCTAGCAAGACAGGAGAACGAGATGGCGAGTAGTCACTGTACAGAATATAGATTCCTTGTTACTATCTCTGAATTTAACCTCACAATATCAGTACATCCTGTGCAGTTAGTTCACCTCTGATCATGAAGGATGTGTGGAGCTCGTGGTGAAGCTCCCTTGTGAACTGTGGCCAACCACTCATGATAATGCTATGCAGTTGTCTGTGTGTAATGCCTACCTGTAAGGCACCTTTGAGTTCCTGGATTCTACAAGAGGACAGCACCTCTATGGTCATGATGTCTATGTCTTCCTCAAAATCTATCTGCTTTGCAGTAGGCACAAAGACTCTGGAAAATGCATCAGCCAAGTACAACTCCTTACCATATTTGTATACAATGATGATACTGCTGTGGTTTAGCTTGAACAGCATGCATTGCAGCTGTGCTCATGTAGTGTGAAGAGGCTATTTCAAGATAGTTATGAATGGCTGATGATCAGTATCAATAGTTGCAGGATATCCATATATGAAGTCATGAATTTTCTGACAGGCAAGGATTAAAGCAAGAATTTCCTTTTCAATCTTTGCATAATGAGTCTCAGTGTCAGTAAGGGCCCTTGATGCAAAGGGTACTGGTCTGCCATTCTAGATACACACTGTGCCAAATCCGTGCTGGGACGCATCTGCTGATATGAATATAAGTGCTCAAAATTACAAGTATTGTACCTCCAGTGATGCTGAGAGTGCCTATTCTAGTCTGGTGGTGTTCCTGCCAACACGATTTGACATTGTGGTGGAGAAGCTGACAAAGAAGTCCAGTGACCACCTGGAACAAGGGATATACTGAGAAAGATAACTCGTTACAGCAAGGAAACACTGTGAAACGTGCTTGCCTCCACAAGGTGGCCATCTGTCATAACCATTATGTTATCTGGATCTGGCTTCACACCAACAGCTGTAAGTGACCCAGTTAAGGATGATTTCCCATGGCTAATCTGCAAAGAGTTGCTCCAAGCACCGCTGGTAGACCTCACTGCCAGTGAAGAATATGATGTCTGCTTACCAGAGACATGAATGTAGTTAGTTCTGATGATCCTTCATCTAGTATGAAGAGCCACAATCTGCATTTCACATTCAGGATGCTGGAAAACTTAGCATTCATCATGTCTGCCATGACCTCTTCCACATCTTCAAAGTGTGATGAGGTTTGAGCAATGCCTTGTTTGGATACACTGGGTCAATACATATCCTGAAAATGCCACCTTTCTTTACTGCAGCCACTATCACTGAAACCCATTCTGTGGCATCATCTATGGGAGCTATGACACTGAATGTTGTCATCTGGTGCAGCTCATGAACTGTATTGTGCTTCATGGCTACCGGTAGTCTCCTTGAAGCACAAACTGTTGGTGATTCCAAGTCAACTGGCCTCATGGTACATTGTTGATATCTTAACCATGGTGTCACAGTTAAAGAGGTCTCTATCTGTAAAGTGTGCAAAAATACAATACTTTTCACTATGTACTAATCTGTGACAATAATAAATCAAATCAAACTCTTCAAAAAAAGCATCTTACCACCCTGCTCTGTTCCTGTAAGCTTTTGCATTTACTTTGGCTAATCAACCTAACCTACCTTTAAATATGGACACTAAGGGGCAATTTAACATGGCCAATCCACCTCACCTGAACATATTTTGATTGTGGGACAAAACCAGAGCATCCAGTAGAAACCCATGCAGACATGGGAAGAACATGCAAATGCCACATAGACAATCACCCAAAGCCAAATCAGACCTGGGTGACCTGGCATTGTGAGGCAGCAGTGCTAACCATTGTGTCACCGTGCGTTCTCTTCCGGATCCCTGAAGGCGGTACAGCCCCCTTCCTTGATTGGTTCCCTGGTGCTATAGCAGGCAAGCCATGCAAACCATCATAACCTTCGATGGCCAATGGCAAGCCACCTCTTCCATGAGAATACATGCTGTGTGGAGGCAGGGAACCAAAATACCAGCCTAGGTTTTTCTATCCCTCTTGCCTGTTTACAATTTTACCATGTCATTCAGAATGACTCTTCTTATTCTTTCTCTCAAAATGTATTCAAAACTCTTGTGTTAAATTTCATTGCATAAAATCAGTCTGTTAAATTATTTTGACTGTACACAGAGAGGAAACATTACTCCTCCACAATCTAATTAGATCAGATCATTTGGTAGATGTCTTTGAAAATGTGTTAACTCCTCTTAGCATTTACATAAAATCATTTAGATGAAAAAAAATGTAATCTTTGGAGTACTGCCACCATCAGAAATACTTTAATGTCAGAATCGTGAACTGTATTTGGGAGAAATGGATTTAAATCCCACTGCACAATGTTAGTATTTCATTTTCAAATTGATTTAAAGAAGTTAACAACTTTGTTAGAGTCACTGGGAGAAGAATTCAATTTTGAACACTTTTATGCATTTCCTATTAATATTGTGCAGCATAATATCAACTTCTAACTGTCCTTTTTGGGGTTTTGAAAGTGAATCTCAGGTAAGCAGTATGAAGAGATGTTCAGACAGACACACAGGCAGCATGCATTTCTCAATAACTGGTTGACATTGCACAGGGTCTCTATCCATACCTGTGGGGTACGACACAATATCCATACCAATACACCAAAAGACACTCAGTAAATCCTTCCCAACTCATGAAACAATTGGATATCTGCCTTCAACCACAGGGCTTATAATGCAGTCAAGTAGAGACTGCCTAAAAGAGGCAAGTGAGTTCAATTTTCAACTTTGGAGGCACCAGTTTAATTACAGCTCCATCACGAAATGCTCCTGTCCATCAGAATCAAAGGAACATGCATTTCACTCTGCTGGTTGTGATCATTAAATTGTACTTTGCTTTTTATGGAGAGAAGTGAGCACCAACCTTGTTACCCACAATAATTTGTTTATGTCCTATGTACACACACACACCACACACACACACACAACCACCCCCACACACACACACACACACACACAACACACACACACACACACACCCCCCCCCCCCCCCCCCCCCCCCGCCTTCCCCCAAAAGCAATTGCAGCAGCTCAATTTGACAGCAGAAAGAAGCACATCGACAGTAACAAGGAATAGAGGGATTATGGACCAAGGGCAGGCAGAAGGGATTAGTTTAATTTGGTGTCCTGTTCGGCGCAACATTGTGGACCAAAGGGCCTGTCCCTGCACTGTACTGTTCTATGTTCTAAGATTTGTTTTGTAATTGTTTCAGATGGTATCCAGTTAATAATTCAGTGAGATACAATGCTTGTTAGTTTGGTTTAAAGTCACTTAAATGGGTAAATATCCTAGCATTGCTCTGTTCAAATATTATAACCAGACAGTGCATATAATAGAAGGGAGCAGAGATGCTACCTCTGCTTTGGTGTTTACTAACAAGGAAACTAGAACACAAAGACCACAAAATTCGATAAAAGCTGAAAACAAACCAAGTGATTGTAATTCACAATTAAGCTTCCCTGCTGCTTCTCATGTAATCAGTCTGTAAACGTTGTCCTGCTTGCTAAGCACACTATTAAATGACTCCATAAGAGGCGAACATGAGTCCAAGCCAGCTGCATATTTTAAATGGAGGTAAATTTTGACAACAGCCAGGTGCTACAAGTGGCTAGGGAAGAGTATCTGACCAGCGCAAAGAGTGATTATGGTGAAAAAAAAGGTGTACTTAATGCAACCTTCACTGATGTTGCAGCAAAGATCTTATTCTTGGGGGTGGACAAGAGGAGGAGGATCTTGATCCACAGGGGACACAAGGATCCTCCGCATTGACAATGAAGAGGGAGCAGAAACAGATAGCTGTTGCATTCAATACCAGCAGTCTAGTCCCAAGGACCAATAATTGTTATTAATTGAATTATATAATCTCAGTTAAATTCTTTGTTCAGTTCTGTTCATTCTGCTTGTCTTTATCCACAATGCAACACTGTTTCATTGCCTCGACCTTTCTCTTTGTATCTCTAAATCTTCCTTCAAGCAACATCAACCTCAGTAGTTTAAAGCCCTATCCACAAAATTTGTTATATATAAGTGCTTAGGGCACTGGGGGTCCCTGCATGGTTCAAGTATAGCCCATCCTAAAGGACTAACTTTGTCTTCCTGAAGTACTGATACAAGTGTGACATGAATCAAAATCCATTCCACCCACACAACTCTGAGTCATGTATTTAATTCCCTAATCTGCCTGACTCTATGTCAACTGATGTGTGATTCAGGTGACAATCCAGAGATGATTAACTTTGACGTCCTGTGTTTTAACTTGAACCTTAGTTTCTTAAGTTCTTTTTTGCAGATGATTCCTGGTTGTACTTATGTCTTTGGTACCCAATTGGATCCCCCCAAGTTCCTTTCCAGTAGTGAGGAGAAGCCCTTAACCCTGGCACTGGCCAGAAACACAATATTTGGAGCTCCTGGTTGAGCATATTCCTTTGGAGCCCCTGCCCCTTCCTACAGTTAGAAAACACCCTTCTCCCAATGACCATTCCTTCGGCATGCCTGCCGCACTTCTGAATTATCTCCTATATCTGACTTCTCACTATGAAGACCACATATACCTGAATTGCCTGCAATCTGTGACATCTTTCAACATTGCCACAGGACTGCCTGCACTCTGTGACTCATAATTGCAAGCCCCAGACCAAACACTTGGAGTTTCACTAGGCTCCCCATTGACATGAGGATTAAAGGCCTATAGTGTCCTCTACCAAATCATACCCCATTCTCCAGGTTCTGAGAGTCCATGTGAACCATTTCCAATGTGCCACATTAACAAACCCACTGTCCCCCTCCCACTCTGCTACTCCAGAGACTGTATACATCACCTTCCAATCAAAATGTGATAACCCTTTGATACAAAATGGTAGGATGCTATTAAAATGTATCAAAATAAAAACTGCACAAGTAAAATCAAACTGCCATGTATTTTATAAACCATGCCTAGGCAATGCCAAAGAGAAAGGAAAGAATAGTGAACAGGGTGTTCTTCACAATTGATACAATCAGTTGTCAAAGTGCTGTGAGCCAGGAAGCAGTTTAGGAATGGATGAGGTGTTGAAGAGGCAGCAGCAAGAAAAAGAGAGTCAGCCATCTTCAGAAAACAGCTCAGCTAGTGGTGAAGTGCTGAAAACAAAAGGCAATTTGTGAAATAGATTGTTTTCTTCATTGAACCAAAGACCATTCCTAAATTCTGATCACTTCAGCTGTATGGTGTGGTAATCACTGGTGAGATCTGACCAATAGTTTTATGATTGTGGTTTGGGAAATGGTGGGAGGGGGGGTCAGCAGAGTTTGGGATTATGAGGGAAATAAGTATTTTTGGATTTTCTGTCTTTGAGGGATTAATTGCCTATTGCTAATTTTCTGAAGTACAAGATTCTTTGAAATGTTCTATTACCTTTCTTCCATTTTAATAAATGCTTTTATTTGTTTGTTTAATCAGAGGTTCGAATTCTCATTGTTTCCGCAACCATTTTTTGCCAAAATCCAAAATGCGCTATACAAAACTGGTGTTTCAGGTTGGAACACATTCACACAGAACATCAATGGGGTTTTATAACACTTTGTCCAACTAGTTGGTCAATGTTCATGTACTTTGCGGAATGCCAACTTCCCATCTCTGCTTTCCATTGTTCCTCATCCTCCATCTCCTCCTTTCTCCTCTGCCTTCCATCATAGCCCTTGCAACCACCACCGTCCCCCCAACTACCATTGCACATCTTCATTCCCAATTATCCTCCTTGTGATTGTGTTCCCCACCCTCCTCTCGCATGCCACCCCAGTTGAAATGCTCATTCATAAAAATAAAGCTTCGCAAGATTACCATGACACAGTTGTGTGCATGTTGACAATGGTGTCAGTTACCAGTAGGAGAAGATCCCTGCACTCCCAACTCTGGCTGCCCTAAAAGACCCCCCCCCCCCCCTTTGGACAATGAGGGCAGAGAGCAAGAGCAGGCCAGTCCAACATCTCCAGCTCGCAGTGTTGTGTTCATTGCAACAAAAGCAACTCAGCACTTGTAACAGGTAGCTATATATGTTGCACTCACTTCAAAGTCATGAGTGAACAAGGGTCCAACTTGCGCTCGCCCCTTATTTTCAAGTGGTTTTGAGGCCAATGTAATTTCCCCCTGTTGTGGCATAAGTCTGGAAGGTGTGAGGAGATTCTGGTGAGCATGCATGAGGTTCAGATGAATGCATATGGCATTCATGCCACAAGGGAGCGGGATAACCAACCCATCATTAATGTGCCATTGGGAGGATTGCAAACTGCTTTTATGCTGGCAGATTTCCAACTCATTGCCTGCTGCTAGATTCTCCATTTATGCCCCTCACCAATCCCACAGAAGGCAGGGAACAGTAAAATCCACCTTTCACTTCAAACAGTAGTGGAATAAGCATTGAGACCACTTAGGAAGTACATTCACTTAATTAATTTGTAAATCCATTGTTTGTAACCAAATCTGTGATGTATTTAAACCCTTAAGTTTAAAGGCAGAACCCTTAGGAATATTGATAGGCAAAGGGATCTGGGTGTACAAATACACAGGTTACTGAAAGTGGCAATGCAGGCGGAGAAGGTAGTCAAGAAGGCATATGGTGTGCTTGCCTTCATCGGCTGGGGGACTGATTTTAAAAATTGGCAACTCATGCTGACGCTTTATAGAACCTTAGCAAGGCCGCACTTGGAATATAGTGCTCAATTCTGGTTGCTACACTACAAGAAGGATGAAGGCACAGAAAAGATTTACCAAGATGTTGCCTGGTATAGAGGGCATTAGCTACAAGTGAGAGATTGCAGAAACTTGGTTTGTTTTCACTGGAGCGACAGAGGTTGAGGGGAAACCTGATAGAAGTCTACAAGATTACGAGAGGCATGACCAGAATGGATAGTCAGAAGCTTTTTGCCAGGAAGGAAGAGTCAATTACTATGGGACATGATTTTAAGATGTGAGGGGTAAGTTTTAAAAGACATGTATGAGGCAGATTTTTTACACAGAGAGTGGTGGGCGCCTGGAACTTATTGCCAGGTGAGGTAGTGGAAGCAGATATGGTAGAGACTTTTAAAGAGTGTCTTGATAAGTACATAAATGAGATGGGAATAGAGGGATATGGTCCCCAGAAGTGTAGGGGATTTTAGTTAAGTCAGACAGCATAATCGGCACAGGCTCAGAGGGCTGATGGGGCTGTTCCTGTGCTGTAATTTTCTTTGTTCTTTGTTTAAACTAATGCACCGAGGAGAATTGTGGACAAATTTAAAGTAAGAAGCTATGATAATATGGTAAGAATTCATACCTTGGATCAACAGGAATCTAAGCTGGAATGAGGTGACTGAAGTTACAGGCAAAAGGTTCCATTAATTTTATTTGGTGATTTACAGGATAGAACAGAGTTAACATTTATAGATGGTCTAATTCTAACCAACGGTCAGTATTTTCTTCCTCCTCAGTCTTGGAAGGTTATAGGTATGTTCATTGAATGACATACTTAAATGCTAGCCAGATCTCACTGGGCGCATTCATGGCACTATAATTTTAGTTGCTCTAATCAGGCCTTCTCAGACACCATATTTAAAATAGCAAGATTACTTCTGTGACTTAATCATTTGACACAGATTCTCAGACTTACTCTCCCATAATCACAGGTTAGCTTTTCACCTTTGCAGTCTTTGCCAGATGTTCTGTGTGGTGCACAGGAGTGATGCTTATATAGATATCGACGAAATCTCTGTCAAGATAGAATATTTAATCTTCAGAAGTGAAAATGTTTCTGTTTTTGGCCCTGGTGACTATATGACTGGGTTTGTGCCATCAATTTCAGCTGTTATCGTTTTCCGTTTCCATGAAAGCTCTGACTTATAGATAATGCGAACTCTTCTCTTCTGTTCTAATCTTGGCAATATTTGCGTGATCTGTACTGATTTGCATTCCATGCCTTCAGTTGATCTTCATTGCTCTTTTCTGGGTACATCATTAAAACTCATAAATCAAAGCATTGCTGTACTGAGAAAGCAACTTGATATTTCAATGTGAAAGCAGCACTGGTAAAGAGAAAATAAAGAGTACTGGATACGCTTGGCAGGTCTGGCATCACATATGGAAAGCGAAAGATAATTAACGATTTGAGTGGTACAAGGCTCTTCTTCAAATGTTAGCGACTTTTCCTCTCACAGCAGAGGCTGCCAGGCCTGCTGAATATTTCCAACATTTTCTGTTTTTGTTTCAAATTTCCAACATCAAGTCAATTTCCTTTTATTATAGGACTGTAAAAATACTCCTTGTAACGTCTCTCCAGCTGCTGGAGGCTTCTTCAAAGCCAGTCACAGAATGGTTTAGTTTGATACCCCTTTCGAATAGAACAATTCCCTTTGCGTTCCAAAAACATTTCACCTTGGCTTTAATATAATGACCGGAATTTTCCTTGGCTTCTCTTCTCCACTACTTAACAGCACTGGAAGTGTGTCAGGTGTTGCTGTCCCACACTTAGGTAGTGTTTCCATCCGCAGGAGTGATGCTTGTATAGAAACCGCGAAATCTCTGTCAAGAAAGAAGTATTTGATCTTCAGAAGTGAAAATGTTTCTGTTGTTTGGCTTTGGTGACTATGCAGAGTGAAGAAGGCTTTGTGGAAGCTCGCAGCAAATGTGTTTGCATTTAAGAAATAGAATTTCAGTGCTGAATAATATTTAGATTTGTGGTGTGCAATAAATGCACTCTTTCTCATCTCCTGCACATCAGACAGAAGAGCCTCACTTGATGGATTGAGGATCAGAGAGTCAGCTTTATACTGTTGTTGACTTGTAGAGTACACACGAGAGCATTTAGCCTTTTTTGTCCATGCTGCCTATCTCAAAAAAGCTATCCACTTGAGTGTCATTCCCTTCTGTAAAACCTTTCTCTTTCAAATGTTTTTTTACGGTTAAACCAGAAATGTCAAACAGCAGAAATCTTCATAAGTGCACTTACAGTGGGGCTGAAATTGCACTCCCTTATATCAGTGCCCATGGGCAGATTGGCACAGGCTAAGTCTAGAACATGAGAAGAATCAGAGCAGTGGCCTTGACACAAAATAGAAAATGCTGTAAAATCTCACTAAGTCCAATAGCATCTGTGGAGAGAGATTGGAGCCACCGTTTCAAGTCTAGATGACTCTTGGTCAGGGCTGGCATTTGAACTGGATACTTGCATCAGACCGATATTCTGCTGGGGTGACTGGAGGCTGACTGGAATGGGAGCAAGAGGCTGCTTCATGAAACAAGCCTCATTTTTATTTACATTTCAGGCACTCTGGAGTCATGTCCTGGGCACCTGGAAGTTTTTTTTTCCCCCATCATTGATAACTCATTCCAGGTGCACGGAGAAAGGGTCATGTGAATAGGGAGTGATTGGAGTGGGCAAACTTTCAAATGAGTCTCACCAGCTGATCACTAAATTGTGAGGAAAGATTCCTACAGGAGCCACCAGAGTGATGTCTGCCTGTATCTCATGCAGAGACACAGATATCATTACTCAGACATGTTGGTCAACACGAATTCATCAGACATAGGAAAGCTAACAAGGGAGCTTACTCTCCAGAAATCTTCAAACTGACTGCTTCAGCAGGAAAGTTGTCTTTAGTGGCTGGAAATTAAAGCAGCACAACTTCATGTCTAAACGAGTATACATAAGATACAAAAAAGCAGCTATAAGTTTGCATAAATCCATCAATGAATACAACCGGTGCAACAGGTGAAACACTACAAAAGGAAATGTTTGCGATATCCACAATGTACATAACAAAGTTGGCTACTGTTGCTTTGCCAAATTCAATTGGGCTTCATGGTCAGATGCATTTGCTCCATTGTACAGGCAGGAGGAAACAGAAATTGGCAGGTGAAACAAAAGTAGGGCCCAGATTTTGGGCAGTCAGTGAATGCACTTCTGTATTGTGCTGAAAATTAAATACAAAGGCATTATTTATGTCAGTACTTATGTCAGGAGTAACAAGAAGAGTTTAACGCTTTGTAACTCAGCTGCATTTTATTCCCAGGTTTATAAACAGCTGAAGTTAGAAGAGCAACAGAGGTACAAAAGGATAACCTACTGTGATACTTCAAATGGCATTGTAACAATTTCATTTTAGCTACCCAAAGAGTCATATTAATTTTGATTGCATTCACTGTGAAGAAGCAGGGAGCAAGAGCAGGGAACTCATGTTAAAAAAAACCCCTGCATTTTGCATGCTGACACAGCGGTTAACACTGCCGACTCAAGCAATTCTAACTTTGGGCGACTGTCTGTGTACAGATCACATGTTCTCCCCATAACTGCATGGGTTTCCTCCCACAATCTAAAGGTGTGCAGAGTAGGTGGATTAGTCATGTTAAATTGCCCTCAGTATCCAGAGATGAGAGGTTATGGCCATCAGCCATGGTGAATGCACAGAGTTACGGGGATAGGATAGAGGAGTGGGACTTAAATAGAATGCTCTTTTGGAGACCCTCTTTTTTGCACTGTAGGGATTCTATGGGCAAAGTAGTTCGGACTATTCTCATCAATTAAGTGGTATTGGTGTAGTTTGCATGCCATTAGGACAAAACAATTTATGTTCAATTAAAAGACTGATTTTCTGCTTCAAATAACATGATGGTTGACAGTAAGCTGCAAGTGGAATAAATATTGGACAGCTATTTTTTAAAGACAAATTAATAACAATTTTCATTCAAATAGACTGCAAAGGAGGCTGAACACAGCAGGTTTAAAACTCACTGAGTGACAATTGACCTAGATATAATTCCTTGGGTTAGTCTTATCAGTGATTTTAGTGAATTCACAACATACCTTTGATGTTCTTTTTTATGTGAATAGGGTATTCTGTACTACTGCAACATTAGAGGCCTGCAACTGTATTGTAAACTGTTTGGGCTCAGGAAGCATTTTTTGCATTAACTTGTTCTCAGTATTTTGATAAGAGGGAAAGTCAGGGTGAACCTTATGTCCCAAAGTTCAATGGTTGCAAAATGTGAATTGCATTGAAACATTCCATCATGAAACATAGAATTATGGAATCATTGCAGCTTTGAAGGTGACCATTTGGCCCAACATGTCCATGCTAGCCTTATGAAGGAACAACTCACAGGCTGTTAATCTCCTGCTTTCTTCTCACATCCCTGCACATTTCTCTTTTTCAGATACTTAGGAAATTTAGCAATTGTTAAAAAAGTTACGGCCAAAAGGAGGCCACTCTGCCCAATGTGTTCACACAAGGCAAAAAGCACGCTATCCAGCCTAATCCCATTTTCCAGCACTTGGTCTGTCCTGAAGGTTACTGGACTTCAGGTGCATATCAAGACCCCTTTTAAATGAGTTGAGTGTTTCCTCCACTACTATTCTTCCAAGACAGTGAGTTAAAGTTTAAAACTTTAAAGTTTAAAGTTTATTTATTAGTGTGACAAGTAGACTTACATCAACACTGCAACGAAATTACTGTGAAAATCTCTTAGTCGCCAGACTCCAGTGCTGGTTCAGGTACACTGAGGGACAATTTAGCATGGCCAATGCACCTAATAAGCACATCTTTGGACTTTGGGAGGAAACCGGACCATCCGGAGGAAACTCATGCAGACACAGGGAGAACATGAAGACTCCGTGCAGATCGTGACCCCAAGTCAGTAATCAAATCCGGGTCCCTGGTGCTGTGAAGCAGCAGTGCTAACTACTTTACCCCATAACCCTCTGGGCAAAAGGTTTATCCTCATCTCCTCTTTAATCCATGTATCAAATCACCTCAAAACCATGCCTTCTGGTCACTGACATTTCTGCTAAGGAAAGTAGATCCTTCCCATCTATTCTATGCAGACCTCTTGTAACTTTGTACATCTCAATAAAATCTCCCCCCAGCCTCCTCCACTCCAAGGAGAACAACACCAGCCTTTCCTCATTACTTCAGTTTTTCAAACCTGACAACATTCTCATAAATCCCCTCTATTCTCTCTTGTGTAGTTACATCCATTTAGTAATGAAGTGACCAAAACTGCACTCGCTAGTTATGGCCAGACTAATGTTTTACATTGCTCCACCATAACCTCTCTCCTCTTATATTACCTGTCTCAGCTAATAAGGAAGTATTCCATACATCTTCTTAACCATTTTATGGACTTGTCCTGCTACATTTAGGGAATTGTGGACATGTCTTCCAAGGTCTCTCATTTCCACTACACCTCTTAGTATCCTCCCATTATCTGGGTATTCCTTTATCTTGTTTGACCTCTCCAAATGCATTACCCCACACTTCTTTGGGTTGATTTCTATTTGCCAATCTACTGCTCACCAGATCAGTCCATTGGTATCTTCCTGCAGTCTACAGTTACCTCCTCACTATATACCATGTGGCCAATTTCTGTGTCATCTGCAAACTTCTTTGCACAGGGTGGCAAGTTCGCACAGTGGTTCGCACTGTTGCTTCACAGCTTGAGGGACCTGAGTTCAATTCCTGGCTTGAGTGACTGTCTGTGTGGAGTTTGCACATTCTCCTTGTGTTTGTGTGGGTTTTCTCTGGGTGCTCCGGTTTCCTTCCACAGTCCAAAGCTGTGCAGATTAGGTTGATTGGTCATGCCAACATTCCCTTTTAATGTCCTGAGATGTGTAGATTAGAGGGTAAATATATAGGGATATGAAGGTAGGGCCTGGGTGGGATTGTGGTCAGCGCAGACTCAATGAGCCACGTGGCCTCTTTCTGCACTGTAGGGTTTCTATGATTCTATAAGACCACAAGACGTACAAATAGAATTTGCCCATTCAGCCCATCAAGTCTGCTCCACCATCAATTAGATCATGACTGATCTGATATGATAATCCTTAACTCCACTTTCTCACCTTATCCACATAACCCTTGATTCCAGCAATGATTAAAAATCTATTTGGCTATTTCTTGGTCATGCCTTCTACATCTGAGTCCAATTCATTAATTATATATTACAAAATACAGGCAACTTAGTACTGAGCTATGCAGAATGCCACTGGAACAGCCTTCTAGTTGAAAGAACTCCCATCTACTATTATCCTTTATTTCCTGCCTCTGAACCAATCTTACATCCAACTTGCTGCATTCTATGGGTTTAAGTTTTTAACCAGTCTGCCACATGTTAACTTGCCAAAAGCCTTGCTACAATCCATGTAGAGCATAATAACTGCAATATTCTCATAAATCCTCCTTGTTACCACCTCAAAAAATGAAATCCAGTTAGTACAACAATCAGCAATCCTTAACCAATCCAAGCTGAGTGTCCTTGATCTTTTCGCGCCTTTCTGAGTGACAGTTACCCTCTCCCTCAGAACTAATTCTAACATTTTATGCATTACCAAGGTTAGACTGTTTGGCTTGTAATTATTTAGTGTATCCTTGGCTCCAATTACAGGGCAAAGGAATCATATACTTGCCCTCAATGAGTATGGAAATGGAGAGGGAAGTATCCAAGTGTGAAGGAGATTCTGAACTATACACGTCACCTGTAGCTCAGATGGTGGCTCCTTATGTTTGTGGGTTCAAATCCCATTCCAGGATTCAAACACATTGAGAAACTGATATTCAAAAGCAGTGCTGCACTGTCGCAGATGATATCCTTTCCATGAGTCATTAAACACAGGCTCTATCAGCCTTCTCAAGTGGGTGCAAAAGCATTACTTTGAAGAATAGGGCACTTAATATGCTCTCCCGCACAACATTCACATCTCAAACAGCATCACAAAAATATAAGGAGTGAACTTGGGCCTGTTTTCCCCATCTGCGTGAATGCTGGCGGGGTCTCAAGTTACAGAAGTCGCAGATCTCGCTTGCAACAGCGTGATTTCAGATCTTTCCCTATCCTCGCTGGCATTGCCCATCAGGTTCACGCCCATAATAGGCATGAACCTGCTTTACATGAAGTTGAATGAATGTTAATATGATTAACCTGCACCCTCGCCATATATTGACCCCAATCTTCACCATATAGGGAGCACAGCTTAACTCAGGTTCTGTAAAAACACCTGTGTGGAGTTTGTACATTCTCCCTGTGTCTGAACGGGTTTCTTCCAGGTGCTCTGGTTTCTTCTCACACTCCAAATATTTGCGGGTTAGCTGGATTAACCATGCTAAATTTATCCTGTTGTCAGGGGGATTAGCAGGGTAAATATGGGAGTTATGGGGATAGGACTTGGGTGGAATTGTTGTCAGTGCAGGTTTGATGGGCCAAATGGCCTTCTTCTGCACTGTAGGGGTTCTATGAAAATCATGTGTAGACACATACACACATCAAATGAGAAGATGTAGAAATGTTGGCATTAGACTGGAGTTGGAACAGCAAGAAGCCTCACAACACCAGGTTGAAGTCCAACAGGTTTATTTGGAATTACGAGATTTTGGAGTAAAAATTGCTGGAATTACTCAATGGATCACGTAAATGCTGAAATGAAAATCCATATCATTATGCATTTATTCCTACACTGGCTGCAGTGAAGAGATCTGGAAATCCGGGTCACTTTGAGGCTGACAGCAAAGTCACATGGAAGAAAGGTGATAACGGGACAACTGGGAACAGAAAGTGAAATACGAGCTGGCAATGACCTATTGGCTGTGGTGGAGCTGAAAGGAGCATACTTCCACGTGCTGGCTGTATATTTACAGAAGTATATTTCTCAAACTTGCCTTTGGCAGAATGCAGCTGTCTTCCCATATCCCATTGATTAGTTTGCATGTAGACTTGAACATCATGAACACAAAAGATCCATAACTGCTTGTGCTTAAGGTTATTTGTTTTGCATAAAGGGACTCAAAATAATATTACAATCTAATATTATTTTGAGTCCCTTAATGCAAAACGAATAACCTTAAGCACAAGCAGTTATGGATCTTTTGTGTTCATGATTTGTGCATGTATAGCACTTGTTGCAAGCGCAGGCTCTTAATGCTTATTAATTTGTCTGCATCAAGTTGGTGGGCATCATAAATCTAACTTGTAGATGTGTTAGATTTATGGGATTCTGCTGTTCCAGCATCTGAAAAACACATGTCACACCATCGAATTTCAAGATAGTTGTGACTTTTTTTGAGGAGATCAAATGTTCAGTAACACCAATCATTTTTGCTGTCCTATGAATGCTCACCTAAAATGACTGAGGGAAAGATCCCTGCACAACAAATCACAAAAGGGAAATGACAGTTATATAAATGCAATCAGTGAAACATCAAGCAAAAGCTGAGAGAAGTCTAGAGTGCACTAGGAGAGACCAATTACAATTGTGAGTCAGCAGATTGCTGGAACCTATGTGATGGTACAGACCTTAGAGAAGGTGAGGAGTGCTCAGTGGGTTAGACAGCAACTGAGAGAGAGAAACAAGAGCTGTATGCCGGAATTATCTTGCTCCGTCCACCATGGAATCCAAGTGGGCTAGAGACAGACAATGGAAATGACCATTAATCTCAAGCAGGAATTTCCAGATTTGTTCGAGTGAGGCAATAAAATGCAGCCAATGTTTCAGATTGATGACCTTTCATCAAAACTAGGACATGTATCTCGTACATATTTCAGAAAAAGACTAACCAAAATCCTCATTAATGGCACCTTCAATCCATCATTTAGCCATTATTATTTGTCAAGCATCAAGACAGTTCAGGAAATTAATATTTCACAAATATGAAGGCTGACCTTTCAGCACTTAACATGCTGACAGCCAAGATCACCTCCCAGCAACTTAGACCATTAAATCAATGCTGTAAACCTCCAATCTTGCCTGTGGCTGGAATTCTCCAGTGTTGCTACAGTGAATGGAGTTTTCGCTGAGCGCCAAGTTTTCCATTCTCACTGGCAGTGGGGATAGGACAAACAAAATTGGAGAATCCTGCCTAAAGTTTGCACTCTGTAGGTGTATTCTCAACAATCAACAGTAAAGGCAAAGATTAGTGTTTGGGGATTAATTTGTTGGGAAGTATCTTTATGAGTTTTTAACCAAGCCTAGCATGGTCCAGGAATCCCACTTGAGATTTGACAAATCAAGGAAAGGCTGCAAGTCAAAGTGAGATGCATAGAGGTGGGACATAAATAATGTCAGCAATAACTGCAATTCATTTGATAATCTACATGATTAGCAAACAAAAACTAGAATAGTTTTAGTCTAACTTGTTGGGCAGGAAACACACAGGATAGAATGGACTTTATTTTTTATCTGTCCAATATCACTCTCTGACAATAGTCAGTAAAATGATGAGGGAGAAAGCAAATGGGAAAAACAAATCCTCTGATGCGCAGCTGAGGATAAAATTAGCTTCAAAGTTGTCACCAGTCATAATTGATAGGAAATTTAAACAGAGCTTTCTGTAAATTTTAATTTCATACGTAATCACCAACATTGAGGGAAAATTTACGCAAATCACAACTCAAATAAATTAGACATTGGCAATGCTGCAATAGGCTAAAAACTACAAAATGAATTCAAAGTACGCTGAACAAAGCTTCGTTCCTGTAAATTAAAAGCCTGTGGGAATGGATTTAAACTGGTATATAACAGATTACTGATGAACAGCAATTAAACTGTTTCCTGCAGGAGAAACAATGGATAGCATTTGCTATTGAGGACAGATGAGAGAAAGCAAACCTGGCCCAAAAAAAGTGAAATACTGCAATTACTAAAAAATGTTAACAAACATTGCTGGAATTACTCAGTGGATCACGTAGCTGCTGAGGTGAAAAGATAAAGGAGCAGAAATTGATACGTGCTGTGTTCATTTTGTATCTCAGCAGGTTGGCCTAGGCAATTTGCATAGGGGTTATTCCCACCACCAAATTTGTGAAAAACTTTGCCTGTTACTCATAGATTTATATAATGGTCAGTATACACGGTCATTCTACCCAGTGTATTTATAACAAGCTCTTGGTAGAGTTACCCACCTTGTCCCATTCCCAAGTCTTCCCCTTTTGGCGCTGAATTTCTTTGTCCCCTTCAAATATTTATCTAATTCACTTTTAAGAGTTACTGTTAAATCTGTTCGTCCACCCTTTTGTGCAGTGCGTTTCTGGTCATAATGATTTGCTGAACAAAATATTTCCTCATGTCATCTCTGGTTTATTTGTTAATGAGTTTAAATTTGTGCCCTCTTCTTATTTACACTATTCAAATAGTTCATGATATTTAGCAGCCTTGTCAGCCTGTTCTCAACTTGCCCTTCTCTGGGTGACATGGTGGCATAGTGCTTAGCACTGCTATCTCACAGCACAATGTGTTCCTGGCATGGATCAATGTCTGTGCAGATTTGGCACTTTCTCTCCATGGGTTCCCTCTGGGTATGCCATGTTTCCTCCAAAGATGTGCTAGTTAGATGTATTGGCTATGTTAAATTCTCCCTCAGAGTACCCGAACAAGCACCAGTGTATAGTGACCACGTGATGTCCACAAGTAACATCATTGCAGTATCAATATCACCCTACTTGTGACAGTAATAAATAAACAAAACAAACCAAGAAGAACTTCAACTTCTCTGGTCTCTATGCAACTAATGTTTCTTCCTCCTTGCACCGACTAATACATCTCATCTGCTTACCTGTGATATATTATATACAATGCTGCCAATATTATTGATAGGCCAAAAGTTTGGGAAAGTTTTATAAAACAGCAAATGATGGTCACAGAAATAATAAAGAAGGAGAGGGGAAAAACTAGCAAGAAATATAAAAATAGTAAAAGTTTCTAAATGTGTACAAAGAGGAAAAGCAGCTACGGTGAGCATGGTTCCCTTAGAAGGTGAGACTGGAAAATTAATAATGGGAAACAAACAAATTGCAGAGATTTTGAGCAAATATTTTGTATCCATCTTCACAGTACATGCACAGAAGAACCTAAGAATTCTAAAAAATAAAAAAAAGGAAAGAGGAACTGAAAACAATCATAAGCAATCACAACCACAAGAGAAAAAGGTACTGAGAAACTAGTGGGATGAACAGGATTCAGCATCAGTCCCTGGGTCTGATGGCTCGGCTTCTAGGGTGTTAAAAGAAGTCTCTGCAGAAACAGTGGATGCACTGATTGTATCCTTCTAAATTCCCTAGGTTCTGAAAGGCCTTAGCAAACTGCGAAATAACAAATATAACACTGCCACTCAAGGAGGTAGGGAGACAGAAAGCAGGAACCTATCAACCAATTAGCCTAACAGCCATCATTGAGAAAATGCCAGACTACTTTAATAATGAGATAGTTGCAGGACATTTAGAATACCATAATACAATGAAGCAGAGTGGCTATGGTTTTGTAAAAGAAGGTACTTGACAGATTTATTAGAGTTCAGAATAGAGAAGGAGTAACTATTCCACTCAGTTGCGGGGTCAGTCACGAGGGGACAGAGGTTCAAGGTATGGGGAGAAGGTTTAGGAGGTTGTGAGGAAAAACCTTTTGCTAGAGGGTGGTGGTGATTAGGAATGTGCAGCTGGGACGGTGGTGGAGATAGGTTGCCTTGCATTCTTTTAAAAGTATTTGAATGAGGATTTAGCACATCATAACATTTAGGGCTATGGGCTAAATGTTGATAGATGGGATTAGATAGGAGTTCAGGTGTTTCTAATATATCATGGTGAACTCAGTGGCCCTCATTTGTACTGTATGAATCTATGAAAAAGCAGGGTAAACAAAAGAGAACAGCTGGATGAATGCTTTTAATGATGCTGTTTGTGGCTAATTTGAAACCTTTAGGACGGAAGATACTTAATATGCTGCAAGATAGTAGAATTTGGCACCATCTAAGAAGCGAGTGGAGGGTAGGTGTAATATATTTAGTTTTTCAAAAGACAGTAAACAAGAGATCACACAAATGATTACTACACAAGATAAGAGCTCATGCTTTTGGAAGTGGTATATTAGCTGGATAGAGAATTGGCAAACTAACGGGAAACAAAGAATTGGGATAAGATGGGACATTTTCAGGTTGACAAACTGTAATTAGTGGAGCGTCACAGGGATCAGGGCAAGAGTCTCAACTATTTGCTGTTTTGTTCTTTGTTCTTTATTTGCAATCTACATTAATGATCTGGATGGAAAGGCTGACCATATTGCAACCAAATTTGCTGGTGGGAAACCAAGTCGAGAGAAGGAAAAGGAGGCCTGCTCTTGATGTGGTGGTGACAAATCACCAAAAGTCCATTGACTTTGACAAGACTGGAAGAACGCACCAGTTGGAGGGGCTAGAAAATTGTGCCCAAGAAACTGCAAAGGAATGTAGATATGTGAAGTGAGTGGGAAAAAATTTGGCAACTAGTTCCTTTTTCAGTGCCTTGATTGAGCCTGCATCTGCCACATTC
Organism: Sphyrna mokarran; assembly: GCA_024679065.1. Classification (NCBI taxonomy): domain Eukaryota; kingdom Metazoa; phylum Chordata; class Chondrichthyes; order Carcharhiniformes; family Carcharhinidae; genus Sphyrna; species Sphyrna mokarran. The sequence goes on from JAGIQG010000017.1 coordinate 47,984,643, forward strand.
TTAGGCAATGCATTCCAGATCCCAACCATGGCTTGTGAAAAAGTTTTTATCTCATGTCACATGTGCTACTTTAAGTAGTTATTTAAAATCTGTGCTCTCTGATTCTCTGACCTTTCACAAGCAGAAATGGCTTCTCTTGCTCTGCCCTGTCCAGAACCCTCAATATTGAAAATCTTCATTCATGACTGAATGAAGACATATCCATTCAGTCTTCTCTTCGGCAAGTAAACCAGTCCCAATTTCTCCAATCCTTCTTCACAACTGAAATTCCTCATTCTTGGAATAATTTCTGTAAATCTTTTCTGCATTCTCTCTAACGCCTCCAAAACTGCAGCTGCAGCCAAAATAATGTCCTACAATAGGTGAACATAACCTCCTTACTTTTTTACTCTGTGCCCTATTAATAAAGTCATGGATATACTTGCTTTATGAACTATTTCTCAATCTGTCCTGCCATGTTCAATGATTATGCATACACGCACCCAGATCCTTCCGTTCCTGCACTCTTTCAGATCAATACCATTTACTTTAGATATGCCTCCACCTTAAGAAAATTATTACATTTCATACATCTCTACATTGAACTTCATCTGCTACTTGATTACCCATTCCATCAATTTGTCTAAGTCCTTTTGAAGTTCAATACTATCCTCCTCATAGTTCATAATGCTTCTAAATTTCATATCATCTGCAAATGCTGAAGTTGCACCCTGTACATCAGGGACTAGGTCATTAATGTATAAGTATCAGGAAGAACTGGGAAATGATGGCACAGTGCTATTGTTGCTGACCTAATAATCCAGGGCAAGTCTGTGGGGAACCAAGTTTGAATCCATGGCAGGTAGCAATATTTAGTCTAAATAAAACATCTGGAATTAAAAGTTTAGTGTTGATCAGAAAACTATCGTCGATTGTTGTAAAAACCCAAATGGCCTACAGGAAGGAAAACTACTTTCCTGAACTACTCTGACCCACGTGAGATTCTAGATCTACAGGAACGTAGTTGACTCCTAATGGCCTAGCAAGCCATTCAGTTGTATTCAACTTGTACAAAAGAAAACAAAAGGAATGTAACCAGATGTACCAACCGGCAAGGACCTAGGACCTCAATAAACAACGCAAACACAGCTCTGTCATCCCTGCAGAATTCTCCCTAGTAACACGTGTTTGTGTCAGTGCACAGGTCTGATTTTTGCCTGTTTCTGAGGCTAATTATTCCTGGAATAGGTTGCTAGCAGCTTGAGGGTCACCATACCTCATCAATCATAGACATACACACCACACAAATGGAGGGCCAAGCAACCTAACTTGCCATCTTTTGACTGTGGGAGAAAACTGGAGCACGGGAAGTAAATCCATGCAGACACAGGTAGAACATGCAGACTCCACGCAGACAGGCTGGACCCACCATTTGCTAATCACCATGCCACTGTGCCATGCTGTGTCAGCCATAATAAGACAAAAGGGGATAGAAGAAAGGTGAACGGTAAAATAATTTTCATTAGTCCGTCTTTGTTACTCCCTTGTGAGTTAACAACAAGTTGATCTACGTTCCAAAATCCAATGGAGTAAAAAATTGACAAGCTGTAATTAATTGTAAGGAAGTTAAGTCAGACCAGATGTTTTCTAATGCTGTCAATTTCCCCTGGAGTTTTCGTTAAAAGACAGAAATCTACATAAATTATTTTGCTGAAGAAAAGCTATCATATTCCAAATTAGAAAGCTGCTACCTGCTCTACTGTGTATGGATCTTAACACACAAACAAGTATTAATCTTGATTTTTCACATATATTGACTGAATATTATGGACACATTTTTAGCATCACAAATTATTTAAGTTTGCCAAAGATCCTTTGGAAGAGTTAACTGATTACATTGCTTTCCTTTGATATTTCCCAACAATAAATTAAATGTAAGTTTAAATCTCTTGCTGACATAAGAAACATAAGTTTCCTCCAGAGAATTACTCTTCATCCATATCTTGAAATGGTTGACAGTGTTACCGAAAAATTAAAATGTATTGTGAAGGCAAAACACACTTTCTCAAATGGAATGCAACCTTGTCTGTTTTTTTTCCTTTTGTTTCTTCTAGAGTATAAATGAATAATCAGTGACCTTGAGAAAAACATAAGGCAATTTTACATGCAAACCTTATCCTCTCATGCCACAATCTAGCAAAGAACAGATGTTAAACTGTTGCTGCAGAACATTCCATCTGCTTAAAAAGAAAGATACTGAACAGTCCTGCAAGCTATGGTTTAGTTATGTGCTTTAAGTATTTGCAAGGGGGCTGTGTAGGAAATGAATGCAGATAAATTACTTACACATCAAATGCTGCAGCTTCCAAGTTACATATCCTATTAGAATTCATGAGTGTATTATGATGGTAATAGCAAGTTTTGCTCTATAATATTTCATTGTAGATTTTAATTGTTGGCAATAACTATTGGTAAATTAACTCGTTTCATGGAGGCACTTCTGCTAATCTGTCATTTCTACTGAGAAATGTAAAGGGTGCAGTGAGGTCAAACAACATAAAGCTGCTAAGCCACTGCCTTTCATAAGAACAATCATTTTGGACAAACAAAGGTGATCATAGAAACTTCATAATGAAACTGGAAATCTGACATATACCAAGGAACATTAGTTCAACTGAATCCATTTCATTACCACTTTGGAAGTGAGAAGCTTTGCCCAGTAATATCTCTGCTGTCTCAGTCAGCTGCAGAAAAAAGAATTAACCTTCCCTTTACACTTAGGACCAAATATTTATGGTGCATGAAGTGCAAAAGGAGCAGCCTTCCTAAATTAGAATCATAGAATATCTACAGCACTGCAGAAGGAAGCCATTTGGTCCATTGAATCTGCACCCCCACAATCCCATCCAGCCCTATTCCCATAACTTAATGCATTTATCCTGCTAATCCCTCTGACACTTGGGTCAATTTACCATGGCCAATCAATCTAAGCCACATGTCTTTTGATTGTTAAGGTAAATTCATCAATCCTGTGCCCCAAGAAGGAAGCGATGCTTTTAATAAAGTGTGGATCAAACAATACAAGCCACAGAGCAGTTGCTCTCCCTCCCACGCATGCTGCCGTTGAGCACAGATCCCAATGCAACTGTAAGATTAGGCATCTGATGAAAGGTCATTCCGACTCAAAAGACTAATTCTCTCCTTTCTCCACAGATACTGCCAGACCAGCTGAGATTTTCTGTTTTTGTATTAGATAGGTGAATTCATCCTATTTTCTAAACAATGTATTTTTTTCTGGCACAGGACCAGTCTGATTATTATGGCCCTGATGTGAATGCAACTTTTCACTCACACAGCCTCACATCACCTCACAGTTCTTTCACTGCTACCATGCATATTCAAACTCCAGCACTGCATGCAACTGAAATCTTTGGCCAGCAAGAGGAACATGGTGGCCCAACCAGTGGTACAAACAGGGCACCAATTCAATCACAAATGTTAGCAAACACTTGCGCAGTTGCACGCAGCTTTGGTTTGAGAAGCTAATTCCCATCAAGTCACAGTACGCAATTGAAGAGGAGGATGAGGCATTGAGAGGAGTGGAAATACAACCTGTCACCTAAATGGCGAAAGAACTTTCATCAGCATTTGGAAATGCAGCAAGGTCAGGCAGTCATGTTGCACATTTCTGTGAGATAAGCAATTGAAGTGCTGATCATGTTGACTCATGCACTTAGCACTGAAAGAAACCATTCAGCCCATTGTGCTTGTGCTGGTTATGTGTCCAAGCTACCTAATTATTTTTATTCTCATGCTTCCCACCACTCCCCCACACCCATCTCACCCCCCCCCCCAAAAAAAACAATCCAGCAAATGTTTCCTATTGATCAGGACCATGGCCATCAGGCTACTACTCCCTGTTTATGAGAACAAGTATGTCTCAACTCATTGCCAATATAAGGAAAAGCTGAGTTAAAAGCCAGTGATTACCACAATTGAGTCACGCAGGAGTTACAAAAGGACTGATGTCCTGAAGGTGGTGCGGATGCAACACACACCTCCAGCTGTTCATCTGATAGAAATAGTTCATATAATTACCAGCCTATTGAAAAAGAACTGGGAGCTTCTTCAAAAAACCTGGCCTCACTTTTGGAGGAAATAAGAACTGTCAGTGAAAGAGCATGCCACCTTGATGAGTCAGAATTTTGTGGGTGTACAGATATGTATCCACATAACGTGATCATCAAATGAGTCAGTTTAATGATTCTGAAAAATGATTCAGAAATCCTCAATACTTTTGTCAACTTCAAGTTAGAAAATAAATTGTGTACAAGTTTCATGCTTTTCAATAGCACTTGATGTTTGTTAGGATGAAATTCTAGGCTATATCGTTGTGACATAAAGGCAGTGAATAATAATGTAGAGCTGGTTTGGGTTGAAATCGTGAATAGTGAGGGAAGGAAGACAAAGGTGGGAGTAATCTATAGACCCCCAAAATGTGACCGCTCAAGAAACGAAAGCATAAATGGAGAAATACCCAAGTCACATTTGAAGGGAATTGCAATTATCATGGGAGATTTTAATCTGCATATTGATTGGATAAACCAAACCAGCAAGGATAGCATAGAAGAAATTACACATCAGGGATTGTTTTTTAGCATAGTCTGTTGTGGAATCTGATCAGAAACAGACTATTTTAGATTTGGTTTTGTATAATGAAGATTAGTAAGGGATCTTTTGATCAAGATCTCCTAGTGGTAGTAACCACAATATAATAGAATACTGGATACAATTTGAGGATGAATGACATAGGTCCATAACCAGTGTCTTCAATTTAAATAAGGGCAATTATAATGGTATGAGGGAGTTGTCCAAGGTGAACTGGGTAAACAAGTTAGATATGTACAGTAGATGAGCAATAGCAGATATTCAAACAACTGGTCTAAAATGTTGATCCAGCAGAGAAGGAACTCCTCAGTTGTAGGTAATAAAATGAAACAAACTTACTCCAATTACAAACTAGAAAGAAAAGGTTTTAATAAGGAAATATCAGTACTCCCAACACTTGGAGCTACCCTGGGCCATTCCAAATTCCCACAAACCCAGCAGCTTCTTATTTATACTGAGTTATCTGGTCAGCTGACCACCACAACATTTTGTCATTGGTTACATCGTTTACTGGATCAGCTGATTCTTACAGCATGTTACCGCTGGTCACTGCAACAGATCCAATGCTATCGTTGGTGACATTTTAACACAAACTGCTCAATAGGAGTTCATCCCAATCAAAAAGAGGGAGTCCATAAGAGGCAAAATCTGTGTTTAATAGAGGAGGCCAAAGATAATGTCAAATTGAAAAACATGATATACAAAGAGGAAAGTATAGGATAAACCAGAGACTGGGAAGTTTTTAGGATCCAGTGGCAAAAGACTAAAAAGCTCCTAAGGGAGAAAATGAACTTTGAGAGAAAGCCTACTATGCATTAAAACAAATAGAAAGAGTTCCTACGGATATCTAAATAGAAAGCTGGTGGCTGAAGTAGTTATGAGTCCTCTACTAAATGAGATGGGTGAATTGATAACAAACAAAGAAATAGCAGATATGCTAAATATATTTTTTGCATCAGTCTTCACCTTGGACGACATTGCAAATATCCCTAAGTCATCAAATTGGCTGATTTTGAATAATATAGTCGAACTTACAAACACAATAACGAAGTGTAGAATATTAGAGAAACTCAAGGGGCTAAAGGCTGACAAATTGCCAAGATCCAATGAATTAAATGCGAAGGTTTTAATGGAAATGGCTGCAAAGATAGTGGAGTCATTGGTTGAAATGTTTTCAGAATTCACTAAATTTCAGGACAGTAGCAAAAGATTGGAAAACAGCCAATATTCAAAAAGGGGGAAAAGGCAGCAGGCGGGGAACTACAGGCCATTTGGTTTTAAGATGAATTTTTGGCAAGATGTTGGAGTTAATAGTCAAAGAGGAAATAGCTAACCATTTAGGAAAGCTGAATATAATCAAACTGAGTTAACATAGTTGTATGAAAGGTAAATCACAGTTGACAAATTTGCTCAAATTCTTTGAGAGTAAATAGTACTATACTTAGATTTTCAAAAGGCATTTGACAAGGTGCCACATAAGAGGCTACTGCGTAAAGTAAAATCCCCTGAAATTGGAGGAAGTGTGTTAGCACGGATTGAAAACTGGCGTCACATAGAAAACAGAGTTGGAATAAATGGGTCCTTTTCAGAGTAGGAAGGAGTAATTAATGGAGAACCACAGGGATCGGTCTTGAGCCGAAATTATTCACTGTTTACATTAATGACCTGGAGGAATGAACCTTGTGTAAGGCTTTTAAATTTGTTAGTGAGGGTAAGGGGCAGGGCAGGTTGTGATGAAGATATTGTAATTCTGCAATGGGATATAGAAAGATAGGGTGACGGGGAGAAATCTAGGAAATAGAGTTCAAAATGTGGAAGTGTGAGGTCATGCAATTCCATAAGAGGAATCCAAAAAGCAGCTTATTATCTAAATGGAAATAAACTGCAAGTGAGTGAAGTACAGAGGGATCTAGATGTTCTACTGCATGAATCACAAAAAGCTGAGAAGCAGGTCCAAAATATACTTAAGACAAATAGCATTTTGGCCTTTATTGCAAAGGGATTTTAGTTTAAAAATAGGGAGGTTTTGTCGCAATTATACAGGGTGTTGGTGAGGCCTTAACTGGAATATTGCATACAGTTTTTGTCCCCTTACCTCAAAAAGGATATAACATTGGACTGATCATTTAAAACTGAGGTGCGAAGATCACTGAGATGATCATTTAAAACTGCCTGCAGAGGGTGGTGAAACTCTGGAATTCTCTGTCCCACAGGGTGGTGGAAGCTGGCTCATTAGAGACATTTAAAGTGGAGGTGGATAAAAATTTGATAGATTGAGGAATCAAGGGCTTTGGAAAAATGGCTTAGAAAAGGAATTGAGGCCAGTATCGATCAACCATGATCATATTGAATGGCGGGGCAGATGTGAGGGACCTGGTGGTCTACTCCTACTCTTGTATGCGTGTCTACCAGAGTGGTGATTTCCATTTGTCGAAAAGACCAGGACAGACACTAAATAGTTCTGGTCTCCATAAAAGATATAATGAAAAAGATTCATAAGTATGAATCCAGAAGTGAGGGGCAAGAACTACCCTGAAAGAAAAAACAGGTTAGGCTCCATTCTCTAGAAAAGACAAGGGTGAGGGTTATCATGATATAGCTCATTAGATAGTGAGATTAATGAGTTTAATAGCGTAGAGCAATTTGGATTTATGAACTATAAAAGTGAACATACGAACTATAAATCCAAATTCCTGTAACACAAAATAGAGTTGAGAGGTCAGGTGACTTTGTTCTTCACCAGCTCATGAAACTGTAAGAACACTGAGCTCATTTCCATGTCTGTACAAGTCATAGCAAAGTCCCTGAAATGCAAAATACTCTTCTTGTGGTAATAGCTGCACTTCTCCCAACTAATTATAAAGAATGGGTTCACATCGCTTCTCGCCCTTATGGTCAAGGTTAAGGGTGGGAGTTTCTGGCTGTGCTCGGAAAATCGCATCCAAGGTGAATGGACCTTTGTATTGTCCATGTCTCGTCTGCCACAGTTCCCATGGCGAGCGAGATGTGAAAATTACCTCCCAAGTGTCAGATCAAGTCCAAAATGGGAGTTAATGCCTTACCTTGTAAGCCTTTTGTGTGGGGACCATGAATCGGATTCAACTGGAATTTAGCTTGGTTTACGGAGCAAACAAGGAATGGATTTGTGTTTGTCCAGTCCACTCTAAACATTGGCTTAATAACTTTAAGAATGAAGTAAAAAATTTAAAAAAAGACTGGGTTCACAATAATATTGCAGCCTTTGCAAATTCAAACTTAAAATCTGGAAACAATGGGTATAAGAAATGCTATTATGTCAAGATAGTTTATGGACAGGCAGACTCTATTGTCTGGTAATGGCCTAACCATCAGAAATAATTTATAAAGGAGAAGGGGAAGAGATACTCTAGTCACATCACATATTCTGATGAGTTTTAATGAGATACATTCTGGTCAGACAAGGAGTAACAGTTTTGTTGACAGAAGAAAAATGGCCCTGCCTTAAGAACACCTAATTTTAAGACATATGTCAGCAGAAACTGGAGTTGGCCTGAACTCTGTACCTGAGGAAAAGTTTCAAGGCTCCACTATTGCACCTTATAATAAGAGAGATCTGCTACTGTGAGTGTAAAATAACAGCTAAACTGTCCTAATAAATTACCAGAGCCTTACTCCAGTGAACAAGAAGGAATACAGAATTGCATGGTTTCAAGTCTTGACCCTGGTGAAAATCAAATATATCACAGAATGATCACAGTGCAGAAGGAGGCTAATCAGCCCATTGAGTCAATACTGGCTTGCTGAAAACAGCATTCTACCAAATCCCATTTCCCTGTAACCTTGCACAGTGTTATTTTTTAGATAACAATCCAATTCCCTTTTGAATACCTTGATCAAACCATCCTTTCATGAAGCTCATTCTGGACTCCAACCACCTTCTGGTTGAAGGATTTTTTTTCTCTCACATTACTTCTATTCCTTTTGCTGTTCAACTGTTTTGAATCTGTGTTCTTTAGTCCTTGATCTACTCCTGAGAAAAACAATGTTTGTTTCATTATTTATCCTTTCTACAGTCCTCAGGATTTTGAGTAATCCTTCCAAGTCTCCTCTTGCCTTTTCTTCAAGAAAACGTACCCAACCTCTCCAATTTGTCTTCAAGAGTACAATTCTTTATCCCTAGAATCATTCTTTTAAATCTCCTATGTACTCTTTCCAATGCAAACCATGCAGACACTACGACAGCGGATGAATGAACATCGCTCAACAATCACCAGGCAAAACAGTTCCCTTCCTGTGGGCGAACACTTCAGCAGTCATGAGCATTTGGCCTCTGACCTTCGGGTAAATGTTCTCCAAGGCGGCCTTCATGACACACGACAGCGCAGAGTCGCTGAGCAGAGACTGATAGCCAAGTTCCACACATGAGGATGGTCTTAACAGGGATCTTGGCTTCGTGTCACACTATCTGTAACCCCCATGACTTGCCTGGGTTTATAAAACCTCACTTACTGTGCTGTCTGGAGACAATACACATCCCTCTAATCTGTGCTGTTAGCCACTTTAAGACTTGAATAGCAGGTTAGGTGTAAGGATTCACATTCTAATCAGCAATCTGTAAACTGTCTGTGCTGATATGTGTGCTTTTGGAGACCAGAACACCTCATTCGCCTGACAAAGGCTACAAAGGCCGAAAGCTAGCAGATTTACTATCAAAAAAATCGGTTGGATTTAAAATTGGTGTTGCCAGACTCTTACTGAGTTTACCGCAGTCCAAAGCCGGCATCTCTACATCACCTTAGACCAGACAGACCATGAGGAAGCCATAGACATCATGGCAACAGGGATGCTTTCTTCTCAGAGAATTCAAGAAGTGGACATCACACGCAGACAACTGTACAACAGCATCATGAGGGGCTGATCAGAGTCTTCAAGAGAGCTTCCCCGTTAGTTCCGTAAACTTTTTATCATCAGAGTTAAATTGACCGTATAGTGATTCATCGTCCATATTGTTCTTCAGCAGTACTATATCCAACAACTTCACCAGGGGCACCTCAGGTTCAAATCAAACAGATACAGGGCCAATAAATCACTATACTGGCTCTCCATTACACAGGCATGTTTACAAATATGCACCATGCAATGCATTCAAGCTACATCAAGGAAATGAACAACTGAACTTACATCAAGTCTCAGACCTCCCGTGGTCACTCACAGCAGCTGATGTTTGTGAATGGAACGGTAAACAACATTTACTTTCAGTCGATTCATATTCTGGGTAGTTTGAACTTGACTACCTGCCAAACATGATGAGTAATGTAGTCATCATCAAGCTCAAGAGACACTTCACCACAAATGGCATTCTATAGAGACTCATGACGAAACAACATTCGTCAATTCATTTCCACTGAATTTCACAATTTTTCCCAGGACAGGACTTTGAATAGCCTCCTATATCCACCATCCAATGGTCTGATTTATTCATTAACGTTACAAATAGGCTTAAATTCACACTGCAATGAAGTTACTGTGAAAATCCCCCCGTTTCCACACTCTGGCATCTGTTCGGGTACACTGAGGGAGAATTTAGCATGGACAATGCACTTAACCAGCATGTCTTTCCGACTATGGGAAGAAACCAGACAGCCCGGAGGAAACCCACATAGAAATGGGGAGAACATGCAGACTCCACACAGGCAGTGAGGCAAGCCGGGAATCAAACCCAGGTCCCTGGTGCTGTGAGGCAGCAGTGCTAACCACCGTGATTGGGCAGAATGCTCAGCCAAGCATTTTCTGGAGAGATGTGCCTGAAATCACACAGATTAATCCTTTTGCACTCCTCAGCCTGCAAAATCTATCATTTCAGGGCCTGTTCTCAATGGCCAAGGCTCTGCTGCAACTCAAACCTGAAACCAACATGAATGATACCCTTCTGCAATATTGTTTGAGAAATAAGAACATGCTATGATCGCTACAAGCTCAGCCCTCTAACACCAAATCAAACACTCAGGATTTCAACAAAACATGGCCATGACCAGTAGGTGGTGAGCACGGTCAGGCCCTGCAGCCAAACTGATAGCCTCAGACAGTGTCTGTTATGTATGTAGCTGCTGTCATCTCAAACAGGTACCTGAATCAGAACCAACGGATGTCACAGCACGTCAGGCCCAAGATACAGACTTTGCACCATGGGAAGCAGACTTCTCCAGAGGCCAACACGTCGATATGACACTCCAACTCATCCACACTGAGGACACCAGCCTATGAGCTGGCTACAATGACACCAGCCAGCATAATCACTTCCTGAGCAATCCAAACACAAGCTTCCAGGACTATTTTACCAGCTAACCTGCAACTGGCTTTCATCTTTCTGCAATGAAAATTAGAGGGGGTGTGGCAGGAGGGTAATAGATGGAATGAGCTGTGCACCAGCTGCAACAGCATAATCTGCACCTCACAATATCTGTAAATAGTTATGCAATTGTTATCCTGTTTAAAATGTACATTATAAACTGGTTTGTACATAGGATATGATATTACGAAAAAGTTCTTAGTGTTGAAGGAGCAATTAAATGGAACGTTTCAGACCTGTTTTGGGGTGAGTTTGATAGTGTAATTCTATGACACACTGTCACTTTTTGGACAGATATGCGATTCTTCCTAATTTGGGAAGCACAGAGCCTAAGGGTGCCATCAAGCTGGCTGCAGACTGCCTGTGGTGCTATGTGCAGGCACCCTGATTATGCAGTGAACTTGGGGACATTCTCCCACAGACACCGCCCCTCCCTGTCCATCATTAGTAGCAGTGTACCCCCACGGTAACACAGACCGCCGACATCAGGACCCTCCGAATGAGACCCCCTTCACAATCTCCTCTGTAGCCTACTCTGCATGCCCTGTGTATCACCCCTCTTGCATGCCCTGTGTATCACTCCTCTTGCATACACACCCTGCCTATCAACCCCCTTTGCATTCCCCTCTCCCCCCCTTGCCTCCCTTCCATCCTTCCCCATGATATCTCCATCCCCACTCCCTTGGTGCTGCCCTGGTGTAGTTAGGATGCCCAGTGGGTAGTGCCAGGATGGCATCTGGGCACAGCCCAGCCATGCCCTCGACCATCCAGGGGATTCAATGGTGTCCAATCCCTGGTAAAGGCATCACAGTCTCTGCTGGTGCAGACCAGCTGTGATCCTCATTGGCATGAAGACTGACCAGTGGGGAGGCAAGTACAAGTGAGAACAGGTAACGTCATACTAAACCCAAAAAAAGGTGCAAAGCCAATCCCGCCAGTAAAACAGTGCTAGTAATTTGCACGTGGTGTGAAAACCTGATTTTCTATTCCACATGCAATTTTACCAGCTTGCTGGGCCAATCGACAGGTGTGCGAAGCTGGTAAGAGATGTAGACAAAGTTAAGATGTGATGACATGGCTGGAATTTAATCCAGACGAGTGCAAGATAATGCATTTTGATAGATCCAATTCAGGTCGGAGCTATAAAATAATGGTTGAACCATCAGGAGCATAGGTGTGCAGAGATCTGGATGTGCAGGTCTACAGATCCTTAAAAGTGGCAGCACAGGTGGAAAATATGGTGAAGAAAGCATATAGCATGCTTTCCTTCAATTGAATGGGACATCGAATATGAAAATTGGAAAATTATGTTACAGTTTATATATAACGTTGGTTTAGGTCACATTTGGAATACTACCAGAAGGATGTGGAGGCTTTGAAGAAAGTATAGAAAAGTTTATCTGGATGATGCCTGGTATGGAGGGTATTAGCTATGAGGAGAGATTGAACAAACTGGGATTATTCTCCTTGGAAATACGAAGACTGAGGGACAATCTGATCGAAGTTAATAAAGTTATAAGTGGTATAGATAAGATGAACAGTTGGGAGATTAAGGGCAAAAATGACAATTACAAGGGAGCACAAATTTAAGGTAAGGGAGGAAAGTTCAGAGGAAATGATATAAGTTCTATGGAAAGAAAGGTTGAATCCATTGGATGGAAATTAGAAATAGTAGGAGAAGAAGTCACTGATAGGCGTAGTCTATAGGCCGTCAAATAATGACAATAATGGCAGGATGAGAAATAAACAAGGAAATAACAAACATATAAAAATGGTACAGCAATTATCACGAGGTATTTTAATCTATATATCAATTTGTCAAACCAGATCAGTCAAGGCAACCTTGAGGAGGAGTTCATAGAATATTTCTGCCATAGCTTCCTTGAACAGTGTATAATGGAACCTATGAGAGAGCAAGCTATCCTAGATCTGGTCCTGTCTAATGAGACAGGAATAATTAATGATTTTGAAGTTAGAGATTCTCTCAGAAGAAGTGATTACAGTATGGTAGAATTTAAAATACAGATGGAGCGTGAGAAGGTAAAATCCAATACCAGTGTCTTGGGCTTAAACTAGGAGATTACAAAGGGATGAGGGAGGCATTGGCTAAAGTAGGCTGAGAGCAAAAGCTTTGTAGTGGGACAACTGAGGAAAAGTGGAGGACTTACAAAACAATTTTTCAGAGTTCAGTAAAAGTATATACCAGTGATACAGAAGGACTGTGGAAAAAACTAATCAGCCATGGATGCCTAAGGAAATAAAGGAGGGTATCAAACTGAAAGAAAAGGCATACAAAGAGGCAAAGATTCGTGGGAAACTTGAGGATTGGGAAATCTTTAAAGTCAACAGAAAGACACAAAAAGAACTATAAAAAGAAAACTAAGATGGATTATAAGAGTAAACTAGCTCAGAATATAAAAACAGATAGCAGAAGTTCTACAAATATATAAAATGAACAAGAATTGCTAAACAATAGTCCTTGAGAGGATGAGAAGGGGAATATAATAACTGAAAATGAGAAAATAGCTGAGGCATTGAATAGATATTTTGTCAGTCTTCATAGTGGAAGACACAAACTACATGCTAAAAATTGACGACAGAAAGGCTACGACAGGTGAGGACTTAGAAACTATCATAAAAAAATTAGCATTGGGCAAGCTAACGGGGCTAAAGATAGACAAGTCCCCTGCCACTGATAGAGTGCATCTCAGGATGCTAAAAGAGATGGTGAGGAAAATAGCAAAAACACTAGTGGTAATTTATCAAAATTCACTGGATTTGGGGTGATTCCTGCAAATTGGAAAACTGCAAATGTGACGCCACTGTTTAAAAAAGGAGGACAAAAGATGGGTAATTATAGGCCAATTAGCTTAACTTCTGTAGTAGGGAAAATGTTTGAATCTATTATCAAGGAAGAAATGGTGAAACATCTGGATATAAATAGTCTCATTGGTAAGACGCAGCATGGTTCATGAAGGGCAGGTCATGTTTGACTAATTTGGTGGAATTCTTTGAGAACATTACATGTGCACTGGACAATCAGGAAATTGCGCAACTGGATTTCCAGAAGGCATTTGACAAGGTACCACACCAAAGGCTGCCACGAGATAAAGGTGCATGGTGTTAAGGGTAATGTATTAGCACAGATAGAGGATTGGTTAAGAAAGCATAAAGAGTTGGGATAAATGGGTGTTTTTCTGGTTGGTGATGTGCCTCAGGGATCAGTGTTGGGACCGCAATTATTTATGATTTTCATAGATGATTTGGAATTGGGGATCAAATGTAGTGCATTAAAATTCACAAATGACACTAAAGTGAATGGCAGAGCAAAGTGTGAAGAGGGTGCCAGAAGTCTGAAAGGGATATAGATAGTCTAAGTGAGCGAGCGAGGGTCTGGCAGATGGAGGACAATGTTGATAAATGTGAGGTCATCCATTTTTATGGGAGTAACAGCAAAATAGATGATTATTTAAACGGTAAAAAATTGTGCAGAAGTACCTGGATGTCCTTGTGCAAGAATTACAAGGAATTGGTTGCAGGTGCAGCAGGTAATTAAGAAAGCAAATGGAATTTTGTCCTTCATTGCTAGAGGGATGAAGTTTAAAGACAGCAAGGTATTGTTGCAGCTGTATAAGGTGCTTATGAGGCCACACCTGGAGTACTGTGCAAAGTTTCGGTCTCCTTACTTGAGAAGGGATATGTTGGCACTGGAAGGGGTGCAGAGAAGCTTCACTAGATTGATTCCAGAATTGAGAGGGTTGGCTTATGAGGACAGACTGAGTAGACTGGGGCTATTCTCATTGGAATTCAGAAGAATGAGGGAAGATCTTATAAAAACACAAGATTATGAAGGGGATAAATAAGATAGAAGCAGGATAGTTGTTTCCACTGGCAAGTGAAACAAGAACTGGGGGCATGACTTCAAAATAAGACTGAGTTGAGGAGGAACTTCTTCATTCAAAGGGTTGTGTATCTGTGGAATTCCCTGTCCAGTAAAGCAGTTGATGTTACCTCATTGAATGTTTCTATGGTAAGTTTGGTTAAATTTTTGAACAGTAAAGGAATTAAGGGTTATGGTGAGTGGGTAGGAAGCGAGTTGAGTCCAGAAAAAGATCAGCCATGATCTTATTGAATAGCAGAGCAGCTCGAGGGGCTAGATCGCCTACTCTTTGCTCCTAGTTCTTATGAGATGTGGGGGGGAAGTTTTTTTTTGCAGAGAGTGATGGGGGTCACTGCCAACTGAGATGGTTGAGGCAGACACATTAGCAACATTTAAGACTTATTTGGATAGATATATGGTCAGATGGGGAATAGAGGCAAATGGTCTAGATATCACAACATGATCAGCGTAGGCTTGGAGGGCTGAAAGGCCTGTCCCTGTGTTGCACTGTTTTTTATTCTCCACAAAGGGAATAATGCATGGGAGCTCTCTAGGAGCCCAGGTCGAGTACAAGTGTGAAGTAGCTGCTTGACTCCTACTGTTGTTTATAAATCCTTGTTGTCAGTGTTTCAGGAAGTCAACACATTTACATGACCTATTCACTTCATACCTCAACTTGTAAACTTCAGGTTGTAAGTGGTATAGTCTGCTTATGTAGATCACTGTAACTATGAGTGTGGGTAAAGAATATTAGCTAAGAGCCAAAAAAAATTCTTCTGCAGGCAGCAACATTTATTGCAGCAATGAACAGTATTTATTATCAAATAAAACAGTAATAAAGTACTAAATATTTCCCCAGTGAAGATAACTGAAAACACTTGAGAGATTTAAAAAATAACAGTAAATTGCTTTGATCTAACAATCATACCTTTAAGAAGATTTCAAACAGAAAAATTGGCACAAAAATTATATACGTCTGCAAGAAAGTCAGTACAAGTATGATAAGAACTAGCTGTAGCTTTATGTGCTGAATTTGTCACATTACTTAAATTTAAAAATTATAAAAGTTCTTAAAATCCCATAAACAGCATAACAAGTTTAAATCAAGCCATCTTTTAATAGAACAATACAGCACAAACAGGCCCTTCGGCCCACGAGTTGCGCTGATCACATCTACCAATCCACAGGCCTATCTATAACCCCCTATCCTATTCTTTTCCATACACCCATCCAGAAGTCTCTTAAAAGACCCCAGTGAGTTTGCCTCAACAACCTTCGATGGCAGTCGGTTCCATTCACTCACCACCCTCTGAGTGAAAAACCTACCCCTGACATCTCCTTTGTATTTGCTTCCCTGCACCTTAAATCTATGTCCTCTCGTAGTGACCATTTCAGCTCGGGGAAATAGTCTCTGAGAGTCCACCCCATCTATTCCTCTCAACATTTTATAAACCTCTATCAGGTCGCCTCTCAACCTACGTCTCTCCAGTGAGAAGAGTCCCAGCTCCCTCAACCTATCTTCATAAGGCCTGCCTCCCAATCCAGGCAGCATCCTTGTAAATCTCCTCTGAACCCTCTCAATAGCCTCTACATCCTTCCTATAATGAGGCGACCAGAACTGCGCACAATACTCCAACTGGGGTCTGACAAGAGTCTTATAGAGCTGCATCATTACCTCCTGACTCCTAAACTCTATTCCTCGATTAATGAAGGCCAGTACACCATACGCCTTCTTGACCACTTCCTCCACCTGCGAGGCCAATTTAAGAATCCTATGGACCCGGGCCCCGAGATCCTTCTGCTCTACAACACAACTAAGTTTCCTACCCCTTATATTGTACTTCTTCATCCCATTATTCCTGCCAAAATGGACCACTACACATTTATCCGTGTTGAAGTCCATCTGCCACTTCTCCACCCAGTCTTGCATCCTGTCTATGTCCCGCTGCAACTTTTGGCATCCCTCCAGACCATCCACAACACCACCGATCTTTGTATCGTCGGCGAACTTGCTAACCCATCCCTCCACTTCCTCATCCAGGTCATTTATGAAAATGACAAACAGCAGGGGTCCCAGAACAGATCCCTGGGGCACTCCACTGGTTACCGACCTCCATGCAGAACAAGACCCATCCACAACCACTCTCTGCCTTCTGCCGGCAAGCCAGTTCTGGATCCACGAGGCCAAAGCCCCTTGGATCCCATGCCCTCTCACCTTCTCCAGAAGCCTTGCATGTGGGACCTTATCAAACGCCTTACTAAAGTCCATGTACACTACGTCCACCGCCCTTCCTTCGTCAATGTGTTCAGTCACATTTTCGAAGAACTCAACGAGGCTCGTAAGGCATGACCTGCCCTTGACAAAACCATGCTGACTATTTCTAATCAGTCCAAACTTCTCCAAATGTTCATATATCTTATCCCTCAGAAGCCTCTCCATCAGCTTACCAACCACTGAAGTCAAACTCACCGGTCGGTAATTTCCTGGACTATCCCTGTTCCCTTTCTTAAAGATAGGAACCACATCCGCAATCCTCCAATCCTCCGGAACCTCTCCCGTTTCCATGGACGACGCAAAGATCATCGCCAGGGGCTCTGCAACCACTTCCCTCACCTCCCACAATAACCTGGGGTACATCCCATCCGGTCCCGGCGACTTGTCTATCTTGATAGAATTTAACAGGTCTAACACATCCTCTTTCCTAACATCCACATACTCAATCTTTTCCGTACGCCGCAAACCTGCAGTGCAGTCTCCCAGTTCACTTTCCACCGTGAATACCGAGGCAAAGTACTCGTTAAGCACCTCTGCCATTTCTTCCGGATTCACACAGACTTTTCCCCCTTCACCTTTTATAGGCCCTATCCCTTCTCTTCTCATCCTTTTACTTTTCACATATTTGTAGAAGGCCTTGGGATTCTCCTTAATATTACCTGCCAAGGCCTTCTCGTGACCCCTTCTGGCTCTCCTAATTTCCTTTTTAAGTTCCCTTCTACACACCTTATATTCCTCTAGATCCCTAACATCCCTAGCTCTCTGAACCTTTTATATACCATTTTCTTCTTCCTAACTAAGTTCACCACTACCTTTGTGCACCACGGTTCCCGCGTCCTACCAGAACCTCCTTGACTCCTCGGAACGTTGTCCTGCAGTGCCCTAGACAAACATTCCTTGAAAAACCGCCACTTTCCTTCTGTACTCTTCCCCAAGAACACCTCCTTCCAGTTTATGCGTCCAATTACCTGCCTAATGTTTTCATATTTCCCCTTACTCCAGACATACACCTTCCTAGCCTGCCTGATCCTATCTCTTTCTATCTTAATCTTTGAGTTCTACAACTACTGTGAACATGCATCAAGATGGCAAACTTGTTCATAAACAAAGGTTTACATTTCACTATGCACATCATAAATAGCAATATTTAAACACAAGTATTAGATCCTCGCATAGACAACAGGCACATTGGGATACTCTAAATAAGGCTGAAGAGCAATTAAAGATGGGCAATAAATGCTGGTATCGCCAGCGAAGACCACATCCCTTGAATGAACAAAGAACAAACACAAGATGAAACAGAGAAAGGTGTAGCAGCTTGTGGTAACACCAAGGCTAATTTAACTAATTCTCAAATAATTTATTACCGTAGTAGAGCACAATGCAATCAGTCTATAGGTCTTTGTGGGCCGATTACAGATAAAGCACTTTATGCACCTTTTCTTCCCATGTGCAATACTTAGAAATTAACAAAAAGCTGAATAAATAAACCACAGGATATGGAAATGGACCAGAAATTGGTTATTTAAAAATACTCGTGAGAAGATAAATTTTGCTGCTAATAAGTGAGGAAATGTTGAGCAGAATTCCACAAAGATTAAGAAATAGATGTTGACTGGCCCTGAAATTACTTTGTAGTTTGCATTCATTTACACCTTAAAATGGATGCCTCGTTTCTGCTGATGGTTCACGTAATGGCAATATCTCAGTCTACATTACAACAGTAATCACAATTCAGAAATACACCATGGGTTGTGAGGCACCTTTCGAGACCATGAAAGGCATTATGTAAAAGTGCAAATTGACATAAATGTAAGATTTAGCAGAGCATAGGAACAAGAGTAAGCCATTAAATCCCTCAAGCCTTTCAATAAAGTCATGGTTGATCTGTGACCTAATTCCACATCCCTGCTTTTGGCTGATATCCCTTAATGCACTTGGTTAATGTAAAACCTACCAATCTCAGAGAGTGACAAATACCTACTACACTTTGATTGCATAAGTCTTTGCTAATGTCACTCCTGGAATGCCTTTTCTAATGGTTAGGCTAAGGCCCCTCAGTTTTAATCAATGGAAATCATTTATATTTAACCTTTAGTTACCCTTAGTAGCTTGCTTAATACCCCCTTATCTTGAAATTTCCAGCTTAAACAACAGTGTGTGTGCAATCTGCCTTCATAATTTAACCCCTTGATATCATTCTAGTAAAAGTGCACTGCAGTTCCGCCAAGAGAAATGTAAGCTTTTGAACCGTGGTCCTCACAACTGTTCACAATACTCCAAGTGTGACCAAAACCAGGGCTTTATTTTGTTATAGTATGACATCAACCCCTTTGTATTCCAGTCCTCTAACTTTGAAGGCCAAATTCCATTAGCCTTTCTGAATATTTTCTGTACATATTTATGACCCTTCAATGATCTATGTTTCTGAATATCCAAGTCTCTCTAAATCACCATTGTTTCTCATTTCACCATTTAGCAATTTATTTTATTATTCTTTTGCAGTAGCATGGAATATTAATGTTGACATTTTTGCAGATGACACGAAGATTGGTGGTATAGTGGGCAGTGAAGGATTGCTTATCAAGGATTGCAACAGGATCTTGATCAATTGGGCCAGTGGGCTGATGAATGGCAGACAGAGTTTAATTTAGATTTATGTGAGGTGATGCATTTTAGTAGATCAAACCAGTGCCAGACTTACTCAGTTAATGGCGATGCATTTGGAGAGTAAAAGAACAAAGATTTAGGAGTACAGCTTCATAGCTCCTTGAAAGTGGACACAGGTGGTCAGGGTGGTGACGGAGGCATTCAGCGCCCTTGGTTTCATTGGTCAGAACATTGGATACAGGAGTTGGAACATTTTGTTGAAGTTATACACAACATTGGTGAGGCCACATTTGGAATACTTCACGTAGTTCTGGTCACCCTATTATAGGAAGGATATCATTAAACTGGTAAGAGTACATAAAAGATTAACTCAGATACTACTGGGATTTTGAGTTTAAAAAGAGAGGCTGGATAGACTGGGACTTCTTTCCCTGCAGCATAAGAAGCTTAGGAATGATCTTACAGCAGTTCTATAATATAATGAGGGGCACAGATAAGGTAGATAGCCAGCATCTTTACCCAAAGGTAGAGAAATCAAAACCAGAGGGCATTAGTGGAAGGTGAGAGATACATAAGGGTCCAAAGGGGCAGTTTTTCCACACAAAGGGTAGTGAATGTCTGGAACAAGCTGCCAGAGGTAGTAATAGAGTGACCATCAGCTGAACTAACATTTCTTGACTCTGCACTTGCCTGGTTGCCTTGTGTCTTTCTATCCCTTCTCTAGTGCTTTCCTGAGTATAATTTGAGGATAAAATTTTGTTTTTAAAAACCATTTAGACAGTTACGTGGGTAAAGTCAGTATAGAGGGATATGTGCCAAATGCAGTCAATTGGGACTAGCTTAGTGGTAAAAACTGGGTGACAAATTGAGCTTAAAGACTTGTTTCTATGTGATCTCACAAAAGTCTACATTGAAATCCATTTACCACCAATTTACACATTCATTTAACCTATCAGTATCTTTTTGTAATATTATGCTTTAATCTACACTGCTTACTTTGCTATCTATTTTGGAGCCATTAGCAATTTACATCTGCTTCTTTTTGCCAGATTATCTCAGTCATTTATACATATGCTGGGTAGTTGGGCTCCAATAAAGAGTCTTGCAGTGGTACCATGACTCACATCCCACAAATTGAAGCGTTTGTCCATTATCGCTACTTTTTGCCCACTGCCATTCAAAAAATATCAAAAATGGGATGGGACTTTCTGGCCCTTCCCTCTGGCAGGTTTTCTGATCCTACTGAAGATCTTCACCCCTCTCTCCTTCCATGGCAGATCAAGTGAGCCACTCAAAACATCGTAGACAGCGGCAGGACTGGAAACCATCACTGGTGACCAGAAAACATGTTGCGAGAGGTGGGGTGGGGGAAGAGGAGGAGTGGGGGTTTAATCCCACCCAAGTCAATAATTTGCCTTTAATCCCTTAACTTTAGCGAATATTTTCTGAGGAACTTTCTCAAATGTCTTCTGGAAGTCTGTATAAATAATGTTCATTGACACTTCACTGATCATCGCTTGAACCACATCTTTAAAAAAAATTCAACCATGTTAATCAGGCATGAGTCATCATTACATGTCTATGCTGGCTCTCCCTAATCAGCTGAACATTTTCAATATGTTCAGTCAACCTATCCTTAGTATCCCAAAATAAATGTTAGGTTTGTAACAACTCTCCAGTTTTTCTTTCTTTGATCTGGGACTTTGCACAATGCATCTGGAAGGACACTAGCTTTTGGTGAAATACGGTGCAAAGAATTGATCTCATATTGTAAACACTAGTTATGTCGTATTAATTAAAAGCTGGCTCTTTGTTCTCAATTCATACTTGCAGATCTGATACACAGAGTTGAGAGCCCGCACACTAAGGGGACATGATGCGAGTTAAAGTCTTTTTGATAAGCAAAATGTTTCAGTTCATAAATGGACTTGTAATGCCAATTAAACGCAATCTACAACTCCAACGGTCTTGAAAAACAAGATATCTAATGTTACTCCATTGTCTTGCTTCTGAATCACAACATTGTTACAGCACAGGAGACCATTTAGCCCATTATTTCT
The DNA here is from genome assembly GCA_024679065.1 of Sphyrna mokarran. Lineage (NCBI taxonomy): Eukaryota > Metazoa > Chordata > Chondrichthyes > Carcharhiniformes > Carcharhinidae > Sphyrna > Sphyrna mokarran. Next base: position 48,006,443 of record JAGIQG010000017.1, read on the forward strand.
GTGCTAGCTCTCTAAATGAATAATTTGCCTACTGCCCTGCCCTCTCGCTGTAATCCTGCATTTTATTCCTTTCAATACAACAATCTAATTTCCTTTTGAATGTCTTGATTTAACCTGCCTCAACCAAACACTTAGATAGTGTCCACCAGATCTTTACCATTTGCTGCATGAAAGATTTTTTTTGTCATTTCACCTTTACCTCTTTTGCCAGTAATTTTAAAGCTATGCCTTCTCGGTCCCAATCCATTCCTGAGTGAGATCAAATTTTTCATATCCGCTCTGCCCAAACTTCTCATCATTTTGAATATCTCTACTAAATCTCTTCTCAGCCTTCTCTTCTCCAAGGAAAATTGTCCCATTTTCTCCCACTTATCTTTGGAACTTAAGTTCCTTATCCCTGGAATTATCCTTGTGAACTTTTTCTGTGCTTTGTTACAATCCAGTTAGGGACCAGGAATGTTTTGCTTAAAGTGATATAGCTTGAAATTCCAGATTCCCTGAAGAGAATAAAGCCATACGATTCTACTATTTTTAAACAAACAAAATTAACTTTACAATTTGTCCAGTGTGTGACAAAAAGGCATCCTAAGAAAGTTTAATAATAGATGGTCTATTCTGGGAATTTACAGTACAAAATTAGAAAAGTAAAACGATTTACAAAATCTATCTTATACTCTAATATTCAGAAATGAAATGGGTTGCATGAGAATTAACTGGCAAACACACTTTACTGCATAATAAATGGCAGATATAACCAAGTCAGGTCCCACAGATTTCCTAGAAACTCAACTAAATACAGTGTCCACTGCAAATTATATAATTTCATTAAAACTCTGTCTCACTAATAAGGAATTGCAAGTCTTCATTTTGAAAGATGAAGCCTCTTAATTCCCTCCAAAAGTGGCTGTGACTTGGACTCTCTAACTGTTTATACACTTCATGATGATTTAGTCTCTTCTCCTGAGGCTATGTTCTGATGGATTCCTGAGGCTACATTGCAGCAGTTACTCACAGACCCAATTCTAGCTCTTCAGCCATGCTCAACAGAACACTATTGTTCTAAGATGTTATCTTTGCCCTAACAGCCAGCAGCATAAACTGTTCTTTCAACATATTTGGCCATTTTCAATGACTTATGCACATATAAGTCCTTCTGCTCTTGCACCTACCTCAGAGAATATCTTTTACTTTATATTGCTTCTCCATGTTCTTCCTATCTCAATGAGTCAATTTACACTTCTCTACTAAATTGAACTTCATCTGCCACTTATCTGCCTACTACATAACCTATCCTCCTCACAGTTCATAAAGTTTCTAAATTCTGCATCGTTCACAAATTTTGAAATTGTACCTCATAACTAAGGTTTGAGTTATTAATAAGTTAAATTGATTGGCTTGCAGTTGCTAAATTTATCTTTACACTTTTTTTTCTGAACATGGGTGTAATGTTTGCAATTCTCCAATATTCCTGCATCTAAATGAATCCAAGAATCTAAAGAAGACTGGAAAATTATGGTAAGAAGATTCACGACACCAGGTTAAAATCAATCAAGCTTATTTGGAATCATGAGCTTTTGGAGTGCTGCTCTTTCATCAAGTGATTCCAAATAAACTTGTTGGGCTTTAACCTGGTGTTGTGAGACTTCGTATTGTGCCCACTCCAGTCCAGCATTGGCATCTCCACATCATGGAAAATTATGACCTGTGCCTCTGCAATTTTCACTTCCACTTTCCTCAGTATCTCTGAATGCACCTCATCCGATCCCAATGCCTCATCAACTTTTAAGCACAGACATCTGGGATGGGATGCTTTGGCTTCCCAGCTGCATGTTTCTTGATGGCAGGAGGCAGTGTGCCAATTTGCTGGTGGTGGTACACTGCTATCAATGAGATTTCCCACTGATGTCACCCCCATGATACACTGTTGGTGGGATCAGATAATCCCAGTGCTTTGAATGGCCAGAGAACTTCAACCCCTATCTAACACCTCCTCATATGGAAGTTAAATGCTTCTCACGTATTACTTAACTCCTCTTTCATTTTGGCCAGGGTAGCATCTATTTCCTTGGCAGAAACCAAGTATAATAAACCCTGTTGCTTTAACAAACCTAGCCTTAATGACTCGATTAATGCAAAAACAAATAGCAAACTGACTGACTTGGCTGAAGTAACATGTCACCTCTTGTAATTAGTCAGTACCCAGAAAATTAAACACCACTGTGATTTTCCACTCCAGAATAAGTGCTATCCTGCACGTTGAGGAAATTTGCAGATTGCCCTGTGAAATATATAAAATGATGTGGAGATGCCGGCATTGGACTGGGGTAAAAACACAGTAAGAAGTCTCACAACACCAGGTTAAAATCCAATAGGTTTATTTGGTAGCAAAAGCCAAAAGCTTTCAAAGTGCTGCTCTTTTGTCAGATAAGTGGGAGTTCTGTTCACAAACAGGACATATAAAGGCGCAAACTAATTTACAGGATAACAGTTGGAATGTCTTTCTTCATAGATAATCAAGTCTTGAAGGTACAGACAATGTGAGTGGAGAGAGGGTTAATCACAAGGGATGTATATTGTCTTCAACCAGGACAGTTTGTGAGATTTTGCAAGCACAGGCAAGTCGTGGGGTTACTGATCATGTGACATTAACCCAAGATCCTGGTTGAGGCTGTCCTCACGTACGCGGAACTTGGCTGTCAATCTCTACTCAGCAACTCTGTGTTGTTGTGTGTCATGACGGCTGTCTTGAAGAATGCTTACCCAAAGATCAGAGACCAAATGCCCATGTCCGCTGAAGTGTTCTCCAGCAGGAAGACAACACTCTTGCCTGGTAATTATCCAGCAGTGTTCATTCATCCATTGTCGTAGTTCTGCCTGTTCTCCCCAATGCATCATGCCTCAGGACATCCTTTCCTGCAGCATATCAGATAGACAATGTTGGCCGAGTTGCAAGAGTATGTACCATGTACCTGATGGATGGTATTCTCATGTAAGATAGCGGCATCCACGTTGATGATCCGGCAAGTCTTGCAGAGGTTGCTGTGGCAGGGTTCTCAATTTCAGGAGAGTTGTGTGGCCACTATTCTCCTGAAAGCTGGATAGTTTGGCGCGGACAATGGTCTGTTTAAGGTTGTGCGATTGTTTGAAGGCAAGAAGTGGGGGTGTGGCAATGGCCTTGGCAAGATGTTTGTCTTCATCAATGGCATGTTGAAAGCTCCACAGAAGATGTCATAGCTTCTCTGCTCCAGGGAAGTATTAATGATGAAATATAAAACATATGGATATTTGGATACCAAAGAACTTAAAGAACATGGGGATCTTGTGGAAAGTTGGAGTTGAGGTCACACATCAGCCTCAAATGGTTTGCCTCTGCTTTTATTTCTTACTTACTCATATTTTATGAATAGAATGAAATATTTCCAGAGAATCTGAATTGAATTAAGGCATCTTTACCCACAATGCCACTGAAATATTCAAATGACATCACTGAATCAATATACTGTAGTCTGTACTTAGATGAGTATTTGAATTTGACCTCTTAGTTTGTTGCTGGTTTTCTCTTTTGTCTCTTTGAACAAATACATTATCAAACAAGGAATTGAAAATACTGCAGCCTAACGATCTAGCTTAGAGACATTTCACACAGAAAACAGACTTGAGAGAGAGAATTCCAAATACATTCGAAGCCTTCAAAATAAACAGCATGATAAAAGTGCACTTCAAATGGATCTTGAAACAAAAAACAGAAACAGCAGTTTGTGTTTGAGGATTTCAACATCACTTATCTTCAATTGCTGGACAAAGTTGCCTCTGTTTTGTGATGGCTTAGGTTAAGTCAGCAAATCATAGCACAGAGATATTTTGTGCCAGGAATTTCTTCATTGTCCATTTTTAAAAATTCATTCATGGGATGTGGGCATCACTGGGTGGCCATCCCCAATTGCTTTTGAACTGAGTGTTTTGCTAGGTCATTTTACAGGGCAATTAAGAATCAACTATAGTGCTGTGGGTCTGGAGTCACATACAAGCCATACCAGGTAAGGGCAGCAGATTTACTTCCCTGAAGAACATTAGTGAACTAGATGGGTTTCTTTTTTATGTCAGTGGACAATGGTTTCATGGTCATCATTAGACTTTTACTTCCAGGTTTTAAAAACGAATTCAAATTTCACCATCTGTCATGACAGGATTCGAACCCAGGTTGCCAGGGCATTAACCTTTGGCTCTGGATTGCCAGTCTAGTGACAATACCATTACGTCACTACCTCCTGTTGTAAATGCGTGCGCACGCACACACATACACACATACACCACGGAGATGCCAGCGTAGGACTGGAGTGGACACAGTAAGAAGTCTCACAATACCAGGTTAAAGTCCTACAGCTTTCATTACCTGATGAAGAAGTAGTGCTCTGAAAGCTCATGATCCAAAATAAACCTGTTGCCCTTTAACCTGGTGTTATGTGACTTCTTACTCTAAATAAGATCAGTACATTATATATTTTTTTATCAGTTAAGGTAAAATGTAAATGTGCCATAAGATCATAGCATCCTCTGTAATAAAATCTCAAATTTCAGACCCATCTAATTTGCTGTACAGCTGGTCCTTATGCACTCCCAAAACACTAGAATTTCAGAACCACAGTGACTCTCCTTTTCAAGCCACTTCCCTGGAATTTGAGGACCTCCTTTCTCAAAGGATCTTTACATTTCAACAGACTTAGCTCTTGTTCTAGAAATGACTTGCTAGCACATCTTGAATTTTGAGCTCAACTTTAAAAGACTAAATTTTAAAACTCTCAGTCAGATGCAAACTGAACCAACCATAAAGCCTGGCAATCACAAGTTTTAATGGCACACTAATGGAAAGTGATCTGGGAGGTTGAACTGCAAGTTTGCAGCAGACTGAAAAGATTGAGTATGTGGATGTTAAGAAAGAGGATGCGTTGGAACTTTTAAATTCTATCAAGATAGATAAGTTACCAAGACTGGATGGGATGTACCCCAGGCTGCTGTAGGTGGTGAGGGAAATGATTGCAGAGTTCTTGGTGATGATCTTTGCGTCAATGGAGATGGGAGAGGTTCCGAAGGACTGGAGGATTGCAGATGTAACTCCTATTTTCAAGGAAGGGAACAGGGATAGCCCGGGAAATTACCAACCAGTGAGTCTGACCTCAGTGGTTGGCAAGTTGATGGACAGGATCCTAAGGTGCAGGATTTATGAGCACTTAGAGGAGTTGAGCTTGATCAGAATTAGCCAACACAGCTTTGTCAAGGGCAGGTTGTGATTTATGAGCCTAGTGGAATTCTTTGAAAATGTGACTGAACACATTGACGAAGGAAGAGTGATGGAAGTAGTTTACATGGATTTCAGCAAGGCATTTGATAAGGTCCCCCATGCAAGACTTCTTGAGAAGGTAAGGGGGCATAGGATCCAAGGGGCTTTGGCCTTATGGATCCGGAACTGGCTTGCCTGCAGAAGGCAGAGTGTGGTTGTGGATGGGTCTTTTTCTGCATGGAGATCAGTCACTAGTGGAGTGCCCCAGAGATCTGTTCTACAACTCTTGCTGTTTGTTATTTTCATAAATGATTTGGATGAGGAAGTGGAAGGATGGGTTAGTAAGTTCGCTGACAATACGAAGGATGGTGGTGTTGTGGATAGTCTGGAGAGATGTCTGAAGTTGCAGCGAGACATAGATAGGATGCAAGACTGGGCGGAGAAGTGACAGATGGACTTCAACGCAGATAAATGTGTGGTGGTCCATTTTGGCAGGAACAATGGGATGAAGGAGTACAATATCAAGGGTAGGAGTCTTAGCAGGGCTGACGAGCAGAAGGATCTTGGGGTCCGGGTCCATAGGACTCTTAAATCGGCCTCGCAGGTGGAGGATGTGGTCAGGAAGGCGTATGGTATACTGGCCTTCATTAATCAAGGGATTGAGATTAGGAGTCGGGAGGTAATGTTTTAACTTTATAAGACCCTTGTCAGAGCCTACTTGGAGTACTGTGTGCAATTCTGGTCGCCTCACTATAGAAAGGATGTGGAAACTATAGAGAGGGTGCATAGGAGATTTACAAGGATGTTGCCTGGATTGGGAGGCATGCCCTATGAAGATAGGTTGAGGGAGCTAGGTCTCTTCTCCCTGGAGAGATGAAGGTTGAGAGGTGACCTGATAGAGGTTTATAAAATGTTGAGAGGAATAGATAGGGTGGATTCTCAGAGGCTATTTCCTCAAGCTGAAATGGTCGCTACGAGAGGGCACAGGTTTAAGGTGCTGAGGGGCAAGTACAGAGGAGATGTTAGGGGTAAGTTTTTCACTCAGAGTGGTGAGTGAATGGAATCGGCTGCTGTCAGTGGTGCTGGAGGCGAACTCGCTGGGGTCTTTTAAAAGACTTCTGGATGTGTACATGGGATTAAATGGAATTGGGAGTTACAGATAGTTTTATGGCCTAGTAGGTATGGGTATGATTGGTACAACTTGTGGGCCGAAGGGCAGTTTGTGCTGTAACCATTTGATTTGATTTATTATTGACACATGTATTAGTGAAAAGTTTCTTTTGCTACACAGACAAAGTATACCGTATATGGAGAAGGAAAGGAGAGAATGCAGAATGTAGTACTTCAGTCAGTTAGGATGTAGAGAAAAATCAAATTAATGCGAGGTGGGTACATTCAAAAGTCTGATAGCAGCAGGGAAGATGCTGTTCTCAGACTTTTCTATCTTTATGTCAAAGTCATATTCTCACCTTGATATGTACAAAGTCACTGCAATAATACAATTCTGCACCTCTGCGACAGCCAAAAACATCTGCCACATTAGCCATTATGTAAAGGTGCCGGCGTTGGACTTGGGTGGTAAGAACTCAGTAAGAATTTAGCAACACCAATTTTAAATCCAACCGATTTATTTGATAGTAAATCTGCGAGCTTTCAACACTCTGTGTCTTCCTCAGGCAAATGCAGTGTTCTGGTCTGCAATAGCACACATCAGCACAGACAGTTACAGATTGCTGATTAGAATGCGAATCCTTACGTCTAACCTGCTATTCAAGTGTTAAAGTGGCTAACAATGTGTGTGAAGGAAATCCTGAGCATTGGTTAGAGAATTGTGTATTTTCTCCAGACAGCACAGTAAGTGAGGTTTTTTGCTAACCCATGCAAGTTACGGGGGTTACAGATAGTGTGACATGAAGCCAAGATCCCTGTTAAGACCGTCCTCATGTGTGCGGAACTTGGCTATCAGTCTCTGCTCAGCAACTCTGCGCTGTCGTGTGTCACGAAGTCCCCCTTGAAGAACATTTACCCGCAGGTCGGAGGCCGAATGCCCATGACTGCTGAAGTGTTCGCCCACAGGAAGGGAACTGTTTTGCCTGGTGATTGTTGGGCGATGCTCATTCATCCGCTGTCGTAGTGTCTGCATGGTCTCCCCAATGTACCATGCTTCGGGACATCCTTTCTTGCAACGGATTAGGTAGACAACGTTGGCCGAGTTGCAAGAGTATGTACCGTGTACCTGGTGAATGGTATCCTCACGTTTGATGATGTCGTCCATGTCTATGATCCAGCATGTCTTGCAGAGGTTGCTGTGGCAGGATTGTGTGGTATTGTGGTCACTGTTCTCCTGAAGGTTGGGTAGTTTGCTGCGAACAATGATCTGTTTGAGGTTGTGCGGTTGTCTGAAAGCAAGAATTGGGGGGGTGGGGATGGCCCTAGTGAGATGTTCATCATCATCAATGATATGTTGAAGACTCCAGAGAAGATGTCGTAGCTTCTCCGCTCCGGGGAAGTACTGGACAACAAAGGGTACTCTGTCCACCGTGTCCCGTGTTCATCTTCTGAGGAGGTCAGTGCGGTTTATCGTTGTGGCACGTCGGAACTGTTGATCGATGAGTCGAGCGCCATATCCTGTTCTCATGAGGGCATCCTTCAGCGTCTAGAAGTGTCTGTCACGATCCTCCTCATCTGACCAAATTCTGTGCATACGGAGGGCTTGTCCATAGGGAATGGCTTCTTTATTGTGTCTAGGGTGGAAGCTGGAGAAGTGGAGCATTGTGAGATTGTCTGTCGGTTTGCGGTACGGTGAGGTGCTGAGGTGACCGTCCTTGATGGAGATGCGTGTCCAAGAATGCAACTGATTCTGGAGAATAGTCCATGGTGAGTCTGATGGTGGGATGGAACTTGTTGATATCATCATACAGTTGTTTCAATGATTGTTCACCATGAGTCCAAAGGAAAAGATGTCATCAATGTATCTAGTATATAACCTTGGTTGAAGATCTCGTGTGGTGAAGAAGTCTTGTTCGAACCTGTGCATGAAGATGTTGGCATACTGAGGTGCGAATTTGGTCCCCATGGCTGTTCCGTGTGTCTGGATGAAAAGCTGACTGTTGAAGGTGAAGACATTGTGGTCCAAGATGAAGCAGATGAGTTGTAAAATTGCATCCGGAAACTGGCAGTTGTTGGCATTGACTACTGAGGCAGTTGCAGCAATACCATCGTCGTGGGGGATGTTGGTGTAGAGCGCCGAGACATCCATTGTGACAAGGAGTGTCCCTGGTTCTATTTCTCCATGTGTGCTGAGTTTCTGTAGGAAGTCCGTAGTGTCAAGACAAAAGCTGGGGGTTCTTTGTACAGTGGGTTTCAGGATGCCTTCGATATAGCCGGAGAGGTTACCCGGCCTCCCATTGTATATACACGGCTGTCCCATCGTATCGGGCAATGGGACCCTGTGTGAGAGCCTCTCCTAGATACGTTGATGACATCTTTTTCCTTTGGACTCATGGTGAACAATCATTGAAACAACTGTATGATGATATCAACAAGTTCCACCCCACCATCAGACTCACCATGGACTATTCTCCAGAATCAGTTGCATTCTTGGACACACGCATCTCCATCAAGGACGGTCACCTCATCACCTCACTGTACCGCAAACCGACAGACAACCTCACAATGCTCCACTTCTCCAGCTTCCACCCTAGACACGTTAAAGAAGCCACTCCCTATGGACAAGCCCTCCGTATACAAAGAATTTGCTCAGATGAGGAGGATCGTGACAGACACCTCCAGACACTGAAGGATGCCCTCATGAGAACAGGATATGGCGCTCGACTCATCGCTCGACAGTTCCGACGTGCCACAACGATAAACCGCACTGACCTCCTCAGAAGACGAACACGGGACACGGTGGACAGAGTACCCTTTGTTGTTCAGTACTTCCCCGGAGCGGAGAAGCTACGACATCTTCTCCGGAGTCTTCAACATATCATTGATGACGATGAACATCTCGCTAGGGCCATCCCCACCCCCCCCCTTCTTGCTTTCAGACAACTGCACAACCTCAAACAGATCATTGTTCGCAGCAAACTACCCAACCTTCAGGAGAACAGTGACCACAATACCACACAACCCTGCCACAGCAACATCTGCAAGACATGCCAGATCATAGACATGGACGACATCATCAAACGTGAGGATACCATTCACCAAGTACACGGTACATACTCTTGCAACTCGGCCAACGTTGTCTACCTAATATGTTGCAAGAAAGGATGTCCCGAAGCATGGTACATGCATGGGGAGACCATGCAGACACTACGACAGCGGATGAATGAGCATCGCTCAATGATCACCAGGCAAAACAGTTCCCTGCCTGTGGGCGAACACTTCAGCAGTCATGGGCATTCGGCCTCCGACCTGCGGGTAAATGTTCTTCAAGGGGACCTTCGTGACACACAACAGCGCAGAGTCGCTGAGCAGAGACTGATAGCCAAGTTCCGCACACGAGGACGGTCTTAATAGGGATCTTGGCTTCATGACACACTATCTGTAACCCCCGTAACTTGCCAGGGTTAGCAAAAAACCTCACTGTACTGTCTGGAGAAAATACACAATTCTCTAACCAATGCTCAGGATTCCCTTCACACACATTGTTAGTCACTTTAACACTTGAATAGCAGGTTAGATGTAAAGATTCGCATTCTAATCAGCAGTCTCTGACTGCCTGTGCTGATGTGTGCTATTGCAGACCAGAACACTGCATTTGCCTGATGAAGACACAGTGTTGAAAGCTCGCAGATTTACTATCAAATAAATCGGTTGAATTTAAAATTGGTGTTGCTAAATTCTTACTGAGTTCTTACATTAGCCATTCACATTGTTGAACCTGAAGATGCTCCTTTTGATGCTGCATTTCACTGAGGTGAACAATGAACACGTATGATGCTCTTTACATAAACAAGGTTTTAGTAAAGATAAATAATTAAGCCTGGTAACACTACGGACAGCATAAAGATGCTATCAACAGAGGTAAAAACCAATGATGTGAAAAACCCTATTAATGGAGTCTATGGATAGAAAGGCACTGAAAAATGTCAAATAGATTGATCTAGGGAAGTAAATTCTTGAAACTGTTAGTATATTTATGGTGTGGTATAAAATTCAAGAGAACAGAAGACTATAATAGATCTGCACAGATCACAACTTGACACTATTTCCTCTATGTTAACAAACTTTTCAAATACTTAGGGCAAACTGGTCAAAAAGAAACAAAACTAGGAAATACTTAGCAGATGAGGTAGTATCTATGGCGCTGAAAAAAAATAGAATTAGTGTTTTGGGTCGATGACTAGCATTTTTTTTAATGTCAGATTTTCAGCATGAGGAACAAATCTATAGAGAGAATGCAGCCAACTGCTGGAAACAAAGTTGTAACAGTAGGAGATTTTTATTTTCCACAGATAGATTGGGGCTCCCATACTGCTAAAGGTCTAGACAGGGTGAAGTTTGTAAAATGTATTCAGAAAAATTTTCTGAATCAATATATAGAGGTATCAACTAGAGAGTGTGCAATATTAGGAAATGAGTTAGGACAAGTGACGAAAGTCTTATAGGGGAACGCTTGGGTTCCAGTGATCATAATGCCATTAGTTTCAACTTGATCATGGCTAAAGGTAGATCTGGTCCTTGGGTTGAGATTTTGAACTGGAAAAAAGCCAAATTTGAAGAAATGAGGAAACAATCTAAAAAGTGTGGTTTGGGACAGGCTGTTCTCTGGCAAGGATGTGATTGGTAAGTGGGAGGCCTTCAAAGGAGAAATTTTGAGAGTGCAGAGTTTGTATGTTCCTGTCAGGATTAAGGCACAGTGAATAAGAATAAGGAACCTGGTTCCCAAGAGATAGTGCACATCTGATAAAGAAGAAGAGACAGATGTATGACACGTATAGGCAACAGAAACAAATAAGATACTTGAGGAGTATAAAAAGTGCAAGAAACTACTTAAGAAAGAAATCAGGAGGGTTAAAAAAAGACAGATTGCTTTGGTAATCAAAGTAAAAGATAATTCTCAGAGCTTCTATAAAGGGCAAAAGGATAGGAAGGGATAAAATTGGTCCTCTTGAAGATCAGAGTGGTTGGCTTTGTATGGAATCAAAAGAAATGGGGGAGATATTAAATGGGTTTTTTGCATCTGTATTTACTAAGGAAACTGGCATGGAGTCTACAGAAATAAGGCAAACAAATAGGGAGGTCATGGAACCTATACACATTGAAAGGGAGGAGGTGCTTCTTGTCTTGAGGCAAATCAGAATAGATAAATCCCCAGGACCAGACAGGGTATTCCCTCAGACCCTGAAGGAGACTAGTTGAAATTGCAGGGCCCCTTGCAGATATATTTAAAATGTTGGTGAGTTGCTAGATGAGTTTGGAGGATAGCTCATGTTGTTCCGTTGTTTAAAAAAGGCTCAAAAAGTAATCCAGGAAATTATAGGCTTGTAAGCTTGACATGAGTAGTAGGTAAACTATTGGAAGGTGTACAAGAGATAGCATCTATGAATACTTGGATAGACAGGGACTTACTAGGGAGAATCAACATGGTAGGACATGTTTAACCAATCTATTAGAGTTTTTCAAGGAGGTTACCAGGAAAGTGGATGAAGGGAAGGCAGTGAATGTTGTCCACATGGACTTCAGTAAGGTCCCGCATGGGAGGTTAGTTAGTAAAGTTCAGTCACTAGGTATATATGGGGAGGTAATAAATTGGATTAGACATTGGCTCAATGGAAGAAGCCAGAGAGTGGTAGTGGAGGATTGTTTCTCTGAGTGGAAGCCTGTGACTAGTGCTGTGCCACAGAGATCAGTGCTGGGTCCATTGTTGTTTGTCATCTGTATCAATGATCTGGATGATAATGTGGTAAATTTGCTGATGATATAAAAATTGGAGATGTAGTGGATAGTGAGAAGGTTTTCAAAGCTTGCAGAGGGATTTGGACCAGCTAGAAAAATGGGCTGAAAAATGGCAGATAGAGTTTAATGCAGACAGCTGTGAGATATTGCACTTTGGAAGGACAAACCAAGATAGAACATACATGGTAAATGGTAGGACACTAAAGAGTGCAGTAAACAGAGGGTTCTGGGAATACAGAAACATAATTCTCTAAAAGTGGTGTCACAGGTAGATAGGGTCATAAAGAGTGCTTTTAGAACACTGCCTTTATAATTCAAAGTATTGAGTATAAGATTTGGAATGTTATGGTGAGGTTGTATAAGACACTGGTGAGGCCAAATTTAGAGTATTGTGTGCAGTTTTGGTCACCTAATTACAAGAAGGATATTAGTGAAGTTGAAAGAGTACAGAGAAGGTTTACAAGGATGTTGCCGGGACTTGAGAAACCGAGTTACAGCAAAAGGTTGAATTGGTTAGGACTTTATTCCCTGGAACGTGGAAAAATGAGAGGAGATTTGATTGAGGTGTATAAAATTATGATGGGTATAGATAGAATGAATGCAAGCAGGCTTTTTCCACTGAGGAAGAAAAAAACTACAACACATGGGTTAAGGGTGAAGGGGGAAAAGTTTAAAGGGAATATCTGGGGAGGTGTTCTTTGCACAGAGAGTGGTGGAGTGTTGAATGAGCTGCCAGGTAAAGTGGTAATGTGGGCTCACTTTTAAAATTTAAGAAAAACTTGGACAGATACATGGATGAGAGGGGTGTGGAGGGATATGGTCCAGGTGCAGGTCAGTGAGACCAGGCAAAAAAATGGTTCGGCACAGCCAACAAGAGCTGTGCTGTTTCTATGTTCTAGTTTCTATGCTTCTATGATTCTGTGGGTAAATTGGCTTCGCTCAAATGAGCAAAGCATTGGAAATGTACGCGGACTCCAAGGTGAGTCTTAATTATATAGATGATTTAAACTTGGAGCTCAGGAACACAATCTCAAATTGTGGCGGACTGCACAGAAGCATGGAGCCTGGCAAATTATAAAGAGTGAAATACTTCACCAAGTTAAAGACATGTTAGCAGAATGAACAAACGTGTGGAAGACTTATGTCATGATAATAGCTGATTGTGGTGTAGACTCCAATATTAGATACTATACAATACACTCTGTGTTACGTAGGGTCACCTGATCCTGGGGACTGGAGGTTAGATTGCACATGTTAGAGATGGTAGGGATGAGGCTTCAGAGGCATTGAGAGTTCATGTTAATAAATTCTGTTATCAAAGGTGTTGGATTAATGTGCTTCATGAACACTAGGAGAGACTGAATAGGCTAGGTTTGTACTCGTTGGAGTTTAGAAGGCTGAGAGGAGGTTGTATAGAGATGTATAAGATAATGAAGGGGATAGATAGGGTAGAGGTTGAGATACTCTTCCCGGTTAATGAAGATAGCAGGACTACAGGGCACAGCCTCAAACTAAGGCACGGGGGACGGTTCAGATCAGAATTGAAGAGGAATTTCTTCATTCAAAGGGTGATGAATCTTTGGAATTGTCTGCCTATTAAAGTGGTGGAGGCTTCCTCGCTGAAAATATTTAAGTCGAGGGTGTATAGGTTGTTGATTGACAAGGGAATTAAGAGTTACAGGGAGAAAGCGGGAAAGTGGAACTGAACCACTGCAGATCAGCCATGATCTTATTGAATGGCAGGGCAGGCTCAAGGGGCTGGATGGTCTACTGCTGCTCCTATTTCTTACGTTATGTTCTTATGACAAGGTAATTCAATTTCGGATGAAATGCAGGAACAGAAATATGCACTGAGATGCTGAGGAATGCACAACAGAAACATCTAGTGATTGTGCAACCACAGGTGGATAAAGCCATATATTAAAAAAAAGCCAATAGAATACTGTAGTTTCTCAATAGGGGTACAAGAGTGACAATAATTTGATGCGGAACATTGGTTGACCATGGTGCAGTTTCCTTGATCTCTCATTACAAAAAACATATTAAAAACCAGAGATTACACCATGAAGATTCAACAGGAGAATCCCAGGGAAGAGAAACCATTGTTATGATAAGCATCCTGAAATACTAGGATTATTTCTAGTGGAGCAGTGAGAATAATAGATTAAATGGAGATTTTTCAAATGTATGAGTGGTTTTGATAAGGCTGAATAAGAAAAGACTATTTTCTCTAGTTAGGGAGTCATGATATTAAAATTGTCACTAAACAAATGAGGAGAGAAGTTAAGGTAAATTTATTTATGCAGTCTATTGATGAAGCATTAAATGCTTTTCCACAGGGAGTGATTATGGCAGAGCCCATTGCATTTTTAAGAGAAAATTAGATAACTATTGGAAGCAGGGAGAGATACAGGGAAATCTGGAGACAGTGGGGCATGTGATTAGTTTCGAACTGCTCGAGAAAACTGCTGACAGAGGTATTATAGGCTCAATTCCCTGATCTTGTGCAGTAAACTTTTATGGTACTTTTTTTTCCTGATATCTAACTCACTGTTTTTATAAAACTTCACTTTTCTCTGTCCCATTCTATTTTGAATGTCTCTTAGTTTCTCTCTGTGGCTGTTATACTTTTCTTTACTGGCCTTCTAGATGTCTGTAGCTGTCATAATCTTTTTAACATCTAGGCTAAGCAATACATTGCCCTTCATAGGTTTACAAAACCAACCTATCCTGGATTTATTTGATAGGCGGGTGCAAGGGGGTTGTCAAAGAAGTGCAACAACATGTTCAGATGGAATGGGTGGCGATACAGTTTGAGGCATGAGGCTATTGAGTCTGCAGCTGAAAAGCTGCAGTTGAGCATGAATGGGAGAAAACAAAGAGTTGGACCTGTAAGCAAATATACAGTAATGGACTAAGGGAATGCCAGGGGCTGAGGTTTGAGTTTTGTTAATATCCATGGAAGATAGGGTGGACAATGATGTCCTCACCAGTGAAATTGTGTGGCCAGAGATAAATTTTGCTTGGACGAGATCAACGAGGGTCAGAGAACCCACTGACCTTTATAAATCAGGTTAGCAAGTATGAAAGTTGAAGTGTTATGGTAAGATTGTATAAGGCATTGGTGAGACCAAATTTAGAATATTGTGTACAGGTTTGGTCACCTAGTTACAGGAAGGATCTAAGTAAGGAAAGAGTGCAAACAAAGTTCACAAGGATATTGCCGGGACTTGAGAAGCTGAGTTACAGAGAGAGATTGAATAGATTAGGACTTTATTCCCTGGAGCACAAAAGAATGAGGGGAGATTTGATAGAGGTATACAAGATTTTGATAGGTATAGGTAGAATGAATGTAAGCCTCTTCCACTGAGGCTAGAGGAGAAAACAAAAACAGAGAGCATGGGTTGAGGATGAAAGAGAAAAGCTTAAAGGGAATATTAGGGGGAGATTCTTCATGCAGAGAGGGTGGGGGTGTGGAATGAGCTGCCTGATAAAGTGGTAAATCGGGGTCACTTTTAACATTTAAGAAAAATTGGATGGGTTCATGGATGAGAGGGGTGTGGAGGGATATGGTCCAAGTGCAGATCAGTGGACTAAGCAAAAAATAGTTTGGCACAAACAAGAAGGGCTGAAAGGCCTGTTTCTGAGCTGTAATTTTCTATGGTTCTATGGACAGTCCACAGCCCAAGATACTTAGGAATTCTGAAGACTGAGAGCTTGGGTGTTTGCCAAGGTCCATAGATAGCCCCAAAACACGTGAGGGCTAAACTTATTGAGTCTGGGAGCACCAGAGTGATGAAGGAATTTGGCCACTACAGATGGATGGTACAGGCACGTTAAGAGTTGGTGATATGTTGTATGGATAAAGATAATTTGAAGAAACATTGGGTCATTCAAGGGTTTGCACTAGGTACAAAGACGAGTTCTGGAAGCATCAAAAAGGAGCAAAGTAGTGGATAGGAACTTTGAAGGTTCCAGGAAAAGAGGGAAGTAAGGACTGAAATCACTGAGAAGAGAGAACAATGGTTGGATATACTAAGGTAGTGATTGAAGACTTGTTGAGTGTACAACTGGGAGTTGTCTAGGGCACAGAGTCAAGCAGTGATTCTAGATCTAGTAATTGTCAGAGACAGCAGTCGACCATGGTTCCCAGCCTAGAATACAATGGAGATATCACACTAAAATGCAGATGAATGTAGTAGTAACAGCGGTAAGAAGAATCATCATTAGCTAACAGTCAAGAGACACAAAGGTAGAACAGCTGGAAAATCTTTGAAGATGGGTGTGCGGGCCAGAGTTGCAAAATATCTGGGCACAGAAGCAATTGAAGCATCATCACCTCAGCTCTTGGAAGGTATCTGAGCTGTAATTCTTTGGCTTTTACAGTCGATAAATTGCTGTTCATGTGATATTTAAGAGTTAACTGTGTATTACTTTGAGTATTTCAGAATGACAAAGAAAAATGATTAATACATGATGTTACTAATTTCAGCAAGTCTACTTAAGTGTGCACTTGAATGTCTGCACCTGTAGCCATCCAATGAATTTGAGGACGAATAATCAGCTCTGAACGGCAATTAGGATCCATTTAAACAGCTGAAATAGTACTGCCGATGCCAGCAGTGTTATTAACTCAACATCTCTGAACAATACAGGACACATAGAATAAGGAAAGCTGGGTTTACCAATCAGCTGGTGGATATTCCTGCGTCAGGGTTAAAAGGGATATGCAGTATGAAACTGATATCACACCCCTACCAGAAGAGTGGATGCAGCAGACAAGAGCAAAGGTGCCAGAAAGTGCCCATATTGGTGCGATCAGAAAAAAGTGCCAGTACTTAATCTTTTAAAAAGCTGAAGTAAATCTACAGTACTGGTGACATCAGCACATACCCAATTACATCTGAAACAAGAATAAAAGTATGGCACAAGAACAGGGCAGCACGGTAGCATAATGGTTAGCACTGCTGCTTCACAGCTCCAGGGACCTGGGTTTGATTCCCAACTCGGCTCACTGTCTGTGTGGAGTTTGCACATTCTCCTCATGTCTGCGTGGGTTTCCTCCAGGTGCTCCGGTTTCCTCCCACAGTTCAAAGATAGGCAGGTTAGGTTGATTGGCCATGCGAAAATTGCCGTTTATGTCCTGGGATGTGTAGATTAGAGGGATTAGTGGGTAAATGTATAGGGATATGGGGATAGGGCCTTGATGGGATTGTGGTCGGTGCAGACTCGATGGGCCAAAGGACCTGTTTCTGAACTGTAGAATTCTATGCCTATGTTCTTTTGTCCTCCAAGCCTGTGCTGATGCCATAATGCCCTTAGTCAGTCCTTATCCCTCTATCCCCTCCCTCATGTACCTATTCAAACATTATTTAAATGTTATTAATGTACCCTGCTTCCACCACTTCCTTCCAGTCACCCACCACTCTCTGCGTGAGAAACTTCCCCAATACAGCTCCCTTAAACATCTTCCAACCCCTCACCTGGAACCTGTGCCCCTTTGTAATTGACAGCTCCACCCTGAAAAAAATCCATCAACCCTGTCAATGCCTCTCATATATGTATAAACCTGAATCAGGTCTCCACTCAGCCTCTGTCTTTCCAGTAAAAAAAATTCTATGTTATTCATCCTTTCCTCATAATCAATACCCTCAGGACCAGGCAACATCCTGGTGAATCTTTTTTGCACTGTCTCCAAAGCTTCCATGTCCTTCTGGTAGCATGGCAACCAGAACTGCACGCAATACTCCAAATTCAGTTTAATCAAGCCTTTATATAGCTACAACATGATTTGCTGACTCTTGTACCCAATAACCCAGTTGACGAAAGCAAGTATGACATATGCCTTCTTAATCACGTACAAAATACAAAAAGGCCAACCACATTCTCCTCAGTCGTTTTTATGTTGGTAGTGTACAATTATGCTGGCTTGGAAACATCTTTCCAAAACAGTCCTACATTTGTCAGAATTGAGAAACATAGGATACATGCCGTTACAATTTAGAAGTGCACATTAGCAACTTAATTCAATGAACATACTTGCCTGATTTATAGCATATATGGCCCTGAAGCTACTGATTTTCTGTCAGGTATTTATAGGATAAATTATCTGTGAAAGCAAATGTTATAGCAAAGTGAGCTCTGAAAATTTGGCTCTGTCCAATAGGTAAGTGTACTGTCCACCAGTGTGAATAAGAAAGAAAGCTGTATGAAGATGAAGAGAATGCTGAACAAGTCCCCATGGAATATAGGAAGAGGAAGCCATTCAGCCCCTTGAGCGAGTTCCATTATTCAGTTAGATGACGGCTGATCACCATCTTCCTTAACTCCACTCACCTCAGTTTCAAGACCCTTAATGTCCTTGACAAAAAAAAACGTACCAACATCAGCTTGAAATTATGATTTGAAAGCAGGATACTGTACAAACCGGGGAACAGCAGAACAAAAAGACTTTAGCTGGAGGCAATTTCATGATTAGAGGCATAAAATATTATACTCACAGTTGCGAGATCAGAAGGGTGCATTGCACCCCTCCCAGCCCAGTGTCAGTGTAAGATATGCCTCAGAATGGCTGGTAACAGAAGAAGAATCGGTTGTCTTAATTCATTTTGGAGCCAACAACATAGGAATGAGTCAGTGAGGAGAGCCAGCTGAGAGTTCATCAGCAGCTAGGTGCTGCTCCTTCATCAGGTGAACTGATGAAGGAGCAGCGTGCCAAAAGCCCATGCTACCAGATAACTTGTTGGACTTTAACCTGGCGTTGAGAGACTTCTTCTTGGTATAAGGAACAGAGGTTCCATTTTACAGGACAAGAAAGAGCTTCACCATGAGTACTGGATGCATTTAAAATCAGGTTAGATGTAAAGTCCTAATAGAAAGAATAAATGAAATTTGAGAAAAGACATATACCAAATAAAAGAAGGGATAATGAGACTGAACAGAAATAATAATAACGTGCAAATCAGATAAAAAAGGGGCACAAAGGAAAAGTCACAGTACAAAAACAGATTAAGATAATATAAAAACTCTGACAACAGGCAGTCAGGTCGAGAAGGTTGTTAGGAAGGCATATGGAGTCTTGGCTTTTATTGGTAGAGGGATTGAATTTCGGAGCCGCAACGTCATGTTGCAACTGTACAAAACTCTAGTGCGGCCGCACTTGGAGTATTGTGTGCAGTTCTGGTCCCCACATTATAAGAAAGATGTGGAGGCATTGGAGAGGGTACAGAGGAGGTTTACCAGGATGTTGCCTGGTATGGAGGGCAGGTCTTATGAAGAGAGGCTGAGGGATTTGAGGTTGTTTTCGTTAGAAAGGAGGCGGCTAAGAGGGGACCTAATCGAAACATATAAGATGATTAGAGGTTTAGATAGGGTGGACAGTGATAGCCTTTTTCCTAGGATGGAGAAAGCTAGCACGAGGGGACACAGCTTTAAATTAAGGGGTGATAGTTATAGGACGGATATCAGAGGCAGGTTCTTTACCCAAAGGGTGGTTCGGGAGTGGAATGCCCTGCCTGCAGCAGTTGTAGATGCGCCAAGTTTGGTGGCGTTTAAGAGGTTAGTTGATAAGTATATGGAAGAGAAGGGAATGGTTTAGTTTGGAGGGGCATTGCTTTTTATATTGGTCGGCGCAACATCGAAGGCCGAAGGGCCTGTTCTGTGCTGTAATGTTCTATGTTCTATAGAACAGATTACAGGAAGTAATAATAAGGCCTGATAAAAATAAAGCAGATACATTAAAACCAAAAACATATCAAATTATCTGCATACCAATGTAAAGATCATCAGCAAAAATGTGGCAGGTAAAAAGTATGAGGTAATACAAGATCAGGATCATGCACTTACCCAAGTCCATTTTTGATTTGATTTGATTTATTATTGTCACATGTATTAGCATACAGTGAAAAGTATCATTTCTTTTGTGCTGTACAACAAAGCTTACCATGCATAGAGAAGGAAAGGAGAGGGTGCAGAATGTAGTCTTACAATCATAGCTAGGACGTTAAGGAAGATCAGTTTACAGAACACCATTCAAAAGTCTGATAGCAGCAGGGAAGAAGCAGTTCTTGATTCAGTTGTTATGCGACGTCAGATTTTGTATCTTTTTCCTGACAAAACAAAGTGGAAGAGGGAACGTTCATTGGGTCCTTTATTATGCTGACTGCTTTTACGAGGCAACAGGAAGTGTAGGTAGAGTCACTGAATGGGAGGCTGGTTTGCATGATGGACTGGGCATCATTCATGACCATTTGTAGTTTATTGCAGTCTTAGTCAGGTCAGGACCAATACTAAGCTGCGATACAACCAGAAAATATACCTTCTATGGTTGGGGGAAATTTGTGGAGCGTTGTAGCAGACATTCCAAATTTCCTTAGCCTCCTGAGAAAGTAGAGGCGTTGGTGGGCTTCCTTAACAATAACATCAGTGTTGAAGGGACCAGGACAGTTTATTGGTGATCTGGACACCTAGAAACTTGAAGCTTCACCATTTCCACTTTGGCCCCTTTGATGTCAGCAGGGGCATGTCCTCCACTACACTTCCTGAAGTCAATGACTATCTCCTTTATTTTGTTGACACTGAGGGAGAGATTATTGTCATTGCACCTATTCACCAGATTCTCTAACTTTTTCCTGTACTTCATTTTATCCTTGCTTGAGATCTGACCTGCTATGGTGCTGTCATCAGCAACCTTGAAAATCAAGTTGGAAGGGAATTTGGCCACGAAATCCTAAGAGTATAAAGAGTATAGTAAGGGGCTGAGGACACAATCTTATGAGGCATAGTGTTGAGGGTGATCATGGAGGAGGTGTTGTTGCCTGTCCTTACTGATTGTGGTCTGTGGGTTAGGAAGTCTAGAATCCAGTCACAGAAAGAGGAGCCAAGCCCCAGGCCATGGGGTTTGGAGATTAGCTTTGTAGGAATAATGGTGTTAAAGGCTGAACTATAGTCAATAAATAGGAGACGGACATAAATTTCTTTATTATCCAGGTATTTCTGTGTTGAGTGCAGGGCCAGCTAGATGACATCAGCTGTGTTCCTATGGCAGCAATAGGCAGACTGCAGTGGATCCAGACAAAATGGGAGGCCTGTATTTATTTTTGCCATGACTAACCTTTCGAAGCATTTCATAATAATGGATACCAGAGCCACCAATTGATAGTCATCAAGGCATGCTGGCTGGGTTTTTCTTTGGTACAGGGATGATAGGTCATCTTCTTGAAGCAGCCAGGTATCTCTGATTGGTGCAAAGAGAGGTTAAAAATGTCTGCAAATACCCCCACCAGCTGGTCCTCGCAGATACTGAGTGCTAGCCCAAGTATCCCATCTGAGCCGGTCGCTTTCCATGAGGTGACTTTCGAGAAGGCTGATCTGAGTCCGTGATGGTGACCTTGGATATGGGTTTAGAAACTTCCACATTGGAGGGCATTCTCTTGCTGACCTCTTGTCAAAACAGGCATAGAATACATTCAACTCATTGGGAAGGTGCACATTAGTGCCAGCAATCTTACATGGCTTCATCTTAGAATCATTGAGATTTACAGCATGGAAACAGGCCCTTCAGCCCACCCTTTCCATGCCGCCCTTTTATTTTATTAAGCTCCAATTGTCCACATTTGGCCCATTTCCTTCTATACCCATATGCCTATCTATTTAAATGCTTTATAAAAGATAAAATTGTGTCTACCTGTACTACTACCTCTGGCAGCTATTCCATACACTTACCACTCTCTGCGTGAAAGAGCTGCCCCTCTGGACACGTTTGTATCTCTCTCCTCTCACCTTAAACCTATGTCCTCTAGTTTTAGGCACCCCTACCTTTGGGAAAAGATATTGACTATGTAATTTATCTTTGCCCCTTATTATTTTATAGATCTCTATAAGGTCTCCTTTCAGCCTCCTATGCTCCAGAGGAAAAAGTCGCTGTATGTTCAGCTCTCCTTATAACTCAATCCATTACGTCCTGTAGCATCCTAGCAATTTTTTTTTCTGCACTCTTTTCTAATTTAATAATATCTTTCTATAATAGGGTGACCAGAATTGCACACAGTATTCCAAGTGTGGCCTTGTCAATGTCTTGTACAACTTCAATAAGATGTCCCAACTCCTGCATTCAATATTTTGACCAATGAAACCAAGCATGCCAAATACCTTTTTCACCAATCTCTCCACCTGTGACTCCACTTTCAAAAAGCTATGAGTATGTACACCTAAATCATTTTGTTCTGTAACTCTTTCCAAGGCCATACCATTAACTGAGTCAGTCCTGTCCTGGTTCAATCTACCAAAATACATCACCTCACATTTGTCTAAATTAAACTCCATCTGCCATTTGTCAGCCCACTAGCCTAACTGATCAAGATTTCGTTGCAATTGGAGATAACTTTCTTTCCTGTCCACTATGCCACCAATCTTGATGTCATCTGCAAATTTACTAACCATGCCCCTTATCTTCTCATCTAAATCATTGCTATAAATGCCAAATAACAGTGGGCCCAGCACTAATCCCTGAGGCACACAGCTGGTCACAGGCTTCCAGTTTGATAAACAACCCTGTACAACTACCTTCTGGCTTCTGTGAAGAAGCTAATTTTGTATCCAATTAGATATCTCACCCTGGATTCTGAGAGATTTAACTTTATGCAACAACCTACCACGCGGTACCTTGTCAAACGCCTTGCTAAAGTCCATCTAGACAACATCAATTGTGCTGCCCTCATCTACCTTCTTGGTTACCCCTTCAAAAAACTCAATTAAATTTGTAAGATATGATTTTTCATGGAGCCTGCTATGCCTTACAGACCTTTCCATGGTCGGTGGGAATCCATGTGGCGAGCCTAGAACTCTAGCTTGGTCCACTACTGCCTTTGGGCAGCTTTGATGGATCTCCATAGGTCATATCTAATTTCTTGTACAGGTTCAGATTGCCGGACTTGAACGCCTCAGACCTGGACTTCAGTAAGCACTGGATATCCCTGTTCATCCATAGTTTCCAGCTGAGAAACACTTGGATATGCTTTTTTGACATACAGCCTTCTACACACTTACTAATGAAGTTAGTTATTGCAGTACTATACTTGTTCAGGTTGGTTGCTGAGTTTTTAAATATTGTCCAGGTAATGCAAGTGTAGAGATTGTAACATAAATGTTATAAAATGATTTAGGAGCACAAATGTAGTTTCAAGGGCATGATGAGGTAGCAATTACAGAGATCCGGTTTTCAACTGGGCATGTTTGGGAGTTATACATATTAGATTAAGATATTTAGAAAGGGGACGGAAATTAGAAAGTAGGTGGAGCAGTGATATTGATTTAAAAAAAAACAATCAGTGCATGTCAGAGAAAGCACATAACTAAGTGTGAACAGACAGTTGGATTGAACTGAGGAACAATGTTCATGAATAAGATCAGTGGTCTTCTCCAGCATCGAACTAAGTGAGTGTCTTTTTTAAACTCATTAGAAATGTCAACCTACAAGGAGCCTGCCTCATAACAGAATCACAAGTCCATTCATCATGTTCAGAAATTTGCATTCCCAGAACCCAAACAGACAGTAAGAGATACAACACTGCTGGCAGTTGTCTGGGATGTGAAAAATAAACCAGAGGAATACTTAGCTGAAACAATGTGGAAATAATGGGAAATATTAATTTTCACATGAAAATTCTGCTTCTCCCAGTACAAATAGTAAAAGCAATAAACTTCTGCAACATACTTGAGACAGTTTTCTGTGAAATTATGTTTGACTATTGACAAGGGACAAAACCATGTTTATTTGGTGATTAATATGAAAACAGTTTTAATTAACATTTCCAATGGGCATCTACTCAATTAGGCAACCTATTCAATATAACTGAATATTATATTAAGTTTCAGAAGAGAAACAAAAGTCATAAGCAAAAGGTTTAAAGTTTAGGTAAGGCAAGCTTCAAAGAACTGTGAATTAAATTGACCGTAGTAAACTAGGCAGAGCTGTTACTAACAGTAGGAAGTATTCCAAAATGTTTTTGACATAATATAAAACTAGAACACAGCTAGAGCCAAAAGACTTGTTTCTGTGCCAGCATGATTCTATGATCTGTGACTGGCAAAATCTTCACAGGTGCTGTTAACTCATGGCTAACAAATGTGATAAGGGAAAGTATGAAAAAAAAAAGGTTTCTGCAAATGTTCAAGGAAAACTGGAAATCTCGAAGGCAGGGAGAATGGAATGACAAAACTTTTGCAAGGATATCAATGCTGATGGTATGTGCAGATGCATCCTTCTCGATTTCCAAAGATCTTTAGATTTCATAGAATCACTACAGTACAGGAGGACATTCAGCCCATTGAGTCTGTGCTAATTCTCTGAAGAGCATCATAGAACATAGAACATAGAACATAGAACAATACAGCACAGAACAGGCCCTTCGGCCTTCGATGTTGTGCCGACCAAAATAAAAAGCAATGCCCCTCCAAACTAAACCATTCCCTTCTCTTCCATATACTTATCAACTAACCTCTTAAACGCCACCAAACTTGGCGCATCTACAACAGCTGCAGGCAGGGCATTCCACTCCCTAATCACTCTTTGAGTAAAGAACCTACCTCTGATATCCGTCCTATAAATCATACCCCTTAATTTAAAGCTGTGTCCCCTCGTGCTAGCTTTCTCCATCCTAGGAAAAAGGCTATCACTGTCCACCCTATCTAAACCTCTAATCATCTTATATGCTTCAATAAGATCCCCTCTTAGCCGCCTCCTTTCTAACGAAAACAACCTCAAATCCTTCAACCTCTCTTCATAGGACCTGCCCTCCATACCAGGCAACATCCTGGTAAACCTCCTCTGTACCCTCTCCAATGCCTCCACATCTTTCTTATAATGTGGCGACCAGAACTGCACACAATACTCCAAGTGCGGCCGCACTAGAGTTTTGTACAGTTGCAACATGATGCTGCGGCTCCTAAATTCAATCCCCCTACCAATAAAAGCTAAGACTCCATATGCCTTCTTAACAACTTTATCCACTTGACTGCCTACTTTCAGGGATCTATTGACACATATACCAAGATCCTTCTGTTCCTCAACACTATTAAGAGCCCTACCATTAGCCCTATACTCTACACATTTATTGTTCCTGCCAAAGTGCATTACCTCACACTTTTCCACATTAAACTCCATTTGCCACCTCTCGGCCCAGCTCTGCAACTTGTCCAAGTCACTCTGTAAACTAAAACACCCCTCTTCACTATCTACCACACCACCAACTTTAGTATCATCTGCAAATTTACTGATCCATCCCTCAATACCCTCATCCAGATCATTTATAAAAATTACAAACAGCAGGGGCCCCAAAACAGACCCCTGAGGCACACCACTTGTCACCGAACTCCACGATGAATATCTCCCATCAACCACCACCCTCTGTCTTCTATCTGCCAGCCAATTTCTAATCCAATTAGCTAAATCACCCTCTATTCCACACATCTGCATTTTCTGTAGAAGTCTTCCATGGGCCACCTTATCAAAAGCCTTACTAAAGTCCATATATACTACATCAACCGCCTTACCCCCATCCACCTCTCTGGTCACTTTCTCAAAAAACTCAATGAGGTTAGTAAGGCATGACCTACCCTTCACGAAACCATGCTGACTATCCCCAATCAATTCATTTCTCTCTAAATAACTATAAATCCTATCCCTAATAATTCTCTCCAATACCTTGCCCACAACAGAAGTAAGACTCACTGGCCTATAATTCCCTGGAAGGTCTCTCTTCCCCTTCTTAAACAATGGGACCACATTCGCTATCCTCCAGTCCTCCGGAACCACACCCGTAACCAACGACGACCTGAAGATCAGAGCCAGAGGCTCTGCAATCTCCTCTCTTGCCTCCCAGAGAATCCTAGGGTAAATCCCGTCCGGCCCAGGGGACTTGTCCAACTTCAAACCCTCGAGAATTTCTAACACATCCTCCCTATCTACTACAATACTTCCCAATTTGCAACCCTGTACCTCAGTGCTCTCCATAGCTACATTTCCAGCACTCTGCGTGAATACCGAAGAGAAATATTTATTCAGTGCCTCACCAATCTCTTCAGGCTCCACGCACAACTTCCCACTGCTGTCTATGACTGGCCCTAATCTTGCCCTAACCAATCTTCTATTCTTAACATATCGAAAGAAAGCTTTAGGATTCTCCTTAATCCTATCAGCCAACATCTTCTCGTGTCCCCTCTTAGCTCTCCTCAATTCACTTTTTACCTCCTTCCTGGCTAATCTATAGCTATCCATTGCACTATCTGAGCCTTCAAGCCTCATCCTGACATAAGCCTCCTTTTTCTTCTTAACCAGCAAATCAACTTTTTTCGTACACCAAGGCTCTCTTACTCGACCATTTCCTCCCTGCCTGACAGGGACATACTTATCAAGGACTCGCAGCAGCTGCTCCTTGAATAAGCACCACATTCCAGATGTTCCCAGTCCCTGTAGTTCCCTAGTCCAATCTATGCACCCTAATTCTCTCCTGATGGCCTCATAATTACCCTTCCCCCAGCTATAACTACTGCCCCCAGCTTCATGCCTATCCCTGTCCATCACTAAGGTGAACGTAACCGAATTGTGGTCACTATCACCAAAATGTTCACTAACTTCCAAGCCTAACACCTGGTCTGGCTCATTGCCCAGCACCAAATCCAATGTAGCCTCACCTCTAGTTGGCCTCTCTACATACTGAGTCAAAAAACCTTCCTGCACACTCTGTACGAAAACTGACCCCTCTAACGAGCTAGAGCTATAGCTATAGCTAGAGCTAGAGCTATAGCATCTTACTCAGTCCACCACATCCCTGAAACCACATACGTTTACCATGGCTAATCTACCTCTCCTACACATTTTGGGACACTAAGAGCCTAATTTTACCAACGATTTGCGCCCATTTTCGGGCATGAAATTGTGGTAAAATCGGGTGTGATTAGATCGTGACTTTACCCAGACCCGCAAATGGCAATTTAAATGCATTTGAGTGCACTTAAATTGAATTAATGAACCGCCTGCCCAACTCGATCAACATTCCCCTGCTTTACCGTTGCGTTAGCCGATCCTGAACCACGCCATAACGGACCTGCTAAATAGAAGTCTGAGTCAGGTGATCCAGCCTCTGAAGAGAGCCTTCATTGTTTCCAATGGCTTTTTGACTCAGATCAGTGGTGGGGGTCGGAGTGGAGGCGGGTCAGGTCATTCTCTGGTTGGGGGAGGGGAGTGAGGTCAGACTGTTGTCTGATTGGGGATTGAGAAGGAAGGCGGATCAGGTGGATCTCTGGTGGGGGAGGCAGATGGATCTCTAGTGGGGGAGAACGGGGTGGTGGGGGGGGGAGCAGGGAGGTTCTGCTGTCACTCTGCGGATGATTGGTGTGGGGGGAGAGCAGGGGTGGCGATCGGTCTGGGGAGTGGGGGTGGTGGATAAGGACACACACACACACACACCACTGACCTCATCCCCCCCCTCCAACTACACAGACTGATCGCAACCCGTGTCCCCCTCAATTTCCCCACCACCGATCGCCCGCAGAGTGGCAATGGATCCCCTTGAGCTCCCCCCAACCCCGCCCCCCGCCCCCCCACAAGAGATCTATCTGCACTCCCCAAGTTATCCATCCCCCCCTCCCCCCAAGATACATCTTACCCGCCTTTCTCCTCTCCCGATTCCCCCAAGACACACCCTCACTCCCACTTTTCACTCCTAGGCCGCTTTCATCGCTTTCTGTGGCTCGGGAGCGATCTGACATGGGCACATTTTTTCTAATTTTTTTTCTAACTGCGCACATGCAGTTCAGGGCGACGATCGTTCCAGCAGCACTAAGCGCCGCTCACAGCACAAATGGGACTGGAGATAGCTGAGAGGGTACGGGGGTACCTGAAGCGGATTCCTAAGTTGGATCTGTTCTACATCCAAACTTGGCACTTACAATGAAAACGATAAAATCGGGCCCTGAGGGGCAATTTTGGACTGTGGGAGAAAACCAGAGCATCCAGAGGAGACCCATGCAGGCACAGGGAGAAAGTGCACATAGACAGTCACCCAAGGCCAGAATCAACCCATGCAACCATATTTGAAAATAAGGCCTTTAGATTATTAAATTAGCGAAATCACCATTGAGTGGTGAGCCTGCAGAATTCATTACCACAGGAAATAGTTGATGCTAAAACATTAAATGTATTCAAGAGGTGGTTAGATTCACTTGGGGTGAATGGAATCAAAGGTTATGTGAAGAAAGCAGGATTAGATTACTGAATTGAATGATCAGCCATGATTGTGATGAATGGCGGAGCAGGCTTAAAAAGGGTCAAATAGTCCTATCTTCTATGTTTCTATTATTTAGAAAAAGGAGAAAAGGGAAGCCAATAAAGCACAGAATTGCCAGTTCAGCATCATTTGTGGAAAAATGATGGGCATTATGAACATGGAGATAAAAATGAATTAAATTTGCAACTCAATTTAGATATGATATGGTACATTGCCTCTTGGTATGAAAGACATTATATAGAAGGTGCAGGTCATTCTGTAAGTGAAAGTGGAAAATCCAGATCCAGAATTTGTGGTCTACATTGGACAGGATTTTACCCTTCTGTCCTTGGTGGATGAAATGGTGGACAGAAGGAGAAAATATTGTACAAGTCAAAGAGTCAGTTTCTTGTCGGCATGCAAACAGGCTGTGATTGTGTGCTCCTGTCATCAATGTTCGCATGAGATTATCCATCTCCTTCCTGCACTGGATGGCTGATCTCCGCTTAATGGAGTTGGCACTCAATGCAGGAGCCACTTCCTTTCAAGCCACAGTTGTGAGGTTTGTGGACCCTCCTTCCACCATAACGTGGCAAAGCACCTAATACTTAACACATAGGAGTGTGTTAATGGAATTGAGAAGGGATCTGTCGCAACATTGGAGGCAAAAAATTGGCTGCTAGAAGTGATATAGAGGAATGATACATCTTTGAAGAAGAACTGGTTCACACACACACACAGTCTAGGTACATTCACAGAAAGAGGAAAGAGAGGACAACCTCACTGGATAACAAAGGAAAAGGAGGAAACAGAAAAAGGGGCTTGACAGATGTTTGTTTGATAACAGACAAAATCAGGCTGGACATAAGCAGATAGTTGAATAAAGATGTTAAAAAAAAAACATGAAATAAAGAGACAGTCTGAGAATAGATTAACAGCTAAAATAAAAAAAAAATTAACAAAAAAAATTGTCAAAGAAATAGTGGGGTCAATAAGGGACCGAGACTTGTGGAGGCAGAAGGCATGGCTGAGTTAGTAAATGAGTATTTTTCATCAAAGTTCGTCAAAGAATGAGGTTTCTGGGGTACTGAATGAGATTAAAAAAAAGAGGAAGTGGAGCAGGCTTGATGGGCTGAATGGCCTAGCTCTGCTTTAATATTTCATGGCCTTACTAGAAAATTTGACAGAGTAGAAATTCCAGACATGCTGGCCACAATCTTCCAATTTTCCTTAGATACAAGAGTAGTGACGGAGGATTGGAACATTGCAAAATGTTACATTCTTGTTCAGAAAAGGGAGCAAGGATAAACTTGGTAATTATAGGCCAGTCACTTTAGTGCTGGACGGAAAGCTTTTAGAGACAATAATCTGCAAGAAAATTAACAGCTGTTGAACACGCTTGGGTAATGCAGAAGAGAAAATGTGGATTTATTAAGGGCAAACTGTGTTTGACTAACTTGATTGAGAGATGGTGGCTGAGGGCAATGCAAAGTTGATGTGTGTACAGACCTTCAAAATGATAATGATAAATGATCACACCTTAAACTCGTTAGCAAAACTGAAACCCATGGGTGAAATGGGGCAATAGCATAGCCAGAAAATTAGCTAAAGGATAGAAAATAACGAGTTCTGGCTGCTTTTCAGAGTAAAGAAAATAAATTCCCTGCTGTCTTCGATATACATTAATGGCCTGGAGTTACAGCGCACAATTTTGAAATGTGTTGTGACATTTCTAGTAAATAGTGGGCAAAACTGTAATAGACTTCAAGTCCCGTCTTCACACTCAGGATACTCTTCTTAAGGAGTGCGATATGGTACATTGCCTCTTGGTATAAAAGGAACCAAATTCTGGTTCGCAAGCAGCACAGGAGGACATAGTAGAAGGCATACCAGGAAAAGCTAAAATCATGGTGCCATCCTATAGAGTGACACTATAATAACAGAACTCCATACATGTTAAACAATGGTAGCAGCTTATTCAGAGTTAAAAAACTCCACAACCAAGAGATCAAGTCAAAGCTCTGAGCCATGAATAGAGGTGGACAATTAAACAACTAACTGGAAGGGCAGTCTCCACAAGCGTTCCCACCTTCAAGTTCAAGGCTGAATAATTTACAAAAATCTCCAGTCAGAAATATCAAGTGTACATCCATCATGTACACTCAGCATCAAAAATGCCGGTTTAAAGCAACTTTGATTCACACCCTGTGATATCAAGACATAACTGAGTGCACTGGATATAGCAAACATTATGAGCCTTGGCAACACCCCACCTGCAGTTTTGAAGGCATACACTCTGGAACTAGCTGTGCCTCTACCCAAGCTGTTCTAGTACAGCTACCACACTAGCATCTACCCAACAATGTGGAAAATTGCACCGATGAATCCTGTTCACAAAAAGCATGACAAGTCTATTCTCATCAATTATTTTTCCGTCAGTCTACCGTCAATCTTGAAAGGGGTCATCGACAGTACTATCAAGTGGCACTTAATAGCTACTAATCTGCTCACCAATACTGGATTCGACCAGGGCTGCTTGACTTCATTGCAACCTTGTCCAAATATAGACAAAAGAACAGAATTCCACAGGTGAGATGAGTTACTGCCATTGACATCAAGGCAATATTTGACTGAGTGTGGCATCTAGCCAACCAAAATTGAAGCCACTGAGAATTAGAAGAATCCAATAGTTCAACTCAAACACAGCATAGAGTAAGACAGGTATGATTATTCTACGCCAATAATCTCAGAGCATCACTGCAGAAATTCCTCAGGGTAGAGTCCAAGGCTTAATCATCTTCAGCTGTTTCATGCATAATAATGTTAGAAGTGAGGAACTTCACTGATAACTGTGAAATGTTCAGTAATGTTCACAAATCCTTAGATAATAAAGCAGTTTGTGCCCTCATGCAGCAAGATATGGGCAATCAGGCTTGGGATAATAAATGCAAGTAACATTCATTGCTACACAAGTACCAGGCAATAACCATCTCCAAAAGAGAAAGAGAATCTAATCACCTCCCCTTGTCAGTCAATGGCATTACCATTACTAACACCCAACCAACACCAACCTGGGGGATTAACATTGACCAGCCATATTTATACAATGTCTAACAAGAGCAGGTCAGAAGTTAGGAATTTTACTTTGAGTAACTCACTTCCTGACTCCCCAAGACTGTGCACCATCTACAAGACACAGATCAAAAAAGTGACGGGCAGTTACAAAATTGCTTGAAAAGCTCAATCCCATCTTGGACAAAGCAAGTCAGTTGATCAGTTCCCCAACCACTAACATAAGTATTCATTTAATCAACTACTAACGCGAAGTATCAGTAATGTGTGCCATCCACAAGGCGCACTCCAGCCGCTTCTGAAAACTTTAACAGTGCCTTCCAAAGACACAACCTCTACCACCAAGGGCAGAAAACTCAAGGGAACACTACTGCCTGAAAGTTCCTTTCCAATGATACACTATGATTTGGAAAGATATTTTTGTTCCTTCACCATTGTCTTTGGGCGTATCTACACCAGATGAACTGCCACAGTTCAGAAAGGTGTCTTACCACCTTTTCCAGAGTCTGGCGAGCTGCAAAATAGATGCCTAGCTGTCTGGTCTAAGTAATTCTCTTGGTATAGATGTCAGAAACTCTGTTTATGAATGCTTGGTTGAGCTCCAACAATGACTAATCCATTTAGTTTAGTAGACAAAATTACATAGCTGCAGGAAAGATTGCAAGCTTTTCTTGATTTACACTTCTACAACTTTGTAATGGATTATTCATCCTTTGAGAAGCTTTCACAGGCAAGTGATCTACTAGTGAAAATTAAGGAATATTAGCAAAACTAGTTGCTGGCATCTGCTCAGTAGGTAAAGATATGCGTGATAAACACCTAACCAACAACAACCTGGGGGTTATTATTGACTAGCCATATTTACACAATGTCTAACAAGAGCAGATCAGAGATTGGGAATTCTACTTTGGCTAACTCACTTCCTGACTCTCCAAAGGCTGTGCACCATCCACAAGGCACAAGTCAAAAAAGTGATGGACAGTTACAAAATTGTTCAAAAAGCTCAGCCCCACCTCGGACAAAGCGTTTCCCAACCACTACCATATGTATTCATTTCATCAACTACTGAGCAAAGTGGCAGTAATGTTTGCCATCCACAAAGTGCACTCTGGCAGCTTCCAAAATCTTTAATATTGCCTCCCAAAGACACAACTCTATCACCTAGAAGACCAAGGATAGAAAACTCAAGGGAACACTTCTGTCTATGAGTTCCTCTCCAAGTGACACACTATGACTTGGAAAGATATTGTTGTTCCTTCACCATTGTCTTTAAGCATACCTATACCAGATAAACTGCCACAGTTCAGAAAGGTGGCTTATGACATTTTCAATGGTCTGGCGAGCCAGAAAACAGATGCCTAGCCATCTGGTCTAAATAATTCTCTTGGTATAGTTGTCAGATACTCTCTTTATGAATGCTTCATTGAGCTCCAACAATGACTAGTCAATTCAGTTAGCAGATAAAATTACACAACTGCAGGATGGATTGCCGGCTTTGCTTGATTTGCATCTCTACAACATTGTAATGGGTTATTCATCCTTTGATATACTTTGAGAAGTTTTCAGTGGTGATCTACTAGTGAAAAATAAATATTAGCAAAACTAGTTGCTAGAATTTGCTCAATAAGTAAAGGTATGCGTGATAATGCATCAGTATTTGCATAATACTTTATATCGTAGGAGTACGTAAACTATATTAGTGATAAATTTTTCCAATTGGCTGGCAGCTAATGAAGTTATGCCTCAATCTGATCCAAAAGCAGTAAAGAGTCGACGGTCAGTCAGATGATGACCATATAAATTATAATGAAACCATTGTACATTAAATATTATATTTTATGCTTCATTTTCTGGCTGAGCGTAGTGAGTTTCAATAACCGTCAGAAAAGGCATAATATGTGGAACTACTGCCCCTGCTCCATAAGGTGAAGCATTGCAAGCAAATAGTAGAGATATAGTTGATTAAAATGAGCCAATACTTAAGACTTCTGTAAAGAATTTTTGATATCCTTCCATGCTTTGTCACATTCTGTTGTCCAGTTCCATGACTGTTTCATACATAGTACATTATGCAATGCCTTCCAATAATGTAGCTGAATTAAGAACAAATTTACCAGAATAATTTAGTCATTCTAGAAGGGACCTCAATTGCTTCACATTTGTCAGATGTAATGCTTCTTAAATAACTTCCATCTTGTTAGGTACTTTACGTAAGTCTTTACTATCAGTAGCATGACCCAAATACTGGACTGAAGTCTGGAAAATGTTGCACTTTTTTTTTCCTGATGTGCAGACCATGTGCTTGAAGATTGACAATGTTGTTTCTGAATTATTCAAGTGCTCCTGTTCACTGGAGCCTTGTAATTAGAATATCATCCAGCAACATTGTACATCAGCGAGATCACTTAAAATCTGATTCATCCATCTTTGATTTGCACTGGTTGTGATGTTATTTCAAAAGGCAATCTCTTACAAGACCTCTATGACTAGCAATGGTAAGCAATGGTTGAGGCTCAATGGCTACATTCATCTAATAGATATGCTTGTTAAAGATCTATAGCACTGAATTTCTGTCCATCTGATAACACAGCAAACAAATCTTCATTTAAAGGAAACAGATATTGATCAATACATAACACTGGATTTATGCTCATTTTAAAATCACCACAAATACAAACTGAATCCTCTGGTTTCTTGACAGGTATGATGGGGATAACTCAATTACACATTCTACCTGGCTCTAGCACACCAGTATTAACAAGTCATACTAATTTTTATTTGACTTTGAGACAAATTGCAAATGGCACCACTCCTTCTTTGAGAATTTTTGGTTGACTATTAGACTTTATCTCGAGTTTCATTTGAACTCCTTTCTTTGAGCCAAGTATCTCTTTGAATGCACTTTTCCATTTATCCAGAAGATGCTGCAGATCTGTTTCAACATAGACCAGTCTGTTGTCAACACTCCAATTAAGCTTTATCTTTTCCAATCATGATCTCCCAAATAGAGTTGGAAAATTATGAACGACATGGAGAAGCAACTCTGCTGTTTGTCCACTGAACTCTACGTTGACCACAATATAACCTTTTAGAGACACAATCTATGATGATACAACGCTACTGACATATTTTATGTCGAAAGGGTACTGTTTTAAGATTCAGTGTTTTTCTACAGGGAGGTTGGTTGTCCGGCAGGAATGCAGCAGATGCTGGGAAGCAGGACAATTACTCAGTTTCTGGAGAGGGCTGTTTAAGGAAAAAGCTACTCTCTCTCTATCTGAAAAATCTCTCTGGAATATCATGGCTGTTACCACAATCTAAAGCAAGTATGTTTGGATTTGCTAACTGTATTTAAAGTGGGTTAAATATATGGAAAGTAAGTTGCTTACTTAGAACTGAAATAGTTAGAAATTAGGGTTTTTTCACATTTAAAAATTGTTAAACTTTTGAGTCACACTGTTTCATTTGGTTTGAATTATATTTCAACTGCCTTATGAATAAAGCTTGGTTTGATAAAACCCCTAATTTGTCATTAAAATCACTCCTGGAATGCAGAATCCTATCCTCATATCTATGCCAAAATAAACAAAATGTTGGAGTCTAATCTGGCTACATAAGATACCTTGGAGTTCTTGTCCATCACCCAAATAACATTTGGGAGCTTGTTTGGGATTAGAAAATACAATACCTTCTTTGTTCGGAATTATTGAACTCAAAGACTTGGTGTATTGAGGACCTGGTGTTTTTTTTCAGGTGTTGCACTTGGTTAGTTTAAACAGGGAGTGCTTCGTGAAAATGGCTCTTTCAGTAGCATGTCTTCCTCGGTGTAGAAATGGTCACTCAGAGTGGTTTACAAGGGGTAGTTAAACTAAATCTTTTGGAGTTGGTAAACAAGCTGCAGTTGACTGTACCCAGAGGGTGAGAAAGGAAGGAATAACTTTAATGATAGCGCAGTATTTAAGTTTGCAGAGACACAGGGCAGGATTTTACAGCCTTGTTCATTGCAAGGCTGCTTGAGTTCAACAGACATTCCCATCGTCTGTCCCTTACCTGCTCCAACATCCATGGTGGGCGGGGCAGTAAAATTCCGACCACAGTCGGAATCAGTGGTTGGCTAGAATTCAATTAAAAATGAAACAGCTTGAACGTGGAAAGGAAACGAGACAGCTTGAACTGGAATTAAAAGCAAAGGAAAGAAAAAAAAGAGTAGCCACGGGACAAAGCAAAACAGATGGGACAATTGCAGTGGAAAAAGAAAAAAGATAGAGCATTTGAACTTCACAAACTCAAAATGCAAAAAAGATTATCAACTCAAGATGGTGGTGGCAAAGCCAAAGTTTGAGGATATTAAGAAAAGTGAAGGTTTTACTTCCTATTGTACTGAGCAAAACTGGTACTAAAAACTTGTTTGCAATTTTATTTGTTTCTATCAAGTACTGAAAACATTCCAATTGATTTTCTTGTTTAAAAAGACTCATGGCACTGAACTGATCTACCATTCCACTTGCAGGCACTAGTGATTCGAGACAGCTCAGTATATATATGTTTCACTGTCTTTTCAATACTCCCTTTTTTAATCTTGGAGACTGTTGACTTGTTGCTTTTTTTCCAAATGGCCCCAGCCATACAGCACAGCACCCCTTCCTTTTAAAAATGCCTGGAGTCTCACCCTTCTCTGATCAGAAAATCTCTTTCTTTTAAAATTAGACCGAGAGCTTCCACCCTTTTCCAACTGCATAGTAAGTCTCCTTCTTTGCCACTATGTGCTGCAACACATGCGCTCAAAGGAGTCTACCATTTTTTCCCCCCGTAAGATATGCAATATTCTTTTCTTTCTTGGTCTTCCTTCACTGGGACTTCAATCTTTAAACCTGTTGTTTTCCCCAGTCTTCTAATATTTGCAGTGCGAGGGATCACAACATTGTGTTAATCATCGAATCTTTTCTCGATGCAACAAAATCCTCACTTGTCACCAGTGTTCTTTTTGTAATGTCTTTACCATGTTAGGGGTTGCAAGTTTAAAAGAATAAAATACGGTCTGCACACTGAGATTCAAAAATGACAACAGATTTATTACTGGAGCTATTGCCTGTGCAGCATAGAAACTATAACAGGAGCCCGTGAACCACCCCAGTAGCGTCACCATCAAATCATGTGACCGGTTCTTAAAGCAATCATGCAACCAATTAAATAAATAACATACGAAAATGACAGGCCTTTAACCTGCGTTGGCCAAACTGTCGAAAAAGAGAATAGGGCCTGAATCCTGGAATTGGTCTCATCCACCATTTTAAATGTCTTGTGGATCCACAAAAATCTGAGCTAAAGAATAGAAATAAAATGAATGTGTTCTGGTGAGATTTGGTAAATACTATTCCCAGGAATTTGTACTGGGGCCTCATTTCCTCATTTATATCATTGATTTGAATGAAGGAAAGAGTTTCATATCAAAGTTTAGAAGTTTAATTTATTACTGTCACAAGTAAGTTTATATTAATGCTGCAATGGAATTACATTAAAATCCTCTAAATTGTCATTGAATCAGGAAGTGCAGTGCTTTAGATAGGAAGAAAATGTTACAAAAGGATGTAGACAGATTAAGTGAATGGTAAAATCTATGCTAGATGATGATTAATGTGGAGAAGTGGAAGGTCATGCAAACTGCATGTAAGAAAAACAAATAAGAATATTGTTGCCCAAATCTAACACTAAAAACTAGGATATACATATTGGAAGTAGTCAAAATATTAATGAAACGTTGATCTTGATCTCAAGCTGTTTGGTGTACAAAGGAGAAGAGTCTTGCATTAAAGACTCCATTGCAGAATCTTGGTCAGATCTCATCTGAGTGCCACATTTAATATCAGGCAGCTCATCTAAGGAAGCATGTATTGGCCTTGGAGTACAGTGCTGATCCACCAGAACTTAAATTATGAGGACTGGTTGAATAAACGTGGGCTTGTATTAACATGAATTTAATGTAGGAGGAGCGATCTAATCACAGTGCTTAAAATATTAATATCACTTGATTTGGTAGATAAAAATAAACTATTTCCTCTCATGGGGAATTCGGAGTAAGGAAGCATGATATTAAAGTTAGGAACAGATCATCTTAAAATGAAATCACTTCTTCACAGAAAGGAATAGACAAAATCTGGAGCACTTTCTTATTAAATATGTTAATGTTAGGTCAAGTTAGATTTTCCAGGACTAAGAGAAGCAGATTGTATAATGCTATCAAAAAACATGAATCAAAGGCAGGTAAATGAGTTGATATACAAATCAGCCATCAATAACACAAGTTCAAGGGGTTGAATGGCCTACTCTGGTTCCTATGTACTAGATACACACCCTACTATGTATTTTCAATATCTTTGTCGCATTCTTGTACTCACAGTGCATTATGGCCTTTGAATGATTCCAAACTAGAACATGTAGAAAGTCTCACTGACAATTCTTCAAGTCATTATCATTGAAATCAATGACCATAAAAGCATCAAGGGCTTTGGGAAACAAAGCCAGAGGCTTTCTTGAAGATCATAGTATTTGATCCATGTCAGTTTTGCAGTCCTGAGTGACTATCACAGAAGTCAATGAAACTGTGTTTGTCTCTTGCATACAATCCACACATCTCTACAGTGCAGTAGAATGTCATTCAGCCTATCGAGTCTGCACCATACTTCCAAAAACATCCTATCCAGACCTTCTCATCCCTGTAACCTTGCACATTTACCATGACTAATCCAACAAACCTATACATCTTTGAACACTAATGGGCAATTTAGCATGGCCAATCCACCTAATATTGCAGCCTCAATGTTAATCACTTTACCCATGGTGCTGGTGTTTTCAGCTGTCAAGGCCCTCAGACCTGGAATTTACTTCTCTGAACCTCTGCCATTCTAACTCTCTTTGTCCTCCCTTAGGATACTTCTAAAATCGACTTAATACGTTGACCATCTCTTTTCATCTCCTTACATGGCTCAGCATCAAATTTAGTTTAATAGTGTTACCATAAAACATCTTGGGACATTTTACTATGTTAAAGGTGCCCAATAAATGCAAATTGTTGTTGTTCAAAGAGATAGTTATCAGAATGAAGCCACAGCCGCCTTCCCTCAGGCAGCACACACATTACAGCATCCTGCATCATATCAACCACCAAAACAAAGTGCCAGTTACACATCAACCAGAAGATCTCGCTAGTGGATTTCAGGAAATAGCAAGGAGTTCATCAAAGTGAACCAGTGAGATGGAATACTAAAAGTAAAGCAACTGTTTGTCAGAAGGCCTGCACGTGACTCTTGCCTCTATTGAAGGAATTCATCGAATCACAGAATCACTACAGCACAGAAGGAGGCCTTTCATTGAACCTGCACTGATAATAATCCCACCCAAGGCCCTTTCCCCGTAACCCCATGTAATTACCCTGCAAGTTCCACTGACTCTAAGGGGAAATTTTACTATGGCCAATCAGCCTAACCCACACATCTTTGGAGAAAATCAGAACTCCTAGAGGAAACTCACGCAGACATGGGGAGAACATGCAGATGCCACACAGACAGTGACCTGAGGCAGGAATTGAACACAGGTCCCTGACACTGAGAGGCAACAGAACTAACTAACCACTGGGCCACCATGCCAACCTTAATTGCACAAAATACCCATTGATAGTAGTACTGGCTCATTTTTGCTCCCTGTTAATTATCCTTGCTTTTTCTTCTACACTCCAATGCCCAGTCGCCCTCCAATGTCGATCACCTTCAGCAACATATGACATGACTTCTCAGCAGCATATGAGCCTCGAGAATGCAATGAAACACTAGTAATGTCAGGTCTCAACCCACATGTACTTAATATACTGGAATGCACTGCAAAAACGTGTGTGACTTTGAGGTCACAATTTTCGGGTTCATTCAAAGTGTTTTGTAAAAGGCAGGGAAACTCTCAAGGGTAAGAGGAAACCCCTTTAGTTCCTATCTCTGCAGAATGAACGAATGCTGTATAATGTCTTTCCAATTGTTACATAACACAAGTAACCAACTGAAACTAGGCTTTTGAGAAATACAAACTTCATTATAGACAAGAGCAGCTCAGTGGCTAATCTTAATTGCATCCCTGGTAAAGTTACAAAGTTTTGATTTTATTTTGGACATAAATAGTTTAGTTACAGAGAAAAAGTGGCAGCTATCTGAGTGATATCATTGCTTCATCAACAATTATAAGTGATTGTTTACCCAAGGGTTTCACATATCACTGGTAATTCTTTTTTTCAGCATTATCATTTCAAAATCCTCAGGGCCCCAATTATTTGATAAAAGCAATTATCTGAGTATGGAAGCAAGATTAGAAAGAAATGGAATTGAGAATTTATGATATCTTTCATTATCAGTATTTCAAATGAATACCAAGCATAGTCAAAATAGAGATCAGTGTATAAAAGTTACTGCACTGACAGAATGGCTGATATAAAATTTACATGCAAAAGATATGCAGCTCACATGAGTTGAATTGGGCTTTTAAAAACACGAGTCAAGCTGAGGGGGAAATGAAAAACTATTATGTTCCAATAGAAGACAGAGTTGTTCAGTAAAAATAGAATCTTAACAGTAGCAATTTCATACCAGAAGTGTAACAACTGCCTACCTAAAAACAACAGGACAAGTCTCAGAAGAAAGTGAAATGTTGTTCTAAGCAAGACCTGCATTGGGCTAACAGAAGTGAGGTGACATTGTTCAATGCAGTTCATTTTCGCCATCTTGGCAAATGTTGCATCAGCGTAATTAAAAATTTATCCTGTCACTGTTATTTATAAGCTGCTTTTGCACTGACGCATTTTTACTTGAGACCAGTATTACTGAGGTGGCTCTAGTGTGCCCTTCATTCCAATTATAGGAACAGGTGGACAGGAGTGAGTACCCTGCCATTTGAACTATTGGGCACATTGAAGTTTCACGTCCCCCCCCCCAGGTTTCTAGCCTGCTGGAAAGGCTTAGCTATCTACTGTCAATTGGAGAAGGCTGTGGCAGAAGACCACTTACAAAGTGGCAGGTGAATTTAGCAGTGGTGACCAGATGGAAAAAGGGAAGAAGTATTTCCTAAACCATCTTCCAAAACGGCCCCAGATGCCGCAAACAGCAATACAGCAGACTGGTAACATTCAATGTATGATTATTAACATTTTCATATTATACATTAACATTTAATAATAAATCATTAAAAATATATCAATTTTTAAAAATGCTTTGTAAAAATGTTATTATTTCATGTGATCATGGATGTTTTACCCAAGGTCTCAATGTTCCCAGATGACAGAAGAATCAGCGAAGATCTTCTTTGCCACACACATTGTGTTAGTTTCTTTCCCTTCCCCCCAACACACATATACAGACACACACCAGCTCCCACTCCCAAAAGTCATCATATTTCTCTTCTCAATTCTCCTTCCTCCACACACATACTCCAGCCCCTCTTTCCAAACTCCTCCACTTCCAAATCACTTGCTCAGTAGTCCCTCTTCCCTCCTCCACTTCTCATCAAGCGACCATGACAAGGTAAAGAGCCAGTACAACAGGCAGACAGGAGCATAAGCAATTTGAAGCTTCCCTGGCTCGTTCGCACAACCTCCTGTGCTCAGTCAGCCACGGAGTTATATTTGCTTGCTTCCAACCGTAGACAAACTCAGTGCAGAAACATCACAGGCCCACATAGCAATCGCTGTTTTTTAAAAAAACTGTGGTTATGGAGCATGTTAGTTCACTTTGCGGCATCAGTCAAGTGAGTCAGTTGTCCAAGGCTGTCCTAGCAGAGTTACCAAACTGTGTAGTTTCCTCTCCATAGCTTCCACTGTTGCCTCAGAGAAGAGGGGGAGGCTCATGACCCCAAATGTAACCTCTGACCCATTGTAGGTGACAACCCAGATTTTGGGAACCCCTGCAATAGAGGATGAGATGAGGGCAGATTATGGTCGGGGATTTGGGGATGGGGGGAGGGCGGCTATTGGCTGGAAAGACAGATGTAGGAGCTATTTTAAAATAAGATTGTTGGGCCGAGAGGAAACATGTCAGCCATGCCATCTGGCCCACAAGTCAAGCTATAAAAGCATTTAAATTTAATGTATCCAGTCTTTCTTGCCTCATTGGCCAGAATTTTCCAGTCCTGCTGCAGCGGGTATGCTTCAAGAAGATGCTGCCAGCAGGCAGAGCTGGAAAATCTCACCCACTACTGGGTTTTCTGAGGCCAGGAAAACTGGGTGACAGTAGTTAAAATAGAAACTTTGCAAGCTATTCCTTAAGATATTTCAACAATTACTGTGCCTACTGAGAGCAAATTGAATGCCTGGCCCTCGAATCACCTTTGTAAGAACCCGAACCACTTCGAAGCATGTCAAAATTTTAATTTCCCATCTCTCCCAAACACATTCTTTTCAGGGTGAAAGTTTCGCCCATGGCTGAATTTCTCACAGGTCCGAGTGGAAAATTTTAATTCTTAAGAACAGATGGTACAGCAGTGGATTGTTAAAATGTACTAATTTTGCACCACAACTACAATCCTGCTCCAATGCCCCCAATTCCACGTTTAACAGAAGCACAATAATACCTACGTGTAATCTGCTTACCTAAGTAGGGATGTTACTACAGACAGCTGGGTTCTTATCATATCCTTGAATGTCCTGAGGACATACTAATGAGGTCTTTCTAAATTGAATTTGGCTTTCCTCCCATTTATTATCTATAAAATGGACCATCCAGGCTCTGGAAGGAGTCACGATGGGGAGCATCCATCACATAAACACTGTGCAAAGTGAAATCTATGTTTGACATTTACGAAAACTATTCAACTTGGGGCGCGCATCAATGGTTTAATTGAATTAAAAAAGTGCTGTTTGCCGTAAACAGGTGAACGGATATTGACCATACATGATAAGCATGCATTATGAAGGGCAAAATACTTTTAAAATTTAAGTAACTCCTTAAAAAAGTCAGGCTGCTTTTCACAGATAAAGTCTGTGATCGAACATAACACATCTAAGACTAGCAAAAGGCCCAAAAGTCATAAAATAGGGTTGAAATCAATAAACAGACATTTTTTTCAACACTTTTGATGCCAACCCAGAACTTTGCTGAAAGTTCATGTATAGAAATAACACAAGCCAAAATGTCCGGTTACCAAACTGTTTGTTTAGATAAATTAAATGTTTTGAAAACTGCGTAAGTTAACACAAATTAATGTTGTTTGATGACACCAGAGTTTGTCTTTTGAAATGCAAAGAAACTAACTCCATAAGAAGCTACATTTTTTAGTGTGCCTTATCAGATAAATATTGGCTGGAATTCTCTGACCTTGCCCATGGAGGGATTCTCCTGCTGCAGTTAATGAAGTTTTGGCTGAGCACCAAATTCTCTGTTCTCGATGGCAGCAGCTGGGTATGAACAGCTGGAGAATTTCAGCCATTGATTTTAATTCACAAAGCAACATCTTTTAACAAGTCAATGATTTGAAGGGCTCTGAGAATGACTCTTACCATGTTTTATAGATGCACCATAGTAACCACCCTTTCCAGATATATCACAGCTTGGTATGATTTCTACTCTGACCAAGACTACAGAAACTACAAAGGGTTGTGAACATAGCCCAGTCTATCACACAAACAAGCCTCCCACCTATTGATTCCATATGTACCTCCTGCTCTCTCAGAAAAGCAACCAGCATAATCAAGGACTTCACCCATCCCCGACATATACTCTTCCTCCTTCTGCTTCAGGAAAAAGATACAAAAGTCTGAGATTACATAACAACCAAAGGGCAGCTTCTTTCTTGCTGCTATCAGACTTTTGAATGGATCTACTATATATTAAGTTGATTTTTCTCTACACTGCAGCTGTGACTATAACATTCCATTCTGCACTCTCGCTTTTCCTTCTCCTCTATTACTCTACGAACAACATGTTTTGTCTGTATATTGAGCAAGAAATAATACTTTTCACTACATACCAATACGTGTGACAATAATAAATCAAAGAATGGATGTTATTTTTAAAAAGTATTTTGGGGAACATTCTGTAACGAAGTTTGTGTACTCATGCATGTCTACGTTTATGTAAATGATTTAGTTAAGTTGGAGAAAGGTTAATGAAGAATGCTTGTCCAAATTTAAATATCTCCCATATAAAAAGCTTTAATCTTTTAGGGCACTGAAATTACACTGTGGAATATTGGCACACAAATGCTTAAGGTGGGTTCATCTAATATTCTTATCACTTCATTTTACCAGAGGAATTAACAGAGTTAAGACAAATTGGTTACCAGCCCCTGTAAATCACAGCGGAAAGAATTTCAAACTAATACATTAAAAGTATGCTGGCATCCCTTGGGCTAGGATAAATAAAGTATTATGCTACAATGGTATGGTTTTAGATATCAATGTCTGGAGGAAGCCAGCACGTGGAATTTGATAATTATATTTTATTTTAATATTTTGATATTTGGCATTTATAAGTGAACCTCAGATTCCAGTAAAATACAACATGTAAAATACAATATTTTCTGTGCAGAAATTTAAGATTTTTGCAAGTAAAGAGCAGCTCCAAGAGCCTAAGTTCAATTCCCAGCTTGGGTCACTGTCTGTGTAGAGTTTTCACATTCTCCTTCCGTCTGCGTGGGTTTCCTCCGGGAGCTCCAGTTTCTTCCCACAGTCCAAAGATATTGATTGGCCATGCTAAATTGCCCTTTAGGTGTCACAGTATGCTTAGATCAGAGGGAATGGCAGGATAACTACGTGGAGTTACAGGGATAGGGCCTGGATGAGATTATTGTTGGTGGAGACTCAGTGGGCCAAATGGCCTCCTTCTGCACTGTATAGTTTCTATGATTTCACCAGTTCGCACATTACTTGAAATGGGTTGCTCCTGAAGACTACCATCTTGAAGTGGTGGAGAAGCTTGTGCGCTCCAATGATCCCTTCAGCACTGTTATCAGGAGTTCCTTACTGCTGCTAGGGTCACTTATGATGGCAAGGTTGGATGGTGATGCCAGACAAAGTGCAATCTATAATGTCCTCTGAAGGAGGATTGTGTACCTCACTGACTGCAAAGGTGGAAGAAGGCTGCAGCAACAAAGATGG
This sequence comes from Sphyrna mokarran, assembly GCA_024679065.1. Taxonomy (NCBI): domain Eukaryota; kingdom Metazoa; phylum Chordata; class Chondrichthyes; order Carcharhiniformes; family Carcharhinidae; genus Sphyrna; species Sphyrna mokarran. The sequence continues at coordinate 48,051,087 of JAGIQG010000017.1, forward strand.
TTCCCGTCACCATGCTTTGGTGAGTCACCAAAAACTGACCACTAACTCATCAAGAATATGTGGACAATGACAGACCCCAAAGGTCCCCATGCTAAACAAAGTAATGTGCAAATTATGAGGTGAGGCACAATGGCCTAGTGGTATTATCACTAGGCTATTAATCCAGAAACTCAGCAAATGTTCCGGAGACCCAGGTTCAAATCCTGCAATGGCAGATGGTGGACTTTGAATTCAATAAAAAAAAATCTGGAATTAAGAATCTACTGATGACCATGAAACCATTGTTAACTGTCAGAAAAAATCCATCTGGTTCACTAATGTTCACAGAGAAATCTGCTGTGCTTATCTGGTCTGGCCTATATGTGACTCCAGAACCATAGCAACGTGGTTGACTTTCAGCTGCCCTGTGAAATGGTCGAACAAGCCACTTAGTTGATGGGCAACTAGGGATGGTTGATAAAAGTTGGCCAGTCTGTGGTGCCCCTGTCCCATAAATGAATTAAAAAGAAAATTTACCAGCGTCTCTTCAGAATACCCACTGCTCATGCTAAATGGGAAAAGGGCTAAGATGCCCTAAAAATAGACTGCTCCATTTTCTCCTGGCTGTGGAAATCACACTCTGCTGGATCACCATCTTTATGGTCAAAAAACTCATGGATATTTGAGGAGATGGTAGTATCATGGCATTATCTCTGGACTAGTAATCCAGAGACCCAATGTATTGAAAGCACGAGGGAGCCAGGTTCAATCTAATGAAACCATTGTTGATTGTTGTAAAAACTCATCTGGGTGACTGGTGCCTTTTATGGAAGGAAATCAGTGTTCTTATCTGGTCTGGTATACTTGTGACTCCAGAACTATAGCAATATGGTTGACTCTCAGGTAGCCTTTGAAATGGCCAAGTAAGCCACTCAGTTCCAGGGTAATTAGGGATGGGCAATAAATGATGGTTTTGTTAGCACTGCCTCTCTTTGGTCAGGCTGTCTTTGGGCATTGATCTTTTTCTTAGACTTTTGGTTCCTATAATGTCTTGGTATTAGGTGAAAGTTTATCATGATTGAACAAGTCAACAATTTGTGCAACAAATATCAATCTCCTGTGTGGGCCAAGTGATATAGACAGCACTTTGATCTTTTATCAAACAATGACAGATCCAGAAGGTGCCAATACGTTGATCTAGGATGTCTCCATATGGTTTTGTCTTTGTCTTTCTAACGGAGAAAGATGCTTGTGAAAATGCTGAGCATCCTTTGTCAACAAGACATCACCATTTTTCTGCCTTGTTTTTTCACACAGCATAGCCACAATCAACCCTAGTTTTAAAGTACTCCAAAAGGCTGATATCTTTTTTTCCTTTTTTGGAGTCGCAGTGGGGACTTAATCGAGGTCAGAATGGATCCCTTCCTTGACTTCTTCAATGGAGTCAAGGGTCAGGACATCAACACTAATGATGGTTATGATTGACTTGTTGATGAAGTGTCATAAGTCTTTCAGATATACTTGGGGAGTCAAGGCAATCCGTCCAAGATCATATTCCAGATGGCAAAACTAATTTCATGAAAACAAAGTTAGCCATCGGCCTCCTTTCCAGTAGACGATGTATTCCTTGCTTATTCCTTCAACTATCTCTTCCAAGGAAGACAGATCTCATTAAGGGCAGCAATGTTCCTTTGTTGCATAGATAGTTCATGTGATAAGATTGCAGTTGTTCTTTTTGGATAGTCACTTTTGAGATTCCTTTTGATTCTTTCATAGACAGCAGCTCACAACTAAAAAAGTGCTGAGAACAACACCACAAACCCTTTGTTGCATTCATCGATCTGATCAAAGCATTTGACTCAGTAAATTGGAACACAATCCTCAGAGCCTCACAAAGATTTCATGTCCATAAAACTTCATTACAACCATTCAACTGCTTTATGATGATATTACTGCAACTGGCTAGAATGGGATATCTGAAATGATTCCCTTTGAAATCCTCATATCAAGCAGAGCTGTGTGATGACCCCATACGGTTTACAATTTGCCTGACAGTGGCAAAGGATTAACTACTCTCTGGTATGAGTATTAAATACAGTCTAGATCAATAACCCTTTAAACTCAGTTGCCACCACACCAAAACTAAACTGATCACTGTAGACATACGTGATCTAGTTTATAGCTGACTGCAGTGTCGTTGTCCATTCTGCACCAGATTTGAAAGTCACTCTCAATCTCTTCAATTCTCACCATACTCCTGTAATTGCAGTGATACCTGGACTTTGTATCAGTGACACTCAAGAACGCTAGAGAAATTCCATCCGCAATGTTTCTGCTGCAATCAAATAAACGCCAATGTCCTTCAACTCCACTATATTCAGATACAACCCCTAAAAGTCAACTATAATGGGCTGGACATTGTGTGTAAATAGCTGGAAAAGATTTTCCTCTTGCAGTCCTGTTCTCTCAAATCTCAGGTGTCAATGTTCCAAAACTGGACAAAGAAAATGTCACAAAGACACTCTGAAGTTCTCCTTGAAGCATGATAGCATTGACGTTAATGGCTGGAAGGAACCTGTGACTGTTATAGTGGCCACAAGGGAACCTTCAATATACCTTTCCATGGGCTTTGTGGAGTGCAAGTGGAACTCAATGAAAAAAAAACGAGCAGCGGGAATTGAAAAGCATTGCTTACAGACTGGACCATGTATTATAGATCTGAAGCTTAGGACTTATGTTACTGTAAGCAGTAGGTGTGGCCTTTTCTTTATTATAAATAAAGCAGTGTGATCCCAGAAGACTGGCCCTGGAGAGATGATTACAACTACCATCATTCAAAATGGTGACAAAATAGCCTCCAAAGTCCATCATGTTTTGAGTCCAAACACCATAATGATGGGGCAGAGCAGAGGCAGCAAAGAGACAAAAAGGAAGCAAATCCTGCACTCTGGAGCTCATTACCTCAAGAAATGTCCTATGCGATGTACCCAAGTGGCCGTAGGTTGAGAATCAACCAGTTCAGTCATTTGATGACCTGTGGCAGAATTTGAGACACTTTGTAGAACATCGCACCTTTCTTCTATGTTAATTCTGAATCATGTGCACTGGTGTAGTTAAGTTTCTGACAGAGTAGGATGAAGTGGACAGAAATTTTCTGCGTTTAGCCAGGCAGCTACTGTTTCCAGAAATTCCTGTTCAACTTGCTTCTTAAGAACAATGAGCACTGATAGTCATATCATAAATGCAAGTCTATATAACGTGAGTCATGTCAAAGGGTGAACTTTATGGTGAAGAGCACATAGGTATGTGGTCCTTTGTTTTACACATGTACACTGTTGGGTGAATTGCTTCGCTTTGCAATTGCATACCAATGGTTTTACTAAACTGCAATCAAACCAGTGATGCAAGTGTTTCTAACAAGTGGATCTTGTTTTCACAATCTACTATGGATTCCGTTTATCCCTCTATTAATTTATTCAACCAGGAGTGTAAACTTTACAGTTATGAAATTGATGCGACTTGGATTTACAAATGTTTCCCTTTGATTTTTCTACATTCAAGGACACCGAATGATATTTGAATTCGGGTCATAAAATTAATCTGTCATTCAGTTCTCAACCACACATATCAACAACTGTTCTCTCAATGTGGGTTCACTGAAATGATTTGAAACTAGACAAACACCCATTTGTGCCATTCATATCATAATTTAGTTCTGATATCTCCAGATATAGTTTCATTGAGGCACAGCCTCACGGTCATTGTTGTAAAGGGGGAATAGGGCAGTCATATCCTAATATCGAATGGGTCCATGAACTATTAAGAATTCAACATCTGGTTGATAGACAGATTACCAAATATACACACACTGACAAGTTACAAATGGTTAGAATCCTGGAACGATAAGTCAGCTCTGTGGCCAGGACTTTAAAAATCCCACCGCAATGCACCTCCTCCTCATTCCTTCCTCCAGATGGATATGGCAAGCTATTAAAATCTCAATTCAGTTCACTGAGACCATAATATCCTGCCAAGTTGAACGGGTTATATAGTAAATTCATTGTGGCTCTAACAAGAAAATCTTTACTCAACTAACATTAAGGATCTGCCAGAACATATGCCCATGCATTTACTTCCCTTGGTCCAACTGAAGTTTCTCCCTGTCTCAGGTCACAAACCCTCACTCCAGATTGACCTAGCTTCCCACACAGCCTCTCCATGCTGATCATGTGGCCTGCAAAGGGTCTCCCCTTAAAGAAGCCACATTACCACAGGTTGTAAAATCCTGGCCTGTCAGTTATAACACTTTATTCAATGTAAAAGCAAGTCAGGAAAGCAAAATAGAGGAAGAGAAAAAGATTAGATTGAGAGACAAAGAAAAAGGGTGGGATATTCCAGCCCTTCCTACCACTGGAGTCTTCCAGTCCCACTCAAAAGAAAACAACCCTTCTTCCCCCACGAGCCTCTGTCTTTGCCACAGGAAAATTCCTCACAAAATTTGTTTTGTTTGAAACAAACAAATCTGAAGGAATAAAATTGCAAGGTCCTACAAGTGAATTTTCAGTCCCAGAGACACAGGGCAAAATTTTCTCATCCCGCCAGCCATGGGAATTGTAGTGGGCAGAACAGGACCATGCAAAGGTTTGTTTACCTTGGCTGGGATTTTCCAATCTTCTGCCCATTCAATTGAAATAATTCAGACTTATCCCTTACAAATTCACTTCTACTTTAATGGACAAGACCAGACTTTCTCTGGCATGCTGAATGGAAGACTAAAAATAAGTACCCCAACATCACACCTTTCTTCTATGTTAATTCTGAATCATGGGCACTGGTGTAGCTATGTTTCTGACAAAATAGGATGAAATGGACAGAAATTTTCTGATTTCTGCATTCAGCCAGGCAGCTACTGTTTCCAGAAATTCCTGTTCAACTTGCTCCATAAGAACAATGAGCACTGATAGTCATTTCATAAATGCAAGCCTATATGATGTGAGTGATTTCAAAAGGTAAACACTTCATCATGAAGAGCACATAGATACGTGGTCCTTTGTTTTACACATGTACATTGTTGGGTGAATTGCTTCGCTTTGCAATTGCATACCAATAATTTTACTAAACTGCAATCAAACCAGTGATGCAAGTGTTTCTAACAAGTGGATTTTGTTTTCACAACCTACCATGGATTCTGCTTATCCCTCTATTAGTTTGTTCAACCAAGAGTGTAAACTTTACTGTTATGAAATTGATGTGACTTGGATTTACAAATCCTGCTGTTTCCCTTTGATTTTTCTTTCCCATCCTCACAAAGCTGCCTTTTTCCTACTGCTTCCTACTGAAGTAGCACTCATGATGATTGAGTCACAGAATAATATACGATCATCAGGGCATAAAAGGAGCATCATTAACACTTCTTCCATCTAAATGATGAGGGTAACAAAAAAAGAGAAATCGGCAAAGGCTGATGATGGGCAGGAGAAGTGGCATTGAGCCCAGCGATGGCAATGACAGTTATTTCCACCATATGGTGTGGCACTTAGTGCCAACGATTTTCATCCATGATTCCATGCTGCATCAGTAGTAGGATGTTCTCTGATTCATTCCCACTAAATCGTGTAAGGATACATGGTTAATATCTGAATGAAGTCTAAGTTTATTAATGTCACAAGTTGGCTTACATTAACACTGCAGTGAACTTACTGTGAAGTTCAAAATTCCTTTTGAAAATCCTCTACATCATTCAACCATCAGACAACAATGCTGTGAGTCATATCTCCTGTTTTTAAAGATCACTGGCATGCAATAATACCTTTCTTTCACAGGTACATCTGGAAAACAGTCCAGAGAATCCACCAGCCCCAACACCAGCAAAGAAGGGAGATTGTCAAATGCCCCAACATTGAAGGACCATCACAATGTTCACCCACAGCCTTCACCAACACAGAAACACACATATCAGTGGAATCTAATTTTAGAGTTTTGAGGTTACAATCTGGTAAGTACATCACACTTTCAGATCTAAGGCAGAGGAGGTCGGGATGTCCTAGGTTGCTGGCACTCAGAGGATTGATGGAGGCCAGCGATCTACTAAGCTCCAGATCAATAATGTGCCTCTGGCTTCAGTCATGCTTCAGTACAATTCTTAGATTGAAAGGCTGCAGAGAGGAGTCCATCCACCTTATGTCTGAGGTGATTGTGCCAACATATCAGCACAATGAGGTCAACATGAGGTGGCTGCTGTGGAGACCTCGATGCAAGACTCTGGTCCTGTACTGCTGCAGGACATGCACTATGATTCATGCACTTGAACCATGTCAGTGAGTGCCAATGCTGGATGATGGTGCGGTTTCTCAAGCTCACTCCAACTGACCTTCTATTCCAAGGAGGAAACTGGGACCTCAGGCAGCCACAGGAAGGAGGATCAGCAGATGCCTAGTCCAGGACCATCCACCCAGATGATTCTGGGAGAGCCCTGCCCATCCAAATCCCCTCTTACTGTGACTGTTTTTCTTCTGCTTATGAACAAGAAAAATGGCAACAGCTTCACCAGGCTCCATGTTAACATTGTCCTCATTACAGTATTAAAGAGAGAGACTTGACAATTAGCTTCTGTCTCATAAGGACCACTCTTTACCCATTCATCGTCTGAAGATGTCTAATCATACTCACTCATGCCCTGGAGTCATCACGTTAATGTCCAGTTCTTAATTCGCTTGCTGAATGGATAAGACTCCACGCTACCCTTGCCCACAACCAACTGGCCACAGCTTCGACCACTCTACTGCATCTGGAGCTCTCATCTCACATGCAGACAATACCCAAGCTTCACTCCAAGACTTGGCAATCAACATGGTCTAATAGGGGGCACTTATCAATAAGCACCTTTACATACCTTCCAGAATTAGCAGAGCTCATCTCAGTCAGTGTGCCACTGCCAAATGTCTGAGGGGATGTTTTCATAGTCTTTGCCTTCATTGCCTTCATAGTCTTCAAGCTTGCCTTCAAGGCAAGATTGCCTTCATAGTCAGCCAACAATGCAGGCACACCATGCCAGTCAGCGGTTTTGAAAGTCAGTGCACCAAGGGTTAAATGCTGAGCAGCAATCAGTGGCACTCAGACATAAGTGATGCTTGAGTGGGCATAATTGCATGAGTAGTTAAGACTCCCAGGCATGTCAAGTGATTGACAGTCAAATGGTCTCAGCTGCAATGGGGAAATGATCACTGATACTCCTTTCCATTAGCCTTGCCCTTGTCAACATCCTGCCTCCAGAAGCACTCTCCCTGCCCTAGATTTGATTAGACTGTCAGTGTCTGATGACTGCCCATCCACCCACAGCACTTTCCAAGGCTTTATTTCCCTCTGGGAGGCCCTTCCTAGAAGCTAGTGACTGAGCAGCAGAAGACAATATCAGAAAAAGTGTTTTTCATACTCAACAGTCTTCCCCCAAGCCAACCCCCTGGTCTCCCCAGAGTGCCTCCTCCCCACCACATCCTAATTCTCCCCTAGCTAGGCCTTGAGTACCTTGGAGTCTTGCCCAGTTACCCAGAAATCTTTCCCCGAGTTAACCCTTCCCCCCCTTTCCCCAGTCTCCCAGAGTCAGAGTCAACAATCTGGTCTCATCCATGTCTTACCCCACCTCCAGGTCTCCCCTAACCAGGCCCAGTAAGTCTTCCCCCTCCCCACCCTGCAGTGAACCCCTCTGATCTACCCTAACTGGGTCCCCAGTACCCTTCCAGTGTTACACCAGTTTTCCTGGTACCATTTGATTAGGCACCTGATACCCTTGCAATTTCCCTCGAGTCAAACTTGGTCACTCCAATTCAAAGGATGATCACCCCCCAGTCAGGGTCAGTAACCCCAAGTCATCTTCAGTCAGAGATTGGTCATCCCCAAGTCAACCCCCTTAATATGCTGAGACTCCAAATTTGTCTAAAAATTCAAACGTACGACTGACATAAGGAAATTGTTTACTCAACATAGGAAGTGATCATTTGGCTAGGGTATTAGAGACGAAAACCTGGGAATAATTTGGGAAACAATTGGATCTTGTGGGGGGTGGATTAGATGAAGGGTGGTGAAATAAGCAGAGTGATAAATTAAGGTAAGCCAAATGCCAGTCCTCACCCATCTCTACCTTGTAAATAATTTGGATTGGGGGAGAGATACATTATTCCTAAAGCTCAAACAGTATAAAATGTCAATATTTGAATTAAGTCTCAGTTTGTAAATGACACAAGTTGGCTTACATTAATGCTGCATTGAAGTTACTGTGAAAATCCCCTAGTCACCACACTCCTGCACCGGTTCAGGTACACTGAGGGAGAATTGAGCATGACCAATGCACCTAACCAACACGTCTTTTGGACTGCGGAAGGAAATCAGGGCATCCAGAGGAAAGCCACACAGACACACAGAGGACTTGCAGACTCCACACAGACAGTGACCCATCACGGGAATTGAACCTGGATCTCTGGTGCTGTGAAGCAGCAATGCTAACCACTATGCCACCCAGAATAGAGTTTGTGTTCCATCTTTTATGCTTTGAGGCTGCCTGCACCTGATTCACAGCAGAAAATTTTAATGGGAAAGTGACGGTGAGCACAGAATAGTCTTTCTGAGTTTCCCACATTGATAGCAGAAAAGCTTGGCAGAGAAGAATGAGAATGTGGCATTCCCTTATTACTGTATTTGGGTGTCAATCCTATTTATAGAAAAACTAAAATATAAGAACACAGAAAATAGGAGCAAGGATAGGCCATTCTGCCCTTCGAGCCTGCTCTGCCGTTCATTATGATCATGGCTGATCTTCCATTTCAACATCATGCTGCAATACTCTTCCTCAACACCTCCTTGAGCAACACCTGAATTTATAACATTTTGATTCAGAAGTAAGGTATTAAGACAAAGCCGAACAAACAAATAAATGAAAAAGGAGTCACGGGGAACAAAAAAACCTTTTCTTAAAAGTCCAGCCATATTCAACTAGACATTCTTTATTGTGCATCTGCAGCTACTTTTACAATTTCTTTTTCCTCACAATCTTTCTCAAAACTAGACATTATAAAAAATATCTTTATTCACTGCAGAGACATCATCTTAAACAAGTTTCCATTGGAATAGAAGGTGGATTTTTATTGTTAACTATATCTACTTCAATTATTAAGAAATTATCACACTGACTTCCATCTCTGCAACAGTCAGTGTTAGCAAAGTCCAAGCATACAACATATTTAATTTAATGCTTTTTTATCTTCTTGCTTCTATAATGGCTGAGCCCTTCGAAGATTTACCTCTGTTCAGTTACTCATTATTCTACTCTTCTTGCTTTTGTGTTCTCACAGATATGTATGAAAGGAACATTCAAGCACCTTCCCCAGCCACTCAGGATATATATATATAAAAAAGCAGCAGCAAATCTTCAAGTGCAAAGCTTCATTTGTCAGGCAGGCTTATGAGAAGTATAAAGGGGTCAGAGAAACAGATATCAGAAGTAAGTGGGATACCAATCATTCTGGATCAAATGTACCAATGAACAAAAATGGGAGGAAAAGAGACTGAACAAGGCAGCATACAATTCTGTCAATAAAATCTCCATCTAGTTGCATTTTGCAGTGGCTGTCAGACTACCATATCATACTTTGGTCAAATTATTTCCTTGGTTTGCAACAAAACCTTGAAATTGATTTCAAAGATACGCATTTTATTCTTGTTTTTGTTGTGATAACTGTAACATTTAATAATGTAACAAACATAGTAATTATTTTCACAGGTTTAATGCTTTGCTGATACGTTTTGATTAATGATGTTGGACTTTATAAAAATGTTAACTACTGCCACTGCTGTGCCCAAATGTTTAAAGTTTCTAATTGTTAATTTAAAAGCTGCTTCAGGAGCTTGCAGCGAATTTATTAGTCTGAATCTGTTGATTTAATAAAGCAAAATTGCCATCTGGATTTCACTGCAAATCAGTTTGACATCTGTGCTACAAAGGCCTGACTCACCCTCAAACAGCCTTCGGCACTATCCAACTGTGATGAACTGTGTAGATAATGGGAGCGCTGATTCTGTACCCACAAGCAATACAAGTAACCTGCATTTATATATCACTTTAATGTAAGGAAAGTCCCAAGCTATTTCTCAAAACTGTAAATCTGAGATACATGGATGACAGGGCAATAGGTGTGATATTAGGAGAAGTACCCAAAATTTGGTAAAATGGTTGGATTAAGGAATGGTTTTGGGTGGAAAAGCAAAGGAATTTAGGGAAGGAATTCAAATGCATTGGACTTAGATGGCTGAAGGCAATTTACTACCAGCATGTCAATATGTTAAAATGCTTGAAGGGCTTACCATCAATGTCCATGGGATCGTTCATTGTCATTTACACACCGGCCTTAGCTTACTAATGTTCCCTCGCTCACATTCTTGCATGCAGTCAGTCAACTGTTAACATGAAATATTACTGCTCACTGCATTCATCTGTCAACAATCCCATTATGGATTGCAAGCAGATGCCTGTGTTCCACTACATTTTCTGATTATTGAAACTAATTTACCATTCTTCTGCTCAAGCAGTATAGCTCATGAAGGCCAGGAAACTGTCAACAAACAGTCAACTCACATCAATCCACCCATCAGTTTCTGTGGAAGCAATGTAGTTCCTGATCAAGGATTTGGAAAGTGTCATGTAGATGAGGAATACAGGAAGATAGTGATCGCTCCTTTCCATTTATTTACATTTTTGGATTAGTGTCAGCAAATCACAGTGTTTGATATTTCTGGAAGAGACATAGAACATAACAGCGCAGAACAGGCCCTTCGGCCTTCGATGTTGCGCCGACCAATTATGAAAAAAGCAATGACCCTCCAAACTAAACCATTCCCTTCTCTTCCATAAACTTATCAACTAACCTCTTAAACGCCACCAAACTTGGCGCATCTACAACTGCCGCAGGCAGGGCATTCCACTCCCTAACCACCCTCTGGGTAAAGAACCTACCTCTGATATCCGTCCTATAACTATCACCCCTTAATTTAAAGCTGTGTCCCCTCGTGCTAGCTTTCTCCATCCTAGGAAAAAGGCTATCACTGTCCACCCTATCTAAACCTCTAATCATCTTATATGTTTCGATAAGGTCCCCTCTTAGCCGCCTCCTTTCTAACGAAAACAACCTCAAATCCCTCAGCCTCTCTTCATAAGACCTGCCCTCCATACCAGGCAACATCCTGGTAAACCTCCTCTGTACCCTCTCCAATGCCTCCACATCTTTCTTATAATGTGGGGACCAGAACTGCACACAATACTCCAAGTGCGGCCGCACTAGAGTTTTGTACAGTTGCAACATGACGTTGCGGCTCCGAAATTCAATCCCCCTACAATAAAAGCTAAGACTCCGTATGCCTTCTTAACAACCTTATCGACTTGACTGCCTACTTTCAGGGATCTATGCACATATACACCAAGATCCCTCTGTTCATCAACACTATTAAGAATCCTACCATTAGCCCTATACTCTACACATTTATTATTCCTGCCGAAGTGCATTACCTCACACTTTTCCACATTAAACTCCATTTGCCACCTCCCAGCCCAGCTCTGCAACTTGTCCAAGTCTCTCTGCAAGACCTGAACACCATTTGGGTTTGGGCCGATATATGGCAATTAAAATTATGCCACACCAGATACCAGGAATAATCATCTCCAACAAGATAGATTCTTACCAGGTCTCCTTGATGTTCAATGGTATTACTATTGCTAATTCCCCACCATCTTCATCCTGGGATTTATCATTGACCAAAAACTTACTGGATCAATGACAGGAATATTGTGGCTATAAGATTAAGTGAGAGGTTGGGAAATCTATGGCAAGTAACTCACTCCAACTCCCCAAAGCCTGTCCACTATTAACAAGGCACAAAGCAGGAATATAATGGAATACTCCATACTTGCTTGGGTGAGCGCAGCTCCAATAATACTCAAGAATCTCAACACTATCACAAAATGATGACAAGACTTCATCAACAGCACTTTCCAAAATTGCCACTCTGAAGAGCCACATGTAATTTTTTTTCCCAAATGGAACACCATCCCTATTTGTAAATATATCATCATTCCATCACATCATTGGGTCAAAATCCTGGAACTCACTTCCCAACAGCACAGGATGTATACCAACATGAGCATGAATTTCAAGGGAGAGGATCACTGCCACCTTCTCAAGGGCATTTAGGATTGGTTAATAAATGCTCACCTGACCAGAGACTCTCACATCAAATACAAAAACATCAATTTGAGGAGCTGGTTGCCATGTTCTGACGGAAGGATTGTACAACTGGTGTCCAATCTGCACCATGTGGTACTGTAAACAATATTATATTATTTACCTTTTTAAACTATGTAACTGTTTCCATATTTCTGTAATATAATGAATGTAAACCAGTTGTGGTGTAACCATGTCTTATGGTTGTGACGTGGAACATGGAGTTATAAAAAGAACCTAGACTGAAAATATGTAAAGAACTGTACTGAACAGCATTGTGGGCTCAAAACACAAAACATGATAGTTAACATAGTCAAGTGAAAGTCTTTCTTTCAGAAATCAGGGAGTTCTGTAAAATGACTTAACATGTGGGATGTCTCGTACCAGGGAAGATAAACAGACTGAGTTTTGTCAAGGGACAATAAATGTGCCACCTTCTCTCAGTTCTGGCAAATGATAAGTGTTGGAGATAACAAGACAGAATCAAGTTAGCTATGATATCTCAAATGTGATCTTCAAAGGGGTCCCAACCAATAGACATCTGAAGAAAGCATAAAGATGTAGTGATTACATACAATGATGTAATTTTAAAAAAAAATTAAATGGATTTAAAGCAGGCTTTACCATATATGGCAGAGGGCCATAGCAAAAAAGGTATAAAGAGCCCAAAGAACCATCTTTATTTCAGTAGCTAGAGCAATTTTGTCCATCGTTGAGAGGACACATACTGAGGATTCATCATTGAATTGACCATCAAGGTGGACTCTGACTCATAGAGAAGCTAAATTACTGGCATGGTGACACAGTGGTAAGCACTGCAGCTTCATAGTGCCAGGGACCTGGGTTCAATTCCCAGCTTCGGTCACTGTTTGTGTAGCATTTGCATGTTCTGTCAACGTCTGTGTGGGTTTTCTCTGGGTGCTCTGATTTGTTCCCACATTCTGAAAGACGTGCTGGTTAGGTGCATTAACTGAACAGTCGCTAGACTGTGGCAACTAGGCGAATTTCACAGTAACTTCATTGCAGTGTTAATGTAAGCCTTACTTGTGACAAATAAATAAACTTTTGATATTGTCCTGCGCACATACTATTGTTTAGTGGGTTAATAAAGGTGTATCAGCTTTGTTGAAACATCATCCAAGTTGCTGTGTCTGTGAAATGCAGAGTAAAGACAAAAGAAACTTTAAACCAAATAAAGGATCTTACAACTTCTACACAAAAATGCCCTAGTCTTTATTATTACGTTGGATCAACAATCTTCTGCCCTGGAGACGTTAGATGCCAGATGAGAAAGAGGTGTCTCCATCAATTGTGCCAGGAACACACACAAGTAGCTCACAGGGCTTCACTGATTTAATTGATCCTGAGGTCTGATTTCCCGCAAATCAGCTGATATGTCAAGCTGGTGCCTCGTGCACACAGGTTGATAGGAATACTTGTTAACAGTGGCAGAATGGAGATCAGTCCAACTTGGCATACACTAACACAAGCAGATTAACATTAATACTTAAAACTATAATGGTTGGAATATGAGTCTTTACAGATAAAGAAGTCCTTACAGGTACAAACGGTGCTAGAGGAGAAAGGAATAATCACAGGTTAAAGAGGAGTGAACTGTCTCAAGCCAGGACAGTTAGTAGGATTCCTCACTACCTATACCTGTAAAGACTCACATTCCAACCATTATCTTGCCATTGTGTCTCTGTATATAAATGTCGTGTTTGTGAACCCACCTCTCCACTCACCTGATGAAGGAGCAATACTCCAAAAGCTCATGATTCCAAATAAACCTGTTGGACTTTAACCTGATGTTGTGAGACTTCTTACTGTAAAGTGGCTTAGACTGAAACATATTAACCAGTCATCTTAACACCCCTTACCACTTATGGGACCTCCTGGGAAATCCAAATTAGAGTTAAATGTTTGTAAATCACTAACTGGCGGCAAAAAGGAGCATGGTAAAACACATGAAGCGATATCCACCTATGGGATTTTTTTCAAGTTGGCAGCACTGCAAGTGCAGTTCTTACCAAGGTTTGAAAGTGGCTTTCATTCAGGGCTTTATAAAGGGACAATTGATGCACACAGGTTTCAGTGTTGCTTCTCTGACTTGAACCCCCTGCTGTCTTTGAATTCATCCTCCTCAGGGGCCAACTGGCCTCTATTTAATGAAAGGTTACACAGTCGGCAGCACAAAACCATAATCCTCGGAAGCCTTAGCCACACTTCATTTAAGGGTATAAAATGCGAAATACTAGAAACACTTGGCAGGTTGGTTATCTTCAATAAGGAGAACTGCACAGTTAACAGTATAGCTGGAGGCTATTCATCAAAATTACTGGAAAATTAACGGATATGCTCTCCCGACAGAGGTTGATTAGCCTCCTGACTGTTTCCAGCACTTTATGTTTTGTTTACAGATGACTGCCAGCATCTGTAGTATTTGCATTTTTAAAATAATCAGGTGCTATATAATTATGAAGCAGAATAATTTTTATTAACTTTTTTTGCAGTACATGTAAGTGTCTTGAATATTTCCATTATGATTATCTTGATAGCAAATTGAAAGATTTTGCAGTGGTGCCAATAAATGGCAATTTGAATATTACCTTAAAATACTGTAACATTTCAGAGCATCAAAATCCAAAATTTGGTACCTAGCCACATAGTAATATTCAGGCAGATGGTCAAAAGCCTGGTCAATTCGATCGGTTTCGAGGATCATCTTAAAGAAGGGAAGTGAGGTGGCGAGGTGGAGGGCTCTAGGAAGGTCATTCTAAAATTTAAGACACCAAAGGTTTGACTATCTACGGTGGACCGATTAAAACAGGGTGCTCAAGGGAACATAATTAGGTCAGCATGGGTATATTGGAGGGTTAGCCTGCTCCTGGGCCTGGCTTAAGTGGCTATCTACAGGGCCAGGCATCAGGAGTACGAGGGGGTTAACTAACACGACTGTCCTCCCCTCTATCGTAGACTTATTCGGGCCTGGGTGACCTTGTAGAGGGAACAAGTGTTGTCCACCAGTGTGATGCCTTCAGCCACCAGTGGACACAGCAGAGACAGGGATGCATCGTCATGCCCAGGAGGTTCATAAAAATGATCCCAGGAATCAAAGGCTTGACACATGAGGAGCATTTGAGGAACCTGGATTTGTCTGTACTTAATAGAGTTTAGAAGGATGAGGGCATGGATCGTATTGAAACTTACAGCGTTCTAAAAGACCTGGAGTTAGTGGATGTGGAGAAGATGTATCCATTAATTGGAGAGACTAGAATCCAAGGACACAGCTTCAGAGTTAAAAAAATAAACCTTTAGAGGAGGAATTTCTTCAGCCAGAGTGGTGAATCCGTGGAATTGATTTCCACAGAAAGCTGTGGAGGCCAAATAATTGAGTATATTTAAGACCGTGATAGATAGGCTCTTGACGAGTAAGGGCAAAGTTTACGGGAGAACGGAGTTGAGAAATATATCAGCCATGATCAAATAGTAGAGCAGACTTGATGGGCTGAATGGTTTAATTCTGTTGCTATACCTTATGATCTATGGAATGACATTTTAATTCGATTTTCTAAGCTTTCTTTGAAGTTTTGATTTTTGTTGTTACCATGAACCACTGGGTGAGGGCAGTGTCACCTCTTCTCATTTGTTTGTTTATGTTTAATCATTTGTTTTTGGGAGGGATACTTCGGAAGTATGGAAAGATGAGGACAAGTTGGGTCTTGTAAACAAGTAGAGAATTATTAACAGTTGCTCAACTGTGAGTTAGTGTAGATTGGTGAGAATAGGGGTAATGGATGAATGGGATTTGTAAGTAATAACTACTGTGGAGCTTTAGATGAAATTTACAAAGAATAGAACATGGGAGCAGACAGGAGTATCATGGAATAGTCAATCTAGAGGCTACAAAGGCATTGATCAGAGTTTCATCAGAAGATGAACTGAAATAGAGGCAGAATCAGGCGATGTTACAGAGCTGGAAATAAACATCTCAGTAATGAAAAGGATATATGGTTGAAAGTTCCTCTTAGAATCAAATAATAACAGCAGGATTTCAAAGAGTCTTGTGCAAGTTCAGACAGTTTTCAGGGAGAGATGTCAATTTGGTAGTTATGGAATGAAAGCCATTTTCATTCAACAGGCACTGAAAAAAAGGGTTTTCATATTCTCAGTATTTAAGTGGAGACAATTCCTGTCCATCCATTGGTTAAGTCATCTGATATTTTAATGATAGTGAAGAGGTAGAGATGCGGTGTTGAGGCAGAGTTAAGTGTCATCAGTATACACGTGGAAGTAAATATTGTGTTTTCAGCAAGGGGCAGCAAGTGTTCAGAAAAGGAGGGGGCTAAGACATGATTCTTGGGAAACACCCGAGGTAACAATATGGGAGCGGGGAGAGAGGCCATTGCAAGTGATACTGTGGCTACATCTAATAGATAGAAACGCAGCCAAACAAAAGCAGCCCCCTCAAAGAGGCAACAATGGAGAAGCATTGGAAGAGGATGATTTGGTGAACTGTATCAAAGGCTACAGATAGGTCAAGGAGGGATAGCTTGACTTAGTCATTTGTGACTGTGATGAGACCCTTCTCAATACAATGGTGGAATTGGAAAGTTGATTGAAGAGATTGAAACATGGAATTCTGAGAATGAGGGGACATTATGTTCAACAATTTTGGAGAGGAAAGAGAGATTGGAGATCCTTGTGAAAGGCCAGAAGTTTGCAAGGGTGGTGGGTTCAGGGTTGTACTTTTGAACATAACCTGGGTAATGATGCCAGCTTTGAAGGAAAGAATGACTATATCTTAAGGAAGAAAAACATCAACAGTATCAGCTACAAGGGGACCAAGCAGTTCCCTATCTGGTGACCTCATGAAGACCCACATACATCTCAACAGCCACGGGCTGCAAAGGTAAACATGATCTTCCAGGAACTACTTATAGACATAGGGCAGCGCAGCAGCACAGTGATTAGCACTGCTATTTCATAGCAGCAGAGACTCACGTTAATTCCAGCCTTGGGTCACTATCTGCATGGAGTTGGCATGTTCTCTAGGTTTCTGCGTGGGTTTCCATTGGGTACTCTGGTTTCCTCCCACAGTCCAAATGCGTGCAGATTAGGTTGATGGGCCAAAATAAATTGTCCCCAGGTACGCAGGGGATTAGCAGGATAAATAAATGGGTTTATGGGATAGGGCCTGGGTGGGTTTGTTGTCAGTGCAGATTTGATGGGCCAATAGGCCTCCTTCTGCATTGTAGGGAGTGTATGATTCTATGACAAGCTCCGCTGAACAGTAGATTCACTGAACTAAGGTATCATAGGAACTCCCAGAAATGTACATTCTAATTTGCATGTAAGCATTCAGATTGGAACTGTTTCTTGCTGAGATGAATCTTAAACTGAGGCATTGCATAGGTTTCTACTGTAAACCAAGACTCCTTAGACTGGGGAATCCTGCGTAGAAAGATAGAAAAGGGCTACTACAAGATTGCAGATCTGCTAGGGCTTTTGTTTAACCACCTTAGATGCACAATTCATTTTATCAATGGGCAGCAAATTTGCTAGTAATTGTAATGAAGTGTTTTAAATACTTTGTAGTTTTAAAGGTATGTGTAGTATCTTTAATTAGTCTACAGTCATAAATATATCTTCTATACATTTTTAAAAATCAAAGAAAGAAATTTTGATGCATTGTTACAAAGTGCCCCTTTGATACCAAACATATGTTAGAAACATTCCTTTAAAGCACCCAACTATGGGAATCACAAGGCCATAAAGGAGACTAATTACCTCACCAGACACCTCATCAAAAACAATTGATACAAGAGTCAGTTTTAATGAAGCTGCCTTCACAGTTTTTAACCAAAACAGAGTCAGAAAGATAAGAATATCTTAGCTAATGAAAGAGTTATGGTAGGGGATTTAATGGGAACTTACAAGAATTAATGGTAACATGATGGCATTCCTTCAAAGAAAGTGATAAAAAGCTGTCATTGAATTGATAAGCAATATTACATATGTGTGCTTCATTATGTTGGCAATAACCAAAGCTCATCAGGACTATAATTGGTAAATATCCTGAAGGCAAGATGAGTTGACCGCATCCCTTAGAGATTCAGTTAACTTCACTGACAAGGCCATAAAATACTAATGGCTTTTTGTAGGTCCCCTTTACCAATTAAAGGATGCCCACGTGAGACTGTTTTAGTGAAGATGCTTTCTGAAGCTCCTTTTAACAATAGAGACATATCCGATTAAAAAAAAGTAGAGGACGGGCTGAGCGATGATATATCGGGGTATCTACAAGGTATCGTGATCTCAATCAGGGTGGTTCAGTACTTTTTCTATTAACTCAATACGCAAAGTACGTCACTTGTAACACTTTTGATTGGATTGTGCCCAACTGACTGTGAGCTGCAGAATTGTATAAACTAGGATGATTTTCTTTGTCCAGTGGAACTGGCCCATTGGCCCATTTAGACTCCTCCCCTTGCTGGCAGGTAAAATAAAGTATCTTGTGTTAACATGTGTGATTCAGACTTTAATACTGTAAAACTCCATCCAGCAACCACCAATAGGGAAGTAGATGAAATATTTTAGCTGCAACTTTGACTTCTTCAATGCATTTATGAATATTTGACTAGATAATAGCACTGATGCCACCATGCTGTGGCTTTTATAGCTGCCCCCAACATCATGGCTACATCACAGTTGGTTCCTGGATCAGTTTACAGCAGATGTTAAAGCCTATTGTTAGCTTCTCTTGCGAAGTGTCGTTCCCACTATTGCTAAGGCAACTTGAGGTACATATTGATGTGTTGATATTGGCAGCTGGACAAGATGCAGCTTCAATACTTCTTTTTTGTTGATCCTTTTTTACATCAAAGAAAGCTGCAAATGGACTTTTTAGAAAAACCTATAATGCTCTCTTTCCAGTTATCAGGGATAACTCCATAGCAAAAATTTACAGATGTAAATTGTGATGCCAGTTTCAGCAGTAAAAATAAAGACACTGATCACCCAAGAAACAAGTGTTTTATATATCCTTGCATCATAATTGCTGAACCAAATGCACTGAACACATTCTGTAGTATGTAACCACTCCAGACACCTATTTTATGCAAGCTTGATTGCATCTAAGGTGGTAATGAAGGGTTGTACGATCTCACCTTAACCTTGGGAACTTTTCCATCAAGCACTGCAAATGTCAAAAAAAAAATTGCGTATGGAACCTTCAATACCTTGCCATTTTCAGAGGAAACAACTATTCAGAAACTTACATGATACAATTCAATGGGATCAAAACATGTCCTGGAAACACACTTTAAAGTTTAAAACATATTTATCAAATGAACCTTCTTGTCAAATCATGCCTAAAGCATCATAAATCTTAGATGAATTATTTTATTATGACAAGATTTCTCTGATTTGCTTTACTAAAATTTGGCAAACTTCATTTTGGTCGCCAACATTAGGGGATAAAAACTGGGCCCATTCTTTTAGACACTTCATAGCCACAAAGCATTGAAAATGGAGTCTGGAGATATGTATGCATCCTTCTGTAGGCAAACACATGCAGAATTTGATTGACCAGATATCTTTTAACATGCTTCATCAGTGATTCTAAACAAGCCATTTAGTTGACTGATGAATGTTTCTTCAGAATATCTAACCAGGTTATTATTTCATATTTATGCTCAATAGATTTCCTCTCTTGACAGATTTTCATGGTGTCAGAAGCTCTGGAACCAGTATGTTCCACACAGCATTCACATCAGATTTATCTGCACTTATAAGCCTCAATCTTATTCATAACCATAGATATATCCAGTTGCACTTGAGAAACCAATATTAGTTGCAGCATTAACCTTTATAAACATAATTTATTTGTCATATTCACTGTTCAATTGGAATAAATCTTCTAATCTTAAGAATTAAATGTTTTGTTAACCTTCCGTTCAGCTTTCTTAGTTTTCTATTCACAATCCAATTAAATAATTACATCTACATTATCTTTTCCTACAGCATTTTAAACATCTGAATCTCATCTCCTTTCAATTTCTTTTTCTCCAAGAAAAATCAATCTCAAGCTTCCAAACTAAGGCTCAATCTGCTGCAACCCCCAGGCCCTTAGTACACCAAGTGTAGACAACCTGTTATGGAAATACATTCTTTCGGGGTGTCAACATGCACAGTGACTTCACAAATACTATATATGAATATATATTCATAAAATATACATGAGTATTCATCTAACTATGCAATGATCTCATAGTTTCTATATAAATGTGTCCTTAATCATAGATATATCTTTTGAAGTAGTATGAAAGGACATGGATATATTTATATCTTCATAATACAGATATAAAGATCATACACATGTCTAATAGTTCCATAATAAATATGAACCTATATAAGCTTCACAATGTTCAATACCATTCACGCTCCTCGGATAATGAAGCAATCTATGGCCAAATGTAGCAAGAGCTGGACAACATCCACACTTTGGGCTATTTTAAAAATTTCCCATTCAGGTGATGTATGTAGGGGTGGCACGGTAATTAGCACTGCTGCTTCACAGCTCCAAGTACCTAAGTTCAATTCCCAGCTTGGGTCACTATCTGTGTGGAGTTTGCACATTCTCCTTGTATCTGCATGGATTTCCTCTGGATGCTCCAGTTTCCTCCCATAATCCAAAGATGTGCTTAGGTTGATTGGCTGTGTTAAAATTGCCCCTTTGTATCCTGAGATGTGAAGGTTAGAGGGATTAGCGGGTAAATGTGTAGGGATATGGGAGTAGGGCTGGGGTAGGATTGTGGTTGGTACTGACTCGATGGGCTGAATGGTCTCTTTCTACACTATTGGGTTTCTTTGATTTCTATGAACCTGCATTCATTTGTAATTTGACTTTGTAAATTATACTTTTAAAATTCAGTCTTCAGGGTGTAGGTGTCACTCACAAGACTGACATTTATTGTACATTCCCAAACAACTGAGTGACTTTACCTAAGAGTAACGCAAGTTGTGTGGGATTTAAATCCCATATAGGCCAGAGTGGGCAAGGGTGACAGGTTTCATTCCTTGAAATACATCAATGTATTAGCTAGGTTCCTACAACAATCCAACAGGTTCATGATTTTCTTTTAAAACTAGTACCATCTTTTTATTACCATCATTCAAATCTTCAGATTGCCACATTAAGATTTGGATGTTCAACCTATTAAGTGTCAGTCAAGGTACATTGAAAACTAATCCAATAATAGAGGGCACAATTCAGTCCAGGTGAATTATGCAGCTGAAGAACTGGTTGGAGCCCTGTGTTATCTATTTTGGGAAGGCTACCATATTAAGTGGTAGTTAGACACAAGCGGCCAGTGGCAAACCTTCCCCAGGAACTTGGTAAATCAGAGGCCAGCAGCTCCTTCTGTGTCACCAGGTTATAACGGTAGCTGCTGGCAATGCACCCATCAGAGTCTATCCGTGGGGAAGGAGATTGAAGCTACGGGCAGGATAGTGGCTTTATGCAGGCCCTCACTTCCCAATGCTGGATTCCCCAAGTAGACACCAAGTGCCTGACAACAAAGCAGCTCCCTGGAAAGCAAATATACCAAGGTTTGTTTCTCAGGCTTCCCATGTATTGACTGTGTTGCCTGCAACTGATTGCAATAGTGATTCCATTGATGCTAAGGCCAGAACTCTTCTTGCCTGGATTTAATCAGCACAGAGGCAGAAAGGCAATATGGTCCCCCATCCAGCACATTCCTACCTTATAAACGTCTCCCTTCCTTCATATTTGTCTGATGGAGGCTACCTTCAACTATAACATTGCGATATATGAATGCACATGGAGATGCGAAATAACTTTATAAAATACAGATGCAGTTTCTTGAAAATGTTTAAAACTCTGAATAAAGAAATTTAGTTCTGTGGTATTTCTTTATACTTAAAACACATGCCTGCAGAATCCTTTCACTAGTCTTCTCTTAGTCCTTGCCAACGTATAGGTGTTAAAGACTGCTCAAACCGTGACCTTGGCAGGGCAAGATTATAATAACTATTTCTTCCTTCACGTGCGTACCAGTGTTTCTCAAATCTTATTCAAATCAATTAAATAATTTCTGTAAAAATATAAGAGAATTAAACTCTGTTCTTTTCTTCCAGCATTGTCTCAGATTACAGAGTCTTGAGTTTTGATTTTTCAGGACTTGTTAATAGGTGGGAAATCAAAAACCAATAGAGTAATTTGAACTTAATGCTGGGATCAAATAAACCCCCTTTTCAATGTTCCAGTGACCTCAATCCACTCTACAAGAGTCACAAATTCACAGTGAAAGTGCAAACACTCTTGAAATATTGATATGGTGTGCTGTAATGTCTTCATCTTAAGTTACTAAAATCCCTAACCCCTAACAAATGAAGAAAAAGGCTGCAGCAATCAAAAAGCAATCACCTGCTGCTGGTGTGTGTTGACTGATAGGCTATTGAGCGTAGCTTAGAAAAACCAATGGCCATTTGTTCCATCAGTTTCAATTCAATTCATTGTTGACATTTTTCAAGACATGTTACTACAGCTGAATGCGTTATGAATGTCTGGCTGAGTTTCAAAAGTACCAAAGCCATTTACCTCAGCAGGATGTCTGAGTTCACAATTTGATTGACAGTTTAAGAGATTCTTGAAGAATTAGTTTTCTTTGAAATAGTGTATAGAAAAATGTTTGTTTTATTATAATAGATTAACCATTTGAGAGGATGTGACTCTTTTGAATGAGTTTCACGAATGAGATTTACTTTCCTGTACTAAATGTGTATATGTGAAAATTCTCTCTAATGTTAGAACTGTTATTTTTCTTCATCACCATATACCTACTGTTTTGATGGAAATGGGTTTGCAACAGAGAGAGTACCCAGAATGGGTTTTCTGGTAAAAATGCAAATATATAGTTTCTGATGAGTTTCCAGTCATACAGTCATCTCATCACTAAGACCACTTGTTTGCAAAACATTGCTTTATTTTGCCTCTGTCATCTTAGTTCATCTGCTACCGAAATCCTAATTCTTGCCTTTCTTACATTTATACCTAAATATTCTAATGCACTTCTGTCTGGTTTTTCCACATTCTACCATCTGAAAATTGACTATATCCAAAACTCTGCTGCCAACATCTTAAAGCATACCAGGTCCAGTTTACCCTCTCATTCTAGCTTGCTGACATCCAAAGCAGTGGTTTGATTTTAAAATTCTCATCTTTATCTTCAATCCCTCCACAGCCACAGTTCTCTCCAACACTGTAATCTCCTCCAGGCCTATAAACCTCAGAGATATTTGTGCCTAATTTTAGTCTCGAGAATTCCTGATTTTAAATCACTACACCATTGGTTATCTAGGCAGCAAGCTCCAGAAATGCATCCTTGCACCTCCCTCGCTCTCTACCTCATTTTCTTCTTTTAAGACATTCTTTACACATGCCTCGTTGAGTATACTTTGATTCGCCTAACATCTTCTTATATGGCTCAGTGTCAAAATTAGTTTTGAAATACTCTTGCAAAGTGCCTTGGGATGTTTTATAACATTAAAAGCACTATAGCAACAACTACATATTTAAATAATTATTTCTTATAATTCTACCATTTTGTAGCAATAATTTATTCCGTACTCTTCTGAAAGATTCTACTATTCTACAAGATAGCATGAACTCCTGCTTTCTATTTTGATCCCTTTTTCTTTTTTCTCCTTTTTCCAATGAAAGCACTGATTCTTTAATGGGGTATGCCAGCATGAATCCACAGAAAATATTTGCTCTGATATTTCACTTAACTGACCATTCTTCATGTTTGAGCAATACTGTCTCTGTCAGCCATTACTATATATGACTATATATTACTATATAGTCATATATAGTAATTATGTGAATATAAGATGCAAGAGCAGAATTGGACCATTTGGCCCATTGTGTCTGCTGTCATTCAATTGTGATTGATATGTTTCTCAGCCCCATTCTCCCACCTTTGATCCCCTTACCAATCAAGAACCTATCTATCTCTACCTTAAATACACTTAATGACCTGACCTCACGGTCAATGAATTCCACAGATTGACCACCCTGAGGCCTTGCTGATGCGGAGGGAATAAAGAGGGAAGAGGACCTCCTTATTGGACTGCTCCTGGGTCTAGCCTAGCTGGTTATTAATACCTTCAGGCAGTGGATGGTGGGCCATCCAACTGTCTTCCCTTCTTTACTGTCCACTGCTGGGTGCCCTGGAATGTCAGAACTACTGGATTTGGAAACGTGGCAACAAATTTAATAATAACCTGAAAACCTGTTCTACTGATTGCCTTGTGATTAAATATCAGCCAGCGCATCAGACAGAATTCACCCTCCTGTCAAACTGTGTCATAGGCATATACTCTGCGTCTTTATAGAAATTCGATCTTTGCTGGCACCAGTGAAATCTTCCACGAGCACTGCAGGGACTGGGATGTTTCATTAACCCACTCAATCACATTTTGTTTCGTATCGTTAAGTTTCTCTAAAGAATCTGTTTATTTTGATTCAGTGTTCCTTAATGGAGATGCATTTTAATTTATTCCTAAGTTTGTTGACTTAGTTTGTTTGGTTACCCATGCTTCGTGTAGCGATTACAGGAGGGGAAAAGAGAAATTTCAGCCTGGCAGGTGGAGCACATTCACCTCCAAGTCTGAATTTGTGGATTCAAATTCCGCTCCAGAGAATCAAGCACAAAACATAGGCTTACTCCTCAGTGCAATACCGAGGGAATGTTATACAGTCAAAGATGCTATCTTTGAGCTGAGAATATCTACCAAAGCCCTGACTACTCTCCCATGACACAACTTGAAGAGAAGGTAAGTTCTGCTTGGTTGATATTTACCATTCAAAACAATCACAAGAATCGATTATAAGGTCATTATCATACATTCATTGCTACATTTTCTATATCCAGCAGTTCCTGCACTTCAAACACACTTACTTGGGTATGAAGCACTTTTTGACTTCCTGTATTCATGAAAGACACCAACTAAATGCAAATCTTTCTTTTCAACTCTGGATGTACTTCCTTTGCCTAATTCATGGGCCAATTGACAACTTTCAGCACCATCATATCTAAGGTCAGTTCAGCAGAGATCAAGGACCTTCTGTACGTGGATGGTACAATAACTCATTTGTCAATTAACTAATTCAACTGTGAATTAACTGAGAGGACTCAGTGTGCGATGAAACAAGAAATTATCTGTTTGCAAAATGTAATGCTAATGTTTTCAAAATGTTGAAGACAAAAAGATGGAGAAAAAAAAGACCATTTGTTGTTTTTGGCTTAGTTAAATTCTTTTCATTTTTGTTTTTTTAACTGTTTAAAAACTTAGTTTGATTTATTTCTCTTTCACATTCTATATTTTTCCATTTCCTTTCATATTGTACTTCGGCGATGTGAGGGAAACAATATTTAACTAAGTATGTAAACATGCTGCACAAAAGCAAAATAATACGGATCCAGAAAATCTGAAATAAAAACAAACTCAACCGCTGGGAATTTACTGCCCTGCACCCCACTCGCCCCACCCCCTCCCACCTCGGAGTCAGAGCGGGCAATTGATAAAAAATGGAAATATCCGTTGACCTCAGGCTGGATTTTTGGGTCTCAGACAAGTGAGGCTGTAAAATCTTGCCCAATAGTTCAGACACAAGTGGTTGTGAGAAATAGGTGGGATTTTATGGCTTCACTCTACTTTCTTAGCAGACTATTTCTGAAGACTAAGGAATACATATTTAGTTAAATATTGTTTCCCTCAGATCACCGACATTCAAAATGGAAAAATATAGTCTTTCTTAGAAGACTAAGGAAATTTGGCATGTCAGCTACAACTCTCACCAACTTTTACAAAGAAGGCATTCTTTCTGGTTGTAATGCAGCTTGGTATCGCTCCTGCTCTGCCGAAGACCACAAGGAACTACAAAAGGTCACGAATGTAGTCCAGTCCGTCACTCAAACCAGCCTCCCTTCCACTGACTCTGTCCACACTTCCCACCGCCACAGCAAAGCATCCAGCATAATTAAGGACACCACACATTCTGGACATTCTCTCTTCCATCTTCTTCCAATGGGAAAAAGATGTAAAAATCTGAGGTCACACACACACATCCCCCCCCTCGCCCCCAGATGCAAAGTTACTGAGGCAAAGGCCAGAAGGTTTTCTATCAGCACCAGCAGTGGGAAACATTCCCCTTCCACAACCCCACCACAGGGCTTAGCCTCAGATGGGAGAGTTCCACCTAGGTTCTACGGCACAGAAACAAGCCACTCAACCCAAGACACCTGCAAAGTTTGCAAGAGATCATGAATTACAAAGGCACTCTGCAATCTCATGTTACAGAACCAGCTAACAGATGATACATAAGAAAAGACCCGGAGTGTGTGGCGGGGAGGGGGGGGCGCATTTTTCATTCCCTGACCAAGTCAAGTGGAAAAAACTAGAGCGCACTGCCAAGTTCTCCCACCATATTTCATGATACATTGTCATGTAAAACTAACCTCTCCACCAGCAACCTCAATTCCTAAGAGATGGGGACATGTTTTTAAAAGGGCAGCCTGATGTAAATAAAATAAATAAATACTGATCACACGAACACAAAACACTAACTCCATGGGCCTCAACTCCTCCCACCATGGACACAGAACCCTCTGCACTTCCTCCACAGAATACCTTCAGAACAGCTTCCTGCCAATTGCCCACACTATCTAGGCATAACCCTCTCCCTCAGGGGCTGTAATTATCTGAGCATCCTCCGCGGCCTCTGTTTGCCAGTTCCTAGTTTTTAAAGAACTGATTTCATCATGTCGCTGGGGTGGGGGGAGACATTCCTTTGTGGGGGAGGATATTACAGCGGGAAGGCTCACTAATAACATCCAAAGTCCAAAGATGTGCGCGTTAGCTTCATTGGTCATGCTAAGATTGCACTTAGTGTCCTGAGATGTGAGATTAGAGGGATTAGTGAGTAAATATGTAGTGATGTGGGAGTATGGCCTGGATGGGGTTGTGGTTGGTGCAGACTCAATGGGCCAAATGGCCTCTTTATGCACTATAGGGTTTCTATGATTTCTTCAGTTAGAATGTACTTAAACAGGGATCCCGTCACTGCGTGGCAGGAGCCCATTAAGTGACTGGAGGGCGGTGCAGTGACAATCAAGCAAGGAAATCCTGCAGGCAGACGCCAAACTAGGAAGAGAACATATCTTTAAGCGGACTGTGGTTAGAATCTAAAATGCATTGCTTGACAATGTGGTTAAGTCAAGTTCAACTGAGGCTTTTAAAAGGTAATTGGATAGGTACCTTGTTGTGATCCCTGTACACAGCAATAACTTTTAGAAAGAAAGGAATCTCCATAATGTAAATAGAAAGAAAATCAATGGGCAAGATTTTACTGATTAAAACTTTGACTGCAACAAATCAATATAATTAAAACATTAATTCACAAGAAAATTATATTTCAAGTAAAAAGGTAAGTTTCACTTTATAAAATCAATCCAACAAAGATAACCAATGTGAAGTTACAAGTATTTTCATCAATTCACACCGTGACAATCTCAATCTTCCCAATTCTCTGGTCTTGCGTTCTCCGTTGCCACTGCCAGTGAGACAGAATTTGACACTCAGCTAAACCTCTGCTCACTGCAACAGGATCGTAAAATCTCAGCTTTAGGCGAGATCAGAGAATTCTGGCCAGGGTCTCTCCCTTTCCATTCAATAGATTTGGCCCTCGAGTAACCTTCAGCAACAGCCCAACTCTATCTGAAGTTCCTGGATAAGGATATCACTCAAAGAGCACATCTCTGCAGCATTTCTTTAGCTAGGTCCCCAGTTGCCTTGATTGCACAGGTTCCCCCACAGACTCCTTCATCATCTTCCTTTAAATCGACTGGTTGGTTCTGGCAAAGCTAAAACATCAGCATAAAGGTCTTGTCCAATGTAAAGTCCTTGCTCTCTGAATCTTCAACTTTCCAGCTACTTGCAGGCTCTTCTCCCTGCTTTTTCACCACTGTCCATTCTGTGGGTTCTGAGACTAGTTATAATTCAATCTCCCAATTATTGATTTACTCTTTTACATTTTATTTTAGCTTTCATAAGCTAAAGGGGATAGGATCTGGGTGGGATTGTTGTCGATGCAGATTTGATGAGCCACTGTAGGGATTCAATGATTCTGTGAACTGCAGCAATCAGAATCATATAAGCATTTCTTGGAACAGAAAATGCTTCCTAGGATTTCCAATTTTATGTTTTTTTAGAATACTTCCCAATTTGACTTTGGAATTGAAGAAATTTTTCCCAAAAATGAAAATAGTGGTGTGGTGGAGGAGCCTCAGGCATAAAGGTCTGATAATCATATCTGAGTGCATTCAAATGGTTTTCCAATATTTAATGTTTGGATTTCCACTGCAACATTTGTGGAAGGCAGCAACAATCGGGAAATCCCATTGGCTGGGATCATGGTTCAGTACTTCTGTAGGATTTCCTGCTTCCATCATCAATCGTACCTCTCGAACATGGCAGTGGAAAATACCACCCCCCCTCTCAATATCTGTCCTGTCAAGCATCCTCAGAACCTTATGTGGTTCAACAAGGAGCAGGGGGGGGAGAGAGGGGGGGAACCATTCTCCCACACAATTCTAAGTGCCAAATTCATTTGAAAACCAGAGCAACTCCCACTGGTTTTTAAGTGGAATTTTCAGAATTAACGTTCCTCACTCTGAGCACTGCAGAGTGCCCTAGCAAGATTCACGCTGAAAATCAGGGGAGGGCTATTCCTGAAGAGGTCAGCAGCATCTGTCAGAGCAGAGATCAGCATAAGCGCATTGGCTCTGAACTGTTGGCCTCCTGATCACTGGTCAACCTCCCCAGCAGCTTTGATCACCCCTCTCCCCTTCCCCCCTCATCCCCACCGCAACTCCGATCAGTCTTCTCTCTCTCTCTCTCTCCCCCAGTGATACTCTACCACAGTGGCAGCAGGACTCTGCACCCCCACTGACACCCTCCACGCCCCACCCTCCTCGACCCTCCCCCAATCCCCCTTTTGATTGCCCTGACCCTCCCCCCCCCTCAACTACAGGCTCCTCAATAGACTCCATCCACTCTGGCCTTGTCCCTTGACACTTCACACCTCCTGGGGAGGAGAGGGAGGGGCTTCTATGGCTCCTTTTCCCTCCAGCATGGTTGACCGCCAGTTTCCCATTCGTGAGGAGAGTAGTAAACCCCCTGGAGTGGACCATCCCTGGAAAAGGAGGTGGGGATGTGATAAGGCTAGCAGACTTTAAGACTTGAGTCCCAGGCTCGCTAATGACAAGGAAATTATGTGAATCAGCTCTGCACTAATTTCCAGCATGGAGCTAATGAATCCCAAAAACTTGGAGCTAGACATGCACATAGGCCATTGCACCCAGTGGAGAGCCTGCTAAACAGCCTTCGCTGATGTCTCCTGACCCGTTGCATTGCCAGAGCAGCACAACAGGTTGGGAGAATCGTTCCCAATGCCTTACTCTGTTAAACTCCATTGAGTATTGGCCCAATCTGCTTAATCTTTACTCATAAACCAACACCTTCATCCCAAGAATCAGCCTTGTAAACCTCCTTTGAGCTGTTTCCAGTGCAAGTATATCCCTCCTTACATAAGATGGTCAAAATTGTACACAGTACTCTAGGTGTAATGTTACCAATATTCTGTACAGTTGTAGCAAGTCCTCCCTACACTTACACGCTATCCCACTATTTGGCAAAGGGTCGTCTGGACTTGAAACATCAGCTCTTTTCTCTCTTTACAGATAATGCCAGACCTGCTGAGATTTTCCAGCATTTTCGCTTTTGGTTTAAGATTCCAGTGCCACAGTAATTTGTTTTTATACTCTATCCCTTTGCAATAAAGGTCACAATATTTACCATCCTCATTAATAGTGCACCTGCATAGTTAACATTTGTAAGTACGTCCTCATCCATCTGTACCAGAATATTCTACAGTCTCTCTCCATTTAAATAATATTCTGCTTTTCTAATCTTTTTGCCATAATGGAACAATTTCACATTTGCTGTACATTTTATCCTGAAGACATATTTTTTGGCCATTTGCTTAACCCATATTCTTTTGCAGAGGAATTGGTTGAAATTGTCTAAAAAAATTGATTCTCCATTGAAAAGGAGCTAAGTTCATTATTTCTCAATCTGATTTGTGCTTTTATGGAGAGACAAAAATCCGGTCCTTATTGCAACATCAGAATAAATGTGATTTTTCTAAGCCAGATTTGGTAGTAACTATCAAATTTACAAGTAAAGTGCTCTTTTTCCATATTGAAATTAGAGTCTACCTTCTAAGATGGTCTGTTTTAGTTATTCAAGTATTGCTGGCATTCTAGAGATCAGAAAATCTTTGCTGACCAGTAATTATAAGGGTGAATTTCTAAGCGGGTTCTTTCATCTTCTAGCACACTCACAAATCGGAAAAAGAACCTCACTAAGTAGCATCTGTTTAGACAGTTGTGGCATTTTATTGTCTAATAGTTTCTGGTCAATGCAGATTCACCAGCATTCAAGGGGTTAAATTATGCGGACAGGCTGCATGAACTTGGCTATCATTCACTTGAGTTTACAAGGTTGAAGGATGATCTAATAGAGGTGATTAAACTGACAGAGAGAAACTGTTTCCTCTGATGGGAAATCCAGGATTGGCGACATAAATGAGACTGGGTCATTTCAGAGTGAA
Source organism: Sphyrna mokarran (assembly GCA_024679065.1). Taxonomy (NCBI): domain Eukaryota; kingdom Metazoa; phylum Chordata; class Chondrichthyes; order Carcharhiniformes; family Carcharhinidae; genus Sphyrna; species Sphyrna mokarran. The sequence continues at coordinate 48,082,089 of JAGIQG010000017.1, forward strand.
ATTAAGAGGCACCATCTCCACAGACAGAGTGGAGAAAATCTGGAACTCATTCTCCCAAAAGGACGGAGTGGGTCAACTGTAATTTTCAAGACTGTGTTTGATATGGCTGGCAAGGGTATCCAGAGAGCAAAGGCAGGTAGGTAAAGTTAAAGAAAAGATCAGTTGTATTCTAATTGAAAGAAGATCTGCAGCATGCGCCATTATCACATATTAAAACCTCAACAGTCTTCTTCCAAATAGCAATACCTTTGAACCACTGAACAACACAATGGTTATTCTGATAGTTACAATTACAACCTGGCATCAAGTGTGCTCATTACACTCTCTGCATCATGAGTTTCAAATAAAGTTTCAAGTACCACATTGAAATGTGTGAAAGTTATGACTGACTCAAATAATTAAAGCTTGTATTATCAATAACCTTAACTAAGCAACATCAACAACAGTGATAGCAATCTATGGTAATGTTGAGCAGCTACAGAACAGCAAAGAAATGAACAAGCAAATTAAAGAGTAAATAAAATATTTAAAAACATAAATTAGAGAGTGGCAAAGAGAGACATACTAATTTTAACAATCACACAGACCAGCCTCCCATCTACTAACTCTGTCTACACTTCTCTGCCTCAGCAAAACAACCAGCATAATTAAGGACCCCACATACCCCAGACATTCTCCCTTTCACTTTCTTCCATCAGGAAAAAGATAGAAAAGTCTGAGGTCACATACCAACCAATTCAAGCACAGCTTCTTCCCTGTTGCTGTCAGACTTTTGAATGGACTTATCTTGCATTAACTTGGTCTTTCTCTACACCCTAGCCATGGCTGTAATGCACATTCTGCACTCTCTCATTTCCTTCTCTATGAACGGTATGCTTTGTCTGTAAAGCACACAAGAAACAATACTTTTCACTGTACGCTAACACATGACAATAATAAATCAAATCAAAATGATGGAAGATCAATTTACAAAGTAATGCTAAAAGATCTGTCTAAACTAGTAAATGACCAGCTTAAAACAACAAAACTAGGGATCAAATAGGAGGAAGCACCACCAGCTATTATTGTCACTACTGTTCAAAAAGCATCTTTTAAGTAGGAAAACTTCTTCAAAGTTTCTTCCCAAAGTATCTACAGATAGGAATTGACATTCAGCCAATGAAGAAAATATGAGGAAGAATTCACATCAAATTCAACTGATAGAGAACAACAGTGACCGTGATTTTCCCCCAAAAATGGCAGAATTTTATGAAAAAATTCTAAGTGTCAAACAAGCAAGAAAATGGGAGAGAATCAGACTCATTTTTTTTTCTGGCGAGTTGCAAAGTATAATCTCATAGCACTTATTGCAAAAAAAGTGCCAGCATATGATTCTCACCAGCAGTGGTGAGGGTTGGGGGTTGGATCCTCGGATTGCCGGGGCATATTGGGAGATCTCCAGCCTCCCCATGGACATCAGGTGTCACCACCCCTCCTTATCCCACGAACATTGGACCCATCTCCTCCATAGACATCGGTACACCTGCGCAGAACATCAGGAGCCCATGCTGATTGCTCCTCCCTTGCAGATTGCCCTCCCTCAATTGCTCTCCCATGTAGAGTTCCCTCATTCCTTCTCTGATCACTGATTGAGCCCTCCTGCAGATCTCCCTCCCTCCCTGATTGCCAATTGCCCACCCTGGCCGAAATACACACATGGACCCGCTGCAAAGCATCATGTGGTGTTTTGGAAGGGCATCGTGATCTTAGGGTGCACTGGAAAATGCCTGTTCATCCTTCACAGATATCAATTCCAGCCTCACAGATTGCCTGGATCCACTACAGTTCCCCTTACTGTCAGAACATGTCTACAGCAGACACCCTCCCCTTGGCCCTGCACTCAACCCTGGAATGCCTAATTAACAAAGACACCTATGTCAGACTCCCATTTATTGACTACAGCTCAGCCTTCAACACCATTATTCCTAACAAAGGCATCTCCAAACTGAGCCTCAGCTCCTCCCTGTGACTGGATCCTGAACCTCCTAACCAAAGGCCACAATCAATAAGGATAGGCAACAGCAGCTCCTCCCTGATCATCAACACCGGTGCTCCACAAGGCTGTGTTCTCAGCCCCTTATTATACTCCTTATATACCTGTGACTGTGCGGCCAAATTCCCCTCCAATTCAATTTTCAAGTTTGCTGGTAACACCACCATAGTGGGTCAGATCTCAAACAATGAGAGAAAGAGTTCAAGAATGAGATAAAGAATCTGGTGAACAGATGCAAGAACATTAATCTCTCCCTCAACATCAACAAAATGAAGGAGATTATTATTGACTTCAGGGAGCATAGTGGAAAACATGCCCCTGACCACATCAATGAGAACAAAGACCAGAACCAAATGGTCGAAAGCCTCAAGCTTTTAGATGTCTAGATCACCAATAACCATTACTGATCCTTCCACGCCGAGACTATAGTTAAGGAAGCCCACCAACATCTCTACTTTCTCAGATGACTAAGTAAATTTGGCACATCAGCTGCAACTCTCACCAACTTTTACAGATGCACTATTGTTGTATTACAGTTTCGTATGGCTCCTGCTCTGCCCAAGGCCACAAGATCACTACAAAAGGTCATGAACGTAGCACAATCCATCATGTAAACCAGCCTCCCATCCATTGACTCTATTCACACTTCCCACTGCCTTGGCAAAGCAGCCGGCATAATTAAGGACAACCACGCATCCTGTCAGGGAAAAGATACAAAGGTCTGAAGGTCACATATCAGCCAACTCAAGAATAACTTTTTCCAAGCTGCCATCAGAGTTCTGAATGAACTTACCTCACATTAAGCTGATCTTTCTTTACGTCCTAGCTACGACTGTAATTACATTCTGCACTTTCTTGTTTCCTTTTCTATGAACAGTATGCTTTGTTACTACAGCGTACAAAAAAACAATAATTTTCACTTAATACAAGTTATTTAATAAATCAAATCAAATTGTTTCCCCATTCATTCTCTGACATGGATTGTTGGCATAGAGGCATTTAGGCCATCCTAATGTTTCCCCTTTCTTGACCTTCAATATACCCCCTTTATGTTCCCCCTTTCATTCTCCACCCTTGCACAACTACCACCCCCACCCAGATTGCTCCTGGCCCAGTCAAAGTTCCAGGGGGCATCACCAGATCGGCACTGCCCAGCTATGCCTTCCGACCCTCCCCTCAGCGTGGCCATCGTGCCTGGTCTCTGCTAGTGGAGAGCAGTTGTGATTCTTCCTGGTTTCATGCTATGCTTGAAGCTGGGAGAATCCGGCATCAAATGGGCTATGCATAGTTAAATGCTATTTTAAATATGATAATCGGCCATGTGCTTATTGAATGGTGGGACAGGCTTGAGGGGCTGGATGGCCTACTCCTGCTCCTATTTCTTATGTTCTTACGTTCTTATGTTCTGAGCCCAATCCAGTTTGCACCAGTAAAAAGAGACCCAGGACAATCGCAAACAAGTTGATGCCAGCCACAAAATACAATTTTAGGCTCACACGCTGTTTCATGCATGTGTTCTGAAAACTAATGTTTCAACCTAAATAACAAAAATTCCCATCGACGCTAAGGTCCTCAAGCAGGAGAATTTGACTTAATTTTGAGCGCAGAATTTATTAAGTTGCTGACGAAGAACATCCAAAAGGGACAATGTTGCATCTGAACAAAACAGAACAGAAACATACGACATATTCACATGGGTTTAAGTAAAGGGAATAACAAACAGAACATTTTATTTTCCCTTCTTTGAGATTGGGACACTGAGGTTACATCAGTGAACAGCTGCTTAACCTTGTCTGAAACTCTCTGCTGTTTGAGCAGAGCTGTTATACTGTTTACAATAAATGGATTTAATACCTCTGTTAAAGTATTAAAAAAAAGAATTGCAGGCTAATGTGTTCATACAATAATATCCCAAACCATAATTTCAGAACCCAGAATTTCAAAGTCAAAGACAAAGCATTACATCACCAGATCTCCTTTGATATCAGACAGCCAGTTGCAACCTACGTGAATTTTAGTTGAAGAAATAATTAAAAACATCCCATCATCCAATCTCCCTTGCTTTTTCAAAAGCAGATTGCAGGTGTTTTTTTTCAATTATTGAACCTATTCCTGAATTAATAGTGACTTTTTTTGGAGCTTCAACAAATAGGTCATGCTCAAAACAATTAATGAAATGAAATCAGTAAAATGCAGCATATCCAATACCTTCTGCCCAAGGAACCTCCTAAATCAGTGGTAGATACAAAAATCTATCTCCATTCTATTTTTGAGCATGTCAGGGAATGGTGTTTAAATTAAAATAATTTAAGTTATATTTACCCCACTAAATGGAAATACAGTAGATCTTTTAATACTTCACATTCCTTTTTGTGTGGTCAGTTGTTTCTGACATCCATTGAAGGTGGCTAGTAAACAAACTAAGAAGCTTTTAAGTGCAGATTATTTATTCATAAATCAGAGAAGTGTGTGCACCAAAATGGCAGAGAATTTGCATGATTTGTTCCTCCTGTAAGGACCTACAGACAGAAGGTACATTAAACAAACCTTTTCACATTTACTAACGCTGCATGCAAGGATAAAAAAATCTCTTACCATTTCTATTCCACACACTGGGTCATAAGTGCTGTAACAACTGCCATAAATATCTGAGCATGTCAGATTTATAAGAGTTCTTTATGTCATCGAAGATAGACTAGTTAAGGAATACGTGAAAAGCATAAAGCTTTCAAAAATTGTGCTTTTTAGACCACTGGCTGTATTATTAACTGAAGTGATTTCTGTAACACTATTACAGAGACAAGAAATTGAATCTTATATTGTACCTATGTGGGATAATTTCATTTTATTCAGAACTCCTACATGCCATAATTTGTGCGAAAAATAATCAATAATTTAGTCAATCTGTATCAATTCTAATGAACATTTTCCCAATAATTAGCAGGAAATGTCACATTTCTTTCTTTTCCACCTAAAGTCATTATAATTTCAACATATCATCAAAAGGGATTTGGGTCCTTCATGATTTATCTCAAGTTCAAGGAATGCATAAGTTCATCTCAATGTTTCTGGGCCGAGGAAAGAAAAGCTGGTCAGGATCTCCACTCTTGTCATCCCTATCCTAAGTGAGGTCAGGGGTTTAGGTCCAAGTCTGGATGCTATACTTCCTTACTGTTCGATATAAAAAGATGCCTGCCAGTTCAAGCTTGGACGTTAATGCATTAACATGATGGAGGGAAAGTAGAGGCCAAGATAAAGCTTTCAGAGGTCTGCGCCTGATTGTTTGTTTATTAATTTAAATTAAATTAATGTACTTTTTTAAAAAATTCAGAGATGTTAACCTGCAATTTCCCAAACAGTGCTTCCAAGTATGATTCCAAGCCAGGAGCACCCAACCAAGAAATCAGCTTGAAATACTCCTTGTTTATCTAATTAATCAGGATTTGTTCCTTTTTCACAGAGGCATCTGTACATTTTTAGTTTCTAATTAGTCCCAGCTTCATTTGCATGGTCAATAAATTCTAATTTGGATGTAGAGATGCTTGTTTCTGCCTCCACAAAATGCTTCTTGCGTCTGATCATTGCTCTTCCCGCTGACAAGCACAGGTCAACATCTGATGCTGGCATTTCCACTAATACATTTTCATCAATGATTACATTGCAAAATAATGAAAATGACACTTTTGAAGATTTGTGCTCTTGACAACGTGCTGTTCTAAGCTTACTCTCAGCCATTAATCTCAAAGTGCACTTCATTTGTCTACCTGTTGATATCCAATGTCTTAAGTATTGCATACTTGGCTCCTATTGATGAAAAAAATAAACAAACTGCTGTTGCCCACAGTGGACTAATCAAGGCACATCAATCAAAATATCCAGCAGGAAATTCTGGGCTCTGGCTGGTCCTAACCTGCATGTTTTACAGGGTATGTGGCTGTCAATGATGCTTTAAGGAAGCATCATCAAATATAATTTCAGTAAGGCGTTTGACAAGGTTCCTCATGGTAGACTGATAGAGAAGGTGAAGGCGCATGGGATACAGGGTCGGGTACGTAGATGGGTCGAGAACTGGCTCGGGAGGAGGAGACAGAGGGTAGTAGTGGGAGGCTCTTTTTCCGGCTGGAAGCCTGTCACTAGTGGAGTGCCACAAGGCTCAGTACTAGGTCCTCTTCTATTTGTGGTCTACATAAACGACTTGGAAGTTGGGGTAGGTGGTGAGATCAGCAAATTTGCTGATGACACCAAGATGCTTGGATTGGCGGGTACAGAGGAGCAGTGTCAGGCAATACAACAGGACATAGACAGGTTGGTAGACTGGGCAGATAGATGGCAAATGGAATTTAATCCGGATAAATGCGAGGTGATGCATTTTGGCTGGAAAAATGTAGAAGAGAGTTATAGGATAAAAGGTAAAACTATACGGAGCATAGAGACGCAGAGAGACTTGGGGGTGCAGGTTCACAAGTCTCTGAAGGTGTCATCACAGGTGGAGAAGGTGATAAAGAAGGCGTATAGTATGTTAGCTTTCATAGAAAAGGGTATAGAATACAAGAGTAGGAGTTTGATGTTGCAGTTGTATAGAACTTTGGTTAGGTCTCACTTGGAATACTGCGCCCAGTTCTGGTCGCCGTACTATCGGAAGGATGTGGAGTCCTTGGAGAGAGTGCAGAGGAGGTTTACCAGAATGCTGCCTGGTATGGAAGGACTGTCTTATGAGGAACGATTAGATAGACTGGGGTTGTTTTTCCTTGAAAGACGTCGGCTTAGAGGGGATCTCATAGAGGTGTATAAGATTATAAGGGGTATAGATAGAGTAAATGGAGGTAAACTTTTTCCACCTTTAGAAATGGATAGGACGAGGGGTCATGGCCATAGGGTGAGGGGGGCTATGTATAGGACGAATATTAGAGGGCAGTTTTTCACACAAAGGGTAGTGGGGGTGTGGAATGCACTGCCGAGTAAGGTGGTGGGAGCAGGCACGCTGGGGCTGTTTAAGGGTCTCTTGGACAGCCACATGAGCGGTATGCAGATAGAGGAATATATTAGGACTGTTTAACTACGGCTTTTCTCCACAGGTAATTCGGTCCATAATTTGAGCACGCATTCGGCAGGTGGTGCAGGTACAGCTCTTGGATGTTGATTCATGGGTTGCCTGGTACCTCATGTCGTAAATGAGTGCTTTATGTGGACCATCTGAAGGGCACCATGACAGCTCAGAGACTATCGATGTGGCTGTGCAGACACTTGGAATTGGGCCGGTGTCTGCGGGAGTTTGCGCGTTCTCCCCGTGGTTGCGTGGGTTTTCTCCGGGCACTACGGTTTCCTCCCACAACCCAAAAATTCGCTCTTAGGCTGATTGGGAAACAAATTGTCCCTATGGTGAGAATTTTCCATATTAGGAATAGTATATATATTATTATATAGGAATATTAAAATAGGATAATGGATTTGCTACTATATAGTATGACGGCAGCGTGGGCTCGTTGGGCCGAAGGGCCTGTTTCCCGTGCTGTGTTGCTTAAAAAAAAAAAATACATTATGGGGGCAATTCTCCCATCGTGATCCATCACCTTTCTGGCAGGTCTGGGTGGGAGATGCACACCGGCCTCATCTGGGATTTGTGCACGTACCAGGAACGCATGCGCATTCCCAAAGCTGGTGAATAGTCGGAGGCCAAACCACACTGGAAACCGGCAGGAACACAGTTAAGTCATTTGAATCTCTCTTTAATGTATTTTAACTATGTTTTACATTTCATTATTGAGGTTCTGATTGAATATCCCATCCCTTCAGGAGTACTTCACTCCAGCGAGGTTTACAGTAGCTCTCCACGTTTAGGGAATTAGCAAATGACCCCACCAGCATGATGAGGAGAGAGCAATGGGGTTCCCCCTTCCCTGGGTGGCAGTGCTTTGTGGGCATGGACCATTTTGGCAGTGCCAGCCTGTGCCCCCAGCACTGCCTAAGGGCAAAGTGCCCATGCCCAGGGGACACCTTGGCACTGCCCACTAGGTATCAGGCAGTGCCAAGGGGACAGGACGTATTTTGGGCAGAGCCAAAAGGTCGGGGTGGCGGGTCCTGCTGCCATTCTATATGGCGATCGGTCTGAGATGGAGGGCAGCAATGGAGGGGGTGGTGGGTGGATATCGGGGTGCTCTGAGACAGGGAGGGGTCAGGGCTGGCCTGGGAATTGTTGTGAGGGCCTTGAACGGGCTGAGGGGGAGGAGGAAACGGAGGGGCAGCACCATGGAGTTCCTGGGCTGACCAGCAAACAGGGAGACAAACAGATTGGGGCCACTATGCACGCACAGAGATCCAGAACTGTCAGACTCTGGTGCAAATAGGCCATGTCCCCCCCACCCCCCCACTCCACCCCAGGGTTTTTAATAAGATTCATGATTGGGACCTCTGCAGTGCACAGAGTGGGGAGCTTCGAGTGAGAAGTGGAACTGAGAAAAGAGTCCTGATCTAGAAGATTTTTCCCATCAATTCAGCTCTTTTGGGAGATTTGCCCCCCCCCATATGAGTGACATGAAATTGTATCACTGATAAAATAATGCCCCACACAATGAGTGCTATTGATCTTAAGATGGAATTCCTTTTCTATTATTTTGAATTAATTGCTTCTTAGTCAATTATTAGGGGTGACACAGTGGTCAATGCCTGTGTGGCATTTTCACTTTGTCCCCATATCTGCAAGTGTTTCCTCCGAGTGCTTTGGTTTCCTTCCACAATCCATAGCTGTGCAATTTAGGCTGGTTGGCCACATGCTAAATTGACCTTTCGAGTCAGGGGGATTAACAAGGTAAATATGTGGGGTTATGGAGTTAGAACCTGTCTGTGATTGTGGTCAGTGCAGCCTCAATGGGCTGAATGGACTCTTTCTGCACTGTAGGGATTCTACAATCCTAGGTGAGAATAGACTTGGGCATATTTTCCTAGTTGTGGGGTATTCCCCTTTTTCTTCAGATTAGTACATTCCAAATTTGGTTATTATTGCCCAACATAATATATCATGTGGCATTTTCCACACTGGATGGAATCCTCCAGGTCTTAGAGAGGTGGGTTTAAAAGGCAGATCTGGGAGCAAGGTCAGAGATAAGGGTGTTGGATACAGATAACTTGCCAGCAGCGTATGAACATCAGAAGCACCATCTTCCTAGCAATAGTGAGTAGGCAACAATGATCAATTAAACAACTAAAGAATGGATTTGGGGAGGATTCTGCCGGGATCCTCCTCACATTGGAACAAGTCATTGCTGAGCGTGGAGCCCATCAGCTTTAGGGAGGTGGTTTACTAATGAATGACCAGTGGTTAGAGCAGAGATGAAATACAGTATCCTTCAGAATCGATTTTCCCTTCACTCCAGTGGCATTACCAGATTCGAACATTTTATGTTTGCACCTTATTAACACTCCCTGGTGGTCCCCTTTCTGCCTGAGCACAGCCCATCTTTGCCAATAGGGTTACCTGTCAAACACAAACATGGGCATGTGATTGGGCCTTTAGCCTCAGGAGCCCCCCCATCAACTGGGTTGCAGAGACGGTCAACTTCCCACGCAATCAAATTGGGATCATGATAAGGGACCAGAACCAGGAAGTAGTTCCATGCCCTGAAAATAAACTGGCAGAGCATTCAGCCCAGCAAGTCAGAATATACTTCTGAGGAATTTTAACTTCGACGATGGTGTAAAATATTGCTATCAGATCAACTATCCATTGCATATCTATTTTCAATTTCATTGACTTCAACAGGACTGAAAATTGATGAACATTTTAGATGGCTGAATCAAAATAGTCCACTTTATACCAGGGGCCAAAATCAAAATTACTTATAACCACTACTATTATAAAAAGAGTGCAAGAAAAAGAGCAGGGCCACTTACTCGCAATGACTCATGGTCCACTTATCTTAAATGGCACACTGGGAATTTTTGCCGATGTTTTCAGGGACTGATTTTATGATTCTGGCCATTATATTTTGTAAGCTGTGAAAGAAAATGGCTGTGTATCTTTTCAAGTCAAGTAAATAAATTTCATTTTTAATACCCAGCAGCTTTAAAGCTGTAGAAAGACAGAGGACATGCCAAGTTGGAATTCATTGTCTGAGTAGAGGCACTCCACAAAGCTGTAATATCCAAGGAAGTGTGCGTGTGTGTGCAGGTGTGTTTTTGTATTTGTGTTCATTGTCTGCGTGCATGCTTTTGTATGTGTGTGCACATGCGTGTGTGCGCGTGGTGGGCGGGGGGGGGCAGATTTACAGCTTTTACTTATTTCTTTCACCTGCCAGTGACCCCAAATCAATCATATCATTGGTACTGATGTCCAGATTAGGCCAAAGAAAAATATCACCAGAGCAGCAAAGTGACAGAGTTGGTAACCATCTTGTGCGTTTTTGCTGGAACTTTAACAGGAGGTAGGGTCAAAGCTACACTTGTTCATCAGTTGATGCAAGTTCCATTTAGCCCTTCAGGACTGTCTTAAGGCTCTATTACCAAGAACGTCTCAGGATATACCTCAAAAAGCTCTCTGCTGTGGCCAGAAGAGAAAAGTACTCCCATTTCCTGAACTAATTTTCAGAGATGCATGAACCTCGCTAACTGGAGATGGAACAGCAACAGATTGGTTCCTGGGTTGGAAGGGGTGTTGTAGGTTAGAGGCTGAGTAAATTATGCCTATATTCTCTGGAGCTTAGAAGAATGAGAAATGAACTCACTGATCTCATTATTATGAAAAGGTATGACTGGCTAGATACTGAGTTGTTGTTGCCCAATTGGTGAATACAAACCATAGAACCTCTAGTGTAGAAAGTGGCTATCCAGCCCATCAAGTCTACACTGACCCTTTGAAAGAGCATTCCATCAGGCCCTTCCCTTTCTCTCTAACCTCAGCCCATGCATTTAACATGGCTAATCCCCCTAACCTACTCATCTCCAGACACCAAGGAGTAATCCACCTAACCTGTACATCTTGGACTGTGGAAGGAAACCCATGCAGACTCCACACAGACAGGAACCTAAGGCCAAAATGGAATCTAGGTCACTGACATTATGAGGCAATCACTGTGCCCCCATGCCATCCCAAGGCTCAGAATAAAGGCTGATCATTTAGGACTGAGATGAGAAAAAACTTCTTCACTCAAATGGCTATGAATGTTTGGAATTCTCTACCCCAAAGGGTTGCGGATGCTTCAACACTGAATTTACTTAAGGCTCAGATAGACAGATTTTTGATCCTTCAGACAATCATAGAAATGGGGGGTGGGCAGGAAAAGTGGAGTTGAGGCTGAAGGTCAGCCATGTTCATATTGATTTGTGTCACAGGCTCCAAGAGCCATGAACTCTATTCATGCTTCTAGTTCTTATATGTTCATGTTCTGATCCACACTTTTTCCCAAACTCATCTCCTCCAGCAAAATGGCAGCGCATTCCACCTCCGCCTCCTAAGCAATTTCTGACTTCTGATATTTATCAATGCAGTGTAAAATGTAGAGTTGTGTTGAGGATTAAAATAAATAATGCATAGTGCATCCTCTAATCTTGTAAGGTTTTTTTTAAATTAAACTGCTAGCTAGAACAGACACTGAACAGTGAATTTCACCATGGTTTTCTGCCAATTCATACAGATACTTAGCAGTTATAGTTAATTACAGCAAATGAGAAATAAGCAACTTTCTAATCTTCATTTGCATACATAGTCCACCAATTATAACATACTTCTTGCCCTTTCTTAGCCAACAGAAAACTGTCTCCTCCATTAGCATCGTTCTGTCAACATATCTGATTATTTGGTAATTGTCGTGGTAATTGTGCTTGTTTTTATCCTGTGTCCAAGTCTGGCATACAATGTTTATAAAACTGATGCAAGGTTAGATTAGTCTTTTATCCTGAGTACTTAAGTGCTGGCCTCACTGAAGGCCTAGTAGGCTAATAATCATTTTTCATTACTTAACAGAATTGTTTGTCACAACTTAATTTCCACAGTTGTAGTAGAGATGTAAGATATAGTCATGACCTTGGTGCTCCTGTGCTTTGGCAACACTGAGAAACAGTGCAAGACAAAACTGAACTAGGGATCCTGGAGATTGTTTTTGTATTTTTGACAGTTTTAGGAAAGGGAAATTGTCATTTTGACAATACTTGCAGACAATATTAAGGATTAGTAATAGTCTGCTGTAGTTGTGCTACCCTGAAGCTTGTCATAAATGGGGATGAAATATGGGTTTTGGTTGAAATGATTTCCTGCACTAGAGGCCGGATTCTCCGAGTGCTGAATGAACATGGGATCAGCACAGAGAGGTACAATGGTGCTGCAGACTGCATGCCAATCTGTTACTTCCATTCCCAACCATGCCGAATATGGCAAGACAGGAGGTTAGCAGAATGGGGGGGGGGGGGGGGATAAGTTACTGCATCATTATCTGGATGCATTTATATAAATGAGGAGCTCATTAAAAGCTTGCCTTCTAGCAACCCTGAGATTTTTGACAGGGAGGGCAGCCATTGCCAGCTATGTCAGCTGAACAGCTCCAGCCTGCCCCACACACACAGTTAACTGTCATGAAAAAAAGCTGGGTGTGATTTTAAATCGTGGAAGATTTGATGAAAATGTATCACAAGGCAATAATGTCACCACTTCCTTAGTCTATCACAGGCACTTAACACTGAGTTCAACAACTTCACACCATAAACTTTGCCCACCATTTTGATGTTCTCTTGGAAGATGCTCAAACCTTCACCAAGCAGAGTAGATGCACTCTGTTGATCATCTGATGAGTCAACTGACATGGTCAACAGCCAGGGCACTCTAAGATGCTGGTCATTAACTTGTTCCAAATGCCTGTAGCATCGGAGACTAAACATCTCATCATCCAGCAGTCTTTGGACAGGCTGTAAGCCACCTTTGCAATTAATTCATGGCAATTAAGTATGTAGATGGGCATGCACACATGGCTGCCAGGAAGCCAGAATGCTGCCACCTTCTGGATGCAGAACTTAGTCTCAGCGAGCAATTATAATATTCAACCCAAAATCTTTATCTGTAAGGGGAAGAAGGTGGTTCTGGTTTGATTTCTCATGTTTCTGTGGGTTTTCTATGATTTTCTATGTTTCAAAGATTAACACTGGAGTTTTGTGAGCTATTTCTTGAGTGTTTGTGTGTTTTTTTTTTAATTCATTCATGGGACATTGCTGGGTTGGCCAGCATTTATTGCCCATCCCTAGTCTCCTGAAGGTAGTTGCGAGTCAACCACATTGCTGTGTCTCTACAGTGACATGTAGACCAGGTAAGGACAGCGGATTTCCTTCCCTAAAACGATATTAGCGAATAATATAAGTTTTTCCAACAATGGCCTCCTGGTCATCAATAGATTCTTAATTCCAGATTTTTAAACAATTTAAATTCCATTATCTGCCATGGCAGGATTCAAACCCAGGTCCCCAGAAATTTAGCTGAGTTTCTGAATTAGTAGTCTAGCATCAATACCTCGAGGCCATCACTTCCCTTTGCACGTGTATATGTACACTTGTGTGTTTTCATGACTCTTCTTCTCTATCGCTGTTTATTTCTCCGTTTATCTTTAGCTAGGAAGTTCCTCAGAGCTGTTCCATTCAAGGAAGGGCAGGCAGGAATTGGGGTTTCCAAACAACTTGCAGGGAAATTATGGTGACAGAGCAGAAGCAGGAAATTCCTGGCCCCAGGAACCAGAATTTTTAAATTTTCTATCAGCAAGACAAAGGCGATAATTAGAAGCTGTGATATTTTTAACTCAGGCTAGTTTGGAGTGATGAAAAACAAACTTCTAAAGGCCAAGGTATTTTTAAAAGTTTCTCCAAGTTTATTTCTTCCTTTAGATCTTGTTCAGCAAAATTCTTTAATATTTAATCAGGTGTCAAAATAAATAAGACCTACTTGCTAAAAAAAATACACACACACACACACACATATGGTTCTGTCCTAGATATAAATGAATAAAAAAATTGGCTGTGTAGTTGATAGTGAAGAGGATAGCTGTTGACTCTATAATATCAATGGTTCAGTTGAGTGAGTAGAGAAGTGACAAATGGAATTCAATCTGGAAAAGTGTGAAGTAATGCATTTTTTAAAAATTCATTTACAGGATGTCGGCATTGCTAGCGAGGCCAGCATTTATTGCCCATCCTTAGTTACCCTTGAGAAGATGGTAGTGAGCTGCCACCTTGACCCGCTGCAGGTCTTGAGGTGCAGGAATACCCACAGTGCTGTTAGGGAGGAATGTCCAGGGTTTTGATCCAGTGACAGTAAAGGAATAATGATATACCTCAAAGTCAGATGGTTAGTGACTTTGAGGACAACTCAGTAGTGTTCCCAGATACTACTGTTCTTGGTCTTCTAGATGGTGGTGGTCATGGCAGTACCTTTGAAAACCCTTGGTGAGTTCCTAAAGTATATATTATCATAGAATCCTACAGTGCAAAAAGAGTCCCTTTAAGTCTGCACCGAACACAATCTCACCTAGACCCTACCCCATATCCCTATACATTATACCCACTAATCCCTCTAACCTACACATCCCTGGACACTAAGGAACAATTTCTTAGCACGGCCAATCAACCTAACCTGCACATCTTTGGACTGTGGGAAGAAACCAGAGGAAACCCATGCAGAGTCAAGGAGAATGTGCAAACTCCACACAGAAAGTGACCCAAGCCAGGAATCAAACCCAGAACCTTGGAGCTGTGAAGCAGCAGTATTAATTACTGTGCTACCCATATCTTGTAGATGATATCTTGTAGTTGATACAAATGGCTGCCACTGTATGTCTGTGATGGAAGGATTGAATGTTTGTGGAAAAGACGTCAATCAAGATGTTTAGTCTGGATGGTGTCAGGCTTGAGTGTTGTTGAAGCTGCACTCATCCAGGCAAGTACAGAGTATTTTATTATAGTTTTGGTATGCCTTTAGGTGGTGGTCATGCTTTGGGGAGTCAAGAGGCGAGTTACTCACCACAGTATTCCTAGCCTTTCACAGTATTTATGTGGCCAGTCCAGTTCAGTTTCTGGTCAATGGTAACCCTCAAGATGTTAATAGTGGTGGATTAAGTAAAAATAATGCCAATGAACGGCAAGGGGCATTAGTTAGATCCTGTCTTGTTGGAGGTGGTCATTGCCTGCCACTTCTGTCACACAAATGTTACTTGCCACTTGTCAGCGCATACCTGGATATGGTCCAGGTCTTTCTGCATTTGGCATGGATTGCTTCAGTACCTGAGGAGCTGGGAACGATGCTGAACATTGTGCAGTCGCCAGCAATCATTCCCACTTTGGACCTCATGATGGAAGGAAGATCCTTGATGAAGCAACTGAAGCTGGTTGGGTCTAGGACATTGAGGAGCAACTGCAAATATGTCCAGGAGCCAAGCTGATTGACATCCAATCACCATAACCATCTTCATTTGTGCCAGGTTGGATTTGTCCTGTTTCTCATGTACAGGACATACCTGGGCAATTTCATACATTGCTGGGTAGTTGTCAGTGTTGTTGGTATCCTAGAACAGTTTGGCTACGGTTCTGGAGCACCGTACGCCTTCTTAACAACTTTATCAACCTGGGTGCCAACTTTCAAAGAGCTATGTACTTGTACCCCAAGATCCCTTGGGGTACAAGTGATTGAATCAGGCTCAATCACGTCTTGATGGTAATCATAGAGTAGGGTTATGCATGGTCATGAGATTACAGATTGAGTAAAATTCTGCTGCTGATGGCTCATTGTACCTCGTGGATGCCCAGCTATGAACTGTATTCCATTTAACATGGTAGCAAAATATTGGAGGGTATCTCAATGTGAAGGCAAGACTTTGTCTTCAAAAAGACTATGCAGTGGTCTTCTACCGATACTAGCATGATCAAATGTATCTGCAGCAAGCAGGTTGGTGAAGGTGAGGTCAAGGATGTTTTTCCTCTTGTTGATTCCCTCATCATTTGCTGCAGTCCCAGTCTTGTAGTGATGGCCTTTAAAAGCTAGCCAGCTAGGTCTGTAGTGGTGCTACTGAGCCATTCTTGGTTATGAACACTGAAGTCTCCCACCTCAGTGGTTCCTCCAAGTAGTGTTCAACACGGATAATTGATTTAACCAGTTGGAGGGGGAATGTACGCGGTCATTAGCAGGAGGTTAACCTGATGGGGTCTAGATTTGATTTTCAAGACTCGGATGGCAAATACCTTTGGAATGTATACCACTGTGCCACCCACTCTGCTGGGTCTGTCCTGCTGATGATATAAGATGTACCCAGGAATGGTGATGGTTGTATCTGTGACTTATCAGGCTGTTGCTGGACTAGTCTAATGAGATAGCTAGGCAGCTTTCCCAATTTTATTGGAACCGCAGATGTTCGTGAGGACTTTGCAGAGTTAAAAAAATAGAATATAAAAGCAAGGAGGTCTTGCTGCAATTGTACAGGGCACTGGTGAGGTCGCAACTGGAGTACTGTGTGCAGTTTTGTTGCCACATTTGCAAAAGGATGGCTTTGAAGGGAGTGCAGAGAAGGTTCACTAGGTTGATACCAGAGATTGGGGGGCTAGTTTATGAGGAGAGACTGAATAGATTAGGTCTGTACTCACTGGAGTTTATAAGGCTGCGGGGGGGGATCTTACAGAGCCACATAAAATAATGAAGGGGCTAGATAGAGCACAGGTAGAGAGATTCTTTCCACTTAGAAAGGATAGCAGAACTAGAAGGCACAGCCTTAAAATAAGTGGGCGGGGGGGCAATTTAGATTGGAGTTGAGGAGGAACTTCTCCACTCAAAGGGTGGTGAGTCTCTGAAATTAATTTCAATGGGAAGAGTGGTGGAGGCTACCTCGCTGAATATATTTAAGCCATGGGTAGATAGGTTTCTGACAGACAGGGGAATTAAGGGTTATGGGGAGAAAGCAGGAAAATGGAACTGATCCACTTCAGAATAGCCATGATCTTGTTGAATGGCAGGGCAGGCTCAAAGGGCTAGATGGCCTACTCATGCTCCTATTTATGTTCTTAAAAGGGTTGGATTTGTCTTTTGTCATTTCCGGTGCTTGACTGATGCTGAAGTGATCCCATGATTTCATTCCTTTTCTTTCTACTTGTAGTAGTTGAACACAAGTGTAGCTCACTATGCCATTTCTAAGGGCATTTAAGAGTCAACCACATTTGGGGAGGACATTCAAAGCAAGGGAAGATATTGAGAAGGATTGAGGAAGAGAAAGCATGTGTCCACAGGTCACAAGAAGCTGGACAAGACTGTCAAAAGACATACTTTTTTTTTCTTTTATTGAGCAAGGTGTTGAATACAAAAGCAGGGATGTGATGATGAAATTGTATAAAACACTAGTTAGGCCACAGATGGAATTCTGTGTACATTCTGGTCACCACATTACATAAAGGGTATAATTGCTCTGGAGAGAAGAGATTTGCAAGAATATTGTCAAGGCTTAAAAAAAATGCAGCTACGAGGAGCAGCTATATAAGCGTGGGTTGTTTTCCTTTGAAGAAAGGAAGCAGAGGGGTGACCTAATTGAGATGCACAAAATTATGAAGAGCATAGATAGGAAAGATTGGTTTCTCCTAGTTGAGAGGTCAATTCCCGGGGGCATAGATTCAAGATGATCCGTAGATAGATTAGAAGGGACACAAGGAAAACCTTCTTACCCAGAGGGTGGTGAGTGTCTGGAATTCATTGCCTGAATTGGTAGTTGAGACTGAAATACTCAACTTAAAAGCGACCTGGATCTATATCTGAAGTGCTGTAACCTACAAGGCTATGGATTAGCCTCAAATGAAGTGCTGGGAAATAGGATGAAAATGACTGGCTAGTTTCTTTTCGCTCTTCTTTGGCCAGTGCAGACACAATGGGCTGATTGGCCTCTTTCTGCACTGTAACCGTTCTGCAGTTCAGTGGACATTCTGTGCTCATAACTTATCTGATGACTGAATACTTCCCCTATGGCACTATGTAAAATGGATGGTATTTACAACAACATTGAAACCAAAGAAGGCTAACAAGTAAAAACGATGAGCTGAAAATTAAATAAATGATTTCCCTGTAGGTTTCAACTGATTCTTCAGTTTCTACAGGGTTACCTTAATATGTTGGATTCACGGTTCCCCTAACATTGCCCGTGAATTAAAATTAATCAATTCATTCTCACTGTAAAATAAGTAACTTTGAGATGTTTAGCACTGAACTGTTTTATTCATCAAGTGCTTGGACAGTTTAAATAATTGTTTTTTCTCCTGCATATTTATAACATCCATTTTTATTTTCAAAATCCCTTGGATTATTTTTCTCCTTAATTCTTTCCTTTAAAGGTTTTTCTTCTTTAATGTTTTTAATGCAATTGTTTTTTTGTAAAACCCCTTCCTTTGCTTCCCAATTCTCAAATCCTCTCTAATGCCACACTTCCTCAAAACTTAATTACTCCTAATCTTGATGGGATAATTTGACTAGCTGGCAGAAGAAAAAAAGGCCAATGCAAATGGGAATTTGAAAATAAGGTAGCAGAGAAGAGCAGATGAAAGAAAGACAGTGAACCAAAAAAGCTCAAAGCACGGGCACTAAAGAACATGCCTTTTAAAAATAAATCAATGTGGATACGATACATCTATTTAAAAAAAAAACTATGACTACAGGCCTTTAAAATTGAGATATGTTCAGCAAAAATTAAACTACACAGACCAAACAGATGTCTTGCTGTTTATTCCCTCATTAAAGGTCTCCTTTCCCATGATACCCTAAAACTGTGGCATACGCCTCAACCAGAATTATTTTTTATTTGTTCAAAATAAGCATTACCAGTAAAGCCAGAATTTATTGCCCATCTCTAATTGCCCTCAAGGTGGTGAGCCACCTTGAACTTGCTACCGTCCTTCTGTTGTAGCTACACACAGAGGACCATTTTTAGGGGTGAAGTTCCACCTCCAGGTGGAAGTGAGGGATGGAGCACCAGGATTTTGACTCAGCAGCAGAAGAAATAACCATACAGTTCCTAGTTAGGATGATGTGTGACTTTGAGAGGAACTTGCAGGTGATGGTGTTCTCCTACACCTGATGCCCTTGTCCCTCTAGATGGTGGTGGCCAGGGATTTGGAAGGTACTGTCGAAAGAACCTTGTTGAGCTATCACAGCGCATCTTGTGGAATGTATACATTGTTGCCACAGTCCAGCAGTAGCAGAGAAGTGAATGTTTAAGAGTGGTGCACCACTGAAGTGGACTACTTTGTTGTGGATGTGTCAACTTCCTGAGTGCTGCTGGAGCTTCATGCATCCAGGAAAGTTGAGAAGACTTCAGCGCACTCCTGACCCATGCCTTGTAGTTGGAAATGAGCCACTTGCTGCAGAGAAGTTGTTGGGGGTGTGGGCGGGGGGTGGTGTGGTTTGAATGTACAGTTATCTTTCTGGGCAATGGTAAGGATATTTGCTAGTAGCAGATCCAGTGATAAAATGCAATTGAATGTCAAGAGACGATAGTTAGACTCTCTCTTACTAGAAAAGACCATTGCGTGGCACTTGTGCAGGTAAATCATTGATTACCTACAGTGCAGGAGACCATTTGGCCCACTGAATCTGCACAGGCAACAATTCCATCCTGACCCTATCCCCATAGCCTCACATATTTACCTTACTAATTTCCCTAACACTAAGGAGCAATTCAGCTTGGCCAATCAACCTAACCCACACATTTTTGGTCTCTTGCGGGGAAACTGGAGCACCCAGAGGAAACTGGAGCACCCAGAGGAAACCCACGCAGTCACAGGCAGAATGCACAAACTCCAGACAGACAGTAACCCAAGCAAGGGATCGAACCTGGGTTCTTGCTGCTCATGTCACTTTCCACTCAACAAGTCAAAAATAAATGCTGTCATTAAAGTTTCTTCACACTAGTTAGCAATATACACATGAAAATTTTAGTACAAGAGTGATATTCAAACTTTATGCAAAGTGTCATCCCTGATGACATCGTATTAGTCAAAATGAAAAAGCTGGCCTCACTCTAACAACCTCATCTATGAGGCAGCAAGTCAAGTTTCATTGAGGATGCTCAGGATCCGGATTTATGCACTGTTAAATCTTTACATGTGGATCCTAAGATAAGGATATCTAAAGTAACAGAAATGAAAACAACATAATTCCTGAATTTACAGTAGCAATACAAATTTTGCTTTCAAAATCCTGAAGGTCTCAGAAATCAAACAAAACTACCTAGAAAAAAAACAAGCAAAAACTCAGGTCACACAAACCAAAGTTAAGCTTCACTCCCAGATATGCTGATGTGTTGTAAATCAAGATAAGCTGATGTTTCTTTCAACATGGACTTTCTGCAAGCTGTTCCAAAACCTCAGCCTGTTGGCCATATTAACATATGATCTAAACATGGCAACACATTCCTCACAAGCCAATTGGTAAATCACACTTGCAATGATTCCCATTCTAATTAGTCCTGCAAATCGGATTTCTTCCAGGGTTCAATCTTGCTTTGGTGCTAAAGTTACACAAATAAAAATAGTCCTCTCGTGTTTAAAAGACATCGGCACATTTTTGCCACTGAAGTTCCTTGTATTTAAGGATAGAGGCTTCAGGTATGCTTTGTGCTTGCAAATTGCACTTCATATTTTGATCTTTGTTGTCAACCAGTTTCCTACTTCCAATCACTGGTTCAATTTTGGCAATACCTGAATCATATGAGACTGGGATGGGTGTTGGAGGCGGACAGCTTGCCCCGTAGCCCAGGAAGCAAAGTTGGCATGGAGCCAACCTGGTCGATGGAGACTTAGCCCGTAGTCATAAAGTGCTGCAGACAAATGAAGCAAGGGCCAGGTGAGACTTGCATCTCTCACCCTGGAGAACGTCCTGTCTTCAGGAATTGTCAGATTAGATTGAAGTTTATTTATTAGTCTCTCATGTAGGCTTACATTAACACTACAATGAAGTTACTGTGAAAATCCCCTAGCGGCCAAACTCCGGTGCCTGTTCAGGTCCACAGAGAGAAGTTAGCATTTGTCAATGCACCTAACCAGCACATCTTTGGGAGGAAACCAGAGCACCTGGAAGAAACCCCACAGACCTGGGGAAAATGTGCAAACTCTGCACAGGCAGTGACCTGAACCAGAATTGAACCTGGGTCTCTGAGGCTTTGAGGCAGCAGCGCTAACCACTGTGCTACCATGCCATATGGATTAATTGACAGTCTATCATTCCCATAGTGTCAAGTGCATGACAGTGGTCACAGCTGGGAGTGCAAAAGGAGGAGGAGGAAGTTGACTCATGGATCCCTGGAGCAGGAGAGTCCAGTGTCTTAGCAGAGAGGATTTGGGCATCTCAGGAAGGTGGAAACAGAGAGGTGGATTTAAAAACTGTAGGTGGGTAGAAAAGGGGCATTCCATCTTGATCTGCAAAGTACACAAGATGAAACGCCTTCTCTTCACTCATGTCATTTGAAGAGTGTAGTTTAAAAAAAAAATCAGGCTGCCCGTTCCTGCTGACTGCCGACACCAACCAATTTAGGCACGGACAGTATATTATCAGGATTAATTGGCATGAAAGTCAAATCCTTTTTTTTTTAAACTATATAAGACACATAGCTGGGGCAGTGACACACTGGAATGACGTTAACAGGCTGAGAAATGGTGAAGATCCCACTATATTGAAAGCGCACCATCAACTAATGCTGTTTGTAGTACTGATAATTATATGAAAGAAGCCTCACAAAACCAGGTTAAAGTCCAACAGGTTTTTTTTTTAAATTTGGAATCATGAGCTTTCAGAGTCTGCTCCTTCATCAGGTGAGTGGAGAGGTAAGTTTCACAAACACAGGACATATACACCACACACACTCACACAGACATCTACATATGCCGTGTTTGTGAACCTACCTTTCCACTCACCTGACGAATGCTCTGAAAGTTCGTGATTCCAAATAAAAAATGGGTTGGATTTTAACCTGGTGTTGAGAGACTTTGTATTATGCCCAGCCCTGTCCAATGCTGGCATCTCTAAATCATTATATACTGATGCTCTGCAAGATGACAATTCTGCAACAAAAATTTGTACCCTGACAATGATGGGGCATTGACATTAGATCTTCTACGCTACAGATAGCAATAAAAGTTGTTACAAACTATATTTAAAGTGGTTGCATCTCTTCTGTGTGTAACATCATGTGATCTGTAGTGTTGTAAGATGAAAGATTCCTGAACTTTTGTGACTCTTAGACCTGCAACAAGCAACACCTTCTTGATAAACCTGCATGGGGTTTTACTATAACCCACTAATGTGGCACCTCATTACTTATTTCTTTGTGGTAGCTAATGGTTGGTATATAACAAACAAAATGCTGCAACTCCATTTTTTTTGAACATGAAACCAAGTGCTTGCTAATTGTGTGTGTGATTGCCAAAAACTGTCTAAGTCTCACCACTGTGAGACAATCCCAAATACCCTGGGCAGTAGTGCTGGCATACCACTCATATGGCCTACTGCTGCTTCTCCACAACATATTCCTTCCCTGCAGAGGCTCTAATCTGTATCTTACTACTGTTGAAGGTACAAGCTTCACTGTTTGTTCAGTGTATAGCATACCATACCAGAAATGCAAGTCAGCATGGACAAATTTTCCAAGGCTTCTGACAACTTTAGACTCACCACGAACATTAAGACTGAAGTCATGCACCAGCCTGCCCCTTACGCACCATACACAGAACCCATAACCACAATGAAAAGGGCAGAAACTATAGGCAGTGGACCAGTTCACTTATCTTGGTAGCACCCTCTCTCAAGCAGTGACCACTGATGCAGAAGTTAACTGCAGAATAGCAAAGGCAAGTTCTGCTTTTGGTAGACTGTGCTCCATTGTATGGGAACTTTGAGCAATCAGCCAGCAACCAAACTGAAGGTCTACAGTGCCATGGTACTCACTAGCCTCTTGTATGCCTGTGAAACGTGGACTGTGTATTGAAGGCATGCAAGACAGCACAATCATTTCCACACGACTGGTCTTCACAAAATATTACACATCCGATGGCAAGACAAAGTACCAGACACTGAAATTCTCTCTAAAGTCTACCATCAGTCCGCATGCTGGATGAGAGCGCAGACCCAGTGGGCAGGTCGTGTCATCCATAAGTCAGACGAGCACATACCCAAGCAGTCCCTTTTTGGAGAACTTTCTGCTGGAAGACGCTCGCATGGAGGGCAGAAGAAACATTTCAAAGCACACTCAAGGCCTCCCTGAAGTCACTTGACATTGACACGACCACTGGGGAAACGCTGGCATAAAAATTGTCCTACCTGGCACTGCCTCACCCACAAAGGCTGTCAGGCTCATGAAGCAAGGTGTATTGCTGAAGCACAACTTAAGCACGAGCTGCGAAAGTCCAGAGCCACCATCACAACTACTACAGTGTCTACACAAGTCTGTCCAACATGTGCCAGGACATTGTGCCCAAATTGGCCTGATCAGTCATTTTCGGACATCCCACAAACTGCCTCAAAATGACCAATGGTGTCAAGGTCCTCTTCAATGATGACGGACGAACAACAGCATACCACGACCATTCTGGAGAACTGGGCTGATGCAAACTGAAGGACATCTCCAGATCTGTTGAAGCAATTGAACTTCAACATGTCGATTTCTTGCTCAGTACACATTTTCTTGCCATGTTGTTTTCACTGAATTGTTCCTGGGTCTCATGATTCCTTATGGATGTCATTAGCCATGTTTTATGTGGCTAACTCCTACTCTTCCAGAAGCCTGCCAGTCAATCTGCTTCAAGGTGCAAAACGATTAGGGAAGATGGACTAACACAAGGGTAAAACATTGTGGTAGCAGTTTTTGGAACCTTGTTCACCCTTCCACATGCCCTTTAGGGTGGACAGTGATAGCCTTTTTCCTAGGATGGAGAAAGCTAGCATGAGGGGACATAGCTTTAAATTAAGGGGTGGTGGTTTTAGGACAGATGTCAGAGGTAGGTTCTTTACCCAGAAGGTGGTAAGGGTATGGAATGCCCTGCCTGCTGCAGTTGTAGATGCGCCAAGTTTGGTGGCGTTTAAGAGGTTAGTAGATAAGTTTATGGATGAAAAGGGAATGGTTTAGGTTAGAGGGTCACTGCTTGTTTCTAATTGGTCAGTGCAACATTGAAGGCCGAAGGGCCTGTTCTGCGCTGTAATGTTCTATGTTCCTGTAGTTGCATATCAGCTATATATTGATGGAATGGAAACCTTTCCAGATAACAGGAATCCCTGGATGATTTGGGGGGTGCCTTAATCATCGTACGTGTAGAATCACTAGTATCCTGTACGTGCGCAAAGTTGTGACGTAGAGATGCCAGTGTTGGACTGGGGTAAACACAGTAAGAAGTCTGACAACATCAGTTTTAAATCCAACCGATTTATTTGATAGCAAACTCGTCAGGCGAAGGCCATAGAGTCGAAAGCTTGCGAGTTGACTATCAAATAAATCAGTTGGATTTAAAACTGGTGTTGTCAGACTTCTTACCGTGCACAAAGTTAACCAGAGCCCCAAATCCAAGCACTCACTCGTTCTTACTCACCTCAGTGGTGGCAAAATTTACATAACTGGCAACCTTGGCAAACATGGCAGGCACTGGGGTTTTGTAAATGTCTCTGGGAGGTCCCTAGAAGGACAGAGGCGAGTAAGCACAGAGTGTTGTTAACTTTGACAGCCACTGGCAAAGTGTTGTCACCATGTAGTTTGGCAACAGCGCTCCTTCCAGCAGCTGCCACCACTGACAAGAGACCCACGTCTCTTGAGACACTGGTGTTCTGGCATGTTCAGAAAGCTGATAGCCTGTCAGAACACCTTATGCTGCAGGGATCACCTCTTGCAAGATCCAAGCTCATCCTCAGTCTCCCATGGAGCAGGAGGTCTGATAGGAAAAGGCTGCTATTGCTCCTGCCTATTGTTCACCCTGTGCACTTTGCTGGCAATCAGCTTTATCTCCACCTGTGGTATGTGAATATAGCACTAATTGGCACACAAGCTGATCTGGTATTACAATTGCAAAATGAAAATCCAATACATAAAACACCTCCAGAGTCGTGAAAGCCACTTGTCAGAATAAGTAACATGAGCAACATCCTTTCAGAGAAGTAGATGAAAAAAATCAGCTGTAAGGTTTCAGTACTGATGAGAATGTGCCCAAAAGCTTTTACAGCCCCTTCAGTTGCTGCTGTGCTTTCATTGACAAGCTCCAACAATTTCAGTACTTCTAACCCCGATAATCATTCCCAAACCCATTCACTCCTGCCACCCTGATGTCTCCAACCTGCCGACTGCAAAACATTTATTTATATAGTGCATTTGACATTATAAAACATCTCAAATGCTTCATAAAGAAAAAGTCGATGTGAAGCAAAAAAAGACAATTAGAATCAAAGTTTGATCCAACCGGTTGGAAAGTCTGAAAACAAAAGAGGGACTTTAAGAGAAAAGGGATTTACCATGGAACTAGAACACTACAGCACAAACAGGCCCTTCAGCCCACAAGTTGTGCCGATCGTATCCATACCTACCAGGCCACAGTACTATCTATAACTCTCAATCCCATTAAATCTTGTATACTCATCCAGAAGTCTTTTAAAAGACCCCATTGAATTCGCTTCTACCACTACCGACAGCAGGCGATTTCACTCACTCACCACCCTCTGAGTGAAAAACTTACCCCTAACATCTCCTCTGTAATTTAGGTAGGGAATTTCAAAATATAAATGTTTATTAAGATGAAGGGTCACACAATAGCAGGTTATAGTTCAACAGGTTTATCTGAAATTACAAACTTGCGGAGCATTGTTCCTCGTCAAATGAGCTTCATCTCGTCCTCTCAAATTATCCACATCAACTCCATCACTGGCATCTCCACATCATGGCCAAGATTTTATTAGTGTGACAAGTAGGCTTATATTAACACTGCAACCTAGTTACTGTGAAAATGGCCTAGCTGTCACATTCTGGCACCTATTCAGAGAGAGAATTTAGCATGGCCAATGCATCGAACCAGCATGTCTTCCAGACCCAAACCAGGAATCGAATACCAATCTCTGGAGCTGAGAGGCAGCACAGCTAACCACTCTGCCAACAAGAAGCAAACATGTATTTATCTATCTCACACACTCACCCGCCTTCCCCACAGGCACCCGACACCCCCACACACTCACATGACCCCTATACCCTTCCACATCCTTCACCCCATACAAATATCCTGGAGTCTCTCTAAGTCCTGTCCTTCTCTTTTGAGCCTTTCCATTCCCAGCTAATTATGGTCACTTTCCCCATTTGTGACCCTATGCAATCAAGTTACTGTGGAAATCTCCTAGTCTCCCTACTCTGGCACCCATTCGGCTACACTAAGGGAGAACTTAGCATGGCCAATGCATCTTAACTTTTGGACCCAAGCCAGGAATCCTACTCCAATCCCTGCTGCTGCTGAGAGGCAGCAGTGCTAACCATGGTATCACCAAAAGGCACATATTCATCTCTTACACATGTTCACCACCCCCCCATGCATTCACCCATGTTCTCCCCCCTACCCCCCCCAACCACACACACCCCTCCCCTTCTTCCTCCACACATTCACTGCCCCCTCCCCCCTCCACCCCATGCACACCACCTTGGGCTCCCTCCCCTCTCAAGTTTTCCTAGTCCTACTGATTATGGTCACTCCCCCATTTGTGGCTCCCTTCTCCTGCTTGCTCTCCCATCACTCCGCTGATCTAGAAAAGTTGAAGGCCACAATTCTCTAGCCATTCAGGCATGCAGGATTCTCCTATCCCACTAGCAGCGTACCCTCACCCATGGATTTCCTACCAGCATGGGGTGATGTCACTGAGAGATCTCATTGCCAGCAGTGGGTCCAGAGAATGCACCCACTAGCAAGCAACTCACCTCCTCCCTCTGGCAGGAAACGCATGGCTGGGAGGCCGGAGAATCTCACTCTTGAAGACTTTGTTTCATACTTTTTCCAGCTCATCCAATCAGAGACTGGAGTCTGAAGAAAGCGACTTCCAATTGGATGAGAAACTTTGTTTTTTTAGCAAATGTGTATATCTGCACCCCCCCCCCCCCCCACACACACACACACACACCCCTAAGGTAGCTTCTCATGGAACCCAGTGTGGGGAAACCCTGCTCTAGATAATTCTGTTTTGGTACGAACAAATAAAACAAGCAATTTGAAGGAGAAAACAACTTAACACATGCACACATTAAAGCCCTATCATCTGATAACTGAACAAAGGAAGATGGAACCACTTTTAATTCAGTTTTCTCAACTGATATTTCTGCATGTCTTCCTTCCAGGTGCAGAGCTCCTTAAGCGCTACATATACATTCTCTGCACATCCAGCCAGAAAAAAAATATTTTCTCACTAATAAAAACTACACAAGGATCAAATGGTACGTATGGATCGCCCAACATTCCATTTATTTTCTAATTCCCTTCTGACCCACCAATATTCACTGATCAGAAATTGAACTACCAGGAATTCTTTCCCAAATTAACTTAAATCCAAACATGATGGCTATTATAAATCAAACAAATTGAAATAGCTAGAATGTAGAATATGGTTGAATGAGATTCTCTTCCATAAAAGCAAGTCAAGTAAATCTCTCAGAGAGTTCGTCAAAAATTACAATGGACAAGTGTTTGTTAGAAATATTATTTATCTTCTGGAGCCATCAAAAGAAGATTTCTTATAATCATAAGATTCCTACTGTGCAGAAGGAAGCCATGCACAGCCCATCAAATCTGCACTGATTCTCCAAAAGAGCAACCCACCCAGACCCTTTCCTGTAACTCCACATATTTACCCCGTTAATCACTGTAACCTACATATCTTGGGGCACAAAGGGGCAATTTTAGCATGGCCAATCCTCCCAACCTGCATACCTTTGGACTGTGGGGAAAAAACTGGAGCTCCCTGACAGAACCCATGCAGACACGGGGACAATGTGTAAACCCCACACAGTTACCCAAGGCTGGAATTGAACCCAAGTTCCTGGCGCTGCAAAGCAGCAGTGCTAACTCCTGTGCCACAGAGAGTGCAACGCTAGGTCTTCAAAATAAACAAGTACAAAATGTATTTATTTCTACAACAACTGAAGCTACATTCTCAATTTAAAGTTAAAAACCTATTGCATTCTCCCATTATAAAACCTGATTTTTATGTTTACGACACCAGGGTCCAATGAGACTCACCACACTGTAATTACATTCTCTCACTGGTGGAGACATCGCAAGTTTACATGATCAGTGTGAACTCTGGAATTTATGGTAACATAAAAACTATGATGAAATGCATTTGAAGTGGTGGGGTGTTTTGTAGCTGGATGAGATTACAGAAATGAGGAGGTTCACGGCCATGGGAGGAATGAATCGTGAAAAAGAAATTTTAAATTTGAAACAAGGAGGGATTGGAAGCCAACCCAGGTCGATGACTAAAGGGCAACAGATGAGCATGACTTGGTGCAGGATAAAGTTACAGGCAACAGATTTAAATTCCTTCCTCCGTAATTCAGTGGAGATGATAACCCATTAATTTTACAACATAATTTCAAAGCCAATGAATCCTCAATATCCAATTATAGCACAAAGAGACTCATGATGATTTGAACAGATTTCTTTCAATATCAGCAAGTTGCCAAAACTCATTGGAGCCAGCTGTCAGCAGAAAAATTAGCAAAACTTGGATTCCTATTGTAGATTGATGGAAGTAGATAAGAAGCCTCCCACTACTTTCAAATGTATGGATATCATTGACCAGCTGTCTGGCCAGGAAGCTACCTGATTAGGAAATAATGGATGGAATTTACAGAAAAAAGGCAAAGTGTCAGACTCTGACTGAAAGCTGATATGCTTCAACACAGATCTTCTACACTGTCAAAAAAGAAACCACAAGGGGGCATGTTTTGCACCATCATTCTGGTGAATGAAAGCCTGATAGAGCTAGCAAGACCAGCTCCACAATGGTGGCTTTGTTAAAGGGAACTCAAATCTCAAAAGGTCCTCCTCCTCCTCCACCACCACCACAGACATCAGGACCTCCTCCCTGGCAGGCAAGGAGAAAACCCCAAATCTCGAACCCAGAGGACCAACCTCCCCTCTCAGTGAATGAGTCTGTCCGTCCGTCCTCTATCCTCCCCAACACCCCACAGCCATCAGGTTAGTGTGAACTCCCCCTCCCTGTCCATCTTCACTGGCATCGGGGCAATCTCTGTTCTGTGTGTCTGCCTCCTTGTCACAGCCAAGCAGGCAAAATGGCCCCCTCACCACAAATAGGAACCTCCCCAATGGGGTTCCCTTGAGACTCCAGCCCAAGCAATGCTCCCTGAAGTGCTCAGCCATGTCACTCACCACTTTGGGGGCTATACTCATCCCTGTGCCCTGGCTTAGTAATCGCAATTGGCTTCCATTTCATCGCACCAGCAGGGGAGTGGAAGGTGGGGGGAGGGAGGGTAGCTCATCTGATTATCTAAAACAATGGTATGAAGCATTTAATTATATGAAAATTCATTCTAAATTTATGGAAATGACCCAGGAATCTTGGCAACACAAATCCCACCATGGCCCTTTGCTACACATGACTACATGCAAAGTAATAGGCCAACGCTGGGCAAGATTAAGACATAAAGATAACGAAGATACTGAATCCCGGTATGCTATGCAGAATGAGGAATCATCATGATAGAGCAGAAAGGAATATTTGCAGCTGAGGCTCATTTACAAGGTTGATGATATTTGTTGATCAGCATCTCATGAGGAATTCAAGAGTAATTTTCCAAAAACCTATTTTCAGGCCTAGAAAGTGGAAAGCAGAATGTCACATAACCGTGCAGATGCTAATCCTGCATGTCTCTTCACAGCGAGGAGACCACTCAGATAAATTCAAGGGCAATACTGTATACATGTTATAATAAGAGGTCAGCTCTTCAGCAAGCAGATTGGGCAAGTTGTGTTCCAGAATGCTCATAAGTTCCAAAGTCTAAAAGATTCAACTAGAATATTTGGTAGGCCTTTTGGCTAAGATGAAGTTCAGATCAAGTACTGGAGCGGGGGTAATGCTTGTTTCTGTCAGCTTGGATCTTGTTGATCGAGTCCAAGACAAGTAGAGCTTGTCTTGTCGGCTTGGATCTGTCATATCTCTCTTGTAGAGATTTTGGTTGGACTCATTTGGTTTTTGATTGGATACAAATTAAAAAAAAATTGTGGACTTGACTCAATTAAACTACTCAATTTGCCCAATGGCGTCAGTTGATGCAACTCTCGTCAAATTAGCAGAAAGCATCCTCCTCACAAAGCTGGATGCTGACACCAACTTTTGGCAATTGTTGCTGGACAGTGAATTCAGATTATTAAGAACTTTTATCACCCCATTTGATTGTTATTGTTATAACAGCTTACCATTCAGAATTGCTTCTTTGCCAAAGATACTCTGAAGAACAATGGTTGGAATTTGCCTGTCCTGTCTGTCACAGGAATTATAATGGCTGGAGGCAAATTATGCAAAGGCCCATTGACATTAGGCAGAACCTTCCGGGATTGGGGCAAACACGATCGGAAAATCCCATGTAATATCGCAGTTCCTGGAAGGCATGGAAGGTGTAATACGTCATGTGTATGGCATTTTTACACTCAGTTCATTGAGGGAAGAACATGTTTTTTTTTAAAAAGAGACCAATCCTCAAAGTCCCACAAGAAGCAGGCTTAATGCTCAACAACTAATTTAAGTTTGTAAAGTCCATGATAAAACTTTTAGGGCACACTGCTCAAATTTCAGGAATTATGGCCACCTTGCAAAAAACCAAGGTCATTAAAGAGCTTGACAATTAAAAGCATCACAGAATTACAAAAATTCCTTAAGATGGTCAACCAAGGAAGTGCCAACCAAACCTGGCATAAATCAACAAGCCATTACAAATGTGATGCAGGAATATGGACCCACAAAACATATATTTGCGCATGATGCTGGACAAGAAGACCAGTTTGTTACACCTCAAGATCTCCCATGGACATAGCGAAGAGGTAATACAACCATTATGAAAATAGATTAGTAGCCACATCAGCCTGCAAGAAGAGATCTGATTATGATGTGGTATTAAGGTTTAAAATTGAAACCAACCACCAATATTTAGTACTCTTGTTAACATGAAGGAAATTGCAAAAGCACTGCCTTGAGTTCAATGTTTTAGACTGACACTCATGAGATATAATTCAATTACTGAGTAGGCTCAAAGTACCAGATGTCAGCAGATCTACTGTCCAAAATACTATTGGAAATAGGCAGACTGAAAGATTTTAATTTTATTGAAAACGTTGAGGTATAAACTTTGCTCATTACCAAGCACTTCCCAAATACTGAGAAAAGATTACAGAAGATTAAACAAGAACAACAGGATGAGTGTATGAAAATAAAAGAATATTGCCAGAGTCAGCAGCTGCAGTACATGATATCCTCCTAACAATCCAATACTTCAGACAGAGAAAACAATTTATAATCATCGATGATATTACTTTTTAATGACAGACTGTCGATGTAACATTTTCTGGAAAATCCAGGGTCACATGGGAACAATGGTGAGCAAGAGCTTGGCAGTCAAACTGGTGGCTAGGCATCAGTCACTCCATTGAAGAGTTGATCACAGATTGCCTTACATTTGCAATGACTAGCCAACAGCAGAGCTAACTACTGGCATCCTCCACTTTTCCTTCAAGGCTTTGACATTGATTTGGCAGAGGATGAATTCATTTGAGTTCAGTGACAAGGTTTTCATCATCATTATTGATTTCTACTCCAGATGGTTTGATGCGAGTAAACTGCATTGCACCACAGTTGTGGCATCCTTACATCATTAAGAACCTTCACAACGCATGGCATCCCAGACATTGTGTGGTCAGGCAATGGGCCTCAGTTGGTAAACAAGCCATACTATGAGACCATAGAAGTT
Source organism: Sphyrna mokarran (assembly GCA_024679065.1). NCBI lineage: Eukaryota > Metazoa > Chordata > Chondrichthyes > Carcharhiniformes > Carcharhinidae > Sphyrna > Sphyrna mokarran. The sequence goes on from JAGIQG010000017.1 coordinate 48,114,090, forward strand.
TGAGCAGATATAGGTAATTCAGCCTATCTAGACTGCTCTTCCATTTAATGCGATTATGACTGATCTAATATAATCCTCAACTCCACTTTCCTGCCTTATCTCCGTAATCTCTAATTAAAAAACTGTCTAACATACAAAGAATCAGTCTCTATGGCTTTCTGTGGTAAAGAATTCTACAGATTCACTACCCTCAGAGAAGAGATTCTTCATCTCGGTATTAAATGGATGACTCCCTTATTCTAAGATTATGCTCTCTGGTCTTAGACTCTCCCACAAGGAGGAACAACCTCTCAGCATCCAGCCTGTCAAGCCCCTGGAGCATCCTAAATATCTCAATAAGGTTGTCTCTCATTCTTCTGAATACTAATAAGTACAGGCCCAACCTATTCAACATCCCCTAATAAGAAAATTCCTCCGTACAGGGATCAACCTAATGAATCTTCTCTGGACTGTTTCTAATTCCAGTATACTTTACTCTTGATAAAGAGGTAGGATTCTCTGAATTTGTCTCTTCCCACCCCATTGCCAGTTAGAATGGAGAGTTTGGCTCTATTCACTGCAATAGCACCGGAGAATCCTAATCACAGGTATGGTCAGAGATTTTCGGTGAAGGGGGTCAAAACTATTCACAGTATTCCAGGTATGGTTTAATTAGTGCTTTGTATAGTTTTAGCAAGATTTTCCTATTTTTATATTTCATTCCCATTTAAATAAAGACCAAATTTTCATTTACTTTCCCAATTACCTGTTGAACTAGCATAGTAGCTCTTTGTGATTTATGCTATGTTATGTTGTGACCATGTTATGATCACTGTTTCCTATGGGAAACTTTGCACAGGAATATGGTTTTATGTATATAAATAATTTGAGATATCCTCAGACGAATGGAGAAGCAGGTAGAAGAGTAATTAAGGAATTAATTAAAAGATAATGAATAAATTTACTTAGCCCTTATCTACAGAACCTCATCACTAAAAATGGATTTTTATCATCAGAACTATCGATGGGAAGACAGCTGCAAACACAACTTCCAACTCTGCAACAAACTCTACTATCTAACACCACCTTAGATGATTGTGAGAAAGTTGGAAAGCATGAGGACAACAAAGAGACACTCAGGCTCATAATTTTAATGTCAGGCACAGAGCGTGAGCCTTGAATATGCAGAAAGAAAGTATTCTCATAGAAAGAGCTCTATAGTCGAGATATTATCGAATTGAGATAGGCCAGATAAATATCAGAAGAAGCTAAAGAACCCTGATATTATTGGGACGGAAATCAACTTAACCTTGGACATACTATTTAGATCTGGATGAATACATGAAACCAGAAACACATAGAAACTCTACAACCTGTCAAGTGGTAGGCACTCATGTCAAATGATAAGGGATGCAATTCGTCCTCAACCTTGAAACAAAATCAGGAAGAATGGGGACCAGAGTACCAATCCTGTGAAGTCTGAGATTTTGGGAACAGATGTGGGAGTATATTTCTCATTGGGATAAAGACTCGGGCAGAGATGTAGAATAAAGGGTTGACATCAGGAGCACATGGTACGAGTGTAACTATGACACAAAGTCACATGACTAAGATCATAAAATCCCTACAGTGCAGAAGGAGGCCATTCGACTTAGCGAGTCTGCATCAACTGTCTGACAGGGCACATTACTCAAGTCCAATTCCCATAGCACAACATATTTACACTGCTAATCCTCCTAACTTAGACACCTTGGGACAGTAAGGGGCAATTCAGAATGGCTAAGCCACCTAACCTGCACATCTTTGGGATGTGGAAGGAAACCGGACCATCTGCTGGAAATCGGACCATCTGGAGGAAACCCACACAGACACAGGGAGAATATTTCCACACAGTCAGTCACCCAAAGCTGGAATTGAACCCAAGTCCGTGGCACTGTGAGGCAGCTGTACTAACCACTGTGCCATCCTTAATTAAAAGCAGAAGTATAACATCCTGCAAAATTACTGAGATGTAGATAGCTGTGTAAAAGAATGAGAATGGTTTTACAGATAACAGCCTCGCGTGGTGTTCTTAGGATGACAGGCAAACTCTAATGAAACCCCATTTGACCCTGAACGCAATGCAAAATACAAGGATACTAAGCCCAGGCTCGACCAATTCTGTATTGTCTTTGGAATACAGGAGATGAGATCAAACAAGAATTGTGAACCAAGATTCGCCTCTATGGCACCCAAGCAACACAAGACACATTGTTTGAAAACGTTAAGTCATTGAGTATACCTATTTCTCAATGTTGCATAGAATTTTAAATCTTTTCACTTCAAAGGAGCATAAACACAAAGAAATTCAGAGAAGAGCAATCAAGGTGACCCCAGATGTCAGGAGTTCCACACTATAAAGCAAGATTCGCAGAGTTTCAGAACTAAGCTACATCAGGAAAAAGGCCAACGAGACACTGATCCAGGAAAATTCTTGTTATCATATCAATTTAAATGTAACTAGTGGAAACAAATACAAAATTAACATTTCTTAATGAAGACATTAAATTCAAAGTGTTAAATCAGAGTGGCAAAAATCTGATTGTCTAAATACAGTTAACACCAAACTGGGGAAATAAAAAATAAATCTAAAAAAAGTTACTTCAAGACATAATAAAAGTTCATGAAAAGGATGAAGATGATCAAGCTAAGAATAAATAATTAACTTATTTAATCTGTTAACTCTTCAAAATGTCGCAAAGTGCATCACAACCAATGAATTACTTTGACATGTAATCGTTGTTGCTTCATAGGCAAACATGGCAGTCAATATTCAGACTTCAAGGCTCTTCCACAAAAAGGATTAAATGAACCATAAATTTATTTATTTTTAATTCATTCACAGGATGTCAGCAAAGCTTGCAAGGCCAGCATTTATTGCCCATCCTTAATTGCCCTCGAGAAGGTGATGGTGAGCCGCTTTCTTGAACTGCCACAGTCTGTGTTGCAAAAAGGTTGCCACAGGCCTGTTAGGGTGGGATGTGTCAAGATGGGTGCATCATTTTCAAGAGCACGTGAGACACTGGTGTTCCAGTTTTACCCAGGTGATTAAAGGTCATGGACGTGGGAGGTACCAAAGAAGCCACGGTAAGTTTCTACAGTGGACCTCATCAGATAGTACCCACTGCAGCTATGGTGAAGGGATTGAATGTTTAAGGTGGTGGATGGGATTGTGATCAAATGGACTGCTTTGTCCAGAAAGTTGTTGAGCTTTTTGAGTGTTGTTGAAACTTTATCATGTCATACTTCTGACTTGTACTCTATAGATGGTTAAACATCTGTGGGAAATCAGAAGAGCCACTCACTGCAGAATACACAAGCCTTTGATTTGCCTCAATATCCATAGTATTTATAGAACATAACAGCACAGAACAGGCCCTTCGGCCTTCGATGTTGCGCCGACCAATATAAAAAGCAATGCCCCTCCAAACTAAACCATTCCCTTCTCTTCCATATACTTATCAACTAACCTCTTAAACGCCACCAAACTTGGCGCATCTACAACTACTGCAGGCAGGGCACTCCACTCCCAAACCACCCTTTGGGTTATTTATGGGGCTTGTTCAGTTAGATATATGGTTATTGATGACTCCATAGATATTAATGGTGTAGAATTCAATTATGTTAATACTATAGATTGTCAATGAACATAGAACATTACAGCACAGAACAGGCCCTTCGGCCGTCGATGTTGCGGCGACCAATTAAGAAAAAGCAATGACCCTCTAACCTAAACCAATCCCTTTTCGTCCATAAACTTATCTACTAACCTCTTAAACGCCACCAAACTTGGCGCATCTACAACTGCAGCAGGCAGGGCATTCCATACCCTTACCACCCTCTGGGTAAAGAACTACCTCTGACATCTGTCCTATAACTACCACCCCTTAATTTAAAGCTATGTCCCCTCGTGCTAGCTTTCTCCATCCTAGGAAAAAGGGTGGACAGTGATAGCCTATCTAAACCTCTAATCATCTTATATGTTTCAATAAGGTCTCCTCTTAGCCGCCTTCTTTCTAACGAAAACAACCTCAAATCCTCAGCCTCTCTTTATAAGACCTGCCTTCCATACCAGGCAACATCCTGGTAAACCTCCTCTGTACCCTCTCCAATGCCTCCACATCTTTCTTATAATGTGAGGACCAGAACTGTACACAATACTCCAAGTGCGGCTGCACTAGAGTTTTGTACAGTTGCAACATGACGTTGCGGCTCCGAAATTCAATCCCCCTACCAGTAAAAGCTAAGACTCCGTATGCCTTCTTAACAACCTTATCGACTTGATTGCCAACTTTCAGGGATCTGTGCACATATACACCAAGATCCCTCTGTTCTTCAACACTATTAAGAGTCCTACCATTAGCCCTATACTCTACACATTTGTTATTCCTGCCAAAGTGGAATAACCTCACACTTTTCCACATTAAACTCCATTTGCCACCTCTCGGCCTAGCTCTGCAACTTGTCCAAGTCTCTCTGCAAACTATAACATCCCTCTTCACTATCTACCACTCCTCCGACTTTGGTGTCATCCGCCAATTTACTAATCCATCCTTCAATACTCCCATCCAGATCATTTATAAAAATTACAAACAGCAGGGGCCCCAAAACAGATCCCTGAGGTACACCACTTGTAACCGAACTCCACGATGAGTTCTGTCTTCTATCAGGTAGCCAATTCCTAATCCAATTAGCTAAATCACCCTCAATCCCATACATCTGCATTTTCTGCAGAAGCCTTCCAGGGGCCACCTTATCAAACGCCTTACTAAAGTCCATATATACCACATCAACTGCCTTACCCCCATCCACCTCTTTGGTCACTTTTCAAAAAACTCAATAAGGTTAGTAAGGCACGACCTACCCTTCACAAAACCATGCTGACTATCCCCAATCAATTCATTTCTCTCTAAATAACTAAAAATCCTATCCCTAATAATTCTCTCCAATACTTTGCCCACAACAGAAGAAAGACTCACTGGCCTATAATTCCCCGAAAAGTCTCTCTTCCCTTTCTTGAACAATGGGACCACATTCGCTATCCTCCAGTCTTCCAGCACTATACCCGTAACCAACGACGACCTGAAGATCAGAGCCAGAGGCTCTGCAATCTCCTCTCTCGCCTCCCAGAGAATCCTAGGGTAAATCCCGTCCGGCCCAGGGGACTTATCTAACTTCAGACCCTCAAGAATATCTAGCACATCCTCCCTATCTACTTCAATACTTTCCAGTTTGCAACCCTGTACCTCAGTGTTCTCCACAACTACATTTACATCTCCCTGCGTGAATACCGAAGAGAAATATTTATTCAGTGCCTCTCCAATCTCTTCAGGATCCACGCACAACTTCCCACTGCTGTCTATGACTGGCCCTAATCTTGCCCTAACCAACCTTCTATTCTTAACATATCTAAAGAAAGGTTTAGGATTCTCCTTAATCCTATCAGCCAAAGTCTTCTCGTGTCCTCTCTTAGCTCTCCTCAATTCGCTCTTTAGCTCCCTCCTGGCTAATCTATAGCTATCCATTGCACTAACCGAGCCTTCAAGCCTCATCCTGACAGAAGCCTCCTTTTTCCTTTTAACCAGCAAATCAACTTTTTTCGTACACCAAGGTTCTCTTACTCGACCATTTCCTCCTTGCCTGACAGGGACATACTTATCAAGGACTCGCAGTAGCTGCTCCTTGAATAAGCTCCACATTTCAGATGTTCCCAATCCCTGTAGTTTCCTAGTCCAACCTATGCACCCTAATTCCCTCCTTATGGCCTCATAATTACCATTGCCCCAGCTATAACTACTGGGGTTCATGCCTATCCCTATCTATCACTAAGGTGAACGTAACCGAATTGTGGTCACTATCACCAAAACGGTCACCAACTTCCAAGTCTAACACCTGGTCTGGCTCATTGCCCAGCACCAAATCCAATGTAGCCTCACCTCTAGTTGGCCTATCTACATACCGAGTCAAAAAACCTTCCTGCACACTTTGTATAAAAACTGACCCCTCTAATGAGCTAGAGCTATAGCTATTCCAATCAATATTAGTTGTTGAGAATTTCTCTTGGGAGTTCAATGGGAGTTGTTTAGAATTTCTCTTGTTGGAGGTGATCATTGCCTGGCTTGTGTGGTGTAAATGTTATTTACCACTTGACAGCCCAAGCTGATCAGCTATCCAGCTTTGCTGCATGAAGATAGATTGCTTCCTTATCTGATGGCTCATGAATAAAATTGAACACAATGTTTCTAAGTGTCTCCCCACTTTGATCCCTATAATGAAGCAGCTGAAGATGGTTGGGCCTCGAACATTGCCCTGAGGAACTCTTAGAGCTAAATTGATTGGCCTCGAACAAATACAACCATCTTCATTTTTTTGACTCCAGTTAGTGGAGAGTTTTGCCCCCAATTTCCATTAAGTTTGACTGTTTGTGCTCCTTGATGTCACTCACAGTCAAATAATCACTTTGATGTCAAGCGCAGTCACACTCACCTCTAAAATTCAGCTCCTTTGTTGATGTTTAGACCAAGGCAATAATGAGGTCAAGAGCCTTGACAGAACCCAATTAACCTATATGACAGTACTGGTTATCTAGAACATCAAGAAAATCTCCTGCTCATCTTCAAAAAGGGACATGATTTTGCTTTGCATTCAACCCAAGTAGATGGCATTTCAGTTTAATGTTACACGTGACTTTGCAGCACATCTGCTATAGTCTCACAATCAACTAGACTAGAGGCCAAAGGTTCAGCTCATTAGTGTAGATTTCTTGGGTGCTATGCATGCCCTTTCAGCTACAAAAATGTCTCCATGAATCACTCTTGATTTAAAGTCATCAAACTGAAATGCTAACTCGAATTCTTTCTCCATAAATGCTGCCAGAGCTACTGAATATTTACAGCATTTTCTACACTTATAACATGTTCAAAGATTTTGACAAGGAAAGGGGATTTTGGAGATGGGGCAATTGTTGCAAGCTGGAAGGGGAGGGATGATGTGGCATATTAAAAAGAGGGAATAAATTTTGAGAGAGGACAGTTAACAATATCTGCTACCATAGCAAATCAAGAAGGGTAATATGTTAGTCAGCAAATTTATGGGAACATATTTCAAGGAAGCACATTGTAAATCTCATCGACAAGCTGAGCTCAGAGAAGATATTAGGGAAATGTTAGGAAACTTAGGATAATCTGGAACTAAAAAGACTAATAGCTCAAGATAAACCAGTCTTGAATTACTATACCAACTGGATATAGTATTGGTAAGGTACAAAGTACCTGGAGTTAGAGATACAATTTGCATAGAAATCATAATTACTGTTAAAGAATTTAAATATATATTTTCGAAAACATATTGCATTCTGTATTAAAAGCAGACGCGACTAACAACACTCTCGGAGATAATGGGATGCAGCTGAGTGAGAAGAGCCACATTCTTTGAAAACAATACAGCTATTGAGAACTCTCTGATCAGTGTAGATTTAGAAAGTAAAGCTTCCCAGACTATAAAATGAATAGAATGATTTAATTTTCTCAATAAGGAGTTGCTAAGTAACTCCTTTGAATTTGACAAACCTACCTATAGGAGTTGCTAAGAGACAGTGGGAAAGAAGTTTTGAACTCTATGAACTTACATATTCTCACACTGCCAGAGACTGAAATATTATTGGCCAAGGTGAATTATTCATACTAAAATGGTTAGCTCATATCCAACTAGAATGAGCAAAGGAGGTGGGCAAATGTTTTTGAAAAATGTATAATTGTATCACTGATAACAAGGTAATTTAGACTGCCCGAAATCACTCTCTTATCCATATGGACCAGGCCTGGGCAATAAAGTATGTCTTCAACCAGAATTACTGTTTCCGAGAGTTCTTTATTAATTATCACTCAGCAAAAGCAAAGAGAAATCTCTCATATGAAAGCCAGTATAATGCAAAGGTCTTTGAAAAGCTACAGGAGAGAAATTAGAGAAAGAAAATTGCAAATTTAGAACTGGGTAGAGTTGGGGCGAAGGGGAACCTTGAGGAAGGCTTGGCTCAGTGGACTGGTAGATGGAAGGCAGAGGCAGCTGATTAGATATTCTCAATCTTACTGAGAAAGTAATCCAGGTGCTTTTCAGTTTACAGTTGGTAGTTAGAGTGGAGGGGAAAGTGGAAAAAGGTTTAAGACGACAGTGTGCCACAGAGAACACGAACTGGGGATTGTCTTTAAATTTCAGGATGATTCTTTTAGCAGATGACAACAGGGTCTGACATCCGTTTTGTGGTGTACTGATAGAGTGATGAAAGACTCAAGCAATTGTGAACCATATCCATTCATAGAGGTTTAGATGTTTAGAAGACGGAAACAAGCCCTTCAGCCCAGCTTGTCCATGCTGTCTTTTTTTTAAACCCCTAAGCTAATCCCAATTGCCCATGTTTGGCACATATCCCTCCATACCCATCTTACCCCTGTAACTATCTAAATGCTTTTTAAAAGACAAAATTGTACCTACCACTATTACTACCTCTGGCAGTTTGCACCAGAGTCTCACCACCCGCTGTGTGAAAGAATTGCCCTTCTGGACTCTTTTGTATCTCTCCCCTCTCACCTTAAACCTATAACCTCTAGTTCTAGACTCTCCTACCTTTGGGAAAAGATATTGACTATCTAGCTGATCTGTGCCCCTCATTATTTGAGAGACCTCTACAACATTACCCCTCAGCCTCCTACGCTTCAGAGAAAAAGTCCCAGTCTATCTCCTTATAACTCAAACCATCAAGTCCAGGTAGCATACTTATAAATCTTTTCTGCAACTTTCAAGTCTGTCAATGTAGACTCAGGGGAATGGAAATGAGGCATGATGGGGGTGAGAAAATGAATAGTTTTACTGAGGGCTAGCTGGAGGTGCTTGGCTGAGTAGTAAATGGTGCAAAGTTCCTATCTGTGGGATTCTATCAACCAGAATCCTGTCTGAAAATTCTGATTGAAGACATACTTTATTGCTAGCTGGAGACATGAGTGTGGTTCAACCAAAATAGAGGGGGCATAATGAGTTGAAATGCAATTTAAAATAGTTAAGGATGGCAAGTCATTTGGTGCAGATATAAGAGGGGGGAAAACAATGAAGATGGCTCAGCGGGAACATTTTTAATCACGCTTAGATGGTCAGTAGCAGAGGGTAGTGTCCGTGCTTGTAAGCTAGTAACCCCAGTATGAAGACTAACAGCTCATGGTTCTTGAAATGTTTGGAAAGTTTCTTGAATTCAGTGCATTCATAACATGGCTAAGCAGGTTAAGTATTAACTTGTAAATCCTTTTGACATATGCTAATGACTGGTGGTAAGAGTCTGAGAGATCCCTGGTCAATCACATGATGGAAAAAAGTTGAAGGCTCTATTATTATTAGCTCCAGGTTACCAAACGCATGAAGTGTACATTGTCACAGCAGCTCTGGCTCCTTGGTGAGCTCAGCTGACAGTACAAGCAGCATGGGTAAGATCAGTACCAACAGCATGCGCACAGGATTTGATTCCCATATCTGGCTAGGGTCGATTTAGGATTTGCCTCCTTGTCCTACTTATTGTGAAGGATGAGGCAGTGTGGGTTGGACCTGCCTTCAGGCAGACAGTTCAAAAGGAAGAAAAGCAAGTAGGTTTGAGAGAATATGGATTTTGAAGGAACAGTGTGAAAGGATGGGACTAAATTAGATGCTTAAGATTTGGTGAGAGCACCACACCATTACCTGACTGATGGAAAGTACAACCAGAAGGAGTGGCTTATTCATGTGTGTATGTCATTACCTAAGCTTCCAATATTGATGCACTCTCCATAAGATGTTCATGGATGGTAAGAATCTTGTTCACAAGCGAACAGACTTTCTGGAGAAAAATGAGTTGAGTTGCTGGCAGAATCCACAGGGACAGCAGTGGGACGGGTGAGTTGGATGGGAGAAGATTAGCCCCAGTGAGCAGGTTGGGCAGAAAGCTTAGCAGGAGAGTAGAATGGGTAATTGAGATTTGAATGATCCAGTAACAAGTAAGATGATGAGCCATTCAAGGGTGCCAAAAGAGTCACAGAAGGAATCTGTAAGCTTCTCTAATGAGTCAAGCCCAGTATTGGGGCAAGACAGCAAGAAGCCCGAGGAACGCTGAAGGATCAGTGCACGGAAATGGGAGAGCAGAGTACCAGAGGGTGGAAATAAAAAGATGCATAATGGTAGAAGGGAAATTTAAGAAACAAGCAAGGAGAAAAGTGGAAATCTCAGTATTAAAGCTTGGGCCAAGAGTGGCAGTGCTTGGAAATGAACCCATGGAAAACTCAAGTTTTTTGTTTTACATTCATTCATGAGATGTAAGCATCGCTGGTTGGTTGGCATTTATTACCTGTCCCTGGTTGCCCTTGTTGAGGGCAGTAGGGAGTCAATCATAGTGCTGTGATTCTGAAGTCACATGTCGGCTAGAGTGGGTAAGGATGTCAGATTTCTTTCCTTAAAGAATATTGGCAAACCAGATGGGTTTTTTCCAACAATGGTTTCATGGTCATCAGGTAGATTCTTAATTCCAGATAATTTTTATTGAATTCAAATTCCACCATCTGCTACAAGTCACATTCGAACCCAGGTCCCCAAAACATTAGCTGACTTCCGTCTTCCCCGACAACAGACCTAGTTAGAAATTATTAGGGTACCTGTAATCTTGTAATAAACACAAAGTAAACAGGAGATGATCAGAGTTAAAGTCTGAGGTCTCATGGTGGAGAACAATGATATACACAGGGCAGAGTCAGTATGGTGCACTGACAAACCGCTACCCGAGTTCAGAGGCAGATGTAGCAGGTAAAGATCAGAAAGTATCTTGGACAGAATATCAGAGGAAGCACTGAGGTATTATTATGGGAACAAAGGTGCAGAAGATTTGCAGGGTCAGTTGTAGGATAATGGCAGAGTTGAAGGATGTGATATGATCCTGAAGCAGCAGAAGTTTTACTTTGGCCCTGGCAAACTAGTTTCTCAACAGGAACAAACTGAAGTTGGAGCTGAAAATCTAGAGGCTAGTGTTCAATCACAGCAGGTGTTAGTTGCACAGCAAACCAAATCTTAGTGAAATCTGTCTTACTGATCATAACCATCTTTTTTATTTGGAAAACGAGGAGGAAAATCTACTGACCTCAAAAGCATAGAACTTCAATAATGTCTTTAGTAAGCATACAGTTAACAACCTCACAGAACAACTGCCCCAAAAAACCCTATTTGGCCAGAATACACAAATTAACTACTTTCTTGACAATAATTCCTTTATAGACCGTTAACTAAAAAAATCCAATACTACTACCCAGGCCTGTCACTTAAATGAAGGTATACCATATGATTTTTACTTTGATGTGGAAATATAAAAGATCCAGAAACAGACTGTTTTCTGAAAACAAATAATTTCTGGCTAGAAACTGGGTAGTTGCTTTCAATTCACAACTTCCACACCTTCCCCCAGCAGGGATCTGACAAGTACTTGCACCTTGCAGTTGAAGTCCTGAGCCATGATGTTGCATTGCAATGCTGTCCTCTTGTGGAAAGTGCTGGTACCATCTCCCAGGTAGGGTTTGTGATCTTGCTGGAGGGTCTCTTGCCAACTGAGGTACAAATTGTTGCCCTCCTCTCCTTTATGGCATCCAACATTCTGATCAGGGACCCCTCTGTGAAGCACAGAGCTGGATTCTACATAGCTTATACTTGTGGAATGATTCAGAGCAAGTGCCATGGAGCCATCTCCTTAACTAAAGTGCTCAGATAACCCTGAGGGGTAGACAAATCAGGCAGTTCACAGCAGAGGGAAGGTATTTTTCACATGGGGGATTTTTTTTTTTTTAGTTCAGATGTTCTAATAATTGCAGTCCAGCCACTCGCTAAAATTTGGGAAAATTCCTCTCCATATCTCCCTTTATCTCAGTGCAAATTTTAAATCCAATCTATTTATAAATCCAAAATCATAACCTCTTATTACAACGCGTGAACTTAATATCTTTACTCTTTTAACTCTTAAATTCACACAGACAAGCTGTCTTTAATAACCTTTCCTCCAGTTAAATTAACCATGATCACTCATACATACACACAGCCTACTTGACACATAACCTGACTATCCAGGGACTTCAATGGCTTCGAATCTCACCAGCGTGGCCATGGGTACCTGGTCTCGCTGATAAAGGCTGGAAACAACCATGCTAGCCCCAATAATGTCATGCACACATCAATATTCAAATTGGCTTTGCACCCATTCTAGGTGCAAAGTCAATCCCGCTGGCAAAATATGGCCAGGAGGATGGTGTTCACCATTAAACCTGTTTGCACTGATTTTCAACTTTGTATACTGCAGCAGTACTAAATTTGAGAGTTTGTGCTCAAGTATGTGATTATTAGGTTTGAGGTCTGATTATTGGTAGGTGACTGATGGGGCTGTGATGAGTTTAGATTATTGGAACAGTTGGTAGAAGATGGCATTTGAAGGTGATTTGACTGACCTTGACCACTCATGTGCAGTCAATTAAGTTCTTGCTGCATTGCATCCAGGTCTTCAGGGTTTGATTCCTGACAATGACCACCATGGTCATCTACTCCAGCAATCTCTTGACCAGGTACTTGGTGGGCCTCCTTTTCCTTGCTCCAACTCACTACCTCCTCTGACAAGGACTGTTAAAAATCTCAGAACCTGCTGAATCTCATGCCTGCCACTCTTTACTGTTTCTGAGGTGATGCTAATTTTCTGCACACTACCAGTCCCTGCTCCACCTACAACACAGCTTCCCTCTAAGAGGTGCAGGGCTAGCTTTAAGGAATACATAATCACTTTAAATGGTGCAAGAGAATTACAAATTTTGGCCATTGTGCTGATGCATGCAGACCAGCATAATTAACCTGGCTTCTTATAGAGATTGTTCAAATGAGCAGGTAACAAGAAGTTGGCATACTGGACTGCATTGCATTAATTGGCTGCAGGCTAATTGTGCAATGCAATCCCTGTGCCTGTTCTTGGAGTTCATCAAATTCAGCTTTCAATTGTGGTTCAGGTGGGGCATTAATCCACAGCCTTCTGACTGAAGGACAACAGGAATCTACTGGACTAAGCTACCACTTGACACAGACAATCAGATTTACTCAATTGAAATTCACAGTAGCCTGTGCCCTGTCAATCCCAACCAGCGAGAGTATGCCCTGCGTTTTGTTGAATGGACAAATACAATTTTGCTCAATTGCTTTCAGGTAAATGAGAAATTTCAAAGGTTTTACCTCCTTACATCTTGCATGGTACTTGTGGGTGGTTAGTTCCCTCTCAAGGGATTGAGAGCTAGAACAAAGTCCATGATAGAGAACACTATTTGCACTATATGAATGGAACTGCTATGATTGGCTTAATGGTTTTTCTCTCATTTTGATTCGTCAATTTTGTGCTCCCTGAGATAAGGGCTGTTTCACGCTAAGGAAGGGTGCACTCTCATCATTGAGACAAAGTGTGAACATCAATCACTTTCCAAATCAGACACAGCACTCATTCAGAGGAAGAGAAATTATTCCTGAATGGTAGCACAGCACAGAATGGCAAATCAACCTTCTCAATTTTAAAACGAAAAGTATCAGACAGATGTAAAGCAATCTTGGGTTCACTATTACATGTTTCTCATTGCAAATTTTTCCCAGTGTACTCTACGAACATTATGTTTTTTTGTCTGCACAGTAGACAAGAAAAAATACTTTTCACTGTATCCCACTATGTGATAATAATAAATCAAATCAAGATTTGCTGACTTTTTTGGATTTTCCTGGAGTCAAGGAGAATGCATGCAGGGATGAAAATGGCGGCTGGAAAACCATTTCAGATTCTGACCCCATTCCCGGGGTTCCTGATTTTCATAGTAAGAAGAGTACAATAGGATGAGGGCAAAACTGGCTAATGTAGACTGGGAGTGCACACTGGTTGGCAGGACAGCTGAGGATTTTTAAGGAGACTTTCTTCAGTACTCAGCAAAAATATATTCCGGTGATAAAGAAGGACCGTAAGAAAAGGGGTAACCAGCCGTGGATAACGAAGGAAATAAAGGAGAATGTTAAATTAAAAACCGATGCATACAGAGTGGCCAAAAATAATGGCGAATTGGAAGATGGGGAAAGCTTTAAAAAACAAAGAACTACAAAGAAAGCGATAAAGGATAGATTATGAAATTAAACTAGCTCAAAATATAAAAAATGATAGTAAAAGTTTTTACAAATATACAAAAGAGAGTGGCCAGAGTAAATGTTGGACCCTTGGAGGATGAGAGAGGAGATTGAATAGTGAGAAACGAGGAAATGACTGAGACTTAAGTTTTTTGTGTCGGTCTTCACAGTGGAGGACACAAATAGCTTACCAGGTATTAACAATCGAGGATTGGTAGGAGATGAGGTCCTTAATACAATTATTGTTACTAAAGAAGTAATGCTTGCTGGACCAATGGGACTGAAGGTAGACAAGTCCCCCGGCCTGGAATGGAATGCAACCCAGGGCACTGAAGGAAATGGCAGAAGTAATAGCAGATGCATTAGTATTTATTTATCTATCAAGATTCGCTGGACTCTGGGGAATTGCTGGCTGATTAGAAAATAGCCACTGTTATGCCAATGTTTAAAAAAGGAATTAGAGAAAAGGCGGGTAACTATAGGCTTAACATCCATAGTTGGGAAAATGTTGGAATCTATCATTAAAGAAATAGCAGGACACCTGGAAAAGAACGGTCCGATCAAGCAGACACAGCACGGATTCATGAAAGGGAAGTTGTGTTTGACAAATTTACTAGATTTTTATGAAGATGTGACTAGTATAGTTGACAGAAGGCAACTGATGGATGTGGTGTTTTCAGATTTCCAGAAGGCGTTCAATAAGATGCCTCACAAAAAGTCGCTGCAGAAGATTAGGGCACACAGCATTGGGAGTAAAGTGTTAGCATGGATTGAGGTTTGGCTATCTAACAGGAAGCAGAGTTGGAATATATGGGTGTTTTTCTGGTTGGCAGTTGGTGACTAGTGGCATGCCGCAGGGATCGACGCTGGGACCTCAACTGTTTAACCACAATCTGGAGGAGGAGACTGAGTGTAGGGTAACAAAGTTTGCTGATGACACGAAGATGAGTGGGAAAGCAAATTGCATGGAGGACGCAGAAAGCCTGCAGAGAGATTTGGATAGGCTGAATGAGTACGTGAGGATCTGGCAGATGAAGTATAATGTTGGCAAATGTGAGGTTATCCATTTTGGAAGGAATAATAGTAAAATGGACTATTATTTAAGTGGTGAAAAATTACAACATGCTATTGTGCAGAAGGACCTGGGGAAATCGCAAAAACTGAGTCTGCAGGTGATCAAGAAGCGAATGGAATGTTGGCCTTTATCACGAGGTGGATAGAATATAAAAGCAGGGAGGTCTTGCTGAAACTGTACAAGATACTTGTGAGGTCGCAACTAGAGTACTGTGTGCAATTTCGGTCCCCTTATTTGCGAAAGGATATATTGGTCTTGGGAGGAGTACAGAGAAGGTTTGCCAGGTTGACACCAGAGATGAGAGGTTAGCATATGAAGAGAGATTGAGTAGATTGCGCCTGTACACGTTGGAGTTTACAAGAGGTGATCTTATAGAGACATATAAGATAATGAAAAGGCTAGATAGGATAGAGGTAGAGAGATTCTTTCCACTTAGAAAGGTTAGCAGAACTAGAGGGCACAGCCTCAAAATAAGGAGGGGGGGGTCAGTTTAGAACAAAGTTGAGGAGGAACTTCTTCTCCGAGGGTAGTGAATCTCTGGAATTTTCTGTCCATTGAAGTGGTGGAGGCTACCTGATTGAATATGTTTAAGTCATGGGTAGATAGATTTTTGATAGGTAAGGGAATTAAGGGTTATGGAAAGCAAGCGGGTAAGTGGAGCTGATCCACTTCAGATAAGCCATGATCTTATTGAATGGCGAGGTAGGCTTGAAGGGCTAGATGGCCTACTCCTACTCCTATTTCTTATGTTCTTAGATTTCAAATAGTACAAATCCATTGTAAATGACTGATGAATTGAGGGGGGACTAAGTCAGTTTCAGGCCCCAAGTTTGCACCACAAAGACTAAATCACACAGGCACAATTATAAGATGAAATTGCGCAGTGGCCCTCATTATCAATAAATGTGCGCTTACCCGACAGGACTACTGGTTAGGATTTCAGGAGGTTTCAGGGAAACAGTGTCCCAAATGCTGCTTCCAGACAGCATATCCTTTTCAGAAAGGTGATTTATTTTGGCTGGAAGTATTTCTCAACATGCAAGCCAGGTAAAATGTTCAAGAGAATTCTTCTTTCTTGGTTGCAGTTCAAGAGGTCTTACAGTGGAGGCACATCCTCTTCCCACTGGGCTGCAGAAAGGTATCCTGCGAAACTGCTCAAAGGAAAACAGGTGCTGTAGGGCCTAATATGGCACTGTAGCTTGCTGTTCTCAATTTGTATTAGAATTGTATTGCAGATCACATCATATTACATTTGGGAGCTACGATGTGATGGGCATCAATGTGTTTTCTTGTTTCAGGCCCCTTTGTCTTTCAAATTTATTTATTAGTGTCACAACAGATAGGCTTACTTTACACTGCAATGAAGCGATTGTGAAAATCCCTTACTTGCCACACTTCAGCACCTGTGAAAATCCCCTGGTCACCACATGCTGACACCTGTTCGGGTACACAAAGAGAATTTAGCATGGCCAATGCACCTAACCAGCATGTCTTTAGAACTGTGGGAGGAAACCAGAGCACCAGAATGAAACCCATGTGGACACTGGGAGAACATGAGTCACTATCTGTGCAGAGTCTGCAAGCCAGGAATTGAACCCGGTGCCCATCATCGTGAGGCAGCAGTACTAGCCACTCTGTCACCATTGACCAGGACACAATGCACTAAATTATTTCAGGTGCACAAGCAGCCAAGTCAACCCCAAAAGGTCTGCTGAAGTTTGCCTTCCTGAAGACAAATATGAAGCGTTTTACTTATCCAAACGTGGGACAAAGAAGAGCAGGCAGCAAGAGAGGTGCATCTTCTTCCAAATTAGAACCACATGGCTGCTCTCTATCCCCGCTCATTAGCTTCATCTTCCTGAACTATATCCTGGTCATAGACTCATCTGACAACGCAGGCCAAATTCACTGCTCGCCCTTGTAATCTGTGAGCTTGCTCAAAGGCTAGCAATTGGTGGCTGCAGGTTGCTGCTACCATGCTAATTGGGATGGCAGACAAATTACTTAGTCTAGGCACTGCCATGGCCTCATTAGCAGCTGCCCCAATTTGGATGCAATTGAAATTGTAGGCCAGTAATGTAAACAAGGGCTTTGAATAAATAGAATGTCAAGGTCATACTCATTAATCCCCATGACTAATCTCTCACCAGTATAAACATTGGGGATATAATACAAAATCTAATTTATTTGTTAGAGGTGAACCATATCCAGGTCAGCTTTGACAACTACAGCTTTATGAAGCTTACATTCAGGTCAGAATTACTCAACTTAATGCAGAAATGCTGAAGTTTATATTTAAAACAAAACAACAAAGTGCTTCCAAAATGTCAGAAAAACACTGTGGTTATAAAAATACATAAGAAAAATAAATAAAAAAAGCATTTGCTTGGCAAAGGGTGGATGATCCAAAATTTATGCCACTGTGTCACAGCCTCACAATTAGTTATTGACAGAATTACCAATGTGTGCATTTCATGTAAGTGGGTACCCTTTGAAGATCAAGCTTAATTCTCTCTCTCATTCTTGAAATCCAAAGTCAACGAATTGCTGCATAGAACTGTACGATTTTTTTGTTAAATTGAAATGTCAGACAGAAATTAAGTTGCAGGCACTGATGATGTTTTGAACTACATCTTCAGACTAACATTTAACTCAAACATCATACTTAATTATTAAAAATCACCATTTCTAATACACATAAAACATACCAATATGAATTATCACATAAGGAACGGGATGAGTGGCTTAGAAAAGAAATATATCACTGAGCAGATTTTTCTATAAAGTAACTGCTGAAACTAGTGTCAGTGATTCGACATAGGCATGATCTACATCAGATGAAAAGCAACAGGAAATAACACAGAGCTCAGTCAGCCTTAAGGTAAAGGATATACTTTGACTATTAAAGGAACTCAAACATGAACATCATTCCAAGTCCCATGAAGAAGAGACAGATTTACCCAGAGCTGCCTCTTCTTTCATTGATCCCTCTTTCCACAATCTTCAAGGAAAACCGCAGCCACTTTGCCTCTCAGAAAATCATTAAAATGCTAAGGTTAAAGATTAAAATATGCTAGGTCAGAATTCACTAGCCATTCGCATCCCGCTACCACTGCCAGTGAGAACGGAGAATTTCCCACTCAATCAAATTTCCTTTCACACTTCAGCAGGGTCAGAAAAGCCCAGCTGCAGGTGAGGTCAGAAAGTCATAGAATTCATCATAGAAACCCTACAACACAGAAAGAAACCATTTGGCCCATCGAGTCTACACCAACCACAATCCCACCCAGGCCCTACCCCTATATACTTACCCAATGATCCCTCTAACCTATGCACCACAGAACACTAAAGGCAATTTTAAAATGGCCAAACTAATCTAACCTGCACATTTTTGTACTGTGGGAGGAAACCGGAGCACCAGGAAGAAACTCATGTAGACACGAGTCTACAATGTGCAAACTCCACACAGACAGTGACCCGGGAATTGAACCCAGGTCCCTGGAGCTGTGAAGCAGCACTGCTAACCACTGTGCCACTCAAGGTACAGAAGTACAGAAAATGTCAGTACTCAAGTAACCTTCATTATTCCTTGCAAATCCCATGTAATTTTCAATAATATTGTTACTCTAAGTCAAGAAGAATTCAAGAGAGCAGCTGCCAGGTTTTCCAGAAAAATAATCTGTGCAATGTGAATACTTCTTTCTAACTTTAGATTTTACTGATGCCCTTAAAACAGTTTTGCATGATACATTTCTTGCCCAATTTTTATGTCCTTTAATTCATTCATTTAATCCCCTATCTTCTGATTTATGCACATCAAGTAAATAAAAGCATACAGATGTACTACATATCAGATGCCTTAAATGTGGCAAAGTTGTGACACAAGAATCGTGATTAACGGAGGGAGGGGGAGAGAATGAACAAAATTGCAAAGAGCTTTGGAAGAGATTTCTCTGGAGACTGAAGTTTTATTTTTAATTGAGTTTTAGATAATAAATAACAATTAGCATTACTTTGTCTAGCAGAGGTAGATAAATATCAGTCACATAAAAAAATGTTTATGTATGTTTTTTGGGTCATTCAACCATTGACTTCCTCAGTTTAATTGGAACATTGGTTGTTTCTCTTAAAGCTTTTTTCTCCGCAAACCTTTCACTTACCTATTCATCACATTTCTTAGCAATAAGACATTTGAGGTCTCCAGCTATAATCCAATATTCACCATGTTATATTTTGTTCATTCTTGGCAATAAGGCCATTTCTCCCTATGAAAAACAAACTAAACTAAAAAGGTGCATGTTGATAGTGTTGGATAATTGTGCATAACCTTTAGGGCTGAGAAGATAGAGTTAATAAAACTTTGATCATAATGTTACCTCATTGCATGAGAATATCAAGCTTTAAACATCAATATATTAATTTAATAAAGATAGATTTGAACAATCATGCTTTTGTGTGTCTGTTTTACAGCCACATAAGATGCCTGAAATGTTACCCTTGGGTGAATGACTCCATGTTGGAGGTGATATTTGGTTCCATGGCTGGACCTCCTTGGCTATTTTACAAGGAAAAGCCAATTAAAAATCAGCAGGCAAGGATAGCAGCCAACTAAGGGTGACAGGTGAGGCTACAAAGAGGGGGATTATATCAGAGGCAGGAGGGGAATGGATTTATCACTCAGAAGATCATGAAAATCATCCACAGATACTTCTCTGGAGGTTTTCCTGTCGGCAGTAAGAAAGGATAGAGGTCATGTTTCCAGCAGATGAGAAGAGGAGTCCAGAAATCTTACTGAAATGGCATAGCAAAGGTTGGTAGACATTATTAGCAGCCAAAGGTTAGTTTAAGAACTTGGAACCAATGCAAGAAGAGTTTTAATGAGCTGATGCTGTCTGGAAAGATAAGTATTTAGAAGAGCAACCTGCAACTCCATGATTATCAGGCCAGCTTGTAGAGTAGGCCAATGTC
This sequence comes from Sphyrna mokarran, assembly GCA_024679065.1. NCBI lineage: Eukaryota > Metazoa > Chordata > Chondrichthyes > Carcharhiniformes > Carcharhinidae > Sphyrna > Sphyrna mokarran. The sequence goes on from JAGIQG010000017.1 coordinate 48,134,332, forward strand.
CACATTGACTTGCCCATTCACGTGCATCAGAATCCTCATGGTCAGTGTTGGGTGAATGCTGCATTCAGATGGTCACAAGCAGTAGTTAATGGTTCCACCCCACCTCCACCCCTCATACAATTGGGGAAACACAGCCAGGATGTCAAAGTCAACTGCAATCTCAATCTGACTGGTAATGAACTTGATACATTGGACAGTTTAACATCTGTGACGTCCTTCATACAGTCATGCACTGTTAGTTTAGAGATGTTACATATGTTCAAACAATCCATTCAAAAAAGTTGCCAATGTTATCGTTAATGCTGCAAGCATTGGGTGTCTACCATTTTCCAATTTTGCAACTCGTCCTTCATACTGCATAACTCCACCACACTGCCTGGAGGGATGCAGACTTGTCGACATCGGATATTTTCATGAAGTTAAGCCTCTGATAATTCACCATTTGAGCTAGCTAACACCTTCCTCAACCATGAGGATATACTCTTGTAACCCTGAGCTTTCTTCATTTTCATCAAAAGATCTGTCAACCCACTGGGCCTTGCACAAACATTCCAAATAGCTGAATCTCCAAATATTTGCCAACTCATCTTTCATATTAATTATTATAATTACTATTGTAATGATAATTTGCCTGCCAATATAGATAATTGTTTTCTGTGCAAGACTATGAAAGGGTATCATTGCTATTCATTATTATGGGACCTTATAAGTAAAGGAGAGGGATGTTATATTTGAGGGTTACTGTCTGATGCATGATCCCTTTAAGGGCTTGGTCACGTGGTCTGATGTCATTGGTTACTTTGTGGGCTTTATTCAGCCTAGATTCAGCCAGGGTGGAGTAATGAACTGGTTCTGCTATTACACCCAAAACCCATAGGGCAGAATTTTCCCATCCTGGAAATTGTAGCAGGCGGAACACAGACCATAGAAAGGTCCAATGACTCGGGCAGAATTTTCTGGCATTGGGGCAAACACAGCTGGAAAATCCTGCCCATAGAAATCTATACAGGCAGGAACAGCAATGCAACAAATCTGCACCAACTGCCCAAAAGAGCACTAGGTCCAAACTCCACTGCACTTCACAGCCCTAAATATTTTTGATAGCTAAACCAAACAACCTACACATCTTGTGACTGTGGGAGGAAACTGAAGCACTCAGAGGAAACCCATGCAGCCATGGGAAGAATGTGCAAACTACACACAGCCTGTTTACTCCTGGTGGTCTCAAATGTCTGCATGAGCTTGAGGTGTAGACTCAATCCTCCCTGACACAGAAGAAAGGCCTAGCTTCAGGGTCCTATCAGATCATTACATCACTGAGATGAGAACTATTCCTGGTTTCTAAAAATCCAGTGATCTTTCCAGCCTGCACCACTCAGTAAGCCTCATGCCAGAGCTTAAAAAGGATAGCTGGAACATATAATTAGGGTTGCCAATTGTGATTAAATGTATTCTTGGGAAGTCTCATCACATAAAACTTGCCCCCACACTTCAACCATTACTCAGCCAATACATCCTTCCTTCCTACACAAATTGGAAGGCAAAGAGGCTCACTGCCCAATGAGGATGATGCCTGACTGCCAGCCAAGCAGCCTCATCTTTCTTCCCATTTTTAATATCATTGTATCTGGTTAAGAGAAATGTTCAAGGAAAATGACAATAAACCATTTCTTTTTTTCAAAGATCCTGATGATTTTTCTCCAGAGCTGCATGCAGCAGTGTCCTGGAGATTGATCTTTGATTCCTGGAGACTCCAGGCCATTCCTGTGAGGTTGGCAACCTTATATACCGTGGAAGCAGTGTTAAAAATTGGGAGTAAATAGGGCATTTTCATGAATGTTGTCCTGTAAAGTAAACATGCCTGCCTACTTAAAAATCGATAGCCATATTTCCTTCCACGCTTTTCAGAGTTCGATGGTGGCAGGTGGATTTCTGTTGTTGTACGTAGGAAGAGGAACAGGTTATTCAATCACTTTAGCCTATTCTGATATTCAATTAGGTTGTGACTGATCTGTGGCTTAGCTTCATTTACCAACTATTGTCTCTTAAACCTTAAAATACTTACCTAACAAAAACCTATTAATCTCCTTCAAAGATATATGATGAAGGAAATAAGTGGAAAAGTATGGGGCAAGTGGACACAGCTGTTGAGTTACTCTATTTGCAGCATTATATCTAATTTTTTCAGAGAGGAGTTGCAATCTTTTTGTGGTTGCTGTCCACGCCTTCCCTGTACATCTCGTTCATATTAAGGTATGGAGCTGCTTCCCCTCTTTCATCCCTATTCCCTCCGGTTTCCAGAAATAACAAACCTTTCGTTGTCAGTGTGTTTCATAGTGTGCATCAGGTAAAAGCTTCTGCAAGCAACATTCCCCTTCATGTGAGTTCATCTCGTCAAAATTCATGAATTTTTAAAAGACAATCAATGAAGCTCCAAAATTATATTTTGCTTTTATTCTGAAAAATGTGCATTAATGTCCCAGATGTGCCATTGATAATTGTATTAAATGCACACAAAGGTTGACATTACATTTTTATTTTACCTCAAAATAAAATTGTCTCACCAGAGGAAATTGCTTCATCAGTTCCTTTTATCATTTTAAACACCTCAATTAGGTCAGCCTTCAACCCTCTGAACTCAAGGGAATACAAGACTAGTTACGCAACTTGTCTTAATCATTTAACTTGTTAGGCCCTGGTATCATTCTGATGAATTTGCCAGCTCGGACAATTTTGAAGTAAGGGATGAGAGATAGAGAACTAGCAAGGGAGAGAAATTTTAAACAGTAAAACCTAGTCACTTTTGGGTGGAGAGTCAAAAGGCTGGACATTTCCTGGCTCCAACAACCCAATCTAAGAAAAAGAGGCTCAGAAGTTAGGATTCTATGACACCCTGAAAATCCTTAGTGTAGAAGGAGGCCACTTGTCCCATCTAGTTTACACCATCTCTCTGACAGAATATACTACATATGTTCTATCCCCATACATTTAATCCACCTAACCTATATATCTTTGGACGCTAAGTGTTAATTTTACTACGGTCAATCCACCTAACTGACATGTATTTGGTATTTGCATCAGAAGTTAGATCCAACAGCCCCAGAATGTGTGTAAAGGTTGCTATTTGCAGAGATGAGCTGGCTGAAAGGAATGTCTCTGTGCTCCAGCACTTAATTGAAATTATTTTAAAAATATAATAAAAACAGCCCTAATTTCTCACACCTCCTCACCCAACACACTCCGCTTGCCCCAAACAAACCAACCTATGCCCCCATCCAACTATGGCCCTTTTGTACACCCTATGGCAACTTAGTGTCAACTCATCCCAACCTAAGCCCTGAACTCACCCCTTTTGCGCTGAGCTCTGCCATGTCAACTCACCCATATCCACTATAGGCAAACCTCAGGAGCTAAGCTGACATCAAATAAAGCTAGATATATCGATGGTATCACTATTAGAAAAAAACTGAAAAAAGTTAGATTTAATACATTGAAATTCCTTCAATTAACCTCTCATGAAAATCTTACTGTTTAGAAATTCTCTTGCGCGCTTGCTCTCCTGCTTTTGCTCCCTTTGTTCAAAAAATCCATTCAAAAAATTTGCCACTGTTACCGTTTATGTTGCAAGCATTGGGTATCTGAGCATGCAAATTTATCAGAATGATACAAGGATCTAACAGGTTAAATGATTAGGACAGGTTGCGTGACTAGTCTTGTATTCCCCTCGAGTTTAAAGGGCTGAAGGATGACCTATTGAGGTGTTTAAAATGATAAAAGGAACTGATAAAGCAATTTATTGAGGTAAATACACTTCTCTTTGATGACCACTTAGATCTGTCAATCTAATTGCTCACTTAACAAGGATCCCACTGTGATAATGTTAGGTTGTAAAATCAGGCAGACAATACAAATCTTATAATAACAGCCTTCAGGTTCACATTAGAGTGAAATAGCAAACACTTTTTAAAAAAAAATCAATAAAATCAGAAGAGTTCAATCCCTTGACAGTTTTAATAGTTCCAACAAATGTTTATAGTTCCTTGACAGCCCTTCAGCAGCTTGGAGTTCCAGTGAGTTTATGCATTTTTTACTCACAATCATGTCTACTTTTAAAAACCTAAAGGGAAGATAGCTTGTGCCGAAGGGTATGCTTTAACCTCTCTTAAAATGTGCACTAGTTCTCCCAAAAGTATCCCGAGACTAAATCCAAGAGGTACCTTACCTCTCCAGTATGGGTCCCAAGCAATCCAGATACACACCCATGGTTCAGACCCATGCCTGCCAGACCCAAGCCTAATCTGGTAAGAAGTGTCATAACACCATGCTGAAGTCCAACAAGTTTATTTGGTAGTAAATGCCACTAGCTTTCGGTGCACTGCTCGTTTGTCAGGTGAATGGGAACCTGTTGGACTTTAACCTGGTAAGATTTCTTACTGTGTTTACCCCAGTCCAACGCTGGCACCTCCACATCAGATCTAATCTGCACAGTGTTTCAATCACTTGCCCCATAAACATGAAGCTGCCCTCAGGAACCACAGGTGTGCTACTTAGAACCCTCCCTCTTTTCCCCCATACTGCAAAATGGCAACAGCCAAATTCAGGAGCCAGCCTCTCCATCTGTATGAAAATTCAGGCTAACGTGCCAGTAAGTTAATCTAATTTTTTGAGGAGGTCACTAATATGACAGATTATGTAATTCATTGTGACCACTTGCTGCTGAAACTCCCATTCATACAAGTGTGACTATTCCAACATATTTCTGGCTCAGTAATCATGACCATTAAACCATTGACAATTGTCATAAAAAAAACACACTTGGTTCATCTACATCCTTTCGGGAACATCTACTATCTTTAGCTAGTCTGGCCTATATGTGACTCCAGACCAACAACAGTGTGGTTGACTCTTAACTGTCTTCTGAAATGGCCTAGCAAACCATTATGTTTAAGGGCAATTTGGGTTGGGCACCAAATGTTGGCCTCGCCAGTGATAGTCATGTCCCATGAAAAAAATAATCATTCTGCCATTCACATCTCCTATGAATGTATCTTTTGTTTCTTTACTCATCTTTTTACTACTGCTTTTGTTCTTGCTCCACTAACCTTAGTCATTTAATCTTTACCATTTTCCACCTATCATGGGCCTTGTGTTCTTTTCCCTACTCTCCACCCTTTATTCGTTTCAAATCTATTATAGCTTTATCCTTAGTTAGTTCCATAACATGCTATTCTAAGAAATTGTCACAAAGCAGTCTTCAAACTCAAAATTCATTTTCCAAACTGTCATTGCCAAATACATATGAAAACTGAAGCTCCCCCACAGATATTACATTACTTTTATCACAAGTCCCAATTATTTCTTGCTTAATGTCTATCCAACTTTCATTGGGAAGCCTATAAAACTACTACATAACTTGCACTCATAATAATTCTAGTGCACAAGTAATTTCATTGTGTGTTGGAGCCAAGTGATTGGTTTCTGTTTACACACAGTTGGCTGAATGGCAGATAGTCTTCTGAAAATGAGTAGAGAATTGTGGATGAAAAGAAATGTGCAGCCTTTGTTTGGCAATGATAACTCAGAAGAACCCGACTAGCGTAAAAAGGCCTGTACCCAGAAGGATGCTTCAGAGAAGATGATAGATTCTACATCAAGGATATTTCTTAGCCAAGGTTTCCCTAAACTTCATTTTCAGTTAAAATAGTTAAAGTTGATGTTCAATTGAAATTCAGTAAAGAGTTAATGAGTTGCAACTGTTCATGTTTGAGTTGGAACCAGAAGTGTTAAAGAAATAGTTGAATTACTGTCCTCGTTTGTCTCATTAAACTGGAATGCTTGGAACGTGTTTAAATTAAAAGCCGAGTAACAACTGATTAAATCAAACCTATTTATGTAGATTTGTACCACTTGTTCATCCATCTCATTATAAATGCTTTGTTAATTCAAATAAAGAGCCTTTAATTTTATTTTTAACCACTTTTCTTTGCACAAAGCTTATTCACTAATGCATCATTATTGGTAAATTCAAGCACACCTTGTCCCACCCTGCCTGTCTTTACTCAAACCCAGTAAGAAGTCTCACAATACCAGGTTAAAGTCCAACAGATTTATTTGCTGGCAAAATCCACTAGCTTTTGAACTGCTGCTCCTTTGACAGGTAAGTGTGAGTTCTGTTCACAGACAGGGCATATAAAGACAAACTCAATTTACAAAATCATGGTTGGAATGTGAGTCCTTACAGATAATCAGGTCTTAAAAGGTAAGACAGTGTGAATGGAGAGAGCGTTAAGCACAGGTTAAAGAGATGTGTATTGTCTCCAGACAAGACAATTAGTGAGATTTTGCAAGCCAAGGTAAATTGACAGGTTACAGATAGTGTGACATGAACCCAAGATCCCACTTGAGGTCATCCTCATGTGTGAAATTGGCTATTAGTCTCTGTTCAGCAATTCTGCGTTGTTGTGTTGTGAAGGCTGCCTTGGAGAACGCTTACCTGAAGATCAGAGGCCGAATGCCCATGACCGCTGAGGGGTTCCCCAACAGCAACAGAATACTCTTGTCTGGTGATTGTCAAGAGGTATTCATTCATCTATTGCCATAGCATCTGCCTGGTCTCCCCAGTGTATCATGCCTCAGGACATCCTTTCGTGCAGCATACCAGGTAGACAATGTTGAATGAGTTGCAAGAGTATGTACCATGTCCTTGGTGGATGGTATTCTCATCTGAGATAATAGCATCCACATCAATGATCTGGCACATCTTGCAGAGATTGTTGTTGCAGAGTTGTGTGGTGTTACGGTCACTGTTCTCCTGACGGCTGTGTGGTTTGCTATGGACAAAGGTCTGTTTGAAGGCAAGAAGTGGGAGTATGGGGATGGCCTTGATGAGATGTTCGTCTTCATCAATGACATGTTGAAGTCTCTGGAGAAGATGTCATAGCTTCTCCACTCTCAGGAAGTACTAGACATTGAAGAGTACTTTTTCTGCTGTGTCGTGTTTGTCTTTTGAGGAGGTCAGTGCGGTTTTTTGCTGTGATGCCAAATCACCATGGTCATCTACTTTTCTCTTTACATTTTTTAGATTTCATTTAACTGATGCTCCCTCTTATTTTAAAACTTATCCACAGACATTATCCTGAAAAGCCAGCCAAATCTTCCAACTGTACATATTTATGGAGGGTATCCCAAACCTTCCAAAAGAGGTCTTTTACATTTGATTTATTGTCACGTGTATTGTTTCTTGCACATTATATAGACAAAGCATACCTTACAGTGAATAGATGGGGGAGAAAGAGAAGACGCAGAATATAGTGTTCCAGTCACAGCCGGGGTGCAGAGAAATATCAACTTAATATAAAGGTAGGTCCATTCAAAAGTCTGATGATAACAGGGAAGATGCTGTTCTCGAGCCAGTTGGTACGTAGTCTCAGACTTTTATATCTTTTTCCTGATGGAAGATGGAAGAGAGTTTGTGGGGGCGAGTGGGGCTCTTAGATTATGAGGCTGCAGGAGAGTCAATGGGTGGGAGGCTGCTTTGCATGATGACTGGGCGACATTCACAATTCATTGCAGCCTCTCGCAGGCTTGGTCAGAGCAGGAGGCATACTAAGCTGTGATATATCTGGAAAGAATGCTTTCACTGGTGCATCTACAGAAACAGGTGAGAGTCATAGCAGAATTGTTGAATTTACTTCACTTCTTAGGAAAGTAGAGGCATTGATGAGGCTCCTTAACCACAGCATCAGTATGGAGGGACCAGGACATTCTAACTTTGCTTCTTGCATATACAACATGCAGCAAGATGAAGATTCAACAGGCTCCTCAGCTTCAGTCCGCGTCACATATGCCACTCATCATGTCTTTCCAAGCTCAAAGAGAAATGCTCAATAGGCAATTCTAATTAATGCCAAGAGAGATGCCATAATTCTCACTGCCAACAATAATCCACCCAATGCAATTTTTATAAGTGAAGGTCACAAGATCAGATACATTATTCCAATAATATTTCAGGAAATAATTAGAATTCCTGATTGCAATACTTTAGGAAATAGATTTTTCCCTCCACACTGGTACAAAATGGTGTAATGTCCTATACTTCTCACATCACAAAGAATCCTGTATGCAGCAGAATCTGAAGTATATATGGAATCGTAGAATCCCTTCCGTACAGAAGGAAGCCAAGTGTTAATGGCCAAATATGTTGCTTGTTTCCACATCAGCAAATGCAAAAATAACACAAGATCCAAAACCTTTCCAAATCTTCTGTATGAAACATATCAGGTCAACCGAAAATAAATTCTAAATCCTAATATTGTGTTCATTTTCAACTTATCAACTTCACTGGTTTCAAGGCGGCTTTGGATAGCACGCATCGGCAGTCATTCTGGTACATCAAAAGACAGTACAGCATCCCGGACCAATACAGTAAATCTTCAAAGCCTTACACTGACTCGAGCTGCTGTATCACAACCAGCAACGGTACCATACACTCCTCCAACATTCCCACAGGAGTAAGGAAATGTTGCTCACCCTTTTCACTTTGGTTAGATGTAGACTTTGATATCTCGTGGCAACACCACTGGTTAATTGTTCTGGATTTCACAGGTATTGCTTTGCTGGCTAAAAATATTGTGCTTCAAGACATGGATACCAGTCGTAAGAGTTGCAGTGTCAAAGTTGTTCTATGCATCAGCTGCAAGGAGATCAGGGCAATGATGATTGAGCAGTAATAAGGCCTTTCCATCATTACTATCAAGCAGAACAAAGAGGATGTTGACAACTTCCTCTCACTGAGAAGCAATACTTCCAGGGAGGGCGATGTAGAGATTGATGTCCACAGAAGGCTTGACAAAGCAGCATTCGTCTTTAAGTGTTTCTACTTGGCCAGGGCATTCAAGCTGTAATTCTGCATTGTGATAGTACTGTGCCTTTAAGAAATATACTTTAAACATGTTCCTTTGTAGCATTTTATTAGTGCCATGAAATCTGTGACCAATGTCTTGGTTTGTTACTGAAGTTGTATAAATGGCTTTTTTTTTTAAATCTGGTCTAATGCAGTGTCCTGTGGTTTAATGGTCCTTTGGGAATTGCTGAGTACAGCTTGATTGAGGATGATTGACAGATCAGATGACAGGCCTGGGGACAGCTTTTTTTTTTAAATAAAGTAGTATTCCAATTTTTTTGTGTGTTGGTTCAAGTGCTGCCAAAAGTTTGTGGAAGATGTGTCTCTCTCTTCTTAGAGTATTGCTGAACATTCCAGGACTGGGAAGTCTCAATGGTTTAATCCAACATTCAAAGGATCAATTTATAGCAGGTGTCAAAAAGGTGAAAACCCAGCATCATGTGAGCACATTCCCTTTTGTGCCAAGTCTGAAGGAGGCTGTTTGTCTATGGGATGGTGTTTAACTTGGAACAGCAGAGGTAGCTAGATATTTGTGGCATACTGTGACCATTAAGTTTTGCAATTGGTAAAAGTTATGCTAATCCTTTTTTGGTTTAACTTTGTTCTTCAATTAACTTTGTTTGATAAAAGTGGACAACTTGAATCATACTTGAAGTAAAAAACTTACAGTCTAAGCTAACTTCAGAAATGCCTTCGTGATTCTGGCCTGGGCCTTAACACATGTCCATAACAGTACCAAGCATGATTTATGCCAGTGAGACATGAATACTGCTACAAAGGTGTCATGTAAATTAGGTATCTTCCACCAGTGCTGCCTGCTTAACGTCCTGAGCATCACATGGAGAGACAAAAATCACCAATAAAGGGGTGCTGTAGAGGACTAGTCAGTGAAGCCTACAAGGGAATGAAGGGTTATGGGGAGCAAATAGATAAGTGGAATTGATGCACTTCAAATCAACCGTGATCTTAATGAAAGGCGGGGCAGGCTCAAGGGGCTAGATAGCCTATTCCTGCTCCTATTTCTTATGACATCATTATGGAGAGACCACCGAGGTTTCTACATGAATTTTGCCTCCTGATGTACAAAGCGGCAGTAGAATGGAAGCTGATGTCAGTCAGTCAAAAAAGTCCTGGCAAGGCACGTTTAAGGGGACTTCCATGAACAGGACACCATCTAGACTGGAGCAAAACACACTGTAGGGAAAGTAGCAGGTTCTTACCAATTATTGTCTCACATGGAAACAGAGGAACTAAGGCCTGAATTTTTAGGATGATGGGGGACATGGCCGATCTCAGATTACAGCATGGGAGAATGAGGGGGAGTCTAGAAGTCACTGGGCCTCAAGGGGAAGTGCCACCCAAGTCAAAAGGAGATTCCTGATGGAAGTGACTCCCATTCCTTCCTATCTGAAATTGAACTTTGATTCTTTCTAGTCTACGCCTGCTTTCCTCACTCCCCCAAACTGTCATCCCCACCCCAACCTAAAGACTGTCACTGGGTGAAGTAAATCTCTGATGTAATCATTAAGGGTCATTCAGGGGCCTTAACTGGGGCAAAGGAATGCCTCAGGCTCTGCCTGACCCATCATGAATCCACATCCCGAGGGGAGAGAGAACCTGGAGGGAATCCCATCCATGAAATTTCATGCTACCCCCCCATCTCAGAATTTGCTGGTCATATCACTTGACCATTTGTCATGTGTAACTTCCAGTTGAAGTTCTGGAGTAACATCTGTTTCTTTAAGGGGTTTTAATTCACGGACATTTAGCACCATGCCAAAGGTGGAGGGGGCCCTTGGGCCGAGCATTGGATTGACTTGGCTCTGGTTACATGTGAGCTGGTCAATGGGAGTTTTGCAATGTTATTATGACCCATTCTAATGGTAGGTCTTGTCTCAAGCAGTCAAGCTCAAACACACAAGCAAGTTAAAATTAAGGAAGCAGAGGACGAAATTGGACTGGAATGAATCACTTGCCACACCAGGCTGGGTTCCCTATACAATAACCAATTTATAAAACAAAGACTTACATAATATACTGCCCATTGGATCTATAAGTATGAATTTTTAATGGAAATTTGTTCTAGCCAATGTTGAGTGTTGCAATACATCAAAGGTTCAAAAATAATTCCCGAGATTTTATTGAAAAGATACCGCTTCGATAGAAGTGCTTGATCTTTTGGCTACAATTATCATTTGAAGATCAAGTGTAGTCCAGAGATCATTGCATTTCTGGGGAGAACATTAAATTACACAATAGATTCTTTACAACAATTGGAGGCAGATGAGTTTTCAGCAAGGCAAAAAAGTGAGCCTACCGAATGAAAGTTCTCTGGCTAATGTAAAACTCACTATATTGATCCCAACTCAAAACTCAGTTTCTGGATTCATGTTAAAATTCAGTTTCAGTAAGTAGTACAGAAACATTATGGATTTTCACACTTTGTAAATATTTTAATCTATTCAGCAGCTGTGCCCTCAGCATTCCCCAAAATATTACGGCCTGGAAATTTCATTGCGACTGCTCAGCCACAGTTAGTTTGTGCCGCCCGTTTACTATAATTAGTCAGCACTATTCATTATATTTCACAAGGCAATCATTAGCACACTGCTCCTTTACTCTGATGATAAGGTTGTACACATGCCCTGAGTCCATGACTAGAAGAGATTAAGTTCAGCTGAGCAAACATCTTTTTCCCTTGTGGATGGCATCCCAACTGATTCAAGAATAGCTTCTTTCCTACTGCCATTGGACTTTTGAATGGGCCTACCATATATTCTGATCTTTCTCTACACCTTATCTGTAACTGCAACACTATATTCTACATTCTCGCCTTTCCTTCTCTCCTATGTACTCTGAGCGGTATGCTTTGTCTGTACAGTGTTCAAAAAAACAATACTTTTCACTCTATCCTGATACATACGACAACAACAAATCAGACCAAATGTGGAGGCTCATGGACGTGATCAGTGGTAAAATTCAGGATTTCTTCATACTGCACTCTTTTCTCCCCACCCCAAATTCTATTACCATCACCTGATTCTTATTTCATGCTCCAAGAAAAACAGCAGCTGCTTTCAGATGCCATTCATCTATCTAGTCTCTGTTGAAGCCACATACTGAAGTCTGTGCCTCTTTCATTTCAAGTCCTCAAGTTGTGGTCCAATGCCATTTTAGGAAGAGCAGGCTAGCCTTCTTGAAGATTCAGTATCATTCAGTCTGACATCAGCAAGTGGCAGCTCAGTGATCACAAAGAATATTATAAAGGAGTCGATCATTTTAGAGGACAGCTTGTCAAGAGGGCAAGATAACTTATTATTTCTGCAGTGGAAGGCCTTAGATGCCGACTTTGAGGGTGTTAAGAGCCAGGCTAGAAAGTCCAAGATGTTTTAACCTTTGAATATGGCTTGGGTGAGCATAAAATGTTGCTCAGATGGTGTGATGGATGGCGGTGAAACATGTTCGGCATGCATTGTGGACATCATCGTCAATCTCTGTGTACATGTTTCTGGCAGGATGCCAAATAATCAATCATTCTCATTACTCGTAGGTAGCTCTTTATGTCTGGATTAGTGCACAACTTCTTGTAGCTGCATCAGTCTTCACACCAGTGCATTGCCAATATCCTTTCCTGCAACATTCCTTACCATAGAATCATTGACTCCCTTAGAGTTACAAACTTAGAGATGATGGAAAGCTGATCATTTCTTTGTACATACAGGAGCCACTCCTTTAGCATGCCTTGCTGGCTTTGGTGTTCTCTTACACGTGTCTTCAGTTGTTTCATACTTACGTCCACTCTTCAATCTATACGCTTTTGGTTTGTCTAGCAGATATTTCATGACCACTTCCAAGGAAGTGATCACAAAGTCAACAATTCTTTCTGCTAGGTCCATATTTGAAAAAAAAAATCACAGCATATAATTTTTGTCTCTGCACTTGTTACCCAAGTGATCTACAGATTCAGTTGGTTCTATTGAAATGACACTTGGGAGTCCCTGGGAAGTGTGTAAATAGTCTGATGTTGATGTATTTGGTTTTTATCCTACAGGTACTTTGATCCGCCTTGTTGTCTAACAAGGGTCATGAGAGGGCTGCTCTTGGATATATTTTTGAGAGTATCCTAGTACGTCACTTTGTTAGTGTACATTTGACCTGGACCATTTGATGGGCAACACGACAACTCAGTGACTATCGCTGTGCTGTGCAGTTACATGGATTTGGACCTGTGTCTGTGGGAGTTTGTGCATTCTCTCCGTGCTTGCGTGGGTTTTCTCCGGGTGCTCTGGTTTCCTCCCACATCCCAAAGATATGCTCTTAGTCTAACTGGCAGAACAAATTCTCCCTAAATTGTCTCAAATTTGGTTTCAATTCATAGATCTATAAACACAGACAGGGATCACGGGCAGAAGTGGGAACATCGAGGTGGCAGCGCAGGCTCATTGGGCTGAAGGGCCTGTTTCCCATGCTGTTTTGCTCTTTGTTCTTTAAATGAAATTGAGCTCTAGATGATGGCTGCGATTTTCCAACGACATTGTACTTGGTACAGAATATGTTAGAACAGAGCAAGGCCAGAGAATTGTAGGTGAATGTCTTAGTGTGGTCTGCGCTGATACAAAATGTCATCAGTACCCTACCTACTACTCCCAAACAAAACTCAGTAAGGGCAGGAACCAGATCAGCACACTTAAATGAGTATTTAAATATGCTGTCTGTTCAAAACTGGAAATTCCCTGCTCCCAGGATTTTCCAACTTTAAAGTGCAGCAGGACCGGCGAGAATCAATATTAGTCGCCACAAACAGCCACAATGATGGACTGGACGGCACATAGGTCATGAAGCTCTTGTTGGATGGGGACATGGCTGGTCATTGCCCACCTAGATGTGCCAACTGGAATGCTGGCAATGCCAAATGGACACTGCCAGGGCCAGTGAGGTTATGAAGGGGCAACTTGTAGGCCAAAGGGCCTGTTTGTGCTGTAGTGTTCTATATTCTAACCTGGAACAATAGAGATGGCTAGCTGCTAAGTATTATACTTTGTTTATGTTTAAGTATTTTCATTGGTTAAAGTTTGCTAATTCTTCTTGTTCTATACTGTGTTCTTGAATAAATTTTGTTTGATAGGAGCTCCCTAGTGGGTCATTGGAATCACACCTGGAGTAAAACACCTTATACTCACACCAATGCCAAAATCAAATATACAAATTATGGTCTAGGCTAACTTCATAAAATACCTTAGTTTCTGATCTGCTCCTGACCAAAAGTACTTCATCATACTCCTGAGTACTCTGAGGAATCCCTACAGCTTCCTGTTGCTTTTGCACAATTCATTGTGTCACCTAACTTGGTTTTGTCAGCAAACTTGGATATATAGGTTCCTACTCTTTCATTAGGCCACTATTAAATATTTGAAAAACTGAAGACCCAATTTCTGCTTCATGCCCCAAACATCCACATGATTCACATTTCTCTGAAACTCAGTTTCGAATTCAAGCACGCAATCATTGTTAGCCAAGTATTTTCTTACCATTAGATTGTTCACCAATTCAGACTTACCCTGAGCACTCATTCCCATAAAAAAAATGCAGAAGTGGATGGATTTGGGATCAAAGAAATCTCTCAAAAGCAAACTGTCTCTTTGGAAATAGAGTTCACGTCAACAAATTTAAAACTGCTCAGAATATTCAAAATGGGAAAATGTCTGGGAAAGAACATATTCAAATTATCTAGTCTGTCGCTGCTTTTGTAAACAACAAAGTTGGGATTTAATTCATGCATAACACGAGGTCAACACTATATTATTTTAGAGTACGCAATTGGAGAATTAAATGATCACTTAAGATTACTTCTGGGCATTTTTCCCACATAAAAAATACTCGAGGGTGCGGAGGTAGCTGGTGAAAAGTTATTCTTAAATATTGGATTTTTTAAAAACAAAGTGCATTCACTTAATTTTAATTAGGATGGCAGTGGGAAGGGCACAGGTGGTTAATACGTTAATGAATTAGACACCGAAGTTGATTTTCTCAATAAATTAACTGTTAGCCTAGCTGTTTCTGGAATCAGTAACCAGCTCACACATTGTGTGTTGGGTTGTCTTGTCCCGGACATTTGGCAGGTGTTATCTGGAATGCTTTTCTTTCCAGCTGTGAACATAGGCTAATAAAATACATAACGGAATGAGATACAGGCAGTCAGCCAAAATGTTTAAACTGAATGCTGTGAGAGTCTCTGCCAGCTCATACAGAGACTATAGGACATTAGTTAGGAGTTACTCGTTCTAATTCAAGCAAGATGACTCACTGACGTGTGAGAAACGCAAGATTTTCGTTATTACATGAAACGAGTTGAACTGATTAGGTGAGTCCAGTCCTGGTTGTTGTCATATATAGTTACTTGTTGTGAAATACAGCAACTTTCCTTTTTAAAAAAAAATGTAATTTTCCCATGTGTCTTCTGCCTTTCAAAATATTTGAGAGGCAGATTAATGTGTGTGATGAACATAACTATTTGATTCAAGTCACAAGGGGTTACTATCATTACATTTTAGATTTAGGCCATGTAATTATATATTGGCAGTTTGAGTGTAATCTAGCACATCAAAC
This sequence comes from Sphyrna mokarran, assembly GCA_024679065.1. Classification (NCBI taxonomy): domain Eukaryota; kingdom Metazoa; phylum Chordata; class Chondrichthyes; order Carcharhiniformes; family Carcharhinidae; genus Sphyrna; species Sphyrna mokarran. Next base: position 48,149,840 of record JAGIQG010000017.1, read on the forward strand.
GCATGGGATCCACTTAAATGACTGATTGATGCCATTGAACCAAAGAAGATAATACAGCAAATATACTGTTACACTTTGTATCAATAATATGCATCCAGCATGTGAAAACTTAATAATTAAATCTCTCATTTATAATGAAATCGCACTATATAAGCCAGTCCTGGACACACTTTCAAACAATAATTTGTCATAAACAGCAGTGAGTTGTGGCAATGGGCGTGTTACAAATAACTAGATTACAATATCTTGATAATGCAAAAAAAAACTTCTTTCAAAGTTCAACAACTTGAATTAAGAAACGAAATGGAAATTTAATGCTATGAACATTGAGTTAATAATTTTAGTTTCGCAATTTCAACTGAGGGATAGACTGCATATTGACTATTACTCAAATGTTTCGTGCCAGCCTTAAAAGAACATTGACATGAGATTCCATTGCTGTCCCAATCAACCTTACTCTGCAATTTCAAATAGTATCATGAAGCGCTCAAAAAGAAATTATGCAAACTTTATTAATTAGCCAAAATTCTCCACTCATGATGTGGCATTTTTTAGGTAACTTCATTTATCATCTTTTGATTAGAGCAGCACATTTTCTCATGTTAGTTGAGTAAAAAGAAGATTCTTTAGCACGAAATGGACATTAGCCAAATTACACCAGATCTAAATAAACCACACTTCAATTCAATGCCAATAATACAAAACTAACTATTCAGAAATGTGATGCAAAACCTCCCAATCTAATTCTGCTGTCAGAGAAATTAAGTGCATCTACAAATAAATTCTTAATGTTCCCAGTATCTTTATCAATTGGTCAAAATGATTTTGCCAAAGTTCAATACTAGAAATTGAATATCTACTGTAACCTTTACTTTTGATCTGCCAACTGGAACAGAGTGTTTGATCAGGATCAGAGAATACTATCTGTGATGCAGAGTTTTATCTTGACTCCAATACACAAATGGAGGATATCACAGCATTCTCCTGAATGAGTAGCCTTGCCCTATTCAATCAGCAAATTTCACAATAACAGGTCTGCTACGATTCCACTTGAAAGAGTGCGAAACTTTTTGTATTCAGAGAAAGAGGGATACCGAGTTAACTTTCTACTTAGATCATTGCAGGGCCAGATTTTCCTGTTACTTTGTCGCAATGTCAATTTTCTTTGATTCTTTTTCGGAGGTGCAAACTTTTCCTCACTATACATGTTTCATGAGTACTTGAGAGTATTGCTGCAGAATCTACTAACTGAAGTGAGCATTTCCCTCAGTTATTTTACAGTTTTGAGGTTTATTCACATCACCTGGGGCTTAAAACTGCAGTCAAGGTTTTCAAACTGTGACAGATGAAAAAGGGAAAGGCAGAAAATCCCATGGGAATTAGTCAAGTTAAGTGAAACTAGCAGTCTGAAACTTCAGCTGAGAGTGTTAAGGTCAAATACAAATGTTATAACGAACTTATCAGGCATTCTCAACAGGTGAAAGGCCAGTGCCTAAAGGCAAAGCACACCTGTCACTCTTCATTACAGAAATCAGGAATCTACAAAATGTGATCAGAATCAAAAAAAATCCTTGCAAACTACAGAATTGCTTTGTGTCATACAGCTGGCTCAAAATAGCTTCCTGGGATATTCAAATCCTAAGTAGTTGCTGACATCAAAGCAGCCCCTCGATAAAGGAGGATTATATGCTGTGGGTTGTTATCCTTGTCAAAGAACTTTCCAGAGCTTGCTATTTCTACAGATATTCAGATGTTAAAGATTCGCACCACAGAAACAATGTTACTCCTTGTGCATCAGATGGATCAGAGACAAAGACTAAAACTGTGAGGAAACAAACATCAGCTGCAAAGACTGCAGTGTGTCGTGAAACATTGCTGTATTTGCAGAAAGCAGCACAGGCTGGAATAGGAGAAACACATCACACCCAAGCTCTACTCTACACGTTATGTAAAAGTGCCTCCTATCGAGCCAAGTGCTGAAGGAAAACTGTCAGTTCGTTGGATAGACCAATACTTTCCCAACAGTCACAGGAGGGCATAAAAGTCCAATTTTGACTAATACTGATTTCATAGGACAAAATAGCATCTCTACAGTGTAGAAGACAGCCATTTGGCCCATTGAGTCTCCACAGTGCATCCCCAAAACCTCTTGTATTTACTCCACCAATCCTCCTAACATACATATCTTTGGACACAAGGGAGCAACTTAACATGGCCAATCCACCCAATGTGCACATCTGTGACAGAAAGGAAACTGGAGCACCCAGAGAAAACCTACACAGACACAGGAACAATGTGCAAACTCCACACAGACAGGGCACCCAAAACAATCTTGTTAAACTAGAAAGAGTGCAGAAAGTATTTACTAGAATGCTACCAGGACTTGATGGTGTGATTATAAAAGAGGAGGCTGGATGGACTGGGACTTTTTCATGGAGCATAGCACAGGTCTATAAAATAATGAGGGGCATAGATTAGGTAGATAGTCAACTGCTTTTGTCAGATGGAGAGGAGTCTAAAACTAGAGGGCACAGGTTTAAGGTGAGAGGAGAGAGATACAAAAGGGTCCAGTGGGTCAATTTTTTCATGAGGGTGATGAGTATCTGGGAAGAGCTGCCAGAGGTAGTAGTAGAGGCAAGTGCAATTTTGTCTTTTATAGAGTACTTTGATAGTTAGACCGGTAAGATTAGTATAGAGGAATGTGGGTCAAATGCAAGCAATTGGCAGTAGTTTAGTTAGAAGGCATGAACAAGTTGGACCGAAGGGCTTGTTTCCATGCTGTAAACCTCCACGACCCAAGACTAGAATCGACCTCAGGTCCTTGCTGCTGAGAAACAATAGCATTGCTATGTCACCTCTTCTTTGGACCTATCCAGATACTATGCCAGAGAAAGTTTCATTTTCCTAAGAAGTATTTGTTCCTCTTATTATCTGAATTATAGACCCAATGAGGTAGTCTGTCTGCCACAAGAGTTCTTATTTTACATCCAAAATTATATCTAAAAAAAAAACCAAATTTACACCAGTCATTCCATATTAGTCTAAATACTTAGAGAGGGGAAGAATGCAAGTGTTGGAAATGCTTTGATGGTGGACGACAGCAGGATCAGCTTTGACTATACTGCTCTCCATGCTCAGGCAACCTATCAATAATCACTGTTGAAAATCATGCAAAGTGAATCACACGAGTGAAGCACCAGAGGGCAACCAGTACCTGTGAAGCTATACCCTGTGGGAAGCTAATGCCTTCAGGAGGGGATGGGGAAAAAAACAATTGGCAGTCTTTCTTGCTCAGATTTCACGAGGGATGCTCTGCAAGTATAGCAAGCAAGCTAGCTTGTTTTCACCTTCCACATTAGCAAATCTAATGTGGCAACGCTCACGCTGAGTTAGAAATGGCTGTTCAAGGGGAAATCTGTAGTCTGAAAGTGAGGCAGCAGTGCATATCTCCACTGAAAGAATTTAGAAATGAAATTCTAAGAGAATGCCACAGAAAAAGTGGAAAGCATTTTTAACTTATTCCTGAAAAATTAATAAAATTTGCCTTATCATCATCAGGTAATGTGCTCCTATTGCATAACTGATCTAAAGCTTGGCATTTGGAGAGAAAGGACAGGATAGGGTTAAAATTTCATTTTGTTTAGTACCAGGCAATCTTTAAAACATAGGATTTTCTGTGATTCTGAAACAGCAACCTTGATAATCCAGGGTGATAAACAGCGCCAAAGAGATTTTTCTCATTTATGATCCTCAAAAGATCTTTTGCAAATTACAAAATGATGATTTTTTTTGTCCAGACAGTGGCCAGACATTTATTGTAGGGATACATTTCCTGTGAAAAATCAGCCACAGGCAGCAATATGGGCCCACAACCCTTAAATTGCACATTTGTGACTATAATTATTTGACCATGGTCAGGTGCCAAGATGAATCAGCAAACCATAACAACGAATGTAGCAAAGGCTTAAAAATACTTTAAAATTAAAGTCAAACAATGAAACATTCATGTGAGATAATAAACATTCAGAAAGCTTTTCTTTCTTTTAAAAGCTACGACTCTACCCCTCTAGGTTACTTCGAAAAAGAGCAATAAAGACTTAGCCTTTAGTATATTCACAGACAAAAGACTGATTCTTTTGCTGATTTAGGCAGTTGGAAAGTTTGTGAAGAATTGAAGCTACCAAAGCTTCAGGGAACTTAGTTAAACTGAACATGGAAAAGAAACAAGACTGGCCAATCAATCCCATGATATTAATTCTTAAGGTTAATGAAACATAATGTAAAGAGCTAATTGAATGCAGAGGATGAATTAGATATCGGATAAACCAGACACTGGATAAATCAGGGATTACTGACAAATTGCAGAGGACTTAGTACCAGTATAAACTAAATACAATCACCAGCCCATCTCAAAGTGGAACAAAGCCAAGTGAAGCTACATGGACCTAGGACAGCATTGAACTTTAACTTAATTTGGGACCATTTCCAGAACATTAAAATCCCAAGAATGTGATAATGCTAAATGAAAGGCAAATGATTTTGATTGATAATGCTACATTAAAAGTCCAAAATCTTGACTGAACTTTGTTGTATTAAGGTGAAAATCATACCAGTCATTTTCAAAGGCATGGTTATCAATCTTAAGCATTGTTAAAGATGCAACTTTGTTGGCTTACCAAAGATCAAGCAATAAACAGGTTGTACAATTAAGTTACCTTCAATCAATATCTGTACTATATTCCAACAATTGGCAGAACATTTTCCTAATACAAGTCCATCTCTTCTGATATTACACACATTGGGAATCAGGACCAAGAGGTGACTTCAGGAAGACTATCCTTGGAGGCCAAGTGATAATTAAACCATGACATGTAACCACAATCATTCCCAGCTTTGAAATCAGAGATGTAGTCTGTACATTGTGAATAAATTCTTATGCCTCAATTTATAATACAAACAGGAAATTTCAATATCACTTTGCAGGGATATCCTCCCACCAGTGGAGGTAGTGCAAGCCCAGATTCATTAGAGGTGGGGGATGTAATTACAGCATAACATATTTACAACGGCTGTTTCTATTATAAATCTGAACATAGGAATTTATAATGGCAATGGATGACAAGATCTGCTCACAGATGTAAGATTTTTAATATATTATTAATTATTTGGCTTGGTGAATGAGAGACAACTTGACGAACTACATAGAACATCACATATATTAAATATTAGACATGAATTTTGATCTATTCCCTACACCAGTTTAAATTCAGGAAGTTTACTGAAAGCCTTACTTGAACCTTGATCAGTGATAAAAGCCCCTACAAAATCTTCCAAGGTTTGGCAATCACCATACAATTGCTGCTCTGCTGTTATTTATCCACCTTTCATCACAGCTCCACATTTCTCACCCAGACTGGCAAACTAGGCTTCCTGAGAAATGTGGAGCATACTTGCTCTCCTGAGTCCTTCTTTCAACGCTGGCTGCTGTGTACCAGCAAGTTCAAGTGTCACGAAGCCACTTTGACAAGCTACTTAGGAAAAGCAGATGTATACATCGGTGAGGGGGATAGGATGGATCAAGAAGGCATCAGATGATTGGGGATGGGGTTGGTCAGGGAGATTAATCATATTGTTACCCAGGAGTTAGATTGGTTATGTAGGAGAAGTGAAAAGTATTAAAACCTTTCTGATAACTGAGTCCATTTGAAAGTGAAAACCATCTAAAGTCTCTGGCTCTACTATTCAGCCAATGGAAGTCAAAACTTCTTAGGCAATTCATGCGTCGACAGAGCTTCCAAGGGATCCCCAGCACAACTTCAGAGGTATGATGACTTGGGCCAGTTTTCTTATTTATTTTAGTGTTTTCTGATAAACATCAACAAAATAAATGCAATTGATACAACTCAAGGAGACAAAAATATCAGGACAAATGTCAAATGCTCAAGCCTCTTGCCATTTTGTCAAGTGTCATTACATCTGCTCAGAAGTTCACACAGGGGCTTCAGTGATTTTGAAAATGCTTTTGTGGGCAGCGGTGGGGGAGGAGGTGCTGTGGAGAAAGAAGTTAGTTGATAGTATTTTTGTTCCACTGAAATGGAACGTGGCGGCAACTAACAGATCGTGTTCTCTACCAGCCTTGATGTCAAAGACATCTCAATTGTTGTCACATGTGCATGCTGAGAATAATGGTCTGTGCTGCCATTTGAGAACGATAGGTACTGGGTGCTGCATGAAGAAGTGACACTTCAAGTTTACAACAGAAAACATCATTGCTCACCATCAAAACAAAATGTTATTGTAGTAATTTGCAATTATTTTCTTGTTTTTTCTTCTCTATTTTTAGAATGCCTTTCTTGTTTCCAACTAAGTGCTCAGCTTGGTAAGTTTCCTCAGACGGCAGTTGTAAAAATTCAAATTATTTGAGGCAATGCAGCCTTTTTTCTTTTATAAATGGATATTCTTGACTGTTAAAAAGAGCATAGATGGAGCTATCCAAACACACAGGAGAACAATTATGCTAAGTTTGTGAAACATAATTTCTAATGTATTAATTCTGTTTTGTAATCCTCTTTTGGAGATTAGAAATGTCAGTTACTAAGAAAAATCAGAGTTCCCTTGAACAGCATGATTCTTTTTATTATTAGCCTTCTCCGCCTCACTTAATGAGTAAATCATGAAGGATAAATCTGAACTCCATCCAAGCAGTGGGAGGAAATTTGCTTGAGGTAGAATAATTTTGGATGTCACCCAACCAACTACAAAAAACTGCTCGTTATTGACTAATTCTCCTCATCAAATTAATGGGAAGCACAAGAAATATTACTAAAGTGTAAAGTATTACATATGCAGGAGAAACACACAAGATTGAATGTATCAACAGATAATTAAGATTAACTGTCAAAATTGTTGCTGATCAGTTATAAATAGTGTTGCTACAACCAATAATTCCCACATTCAATACCCAAGAATACTGAAGAGTCCCAAGTTGGTGTTCCATCAAAGAATGGTTCTCTTTGTCGGGAATCAGTTTACCTCAGTTGGCCAGATAATAGGGGCTGGATTTTCTGACCACGTTTGCCCCAAAGCTGGAAAAATTGCATCCGAGGTCAATGGACATTTGCACGGTCAGCACACCACCTGCTACAATTCCCTTCGCCAGCAGAATTCTGCAGCGTAATGCTAATAGCATGAGTTCAATTCCTGCACTGGCAGATGTTATTCATCAACTTTGCCCCTCACCTGAGATTCTCAAGTTAAATCACCACCAGTCAGCTCTCCCCCTCAAAGGGCAGTGCAGCCTACTGTCATCTAGGACGATTATTGTTATTTTTCTTAAAAAAATGCAGTACTAAAAAAGTAAATTAACTGACAATTACCTGAAAAGGTAGATGAGTGCTTCTCGGGGGAAACTTTCTTTTTGCATTTGTTGAAATAACGAAGGGTATACATGGAGAATTGGATGACCATGAATAAACCAGCTTCAGCCTACCCTACCTGTCAAAACTGTCGCATTGGTGCGTGTCCGCACGGGGCAAGAAGAGAACCTGGAATCCCAGTGTGGTGGCCGGGGCCAGAAGAGAGTAAACCCACCTGGTCCCGCGCTCAATACTTCACCAGGTGTGTACCTGATTCCCCGCGCCCAGCTCACCTGCTCCCTCCCGCTTCCTGCCTCCTCGCTTGGCGCCAAACTCCGCACCTGTTCTCATCAACATCGCGGTACCCAGCAACTGAGACACGTTACGCTTCAAGCACTCAACTAAGCAAAAAAAGGTTAAAAAAAAAAGTTGGCTCTCAAAACCGACAGATATATCGAAAAGTCAAATATTTCTACAACTTTGTAAAAGAATGTACCTGGGGCTCAGAGTCACATTTTTGGAGCATCTTGCGGTCGCTCCAAGACTCTTGAGGTCAAGGGATCTTAACATGGTCTGTGTCTCGCCCTCTACGATTTCCGTGGTGGACAGGAAAGGAAAATCAGCAATTTTGACGGTTAATCTTAATTTGTTTTCCTGAATGTTTTCAGTTTTATGGGACTTACCTGGGGAGGTTTTTGATGCTGTGCTGTTGCGGGTGGGGAAGATTCGATGATCTTTTTACCAGTGGAGCCCAGTGACTCTAGGATCTCCCACCTTCTACCTGCCGCTCTCCCTCTCCCACTCCCCCCGGCTCTCGGCCAGAATAATACACGCCAACCCGCCGCTCCTACCCGACCCTCACCGGTGGTCTGCGAAAGAAATAATCCGTGGCTCCAAACAAAAAACTTTTGTTATGTTTCCCCCCCAACCCTTTAGGGGGGGGGGGAAAAACCCCTTCCCCAATTGGTTTTATCTCAAAAGGAAAAGTCACGTTTCAAATAAAAGTTAATTTTAGCGGAAACTTGAACGAAATGCACGGGCACATTTATTTATAGGATTTCTTTTGAAAGCCAGTTTAGTTCACACACCTCCTGATGTGGCGTTAACCCACTGTTGAGCTTCATATCACACAGCGCAGCAAAATAAACACTTATCACGCTTCCAGATATTGACAAATTAATTCAGATTGGGGAGGGTGGTGAGTAAATCAATTTGTCTGCCCCCTCCCCGTGTCAGGCAGGCTGCAACTAATTGTTGATATTTTTGCATGGGTTCCATGTAGAAAACTCATTGCAAAAGCGGGGGAAGCTTACCTTCAGAGTGGGATTCCACCGCACAAGATTCTTGGGGCTGATCCTTCCGACTGACGCCACGGCGATACGGAATTTAGTTTTTTTAAAAAAAACACACAAAAATGTAGCCGGGAGAAAGTCGGTTGCTTGGAAGAATTTTCTTTTCTTCCTTTCCTCTACAACCGGAGGGGGTCCAAGCCAATCCTCTCCCTCTGGTGGGATGGTGGGAGGAGGAGGGGAGGGGAGGGGAGGGGGATAGATTTGGTGAGCTAACGCTGACTGAGATGATGCTGAGAGGCACCCAAAGCGATTGATTCTTTCCTCGGATGGATAGGCGAAGAATCCTAACTGAAGGCAGAGGAGGAGGAGGAGGAAAAGGAGGTAGATGCGGGGGGGGGAGGGAGAGAGAGACAGGGGGGGAAGAAAAAGTTTGCCGGAGGAGAGATGCAAGCCCAGTGAGTTCACGCCCGATTTTTGCCTCTTGTCAGATGCGCCCCTCGCATCTTAAGGGAAACAGCGGGAGGCGGGCTGGCTTTGGGTAACTGAGCATTTTTTCCAGCATGCTGCCAGCAGGAGGTATGCTTTAGTATGCTTGGCAGGTGACCAGCGCGCAGCCTTGCCGTGACAAGCGCTTACAACGTCTGGGGGGGTGGCCCCCCCTACACCACCACCTCGGTTAAAGGCTTCGCACGGGGAGACTGGCTCCGCGCGGAAAATGACACGCCGCGACTCGGGCTAGTGGTTAAAGTCTCGTCCATCCTCAGGACGCGCGCCTCTGTAGATTCGCATCGATAACGGTTCTGTTTCACACAAAGCTGCTCGCTTGCGGGGGGAAAAAAAAACACCCCCTCTGACCACCAAGTGTTGTAGAATTGCGCCACACTCCGCTCAACAATTGTCTTCGCTCCCAGTTTGCAGATCGGAGTTGTTTTCTGATGGGAAGTCTTGCTTTCTTCTTGCTACCATACAGCGCGGCTTGGGAGCGACGTCCCAGACCGAAGCGGGACGCCAGTGCTGGTAGATAGATTTTTTTTAAAAACAAACGTGCAAAAATACTGTCGATTCACCCAGGGCTGGAGCTTGCTTCCAGGTACGTCCCTCGCAGGTACAGCGCCCGAGTAAAAAATAGAACATTTTTTTTTTCTTTTCACAGTTAAGTCCGTGTGAGATTGAGGCGCTAGTCAACTTTTGTCATTTCGCCAGCCTTGAGGCAGGAGGGACTCGCCTCCCGCGACACCAAGGCATTGCAATCTCATTTCAGATATTTTTTAATCAGCGAGCTCCGTGCCGTGAAACAGCTCCCCGTAACTTTAGCAAAAGCTGCCCATTCTCCTTTCCTGGCGAGCTTCCTTGCGGCGGCCAGCATAGAACTCTGGCAAATACCGCAGTTTAACCATTTCCAGTTCCAAGTTGTAAATGCAATGTGGTGGGTGGCTTAAAATTCAATTTCTCTTGAAGGGCGACGTTTACTCTTGAGAACGCGGTTTACGATAGGTAGTGTAAGCCGCTGTTTCTGTGCTGCTCTCTCTCGCTCTCTCTCTCTCACGGAGAGACAGCCTGCCTCTTCCCCCTCAAAAAGGCATTACTTTCCTGTCTATCCGCAGTCGGTAAGAGAAAACGCAGATTTTCACAGGGACGTTGTTGCCAGCAACGAGTGTATTAAACTGGCAGCCGGGAATGGAAGTTGTCAATATCAACTGATCAAAACAGTCGAAGGATGACACAGGAGGTCGTTAGAGCCAATTAGATTAGTTAGAGGTGGGCTGAAGTCGGCAATAATTTCGCCTCTCGGAACGGATCAGACTGATTTGGAGGGTGACAGTGGAGCTCGTATGCTATAGGAGCCTGTCAGAACAATCAGAGCTTAATTCCTCACACCGGTTGCATAAAAAAATTGAGAAGGGTTTTAAGATGAGCTGATGGATTCTGGAGAACCAGCTAACTTAAAAAAAACACAAAACTTCCTGCTTTTTTTGACCAGGAACAACTTTTGACTTGCCATGTTGAAAGCATTTATTTTCTTCAAGACTGCTTTCTTGAGATGAAAATGTTCCCTGTTACAAGTGCATTCAGGGACTTTTATTCGAAGACAGCTTGCAGACATTGGCACTTATGGAATTGCCAAGAATTGGAAACAGAAAAGTGTAAAGTGCTGAACTGTCATGAATTTTACTTTAAAAAAAACAACCACACGAACACATTGAGTAATTTACCACAGTGTATCATTGTATTGCACAATGTGGGTATCATGTCTCGTACCAGGTACAGTGGTTAGCACTGCTGCCTAAATAATGTCAGGAACCCGGGTTTGATTCGCGGCGTGGGCCTCGTGTCTGTGTGAAGTCTGCATGTTCTCTCGGTTTCTTCCCACAGTCTGAAAAAAATGTGCTGGTCACGTGTATTGGCTATGCTTAATTTTCCCTCCGTGCATCCAAATTGATGCTGGGCTGTGGCGAGTAGAAGATTTTCACAGTAACCTCATTGCAGTATTAATGTAAGCTTCTGACACATAAATGTAACAGTGAACTTCTAACTGTAATGTTTCTGATATACAGACATTTTTAGTGATAGATGGATTGAGATTTGTGTGTGACTTTTCATCGGAACTTGGTTCTAAGTTTCAGTTTAATAATATTTGCCTTGTTAATAAATAAAAATGTTTCTCTGAAATTCCTGGACTTGGGAGGGCAGCAGAGGAGCATGCCTTGGGCAAGAGGGTGCAATTTGATTCTGCTAAGTCTTTACTCCTTTCTTACCATAAAGGAGAGATGGAATCTGTTAGTGAGAATGGATCTTATACCCACTGTCTTCTATTAGAGGCAGAATGGTAGCGTGATAATCTTCACTATTCTTATCTTTACCTCTAGTGATTGGGGTTACATCTGCATGTGTTAGGACCCAGGTCAGAAACTCTCAGGTGTTTTATGAAGAGCCTGTGCTCTTACATTTGAATGTGACAGTGCTAAGTATAAAATGTTTCACTGCAGGTATGATGCAAATGACCCACAAAAGTTTCTATCAAACAAATTTATTTAAGAACACAGTTAAAATATAAGATTTAGCATAACTTCTATCAATTACAAGAACAAAATATGATATAGTATAAACTTTTAATAGCTGCTGTGATGTTTCAAGTGAAACAACATCCAGCTCATGTGATGCTGGATTTTTAAAGCTTTGTAAAACATCTGCTTTAAATGTTGGATTAAAAGGTTTCCCAGTCCTGGAACTTTCCAAAAAGCTTCTGAAAGAAAGAGAGATAAACACTACCTGTTTCCACCAGTTTCTAACAGCAACCCACAGACAGCAGGCTTTCCAACTCCAGAGAGGGGGAAAACAAAGGATGCTGCTTTCTGTCTCCAGTCCAAACTGCATCTGAGGAAAAGAAATGAAACTAAAATCTTGGACTTTCCTATGAGAAAAGGAACAGTCTACAGGCATCATCTGGCCTGTCAATCATACCAAATTAAGCAGTACTGAGCAGGAGAGAAGGCGATGGCCTTGTGGCATTTTTGCTAGACTATTAATCCAGCAACTCAGCTATTGTTCTGGTGACCTGGATTTGAATCCTGCTACTGCAGATGATGGCATTTGAATTTAACAAAAAGAATCTGGAATTAGAAATCTATTGTTGACCATGAAACCATTGTTGATTGTCAGGAAAAACCCATCTGGTACACTCATCCTTTAGGGAAGGAAATCTGCTTTCATTACCTAGCCTAGCCTACATGGGGCTCTAGAGCCACAGCAATGTGGTTGACTCTCAGCTATCCTTGAAGGGTAACTAAGATTGAGTAATAAGTGCTGGCCAGTCACAGACCAGCTGGCCACGTCCCATGAAAGAATAAAAACTATCCCCAAAAGATTATAAAATCTCATGACACTGCATTAGGCCAGATTAAAAATAAACATGATGTCCATTGTAATTGTTACTGAAGCAATACCAGACACTGGTTGCAGCAAAACAGTGCCAAAGCAAAATGCCAGGAACTGCTTAAAAAACTGTGCATTTCTTAAAGGCACAGTATTGTCACACATGGAAGAGGCACAGTTATAATTTAAACTGAGTAGAGACCCAATGATAGCCCCCTAACAGCAACTGATCACAAAACTGCTTGGAAAGCTTTAACCATGAAATTGTTCCTCAAAAAATATTCTGCTTATTTGTTGGCCAGCATTCTCCTATTCCAAAGGAGAAGCTATAACTCCTATTTCAGGAAAATGGGATGAGTATGATTTTAGTGGTAGATATTGTTGGTGCAGAAGCATTGGTCAAATGAGCATTTCTACACTGTATGGCTTGATGACTGTAGATGCTTCTCCTAAATTGCTGGACCTGAGAAAACTGGGCACTTAAGGGTACTGTACTGGAATGAGAATCTGATCCCCATACCTAAATTAACTCACCCCAGTGACTTTGGACTACAAGAGTGCTCGATTAGATTCATCTGGCAGTATCATTTCATTGCTTGAGATATTTTAGAATCTGTTTATTCAACATAGATCTAAGTTTATAAAGTTTATTTGTTAGTCACAAGTAGGCTTACATTAACACTGCAATGAAGTTACTGTGCAAATCCCCTTGTCACCACATTCTGCTACCTGTTCAAGTACACTGAGGGAGAATTTATCATGGCCAATGCACCTAACCAACATGTCTTTCGGACTGTGGAAAGAAACCAGAGCACCTGGCGGAAACCCAAGCAGACATAGCGAGAGTATGCAGACTCCACATAGAGTGACCCAAGTCAGAAACTGAACCTGGATTGCTTGTGCTGGGAGGCAGCAGTGCTAACCAGTGTGCCACTGTGAATCCAGACAACTCCTTATCTCCCTCCAAACTGCCGTGAAATCCAGGAATAAAGAAGAGCAAGAATCAGTCAATTTTCTTCATGGGTGTGATACTGGATTTCATAATTAAGTTTAATTATTGAAAACTATGTAGATTCCACCATATTATCCTATCTGTTTCAATAAACAAGAACAATGCATATTGGTTAAAATATTTGATCAGGTTTAATTACTATTTAAGAAGTACATATGTTGTAAGAGACTTAGCAGTGAAGCAATTCAATACCTAGAAGCAACAATAAAAAAGGGAGAAATTATCTAGGCAGTGACTTATTGGAACAGATTGTTCCCCTGTTACAGAGCTAACTCAATTTTAATTTCAATATCTGCTGATAAAATAAAAATGGTGTGGCTTCTATAGTAACCTTCAGCCAGTGAAGATGAAAAGTATCCCCATCTCAGTTATCATAGAATCCTTACAGTGGCAGAAGGAGACCATTCAACCCATTGAACTTGCACTCATAACAATCCCACGCAGGCCCCATCCCCGTAACTCCACATATTTACACCATTAATCCTCCTGACACAAATGGTTAATTTAGCTTAGCCAGTCAAGCTCACCTTCATGCTTTTGGATTGTGGGAGGAAAGTGAACACCCAGAAGAAAACCTTGCAGGGACTGGGAGACATGCAAACTCCTCAGAGTCAGTTGCTAGTTGTGATTTTTGTAAATGTGTTTCGTGAAGGATCGTGGTTCAAAAATTAACATAATAACATTTAGAGTGGAGTTCCAAATGAAAGGAATTGAAACATGTGAAATGATATTGAATTGGTAAAATTAATCTTTGCAGGGTTTCAAACTGGGACTCCCAAGTTTAATTTTAATCATTTGAGTTCTTTTGCACCAGTTTTGTCCTGAGCTCTGAAAGAAGGCAATTTCAACAAGCTGATTGAAACCTCCACCTGCACCTTTTTTTTTTACAAGTGTGTTGATACCAGATTTCATAATTAAGTTTGATCATTGGAAACTACGTGTATTCCACCATGTTATCCAATCACTTTCAATAAATGAGAAAATGAGACTGTTAGAACTGTGCATGTTGGTTAAAATATTTTGATCAGGTTTAATTACTGTTTAAGATGTACACATGGTAAGACACTAAAGCACTGAAGTAGCTAGAAACAATGAAAAAAAGAAGTTTTCAACATTTTTATCCGGGCAATGACTTGTTGGAACAGATTGGTCCCAGTTACAGAGCTGACCCTGATGTTAATTTCAATCTCTTTTCATAGAAATAAAAATTGTGTGGTTTTTATTGTACCTAGCTAATCAGTTCTGCCTGTCAGCCTTCAGCCAGTGAAAGAGAAAATGTATCCCCGTTCGGTTCCCTTTCTCAGATTGTTTCCTCCAACAGTGCTGTTGCCTATCAAGCTCCAAGAAATACAATCAGCTTTGGCTGTTGTAAAGCTTCGAAGTGCCTCTCTATACATGCAAAGTGAAAATGTCAGTTTATCATGAATTTGGATCTATGGCTAGAACTAAAAAATACCGATTTCATCTTCTTAAGCCAGTGCTACCAGTCACCTCTGATCAAAAGATACAACGCTTAGGCACATTTGACGAAATGTGATACATTTTGACACCCATCATATTAACACTGTAGCTTTTGACCATAGATTAAATTCTGCTTTTTCTCACCTCTAATCTACTATACCCTCTTAAAATTCTCTGCTGCTGATTGAGGTGCTCCCACTCATTTGCCATTTGATTGGTCTATTGAAATGATTCCCTCCAGTCCTGTGTTCATCTCATGTTCCTTCCAAATATGTGACTAAAGAACTCTCACATCCATAGAGGTTATTTCCTGCAACAATTATTTGACAATCAGTCAACACCACTGATGTACTCCCCATTCCTCATCTCAAGACCTTGCTGAGTTTCTCTTTAGCTCCTTCAGACAAACTTTCCAACAGTGCATTTCTCCTCCCTCCTTTTGTGTAATAGTCTTCTCCAAGGACTGTTGCTTTGTCCATTTCCGTCTTGTACCATATATTCAAACTCAATCTGCGGAGCAATGATTCAGCTTTCATCTCTATCCTTGGATATTTTATTTTTTGATTCATAGAGTATACATGAATGGGCCCACTTGTCAATCTTCCATGAGCGTTGAACACAGAATTAAATATCCAGGGTCCTTACACTCTTCCCCTCCCTATTCCACTTTGTATCTACCTTCCCCACTGTCCATTTTTTCTCTCCAGTCTCCCCTCCATCCCTCCCTCCTTCTCTCAATCTTTCCCACTCCTCCTCTATCCCTTCCTCCTCTCCCTCAGTCCTTCAATTCACAAAGGATTTGTACACATTGATGAAATGTTAGTGTATTTCTCATATAATGTCACAGCCCAGAAGGAGTCAATTTGGCTCATCATACCTGTGGAGCTTTTTTGAAAAAGCCAGAGTCTCCCACCCTGATAACCTGACACCTTTTTCTTTTCATAGATCAGTACAGCACAGTACAGGCCCTTTGGCCCTCAGTGTTGTGCTGAGATATGTCTAAACCCTGTCAAGCTATCCCACTCCCTATAATTTTCTTACCTCTATTCAATTCCATTTTCAACATTCTATTTCATCTGCTGCCATTACTCTTTCAGGTAGCTTATTCCACCTCATCAGGATATTTTTTTAAGTTACAAAGTGTCTGACCTTGTGGTTTATACTTTCAATGATATTTAAGCTCTGAACATTTTAAACCACTACCATCAGATTTCTTTTAGCGGCAGCAAAATGCAGGCAGAAGAGAAGAAGTTCTGATGTTAGCTATTGACTGATTATGAATTATTCCCAGGTTATTCTGCGTCTCAGTTTATTTTTAATAGGTTTGTTGTTTGTGTTTAAACATATGGGTGGTGAATTGTAGATAGTTCTGCTGTTGTTTATCTGTGTTTTTCTCTCTAGGTGTTACTTTTGTTTTCTCTTTTTAAGGACAAGAATGTCATGTTGCTGAAAAATGTAATAACAGGAAACCCAAAGCTAAAACACTTATTAAATCTTCTCCAGCAGGGGTATATAAAAAGAAAAAGTTCAAAACAGAATTGTGAAGTCAAATTATAAATTAAGGCACAGGCAATCAAAGCATCTTCACCATGTTTATACCTGTTCACTTCTTCCTTGGCTCAATGGCTGTTTCCTTTACGTTCAGTATGACATTGCAGCACCCCCCCCCCCCTCTCTTTTCTCACTCTCTCTACCACCACCTCCCCCCCACCCCCGCCAACCCCACAGCTCACTGACTAAATTTCTTAACATCAACTGGTTCATGTTGTTTTACCCCTGCATCAAAGCACTTAAGGGCAATTTTTCTGCTTTTTTACAATTATTAGGTGTCAAAATGTGGGTCGGGGTGCAATTTTCAGATGACAGCTAAGTTTTAAGTTTGTTTATTAGTGTCACACGTAGGTTTATGTTAACATGCAATGAAATTACTGTGAAAATCCCCAAGGTGCAACACTCTGACAGTTGATCAGGCATACTGAGGGACAATTTAGCATCTTTCGGACTGTGGGAGGAAATCGGAGCACGTGAAGGCAATCAGTCATGGGGAGAATGTGCAAACTCCACACAGACGGTGACCTAAGTTGGGAATCAAACCCATGTTCATAGCACTGTGAGGCAGCTAACTACTGTGTCACCACAGCTTTTAAAAATCAGTGCAAGGTTGGTTTGTCTGCCAACGCAGACTTTAAAATAATTTCCCTAAGCAATGTAGCCTCATAAAATGACCAAAGATCCATCATTCAAGCAGCTATCAGTGTTCACAATTTACATATTAAAAGTTAATGTGTCCACTTGCTGCTATCAAATGTTTGATCGTGCATTACAGGAGTATATGCCAACATTCCACATCAAAGTTCCCTGTGTAAAGATGTAAGATGGAAATCCTGTCCTAAAGAGTTGAATTTCAGAGGTCAGATGGGAATGACTGCCATTGACATCAGGGTAGCATTTTGATCAAGTATCACGTCAAAGAGCCATCATACAACTGAAGTCACTAAAAATCAAAGCCAAATGCTTCACTGGCTGGAGTCATACATAGCACAAAGGAAGATCATTTTGGGATGTGAAGATGCTGGCATAGTAATCAAGAGGCCCCAAGATAATAGAGCAGCTGGTGAAATTTGAATTCAGTTAAGGAAATCTGGAATGTAAAGCTAGTCTCAGCAATAGTGACCACACTGTCTGTCATTAATTATCATAAAAACCCATCTGGTTCACTAATGTTCTTTAGAGTACAAAATTTGCCATCCTTGCCTTGCCTGGCCTACATATGACTCAAGATCTACGACAATGTAGTTGACTGTTAACTGTTCTCTGAAATGGCCTAGTAAGCCACACAATTTGAGGGCACTTAAGGATGAACAACAAATGTTGACTTTGCCATTACGAAAACAGAAAATGCTGGAAAATCTCAGCAGGTCTGATAGCATCTGTAAAGAGAGAATCGAGCTTTGACGAAGGGTCATTTAGCTCTATTCTCTTTCCTGAGAGTAATTATGATGGGCAATAGATGTTGGCCTTACCATCAGCACCCACAACCCATCATCATGTGATAAAAACAGTCAAACTCCAGTTGCTTTCAAAGACATTCATTTGAGCAAAAAAAAAAGGAACTTACAGGATAAGATGACAAATCCTTCAGTCCTTCAGCTTCTGATAATGTATAGATTACATGATGGGAAATATTATATATTGCAAGCCCAGGTGAGGTAAAAATATCCAGTAAAATCTATTGATCCTTTCACCAAAATGATCTACATCAGATGATGAAGAAACAGAAGAAAAAATATCTTTATTAGTTTATTTACCAACTACCTTTATTGGTTTACTTAACAACCCATAGATGTATGCAACAGAATTAACATTCTATATGTGCTATTTTGTTGGTGATGAAGATTTTCCCTCCACTTAATTTTAAAAAAGTACAAATTGCCTGGTGTTTTAATCGCAGATTGTGCTACCTGAGATTGTCACCTACTTTGTGAATATGTGTACCACAAAGAGTTTCCAGTTTTTCTGTGC
Source organism: Sphyrna mokarran (assembly GCA_024679065.1). Classification (NCBI taxonomy): domain Eukaryota; kingdom Metazoa; phylum Chordata; class Chondrichthyes; order Carcharhiniformes; family Carcharhinidae; genus Sphyrna; species Sphyrna mokarran. The sequence continues at coordinate 48,168,355 of JAGIQG010000017.1, forward strand.
ATTCAATCCAGGCTGTTCTGATTTTACACAGACAAATCACAATATTATTTTCTACACATTCTGTTCTGAATTGAAACCTTCATTTATACATACTTTGTGTACCTGTGAAGTAATCCAATCACAATTGAAATGTGTAAACCCCATGTGAATTGTCTTGAAATTTACCTCCTCTTGCATTAAATCGAATTAATTGACACCTTTATCATTTTTGAAACATCATAATGAGACCAGTTTATAATTAGTGCATTCCTCTTTAGGCATGGCCCTAAAAGGATCTGCTTTCTTAGATAAAAGTCTGTAAATCATGTCACTGCCTGGTCTTCAGCACCATTATTTTTCAATTGATGTGGCAACACATTCACAATCACCATTGATTTTAATGGAATGGAATTATTATGACCTCTGAGATGTCTTGGTTGTGGGATAAAGTCATGCAGATGTGCTAGAAGATTATACCACATTGTAAGCAATGATATTCACTCACAAAAGTCCCAAGAGTTTTTGCATTGTGGCAGACCTGGCTTCAATTTCTGGCTTGGGTCACTGTTTGTGTGGAATCTGCATGTTCTCTCCATGCCTGTTTGGGTTTGCTCCCACAGTCTGAAAGACATACTGGTGAGGTGCATTGGCCATATTCAATTCTCCTGTAGTGTACCCGAACAGGTGCTGGAGTGTAGCGACTTGGGAATTTTCACATTAACTTCATTGCAGTGTTAATGTAAGCTTATTTATGACACTAACAAATAAACTTTTAAATTCAATGGCTTATGCCATTATGACCTAAACTTTCACCAAGTTCAGGACCCTTGTTTTATTGCAAACTATAAATTTCAGTTCCTGAGAAATTAAATGGGAGCAAATGTTTTATTTTGAGATTAATTTTGTGTCATCAACAAACAGTGACATGGCAACTGTTCAAAGAGGGTATTTCAGCCTTGAATAGTGACAGCCAAAAAAAAATGACACGTGGACAAGAAATATTTTTAATTGAATCTGAAACATGGTAACTTGAACATGCTATTGCTCCCTTAATGACAAAGATGAATCATAGGGCCCCTGCTATGCAGATGGTGGCCATTTGGCCCATCGAGACTGCACCAAAAGCATTCCCACCCAGTCCCCTTCCCCATAACCCAATGTATTTACCCCACTAAACCCCCTACATATCTTTATACATCAGGGAGCAATCTATTATGACCAATCCACCTAACCTGTACATCTTTGGACTCTGGGAGGAAACCACACATGGTGAGAACATACACATAGACAATCACCTGAGGAATTGAACCTGGATCTCTGGTACTGCAAGGCAGCAGTGCTAACTACCATGCCACCCTTAGTATTTGCTTTAACCACATTTCACAATCAATTAAAACTGGCAAGTTGCACAGTGCAATATCTAATTGTTTTCCACAAATATCTAATTTATTGTTATCTAAGTGTCTGCTATTTTAACTGTGGTATTTTCATGATTAAGTGAAATAATGTAACAATGTACTAACATTTTAGATAGCAAAATTTTGACAAAACTGCATAAAATATTCAAATGACAACATTGTACATTTTAATTTTCAATCTGAAATGTACTTTTCACCGAAATGATACTTGGAGTAGCTGGGAAAGTTAGCTGAAGACAAATAAAAATTAATGCCATGAATCAACTGATAAAGATAACTAAACATAGAAATCTGATGCAGATAGCCAGGGATAATATTGACAGAGGAGGTCTTCTAGTGGATTGGGTTCCTGCCTCTGTGCCAGAAACTCTGATTTCAAGTCTCACTTCCAAGGCTTGATGGTAAAGGAAACTACATTCATCACATGACCAAACAGATTAATTAAATCCTTCCAACACATGCAGGCACAGAGAGCGAGAACAATTCCTGATCAGCTACATAATTGAAATTAAAATTGGAGCCTCTACCATAGCTATTTTTAGCTCCAAGCTGCAACATACACATATATTTCCATGGAAACCTGGACCAGAATGTTATGACAGTTCATGCCGACGGGATTTTCCCATCCCGCTGCCATGACTGGAGATTTGACTGGGTGGCAAATTCTACGACCTCGCTGCAGTGGATGAATGGCAGATAAGATTGCGTACTTGGATTCCTTGGGGTCAGGTTGGTTCAGTTGGTTAGATGGCCAGATTAGATTGGATTGTGCCAACAGCATGGGAATTGATCTCTGTTCTGGATGGTGTGAATAGGGAACCTATGTCTTCATTCTGTCCATGGCGGAAGTCATAGTGATATCTTCAGGCAGAGAACTGAAGAATAACATGTACTGTATTAGTATAGCATCAGCTCTTCATGCACACTCCATGTAACCAAAAATTCAGTGACATCATAAGAAGTACAGATGAGTTACACTTGTATATAAACTTTTGAGATTTCAATCAAAAATATAACAAGATAAAAAAAGGTAGGGTAATTATGGGACAAATAGAGATAAAAATACACCCTCTCAGTGGAATGAAATGAGAATCCTTTAAAGAGAGAAATACTCTAAAATAACGACCTAGAAAGATTGAAATTTGAATTGATCTGGTAGAGGGCATAAAACATCATTTCAACAGTGCAGTTCCCTATAGATATTTCATTCACAAGAGGCCTATTTTTTCAGGGGGTAGCTTCATTTTTTTTTATTGATTAAAGTTAAATATTGCAACAGGTTGAAAATAGCAAATCAATAATGAGTTATGAGCTTACGTGAATGCAGATCAAGGCAACCTCTCCTGAGGCAGGAGATGACAAAGAAAATAGATTGCTTTTCACTACGTCATTTTCTTTTTCAGAGGAGGTAGGGAAGGGACTCGTATTAAAAACAGAAACTACCTGCTGAGAGAAAAGGAGAGTGAATATTTTAGGCTGATGACCTTCCATCAGAACCACAGAAGGTTAATGTTTCTTAAACTTAACATATGTGAATGGACTGAACTCATTAGGGCAAATTGCCTTTACTCACCAAACTTTACTTTGTTTCATTACCCTCCCTGGTAATCATTTTGATGTTCTTGAGCTCCTGGTGGTTTCATTCATGCTCTCAATCATGACAACAAATTGAGCCAGATGGAATGCTCTCCTTTACATTCTTGGCAATAAATAGTAACGGTGGAAGGAGCGATAGTAGCATTTATGGAAGTGGTTGGAATCAGTATAGGGTCTCGATGTCACCTGCTAGCTGTTTTCATTTAGTCCGCTGTTGATTGATAACGATCTGAACATATTTTTGAAAGGTAACTGGGTAATTTTAACAACTCACTGCACAGGAAATCAACAGATCACATGCAACACCAGATTTACACCACCTCCAGTAGTCCTTTCTATTGAATTTGATGGATAGTAAGATTGGATCGCATGTAAAACCAATGTGTGAATTACAGCTCCCTGCCCCTTCCCGTTAGAGTGAGTATTTACTGAATCATAGCGATAGGAACATATGAGGAAGCAACATCACTAACAAACCAATGATTTTGTCTTCATCAAGAATAGTCATTAAATTCTGTTGTGAAACATACCTTGTCACGAAGAATTACATTCTTGAGAGCTTTTATTTTGCACTTACTATTGTACAATCTGCAGCTCATCAATTACCAGAGAACAATTCAGCAAGGTCAACTAAATAAATTTACAATGACTGTGACTAAAGCAGTTACAGGGATTTTTATATAATCGCTGAACCTTATGCAACGTACCACAGTACCACAATTGTCACTGGTATCACAGACTTGGTGAAAAAAGAATAATCTGTGAAGAAGTAGTATCAGAGACTCTAAAATTATATTGTGGGATATGAACATCTGAATGTTTAAGGTATTTATCTGAAAACCCCTTTTTTAACAATTTTACCAGAGTTGTCAAGTCATTTGAAATCAAATGTTTTGATGCATGTTTTTTAAGTAGCAGTGAAATTTCAGACACATATTTGTTTCCTTAAGTCCCACAGTTTAATTTATAAATCTACCTGCATTTGCTCTAGTTTTTTTTGTTTCCAATCTTTAAATTTAAGTTCAATTTACTTGAAATATTTGGGATATTGTATTTTAGAATGGTGTTAGTTGCAGACAATATGGTCCCAAAATTTGTGGAGCCTTGACGTGCTGGAATGGGATTCGTATATCAAAGAACGCTTAACCCTTTTTAAAAAAAAATCATAATGCTGAGTCTTGCCATCAGCAGACCATATACCCAAGAAAGAATTCAGGAACAGAACAAGGCTGATTTTAGGTCTGATAACAATCCGTGACCTCTGCTATGATTAAATTTAATGGTGATAGGAGGGAGAGGAAAAATTAACTAATTTTGTAAGACTATTCCTGAAGTTCTGTTATTAAAATGCAGAGAAAGGAGAGTATTAGTGTTATAGCTGATGAGAAGGCATCAAATTCAACAGGAAGGAGGTGGTTGTGGCTGAGAGTGATATCCCCATAATGCCCAATGCCTTGTTACAGTGTCAGGAGCAAACTTGATTTGATATATTATTGTCATAAGTACTAGGATACAATGTGAAGTATTGTTTCTTGCATACCACACAGTTAAAACATTCCATTCATACAGCACCAAGGGGACTACGAAAGGAAAGGGTGCAAAATATAATTTTGCAGTTGCAGACAGGGTGAAAAGAAAGATCAACTTAATCTATAATAGGACCATTCAGAAGTCTGGTAACAGTAGGGAAGAAGCTGTTCTTGAGTCTGTTGGTACATGTTTTCAGACTCTTGTATCTTTCTCCTGATGGAAAAAGGTGGAAGAGAGTATATCAGGGTGCATAGGGTCCTTGATTATGCTGACTGATTTTCCAAGACAGTAGGAAGTGTAGATGGAGTCTATGGATGGGAGGCAGGTTTGTGTGATGGACTGGGCTACATTCACAAGCGTTTATCATTTCTTGTTGAGCTGGTCTGAGCAGGAGCCATATCAAGCTGTGATAAATCCAGACAGGATGTTTTTTATAGTGTGTCTATAAAAAATGGTGAAAGTCATAGTGGACAAATTTCCTTGGCCTTCTGAGAAAGTAGAAGCATTGGTGGGCTTTATAGCATCAGTGTGGAGAGACCAGGACAGATTGTTGGTGGTCTGAATACCTAGAAATTTGATGCTCTTTACCATTTCTACTTTATCACTGTTGATGTAAAAAAGGGCACGACCTCCATTACATTTCCTGAAATCAGTGACTAGCTCCTTGAGGGAGAGATAGTTGTCATTGCGTGTTTTTACTTGGTTCTCTGTCTCTTTCCTGTACACTGTCTCATTGTCTGAGATCCAAAATAGTACAGTGTGGTAATTAGTAAACTTGAAAATGGATTTGAAGCAGAATTTGGCAACACAGTCATAAGGGTATAAGAAATATAGTAAGGGGCTGAGGACACAGCCTTGCAGGGCACCAACATTGAGGATAATCCTGGAGGTGATATTGTTATCTATCCTTACTGATTACGGTTTATGCATTTGGAAATTGTAGAGGGAGAAGCAGAACTTTAGGCCAGAGTTTGGAGATGAATTTTGTGGAAATAATGGTGTTGAAAGCTGAGCTGTAGTCAATAAATTGTTATCCAGGTGTTCCAGTGTTGAGTGTAGGGCCTGGGAGATGGCATCTGCTGTGGATCTGTTGTGGTGAAAGGTGAAATATAGTGGATCCAAGCAATCTGAAAGACCAGATATGTGCCATGACTAACTTTTAGAACCACTTCATAATGATGGATGTCAAAGCCACCGGGCAATAGACATTTAGGCACACTGCCTGACTGTTCTTTGGTACAGGCATGATGGTCAGCTTCTTGAAGCAGATAGGAATCTCAGATTGGAGGAGAAATTAAAGATGTCTATAAAAACACCTGCTGATTGGTTCACACAGGATCTAAGTGAATGTCTGGGGACGCCACCAGGGCTAGTCACTTTCCTTGTGTTGACTTTCAAGAAGGCCAATCTGACCTCTATGATGGTGACCTCAGATACTGGTTTGGGTTATATCCTCCCACTAACTTGTGCTCAGAACGAGCGTAGAATGTGCTAAGCCCATTAAGGAGGAGTGCATTGTTGCCAGCAATTCTATTCGTCTTCACCTTGTAGACTGTTATGTCATGTAGACCTTGCCACAATCAATGGATGTTCGTGTGGCTTGCCTGGGACTCCAACTTAGTCCAGTACTGTCTCAGCATCTCTTATGGATTCATATAGGTCGTATATGAATTTCTTGCACAGATCAGGTCAGCTGACTTGAACACTTCAGGTCTAGATTTTAACAAGCACTGGATATCCCTGTCCATCCATGGCTTCCTGTTGGGAAATACTCAGATTAGCTTTTTTGGCACACAGTCTTCCACACACTTATTAATGAAGTAGCTATTGTAGTGGCATACTCATTTAAGTTGGTCGCTTGATATTGACTAGTCCACTGACTCGAAGCAGTCCTGTAGGAGATCATCAGTTGTCTTGGGCCAAGATCAACAGATCTTTTCATGATCCATCCCTAGCCTGCTACGATTCTCAAAGGACAACAGGACAATTCGCTCATAAGAATATCATTATTGGATTCTCCAGCTTCACTTTGCGCTTGTTTAATGACCTCATGAGATTAACAAAAGTGATTTGTTAGCTGAATAAGAGAGTAAATTTCAGAAAGAACGAGGGTGATTCTTCCATTGCTACCCGGAAATTTTCTGGTGGGTTGTGTTGGGAGACGATCTTGTCATTTTGTGGAATTCGCGCATGTGTTCCTGACGTATGCGCGCCTCCCAGAGCCAGAGGACAGGGATCAGTCCGGACTATGCTGAAACCGGCGGGGAGGAGAGGTAAGTGATTTTAATCCATTTTAAATGTATTTTTAATCTATTTTAAATGTCATTATTGGGCCAAGCATGGAACTTGCTGGCTCTGGTAGCATCTCTCACCCCGCCAAGAGTATTTCACTCTGGCGGGGTTTAGAGAAGCTCCCTAGTGGGAGACCCTGCAGGAGTGAAGGCAGGGCAACTGGGGGCTCTCCTGGGGGTAGGGCAATGAGGGGTGGACCCCGGCACTGCCTGAGGGACGGACCCCGGCACTGCCTGAGGGACAAGTTGCCCATGCCCAGGGGACACTGTGGCACTGCCCTGTAGGCATTGAGCATTGTGGGAAGGGTTGAGGGGGATTCTGCTACCACTCTGTACAGGGATCAATTTGGGCTGGAGGGAGGCCAGCAATTGAGGCAGGCAGAATGGGGTCTGCCTCTTGTCATGGAGGTTTACAGCATGGAAACAGATCCTTCATCCCAACTTGTCTATGCTACCCTTTTTTTAAATCCCCAAACTAGTCCCAATTGCCGCATTTGGCCTATATCCCTTTACGTCCATCCTACCCAAGAAACTGTCTAAACGCTTTTTAAGAGACAAAACTGTACCCACCTCAACTGATACCTTTGGCAGCTTGTTCCAGACACTCACCATCCTCTGTGTGAAAAAATTGCTCCCTGGACTCTTCTGTATCTCTTCCTTCTCACCTTAATCCTACGCCCTGTAATTTTAGACACCCCTACCTTTGAGAAAAGATATTAACTACCTGACTGATCTATGCCCCTCATTATTTCATAGACCTCTATAAGATCACCCCTAAGACTCCCAGTGTCCAGAAAAAAAGGTCCCAGTCTATCCAGCCTCTCTTTATAACTCAAACCATCAAGTCCTGGTAACATCCTAATAAATCTTTTCTGCACTCTTTCTAGTTTAATAATACCCTTTCTATAATCGGATGACCAGAATGGTACACAGTATTCCAAATGTGGCCATACCAGTGTCTTGTACAACTTCAACAAAACATCTCCACTCCTGTATTCAGTGTTCTGACCAATGAAAGTGAGCATGCCAAATGCCTTCTTCATCACTTCTGTCCACCTGTGACTCCACTTTTAAGGAGCTATGAAGGTGGATTTCTTTGTTCAATGGCTCTGTACAACATCCTACCATTAATTGAGTAAATTCTGCCCTAGTTCGATCGACCAAAATGCATAACCTCGCGTTTATCTAAATTAAACTTGGCAGCAACCATTTGTCAGCTCATTGGCCTAATTGACTTAAGATCCCATTGCAATCCTAGATAACGTTCTTCACTGTCCACTATGCCACCAATCTTGGTGTCATCTGCAAACTTACGAACCATGCCTCCTAAATTCTCATTCAAATTATCAATATAAATGACAAATGACAGTGGACCCCAGGATCACTGCTGGTCACAGGCCTCCAGTTTGAAAAGCAACCCTCTACAACCATCTATGTCTACTGTCATCAAGCCAATTTTGTATCCATTTGGCTATGTCATCCTGATTTGTGAGGTTTAACCTTATCCAATAACCTACCATGTGGTATCTTGTCAAAGGTCTTGCTAAAATCCACATAAACAACATCAACTGCACTACCCTCATCTACTTCATGGATACTCTTTCAAAAAGCACAATCAAATTTCTGAGACATGATTTTTCTATTCACAGAGCCATGCTGACCATATCTAATCAGTCCTTGCATCTCTAAAAGCCTGAGGATTTGTCTCTCAAAACATGTATACTCCTTGAGGGTGGGGTCTGGAGGTCGGATCAAGTCGCTCCGGGATGGACAGGGGAGGAGCTGGCCTGGGAATTGTCATGTGGTCTGCGGTTGGTCCATGGTAGTGTCGGGAGTGGCAACACTGTGAGGACCAGCAATCAAGCTTCTCCAGCAGACACGGAGACTGAGAGATTGGAGCCACTGTGCACGCACAGAGTTTCAGAGCTGTCAGCCTCTGGTGTGAAAAGGCACCATTTCCACCACCACCACACCACCCCACCCCCCACCACCATCACCACCACCACCAGGTTCCCAATGGTGGGAAAGTCCAGAATTAGGAACCATAGTTTGAGGATAAGGGATAAGCCTTTTAGAACTGAGGTGAGGAGAAATTTCTTCATCCAGAGGATGGTGAATGTGTGGAATTCGCAACAACAGAAAGTAGTTAAGGTCAAAACATTGTCTAATTTCAAGAAGAAATTAGGTTATAGCCCTTGGGCTGAAAGGATCAAGGGTATGGGGGAAAGGATGGGATCAGCATATTGAATTCGATGACCAGCCATGATCAAGATGAAGGACAGAGCAGACCTGAAGGGCCAAATGGCCTATTCCTGCTTCTAGTTTCCATCTTTCTATGTTTCTATGAAATGCACAAAAACAGAGAGAACCTAATAGGTATTTTGTGGTCCAATATTCAAAGACCAATATTGCAATTTTGGATATCTTGAAATAGCACTTTGTTCCTTGCCCCAGAAGAACTGATAGTTAAAATCACACATATCAACTGCTTCATTTTTGCTGTCCCACTGTGGAGTGATAACTGATGGTGCCTTTAATATCTAGTAGTTAGGCACTGTGTGCAAATAAGCAAAATGTGCATAGTGCAATCTCCACTCAGTTGTAATCTGAACTTGCAATCAGGTTCCTATAATACAAAGGTCCCACCATCTTACCAACACAAGGAGATGTGGGGATGGGTGGAGGAGGCGTTAAATAGGCTTCATTAAATTGACATCAATAATGCAGTTCCAGTTCAACTGCTTGGAGGCAGAACTCCAGAACAGACCTTCCCTGTCTTCCCAGGTGGGAAAACATGCCAAGGCTTACCTAGAACTGGATTCCTCATCCTCCTGCCCTTCTTCCTAACAGTGGTAACCTGACTACACTTCCTATTTATTTAAAAAATCAGATTTTTAAATGAGTGGCTTGGGTACTTCCATGTTGAAACTACCTCTCAGTAACTTACTATTCATTGCAGGCCGTTGCTCCTCTGAAGCTGGAAGGCCTCTGATTAGCCACCTTTAATTGGACAGTGATGCCCTGTCTCCACACCAGTTGAGGGAGCGCTCCGGTCAAAATCCCAAGAGAGTCTTTCCTACCCCACAACCCCTGGGGATAGGTTCAGGACCTGGAAATAATCGAGCTTCTGTTTTCTATTCCCAAAGTTATGTGGGTTAAGTTGATTGGCCATGCTAAATTGACTCCTAGGAGCGAATTTTCCTGTTATCCTATGGGAATCATAGCGGGCGTGGGATGGACCATGGAAAGATCTGTTGATCTTGGGCAGGATTTTCCTGTTTTGCAGCAAGCCGGAAAATCCTGCCCTTAGTATAGTGTCAGGGGAACTGGCAGGGTAAATAATTGTTACAAGAATAGGACTTGGGGTTGGGGGGGAGGGGGGGGGGCGCGGAGTATTGTTATCAGTACAGGCTTGATTAGCCAAATGGCCTCCTTCTGCACTGTAGGGATTTTATGACTCTGTGAAAAATGGAATTTTTTTGCCCTATGTTTCTGAATGTTTTGACACAAGACATGGCTTTGTTTTATTATCATTTGATCAAATTAGTTTCAACAAATAGATTTAATTTCCCTTGCTTGCTGGAACACCTAAATATAGAATCATCTCTCCTTTACTCTTGTTACCGTTTTAAGATGTACAAAACTATTAATTGATGTCACTAATATCAATTATTGAAGCTGATTTTATTCATTCTACAATCTGCTTACATGATATACAAAATATTGTACACACTTCACTTCATTTTTTACTGCAAGAATATTGTCACTTTGACTTCAAATTGAACAAAGTAATAGACCAAATGAAATGTGCCATTATTTTTAAAACTATGTTTCATTTTTCCATTTTTTCAGTGAGGTGAAATACAGCTTTCTTGCTGAACAAAGAATGAGGTATGGAATAACTAAAAACTAAAATTTCTTAAGATTCAACATCAGGTGATGTATTTATTTTTAGAAACATCCAAATCAAAAATCACATTAATTGGACTAGTTGACTTCAATGTTACTTTACTGAACTAAAACCCATTGAACAGTGTTTATGATAAATTTCATCTAAATTACAAAAGAACATATGAAATTACAATGTTGCTAGGATCTATTCACAAAAGGACCGAATTGATCAAACATTACACAACAGACACCTACACAAAACAAACGTAAGATGAGTGCGCAGCCCCCACCAATTATCACTTCTGTATTGACACTAATACAATCTATGCCCAAGAAAAGTAAACTGCAAATCTCATCCAGATGCAAAAGCAGAAAGAGGCGTTGAGTACCTTTATGAGGATGACACCTCATTGGAATGAACAAAATATCTAGAATTTGGCAATTGCACTGTAGACTTTTCCTTACTTATAGAGTGTTTATGATAAATTTCACTTGGAGCCAGTGGAGTTGGATCAATTTCTCATTAAGTATGCTGCAGGGTCAGTTACATAGCACACACTGACAGATTTAAGGTTCATGGGGCCTTGTGCTTATCTTCATTTTTGGGGGAGGTCCCCATCCTCTCTCTACCCTGCGATCCCCAGGGACCCAAACCCAAGAAATTACACAAACTGATCCGTGCTTCTTCACTTGTGAATACATGATTGTTTGAATAACTATTTTAAAGTTTAAAAGTTTATTTTACTTGTGTCACAAGTAAGCTTTCATAATACTGCAATGAAGTTACTCTGAAAATCTCCCAGCCACTACACTGCAGCGCCTGCTTGGGTACACTGGGGAAAAATTTAACATGGCCAATGCACCTAACCAGCTCATCTTTCAGAGTGTGGGAGAAAACCAGAGCACCCAGAGGAAACCCACACAGACACAGGGAAAATGTGCAGACTCCATGCAGACAATGACCCAAGCTAAGAATTGAACCCGTGTTGAAATCTAAGCTCATATCTTGTTTGAATGCAGGACTGCAAATTTGCAATGTGAGGTGAACAAACATGAAACTCAGGACTCCTTAAAAGATGCAATGCTGGATCTGGTGGACAAGATTCATTGCCTCCATTTAATACTGCCTGTTAAATCTTTCTTTCGATGTGGAGAAGCCGACGTTGGACTGGGGTAAACATAATAAGAAGCCTCACAATACCAGGTTAAAGTTCAACTAGTTTATTTGATAGTAAACCCACAAACATTAAGGGTTTGCCATACCTGACAAAGGGGCAAACCTCGAAAGCTTGTGGGTTTACTATCAAATAAACTGCTTGGACTTTAATCTGGTGTTGTGAGACTTCTTACTAAATCTTTCTCTCAACAGGGATGCTGCTGAAGTATTTCCAGTGTTTCTTGATTTTCTAAACCTCTGTGCTAGGTAAAGTGAAAATCTGTACAGCAACGTGAAGCCACATGTGGGAAGAAAAAAAGTAACAGGGCAAACAAGAACATATAGAAAACAGGATCTGTAAAAATAAACTTCACAATCAGAAAATGAGTAAGACTGCAGAGAATATATGTGTTGTAGCATCTTCTTCATTTTTACTTGTTGTGCGGTTTTATTCTCTCCTCTTAACTAACCATGTCAAAGCTTTCCAGGTTATTTTAAACACTGTCAATGGATTCCAATTAACCTGTTTACAAAACATTCCGATTACTAAACACAAGGAAAACTTCCCGAGTGTAAACACATGTCTGATGTATTGTGCACTGACTACCTGAATTGATACACATGCACAGTGGCGCACTGTAAGAAGTGCCCAAGAATGGAATGTTCAGCGTATCCAGTGTTTCACCGCCATGTTGTACAACATGAAGCCAAGCCCTTGTGTGCCACACTCATTCAATCTCTCATCTAATCAAAGAACAGTCATGCGAAAGGGATTTGTGACTTGAAGCATTGCATGGCCAAGAGAGAGCAGATGAAATTGAGTCATAGAGTCATACAATGCAGAAGGGGCCCTTCAGCCCATTGAGTCTGCATCAACAATAACTACCACTAAAGGCGTGCTAATCCCATTTTCCTGTGCTTATCCCATGCACTTGAATGTTGTTTTTATTTAATGGTGAGGAATGGGCACCACATTTATTGCCCATCCGTCGTTGCCTTTGAGAAGATGGTGGTGAGCTGCCTTCTTGAAATGCTGCACTCCACGTGCTTTGTATTGACCTACAATGCCATTATGGAAGGAATTCAAGGATTTTGATCCAGTGACTGCTAAGAAATGGCAATATAGTTCCAAGTCAGGATGATAAGTGGCCTGGAGGGAAACTTACAAGTGGTGGTGTTCCCATGTATCTACTGCCCTTGTCCTTCTAGATGGAAGTGGTTGTGGGTTTGCAAGGTGCTGTCTAAGGGATCTTTGTTAAATTGCTGCAGTGCATCTTGTAGAAAGTACATACTGCTGCTACTGAGCATCGTGGTGGAGAGAGTGGATGTTTGTGGATGTGGTACCAATGAAGTGGGCTGCTTTGTCCTGGATGGAGACAAGCTTCTTGAGTTTGTTGGAGCTGCACCTATCCAGGCAAGTGGGGATATTCCATCACAGTCCTGTATTGTGTACAGTTCTGGTCCCCGCATTATAAGAAAGATGTGGAGGCATTGGAGAGGGTACAGAGGAGGTTTACCAGGATGTTGCCTGGTATGGAGGGCAGGTCTTATGAAGAGAGGCTGAGGGATTTGAGGTTGTTTTCGTTAGAAAGGAGGCGGCTAAGAGGAGACCTTATTGAAACATATAAGATGATTAGAGGTTTAGATAGGGTGGACAGTGATAGCCTTTTTCCTAGGATGGAGAAAGCTAGCACGAGGGGACATAGCTTTAAATTAAGGGGTGGTGGTTTTAGGACAGATGTCAGAAGTAGGTTCTTTACCCAGAGGGTGGTAAGGGTATGGAATGCCCTGCCTGCGGCAGTTGTAGATGCGCCAAGTTTGGTGGCGTTTAAGAGGTTAGTAGATAAGTTTATGGACGAGAAGGGAATGGTTTTGGTTAGAGGGTCATTGCCTTTTCCTAATTGGTAGGTGCAACATCGAAGGCCGAAGGGCCTGTTCTGCGCTGTAATGTTCTATGTTCTATGTTGTAGATGGTGGAGAGGCTTTGGAGAATCAAGAGATGATTCACTCAACGCAATATTGAGTGTTACGATATTTCAAGTGCTTATCCAAATATTTTTTAAAGGTTGTAAAGTTCCCGGTCACCACTACCTTACCAGGCAGTGCATTTTAGATTCCCACCACCCTCTGAGTGAAAACATTTTTTTCTCAAATCTCTTCTGGGTCTCCTGCCCCTTAGCCTAAAAAATAAGGGCACAATAGGCATGATGCATTTTATAGCAACGTTCAGCTTTGACTATGGATGAGAAGAGTTCTGTCAGAAACCAATGCTGTGGCAGCTCTTGAAGAACCATAAACTGCAAATCCCAAATAAAACTGCTGATTCTAATATAGAATCCCTACAGTGCTGAAGAGACCAGTTGGCCTCACGCACTTACCATGGCTAATTCACCTGACCTGGACGTGTTTGGATACTAAAGGGTAATTTAGCATGGCCAATCCACCTAATCTACATATCTTTGGACTGTGGAAAGAAACAGAGCACCTGGAGGAAACCCATGTGGACACAGAGAGAACATGCAAACTCCACACAGACAGTTACCCAAGGCTGGAATTGAACACTGGGTCTCTGGCACTGTGAGGCAGCAGCACTAACCACTGTGCCACCTTACCGCCCAATAGTCTCACAAGGTTCAGACAAGACAAGTCAATGAGTAAGAATTAAAAGTGCAAATAGAACTGAATGGCTACGGTTTCATATACAGATTGCCAAATTTTCTGACAGATTTGCTCTCAACCATAGCCAAAGCTGGACATCTCTATAAAATGTATCGTGTCTGCTTGTGCCCTCATTTCTTCCCCTCTTTCTTGGCCCTGCACTTGCCCAAGCCACAAATCATCCCCAGACTCAGGCCACTCTCTCAGCTTCTTTCTGTTTACTACTGGACATGATCTATCTCTCCTGACTGTTAATTCCTCATCGGTCAAAAATTTAGCTTCTTCACTTCAGTTTTTATTAGTGCTGCAAAGCCACAGCTCTCTCCATGACTCTCCTTATCTTCCTTATCCGCCAGTTGCTTGAGGACTGCACACTCTGGAAACATTTGATCAGTTCATTATTCATATATGCTGTGGGCGTGGGGGCACAGCTCAACAGGTTTCTTTTTTTTTGCGTATTGAACGCACCATGACAATAAGAATTTGTGTCCACATACAAAAAAAAATCACATTGTCAGTGTGTGATTGTGGTGTCCTAAAACTTTCTTGATGATTTGTTATTGATAAAATACCCACTTTATTGGGGCAGTTAATTTACTAGCAACTCTATTAACTTTCTATACCTTTGATTCACGGTCACCCTGATTATTGGCATAGTCATTATTTTTCAATAAAAACATAGGAGTAACATTAGTATGATGCAAGCAATGATTAACAATAGCCTGTGAAGAGGGAAGGTGAAGGAAGGGAGTTGAGGAGGGGGGGGAAGGGGGGACTTGAAAGTGGAGGGAGGATGGGAGGTGCTGAAGGAGGGGAAATGCTGGTAAAGAAGGTATAGATGAGTTGAATGAAGGCGAATGGAGGATGAAGAAGGTGAAGGAAAGGGAAAAGTGGGAAGACGAAAAAAAGGGAGATGAGGGATGGAAGAGGGGGAATGGATAGGAAGGAGAGGGGAATTGGAGTGCAGGAGGCAAGTGCGCTGATGAAGGGGAGGTTGGGGGGTAAAGGAAGGGGAATGATGCAGTGAAGGAGAGGGCACAGGATAGCGGGGGTTAAATGCCTGCGATCCTGGTTCCTGCTGCCTGGGGCTAGGTGCACACCTCCAATTCCATCCAACCCATGTGACAGTCATTTGAGCTTGTGCTTTCTCAGATTTGAACTCCTAAATGCTGGCCACGCACTACTGCTACAACAGAACTACAAAGCTCATCCGGCACCACAGGCTGGGTCTCCCCGAATTCCACACTGATG
The DNA here is from genome assembly GCA_024679065.1 of Sphyrna mokarran. Taxonomy (NCBI): domain Eukaryota; kingdom Metazoa; phylum Chordata; class Chondrichthyes; order Carcharhiniformes; family Carcharhinidae; genus Sphyrna; species Sphyrna mokarran. Next base: position 48,184,125 of record JAGIQG010000017.1, read on the forward strand.
TTCCTCACTGCACATCTAAGGTGCACAGGTGCTAAGCCACATGTAAGATAGGTGAATGTTTCCTCAGTGTCTATACAGAAGCAAGAGGTGTAGCAGATTGGAAACCCACCCGCTCACACATGCTTGGCCGAAAATAGGAATTGACTTTTGAATTTTGGGCTGGTTTGCAATCTATGTCTCTATTTGATTGGTTAGCTGTAAGAAATACCAATCAGAGCGCCTGCATTTTGGGACCCTGTACCAGGGAGTGGTGTGTTTCATTGTGGATCCACTCATGTTACCAAATGTTGCATGCTGTTCAATTTTGGTATGCATTGGTCTGTGATCCTTATGTTATCCTCCTGAGTTACAGAATAGACAGATAAATATCAAATTCAATTCAACAATTTGCATTTATCTTGCACTTTTTTCCATGGTAAAATATCTCAATGTGCTTCACAGATGTACATGACACAAAGACATATAAGAAGATATTAGGACAGATGTCCAAAAGTTTGACCAGACTTGATTATGAAGGTAGGTTTTAAGCAACGTATTAAAAAACAGAGAGATACAAGAGTCAGAAGCCAAAATCTGCCATCTTTATGGCAGTGCCACGAAAGGGAATGCTAAATTTTCTGTTCTCACCCACAATGGGTCCAACCACAGACCAGAACAGAGAATCCCACCCAGAGATTTTTATGATAAGTGTGAGGTAGTTCATTTTGTTGGGAGAAAGGTTAAAAAATAAATGAGGGGTAAAGAAAATCTGCCAACAATGATGTATAAATTGCAAAAAAAATGTTGTAATGCACGTTGATAAGGCTCTCAAGCACAGTAACAAAATATTCAAGTTCATTTCTATGGGAATACAATACTGATGCCAAATTTATACAGTATCTCAGTTAGACTGCATCTGGAGTATCATGTGTAGCTCTTATTTCCAAACAACTCGAAGGATACTAAAACACTGGGGAATGTGCGGAAAATATTTGCAACAATGTTGCCAAAACTGTTGTAATAATCAGGAAAGTTTAAACACACTGGGGCTATTTTTTCTGATATAAGGGAAGACCAAAAGGAGATCTGATAAGCGGTCTTTATAAGCATTTCAATAAGGTCGGTGTGGAAAAAAAGTCTTTCAATTTGTGACCGAGTCCGGAACAAGGGAGCATAAATACAAGCTAGCCATTAACATGGCAGACAAATAATTTAGGAGGAATTTATTTGATTAGAATGTGGATCATGTTGTCACATGGAGTAATTGAAGCAGGTAGAGTTGACACATTTGAAGGGTGGGGAGGTGGGGGTGGTGATGCTTGACACATCCATGATGTAGAAAGGAACAAGAAGGAAAGGTAATTAGAATGGGAGGAGGCTGGAGTATTAACATTGGAATGGACCAGTTTGACCAAATGGCAGATTTTGTGCTGTAGATAATTCAACGAACTCTGATCTGCGGATGTGGGCAGAAAACCACCACACTGGAAAATGTCCATCCGTTGTTTTAAAAATACGATATTCCATCCATTAAAGAAACAAGACTCAGCCAGCAGAGGTTCCCTCAAAACTTGGCAATCTCAGCATTTCTCCTTGCCCTTCCTCAAAGCACGGATTCACTTTGAAACAGACTTGCATCTCCCAGCAGTATGCTGAAGGTGGAAGTTGGCAGGGATACATGATCATTAAGCAAGTCCAATACTATTCCCCCGTCAACGCAGATCCACTTTTAATATGGGTGAACAGGCAGCAATTAGAAATGGGAATCTTATTTGATTTCTCTTACTATAGTATGAGGCTACTGAGGTAATTGTTGTGTCCCAGGCGAGATCAGTTGTGTCAGTAGGAAACAATATTTGAATCTTGGACCATCTTTGTCTCAGTAGCAGAGCAGACTACAAAATACATTTATTGATCAGTACTTTCTCACTGACTTTACAAGTAGCCATTGTTCATCCAGTAGCGTGAATGTTAACATTATTTACAATGATATACAAGTCACTACAGCACAATTCTACACTGCACCACCAGCAAGAGTAAAATCATGTTCAGTTTTCTGATTGCATCGATGCCAATTTAACCATAGCATTATTCATTTTCAATGAAAATAAGTTATTTTAGTGTTGATTTGTTAAATGACATGCTATCAGTTTTGAATTCCAGGTGAAAAATATTTGCACTTCAAAGGAAAGTACAATTGCAAAATTGATGAATGGGTCCCTCAAGCCTTATTTTAAGCCAGATAAGGAAATTGCCTCAATTTGCAGAAGAAACATTGGAAAGACCATGAAAAAGAATATATTTAACATATGGTCCACTGATTTGCATATGAGCACTCTGTGCCTTTAAACAATGGCAAATCTATTCCATGTCAAATGTAAACTTTTGGACAAAAGAAAAGTTTGGATATTGGTTTTGAAAGTCTGATTCAAGTAACAAAAAATGGCTGGATACATTTGTTGAATGACAATTTAATAAGAAAGTAAGCCAACTGATCCGAGACAAGGCATCCATTGATCTAATAATTATAATCTTGCCAAAAAGTGAGTGCATGAATTTAAACTCCCAGAGAATGGTACAATTTATTCAGCAGAGGAATAAAACTTGACTGTGGGTGCAATGAAAGTGAAACCATTGCAATTGAAGAAGAATATTAAGCTTTTTTCTTCCAATGATTCTAAGTATCTGAGATTATCTCATCAGTAAAGATTTGATTAGAATAAAATCGACATAATTCAATTAAATGCAGCCATGTGACCTTGTCAGAGTTAAAATGAATGGCCCCATTATTAATAGCCCAATCTGGGGACTATCTTGTTGATTAATTTGCAATAAATAGTAATTGCCTGTCTCAAAGTAAAATGTGGTGGATGCCATTAATTAAAAATATATATTGAAATGTTAAGTGGAAATGTGTAGAATCATACGGCACAGTCAACAAGAATTATCCCTTCCCCTTCATGTTACTGCAAAAGTAGCAGTAATAACCTGTGTGATTAATTACTTGGTCGTCATTTGCAAGCAATTGTTCGCTGGTTCAACCATAGGTCATTTATGCATTGAAGACTGAATTGGTCGGACTATTTTTCCATGATGAAACATTAATAGAAGTTACACTGCAATGATTGAACTGGAGTAAATGATGTAACTTAGATTCGGGTTTATTTATAAAATGTATGTTTAACCAAATGGCATCATAATGTTCATATTCGACACTGCAAGCTTTAGAAACAAGCCAGTTGCACTAATTCTTTTACAATAATGCCATATACAAGTATAGAAATTGCATTCAAGAGGCAGCTGGTAAGTAAGTCCACTGTGCCAGTGCTGATATTCCCTCTTTAATAGGTGCTATCTGTTCTAATCCTATTTCTCTACTCTTTCCTCGTCACCTTTTGTGCTTTGCCTGAAGGCAGGTCCTTAGTTCGCCGTCTGCTGATTCTTCATCCTGACTCATTTTCCTTGGCAGATTTTATCGGTGGTGGGTTTGCCATTGCCTTTTACTCTCAGGGGGCAGTACAATGAGACAGGATCCCAAGTCTACCTCAGCTGGAGCCGGAAATAAACCTGCACTGTTAGCATTATTCTGAACCATATGCTCACCACCAAGCTAACTGGATCCGGTAACCTTCTAGATTGTTCTTTTCGTGGTACTTATCCTTTTTGAATGATGCTATCATCTACCACGCAATAAAGTGTTAGTTTTTTTAAAAAATGTACTTTAACATTCTTACAATTAACAGAATTTTCCCATATTTTTTCAAAGTGTCCTTTCTGGTAAGAAAACAGGAGAGAATCCCAGTGACATTAAATCTCACAAAATATTGATCTTCTTTAATGACATTATTTTTTTGCCCACATGAATCATGTTGATTCGTCGCTGATTCACTCACCCCAGGAAAACTTAATCTATGCAAACATTGGGATGCTCCTTTTAAAAACCAGCACTTGTTTCAGATGCAGTTGAGCAATGGCTGACAGGAATCCAGTACCAAGGATTCTCCAAGGCAGCCCTGACCAAATTCCTAGACGGTGAGGAGCAGAGGTGTGACATCCTCTATTCTGCTTTTTCACTGATGTCCATATAGCAAGATTGCCACCCCTGCTTGGGAGGCAGAGTGAGTGCCAGCTTGCTGTACAACAGGAAGGGGCAACACTGCCGCAAGTTGATGAATGACCATCTTGGCGCAGCCAGAGTATCTGTCTTCTCATGTCTCCTGCTGCATCCCATCACACACCCTGCACACATCCATAGTGATCTCTCACCCAGTCACCTCTCGAGTTCCCAAAACTTAACATGCAGCCCTCTCCCCAATCCCCACACTCCATCCCAATCCTTATGACACCCCCACAAGCTAATCTTCTCCTCACATCCCTGCTCCCATTGAAGCCACGTGCATACTAGACTTCTTCACCATCTCAACTGGCAAGATTCCCATCTACGCTGTTCCCATCTCTCACTGCAGAATAAACCCAAGTACAATCATCGTGAGTGGGCATAGTCTGCTGAGCTGAGATGCTTTACATCCTTTAGAGAGAAAATTCTTGAGTACACTGGCAAGGAGCAGGACCTTATCTGTTCAGAGACCAAACTGGAGGCAGCAGACAAAAGTGAGAATCCTCAAGACAAACAGTCATGGTTCAAGCCTCACATGAGTTAATTTTCTCCCATTAATTAACCCCTATGATGCACTAATACCATCTCCCTTTCCTGTCAGGTGACCAGCCTGGACCATCCTCACACACTCTGGATACCACAGACCTGAGCAGCTCCATGGGAGATATCTCAGAGACAAGCATAAAAGAGACACGACATCTATAACTCGCACCCTCCACCGGCACAGATACTCTTCCTTGGTGGAAATAACTAATAGCTAGGCTTCTGGGTCACTCACTGGTGAGCATCTCAGTGCTGAAGATTCACAGCAGATGGAGGCATGGACATCCCAGAGAACTAGTACTTGGAGGGATGCCGGTGCCCCGGGTTCTGCTGAGCCCCAAGCCAATGACATGCTCCTGGGTTGGATCACCTCTGAGTTGCTGGAACTGCAGAAGCAGAGATGTGAGTCTCAGTGGGGGAGACAGCATTCCCCTTCAGACTGCAAGGCTGGCTGGAGGAGCTCCATCATTTTCTGTCCAAGGAGATGGTGCCTTGAGGCCAGCGCTGTGAATGTGATGTTTGCAATGGAGACCTTGATACAGGAGCTGCACTCCATGGCAGGGGATGTCCACTCTATAGTTCAGCTCATGATCTCCATGGCTATGGCACAAGCTTCATGGTGCAGGGTTTTAATTGCATAGTGCATTGATGGAAATCCAGAAGTGTCAGGCCAGAGAATGGCACAGTATCTGGTGCTCGATCCAGATGCCCCGCTATCCCATGGAGGAGCCCAGGGGCCCTGGGTACTCAAAGGGAAGAGAATCAGTGATAATGCAGCATAGGGCCCTCCACTCTGGAGATCTTTGGGGTGCCCAGTTCATCTGACATCCCCGTTCCTGTGAGCGGATGTACAGCCAATGTACACTGTCATTTCATAGCACAAAACTCTACCAACCCCTGTGAACACTCAACGCTTCATCCCTATGGTGTGTGAGAATGGCAGCACCATGTCTCTCCCACCTCCTACATTGATAACACAGTAAAGACAAGCTGCCACAGGCACAGCAGCCCCTGGATCCGCCTCCCTACCCCCCCACCCCACCTCACCACCCTGTACAGCATCAACATTCAGGTCTCTCATGTCAGATACCTTTCTCCAGTGATGACGAGATGAAGGGTTGAAAATGTGTTCAGAGGCTACCAGAAGATATAGGTTGAAGGAAAACACCAGAACCAGCAGGAATAACTGAGATAAGTCATTCAGCATCTCTAAATCCCACAGTTCATTGGCAGGACACATTCTGCTCTCAGTCAGTCAGGAGTCAGACATTTTGCTGAGGATAAGAGGATCATTGCCCTGTCCCCTTCAGAGGTGAAGTCACCAAGTTTACATTTTTATAGAGCCATTCTAAGTGGTTTAATGAATAATCAATGAGAGGGGAAGGAGAGGAGGTGGTGAGGAGGAGAAGTCCCAGAGTGAATACTCACTATGAACATGCTAATGTATTGAAGTTAGGTCCCTAGTCTTCTGTGGCTTTTTACACATTATTCCACCAGCAAAGGGGATTGAAAGTTGAAAATCTTACCAGTGAGATTCACATTTTCCCATTCTTCCCAGATCTTGCACTCATGTTGATAATTCTGCATACAGCTAATGTGAGCTCAAAGTTGCCTTCAATAATTCTGTATTTATACCTCCTTTTTATCAATCCACCATATAACAGAATCAACTGTTCACAATTTGTCTCATGTGCTATCCAGGCCATGGTAATAAATGAGGAAACACTGCTCCTAGAAGGTTCAAAATTCATAAGGAGGAAGTGTTGAGTAGATTATCAATATTTAAAATTGACAAGGTGCCGGGATTGAATGAGATGCATCCAACCATATTAAAGTAAATGAGAATGGAAATTGCAAAGGCACTGGCCATAATCTTCCTGTCTTCTCCAGACTCAGGGGAAGTACCAGAGGACTGGAGAATTGCACATGTTACATCTTAATGTAAAGGTAGCACCAGCAATTATAGACTCTGTCAGTTTAACTTTGGTACTGGGCAAACCTCTAGAAACAATTATTCAGCAAGAATTAGCAGTTAGAAGCAAAATGTAGGTTGATTAGAAAGAGTCAGCATGGATTTTTAAAGAGGAAATTGTGTTTAACTAACTTGCTGGAATTCTTTGAGAAAGTCATGAAAGCGTGGATGGACCTTCAAAATGCATTTGATACAGTGCCACACAATGAACTTATGAGAAAAATTATGACTCATGGAATAAAAGGGACGGAAGCAATGTGGACACAAAATTAGTTGAGAATAATGGGAAGCAGACAGTAATGGTTAATGCTTATTTTTTAAGCTGGGTGATGTTTGTAGTGGTGTTGCTCAGAGGTGGGTAATGGGACCCTTCCTGCCTCATTACATATATTAATAATCTAGATCTTTATCTGCAGGGAACAATTTCAAAGTTTGTGGATGATACAAAATTTGGAAATATTGTAAACTGTGAAGAGGACAGAGTAGAACTTCAAAAGATGCTGGAGAAGGTAGATGCAGTTCATTGAGCAAAGTGAGATGATGCCTTTTGGTAATGAAGAACAATGAGAGAAATATAAAATAAGGGGTAAAATTCTTAAGGGAGTGCAGGAACAGAGGAACCTGTGCGTATATGTACATAAATGATTGAAGATGGCAGGTGGAGAGAGAAGTTAATAAAACATATTATTCTGGACCTTATTAATAGGGGCATAGATTTACATTTGATTTATTATTTTCACAAGTATTAACATTAAGTGACAAGTGTTGTTTCTTCTGTGTTATACAGACAAAACATTCCATTCATAGAGAAGGAAACGAGAGATTGCAGAATGTAGTGTTAGAGTTATAGCTGGGGAGTAGAGAAAGATCAACTTAATGCAAGATAAGTCGATTCAAAAGTCTGACAGCAGCAGGGAAGGAGCTGTTCTTGAGTCAGTTGGTACATGACCTCAGACTTTTGTATCTTTTTCCCGAAGGAAGAAGGTGAAAGAGAGAATGTTCAGGGCCCTTAATTATGCCGGTTGCTTCCGAAGGAACGGGAAGTGTAGACAGAAGCAATAAATAGGAGGCTGGTTTGCATGATGGATTGGACTACATTCATGACCTTTTGTAGTTTCTTGTATTCTTGAGTAGAGCAGGCGTCATACCAAGTTGTGATACACCCAGAAAGAATGCATTTGTAAAAGTTGGTGAGAGTCATAGTTGATATGCAATATTTCCTTCATCTTCTAAGAATATAGAGACGTTGGTGGGCTTTCTTAATGATCATGTCAGTATAGGGGGACCGAGACAGGTTGTTGGTGATCTGGACACCTAAAACCTTGAAGGTGTCAACCCTTTCTACTTCATCACCATTGATGTAGACAGGGACATGTTTTCCGTTATGCTTCCTGAAGTCAATGACAGTCTCCTACATTTTGTTGAAAATTGAAGGAGAAATTATTGGTGCCACACCAGTTCACCAGATTCTCTCTCATTCCAGTACTCTGTCTCATCATTTTTGAGATCCGACCCACTACAGTTGTGTCTTCAGAAATTTGAAAATCGAATTGGAGGAAAATTTGGCAGCACAGTCATAGGTGTACAAGGAGTATAGCAGGGGGCTGAGAACACAGCCTTGTGGGACACCAGTGTTGAGGATTATCATGGAAGAGGTATTGTTGCCTATCCTTACTGATTCTGGTCTGTGAGTTAGGAAGTTCAGAATCCAGTCACAAAAGGAGATGCCGAGGCCCAGGCCACAGAGTTCGGAGATGAGTTTTGTGGGAATAATAGTGTTGAAGGTTGAGCTGTAGTCAATAAATAAGATTCTGAGATAGGTGTTCTTGTTATCTAGCTGTTCCAGAGTTGAGTGCAGGGCCAGGGAAATGTGTCTGCCTAGAATTGTTGCCGTGGTAGACAAACATTTTGGCAGGAATAACAAATGTGTAGAGTATAGGGCTAATGGTAGGACTCTTAATAGTGTTGATGAACAGAGGGATCTTGGTGTATGTGTGCATAGATCCCTGAAAGTTAGCAGTCAAGTCGATAAGGTTGTTAGGAAGGCATATGGAGTCTTAGCTTTTATTGGTAGGGGGATTGAATTTCGGAGCCGCAACGTCATGTTGCAACTGTACAAAACTCTAGTGCGGCCGCACTTGGAGTATTGTGTACAGTTCTGGTCCCCACATTATAAGAAAGATGTGGAGGCATTGGAGAGGGTACAGAGGAGGTTTACCAGGATGTTGCCTGGTATGGAGGGCAGGTCTTATGACGAGAGGCTGAGGGATTTGAGGTTGTTTTCGTTAGAAAGGAGGCGGCTAAGAGGGGACCTAATCGAAACATATAAGATGATTAGAGGTTTAGATAGGGTGGACAGTGATAGCCTTTTTCCTAGGATGGAGAAAGCTAGCACGAGGGGACATAGCTTTAAAATAAGGGGTGGTGGTTTTAGGACAGATGTCAGAGGTAGGTTCTTTACCCAGAGGGTGGTAAGGGTATGGAATGCCTTGCCTGCGTCAGTTGTAGATGTGCCAAGTTTGGTGGCGTTTAAGAGTTAGTAGATAAGTTTATGGATGAAAAGGGAATGGTTTAGGTTAGAGGGTCACTGCTTGTTCCTAATTGGTCGGCGCAACATCGAGGGCCGAAGGGCCTGTTCTGCGCTGTAATGTTCTATGTTCTATGTTCAAACTTTAGTGGATCCAGGTAGTCCGGTAATCTGGAATTGATTCGTGCCGTGACTAACGTTTTGAAGCACTTCATAATGATGTATGTCAGAGCCACTGGCTGATAGTCATTAAGGCATGCTAGTTAGTTTTTCTTAGGTAACAGGATGATGGCCACCTTCTTGAAGCAGATAGAGAAAAAGCAAGGAGGTTATGCTGAACGTGTACAAGATACTAGTTAGATCTTAGCTGAAATATTGTGCACAGTAATGTGCACCACATTATAGGAAAGATGTGATCAAATTGGAAAGAGTACGGAAGAAGTTTACAAGAATGATTCCTGGGATCAGAAACATCGCTTATGAGGATAAATTGGAGAAGTTGGGACCGTTCTTGAAGAGAAGAAGGCTGAAAAAGCATTTGATAGAAAGGTTCAAAATCACAAAGTGCTGGACAGAGGAGATCGTGAGAAATTGTTCCCACTCATAAAAGGACGAAGAACGAAATGGCACAAATTTAGTTGATTTGCAAAAGAAACAAATGTATGAGAAAAAGGTTTCTCACACAGTGAGTGGTTGGATCTTGGAATGCACTGCCTGGAAATTGTTAGAGACAGGTTCAATAAGACAGTCAAGACAGTATGAGATGACATTTCAAAAGAAATAATGTGCAGGAGTATGAGGAAAAGGACAGGGGAATGGCACTAAGTCATGATGTGGAGACCTGGTGCAAACACAGTGGGCTAAATAGCCTCTTTCTACACCATAACAATTTTGTGATTCTATGAAGCTTTTACTAATGCAAAAATTTTCTTGGATTCCACTTTAATACTCCTGACAACCTTGATCAAAGAAAATATGTCGGCCACAAAATTCAGCTCCTCAGTGCCCAGGTTCTCAGTGCTGTTTTACCTCTAAGATGGCATTGATGGTGTATGCAAATCTTTGGTGCTAGCTATACTGAGACCATTGAGAACATGTGTAGGGATATGTGCCAAAAGATTGCAAAGATTACTGAATAACTATTCAGTGAACACTTTTGCATAGATGACAACACTTTCACAGCACATCCTCTGGAGGACCTTCTGCTGCTTGTTGATCACTTCGCCGAAGCCTCAGAACACTGATTAATCTGACGACAGGTCTATGAAGGCACACCTAGCTCACATCTAGCAACGTATTTCAAGACCCCCATATCATCATCAATAACACAATCCTCCCTTCAGTAGTTTTCCTGTCTTGGAAGTCTTGTCTTTAGTAGCAATACACTGGATGATAAAATCAACTGTTGCCTGACCAAAGCAAGGTCAGCGTTCGGCAGGCTCAGACTTTAGAAAGAGCGTGGAGTTTGTCTCAGAACAAAGAGCAGGCAGTGATTCTTACATTACTTATGGGGTATGAGACTTAGACAACCTACTAGCATCATAAAGCAACCAAAAGCATTTCACCTTCACTATCTGAGACCTATTTATGACATCACTGGCAGGACAAAGTCCTCAAGATTGAGGTTCTTGCCAACAGCTAGCTCATCAGAGCTCAGCTTCACTGTGTCACTCATATGGTTCACATAGAGGATTCTGCCACACCAAAGGCAATAGTCTACAGCCAATTGAACACAGAAACATACACCACAGGACATCCAAAAATCATATATAACAATAACGTGAAAGTCAACCTCAGAGCTTACAAGCTGATCCCCAACATATGAGGAAAAAGCAATATCGGACAGACCCAAATGGAGTAGTCTCTGTCATCAAGCAATATTGACATTTGGGGAAAACAGAATCAAGTGCTTCCAGGACAAGCAAGCACTACATAAAGCCACTGTTCCCATCCATCCCTCCAACACTGACTTCATTTGCAGTGTTTGCAATCAGTTATGCAAATCGACACTTGGCCTAATGTCAGACGTGAGACGATGCCAACCTAGACTTTAAACCAATCTTTATTTTTACTGAGCACTCATCCATTGAAGTGACAGGAGAATCCATTGGCCAATACTGATTTAATGTCAGTACTGCCATTTTGAAGTTGAATGCTGCAGCTAACAGACTCACTTAGCAATGTACGATTGAAATGAACAGTCGGAAGGAGTCCCCAGCAGCATGACTTAAAGGGATCATCAACCATTTTAAGGTTTGTTGCTAATTGATGTCTGCTGGCTGTTGTTGTGATTGTAGAAGTGCTTGGTAATTTGTAGAGCTGTTCAAAGTTGTTATGGTCTATAGGGACTGGATTGCATGTTCCAAAAGATGTTTTATATAAATTCTGAGCAATTTGCACAAGCCACTTGTTCCCAGATATGGACCCAGGGTATACAACCCCCAAACCACAATACTACAAGAAGAACGAGCGGAGATAATTTGGAGAAGGACAAAACATTAGAAGAGGGAGCAGGACAAGGGCTGTCAGTCAGATGGGGTGGCACAGTGATTAGCGCTGCTGCTTCACAATGCCAGGGACTCAGGTTCTATTCTGGCCTCAGGTGACCGTCTGTGTGGAGTTTGCACATTCTCCCTGTGTCTGCATGGGTTTTCTCCAGTGCCCTAGTTTCCTCCCATAGTCCAAAGATGTGTGGGTTAGATTGTCCTATCTAAATTATCCCTTAGTGTCATGGGGATTAGCAGGCTACATATGTGGGGTTGCAGGATAGATCCTGGGTGGGAATGTTTTCAGGGCAGGCTCGATGGGCCGAATGGCTTCCTTCTGCTCTATAGGGATTCTATGAACCATATTTGTTCAGATTATTCATGGAGCAATTCTCCTACCTGAAGGAAGGAAAAGTCTCCTCGATATCTCCACTTGACTATGAAGGTCCCACTGAAATTTGTTGCCTGTTGCAGTCATAACTGCAGCCTTGGCACAAAGTGAGAATGGCACTGCAAATGGCCATGATCATCAAAGCATCTCTATCCTTCTAGACTGGTGCCAGCAATCTTCAAACCCATTACACTTTGTCAGTCACTGTTGCATGAGGGAGATCAACTGAGGCTTTGTATTCCAAGTGAGCTGAATACACGTTCTCTCTTTACTTGAAACAAGCAGGTTGAGCAAGCATATGGCTTCTCCATTATTGCATACATGTTGCTTTGAGAATGCTACTGGTCAACTTTGAGATGTGCTACAATCAAAGAACAAAGAACAACACAGCACGGGAAACAGGCCCTTCGGCCCAACGAGCCCACGCCGCCGTCCTAACGTCTTAATGACATATAGAGACCAATATAGGGACAATTTGTTACCCAATCAGCCTAAGAGCACATTTTGGGATGTGGGAGGAAACCGGAGCACCCGGAGAAAACCCACGCAACCACGGGGAGAACGCGCAAACTCCCGCAGACACAGGCCCAAATCCATGTGTCTGCACAGCAACAGCGATAGTCTCTGAGCTGTCATGTTGCCCATCTGATGGTCCAGTTTAAGCATACACTAACGACATGAAGCACTAGGCCACTCCTGAAGTAACATCCAGGAGCAGCCCTCGCACGACCTGCCGAATGCATGCACCTTGTTGGTCAACAAGGTGGACCGAACAGCCTGTGGAAACAATTAAAGTATTTAAACAGTCCTCCTATATCCCTCTATCTGCAGACCGCTCATGTGGCTGTCCAAGAGACCCTTAAACAACCCTAGCGTGCCTGCTCCCACCACCTTACTCGGTAGTGCATTCCACACCCCCACTACCCTTTGTGTGAAAAAATGCCCTCTAATATTAGTCTTATACATAGCCCCCCTCACCCTAAGGCCGTGACCCCTCGTTCTATCTGAATCTAATGGTGGAAAAAGCTTACCACCATTTACTCTATCTATACCCCTCATAATCTTATATACCTCTAATAGATCCCCTCTCAGCTGACGTCTTTCAAGGGAAAACAACACCAGTGCGTTCAATCTTTCCTCGTAAGACAGCCCTTCCATACCAGGCAGCATCCTGGTAAATCTCCTCTGCACTCTCTCCAGGGCCTCCACATTCTTCTGGTAGTACAGCGACCAGAACTGGACGCAGTACTCCAAGTGAGGCCTAACCAACGTTCTATACACTTGTAACTTTCAATCTGTAATCAAAACTGATTCCATTCCCTCGAAATCCAGCTGGCGTGCAATACCATGCAGCATATTACACAGGTCAGTGCCCAGTATCTTAATAGCAACCATGATTTTGGAGCAGTCTGCTCTGTCATCTGTACAACCAGAAAGTGGCTACTGGATGACAAGGGCTATTCTGTGACAGCATGATGATGACGTAGAATCCACAAATACTTGGGCACGTAACTAAAGCTATGAAGTGAATGATGATGGACAATTAAAAACTAATTGAAGGAGGAAGGTCAAAGATCCCCATTCTCAGTGATGCTGGAAGCCCAGCACATCAGTGCAAAAGATAAGATTGAAGCATTTGCAATAATCCTCAGCCATAAGTGCCAAGTGGATGATCCATCTCAGCCTCCTCCTTTGGTCCCCAATATCACAATCTTCAATCAGTGTGATTTACTTCATCTAATATCAAGAAATGGCTGAAGGCAGAGCATACTACAAAGGCTGTGAACCCTGACAACATTCCAGAAACAGTGTAGAACAATTGTGTTCTAGAACTGGCTGCATCCCTAGTCAAGTTGATCCAGTATAGCTTTAACACCGAGCAATGTGAAAAATTGCCCAGATATCCACAAAAAGATGTTTGTGATTGTTAGGATCAATCATCTCAGTCCCAGGACATCACTGCAGGAATTCCTCAGTATAGTGTCCTCAGTCCAACCACCTTCTGGTGCTTTATCAATGACCTTCCTTCCACCATAAGGTAAGGGACCAGGGTTCAATTCTGGCCTTGAGTCATTGTCTGTGTGAAGTTTACCCGTCCTCCCGTGTCTGCATCTGTTTCCCCCAGATGCTCCAGTTGCCCCCCACAGTCCAAAGACGTGTAGGTTAGAATGATTGGCTATGCCAAATTGACTGTTAGTGTCAGGGGAATTAGACGGGTAAATACATGGGGCTATGGGCATTGAGCTTGGGTAGGATTGTTGTCGATGCAGGTCTGATGGGCCAAATGGCCTCTTCTGCCCTGTAGGGATTCTATGATTCTGTTGTAAATAGTGGCGGAGATGAGTTTTATTAGAGATTGGGAGAGACTTTTGGAAGGCTATTAGAAGGAGCTTTTATGAGGAGTATTAGATTCTTGGCTCTATTCTTTGAAGGATTCTTTGTAGTGGGGGTTTTAAACAGCTTTTCCAGTAGCAACTACACTTTAGCTTTCTTTTCTCTCTTTTTTCTGCAGTATTCCCTGTCACAGTTCAAAGCATTGTTAATATTTTTGCTCACTTTTCAATTATGCTTTCTGTCAGGCTCTTCTTCACCAAACACAGCCATCGCCTCTTCAAGATTCCAAAGCATAATCAAATGATTTCAAATGTCTTTGTTGCTTGTTTATTTTTTTTCTCCTTGCTCGATGATTGGCTCGTTGACTGAGCCGAACTGAGGTCCTGCCATCAAGCCCTGAGAATCTTGTGTCAGCTGCTTCCACCCTCTGATTTAATCAATGAAGATTTGCCTGCCTCCAGGAGAGGGACTTCTGTGGGCCCAATTGCTTGGTTTCCCCACCCACAATGGGCTTTGTAAAATCCAGCCTCAAGGTTTCTTTCTTTTTTCAACAATTGTAAGGATATTCTTTATTCAAAATTAGGTCAACTACAAAAAAGAAAATGCTGTTTTCCCTGTAAAATGCAATCATGGCCTTGTACCTAATGTTGTCAACAGCATTCCTTTATTGTAATCACGCGTTTAGGAAATGCAAGAAAGATTGGTAGGGAATCACTGGCTCCAAAGTTAATCCAATGGTGTGCTTGGAGCAGGGGGCATCCAGTATCACTCAGGAAAATAATGATGGGTGGCACTGTGGCAAAGTGGTTAGCACTCACAGTGCCAGAGACTGGGTTCAATTCTAGCCTTAAGTGACCATCTCTGCGGAGTTTGCACATTCTCCCCGTGTATGCGTAAGTTTCCTCCAGGTGCTCTGGTTTCATCCCACAGTCCAAAGATATGGAATTTGAGTGGATTGACCATGCTAAATTGCCCCTTAGCGTCAGGGGTTTAGTGGGGCAAAATACATGGGGTTATGGGAATAAGGTTTGGGTGGGATTTTTATCAGTGCATGCTCAATGGCCAAATGGCCTCCTCTGCACTGGATAGCTATATGATTCTAAAACTGAAAGTAGTTTCATATCATCATGGACAATTTTTGTGTTACCTTTAATTGCCTCCAATCATTTATACGTGTACTTCTTACAATTGAGTGAGTCAATTTTAAATAATCCAACAAGTCTATTATATACTTTTTTTAAAAAAGGGTAGTTCATTTCTCAAGTCCTAAAGAAACCACATCCCCCTCAATTTCACACATACCAAAATAAGGCATAGATGAAGATTTAAAAAACTTACAAAATATATAAATACTCAGTTTATGCATACTTGTTAGCCTGTTATTTGATAGTTGCATTGTTATATTGTCTGATGTGGAGGCTTTGAAACTGAACATAAGAACATAAGAAATAGGAGCAGGAGAAGGCCATGCAGCTTTTTGAGCCTGCCCCACCATTGAACAAGATCAGTTCCACTTTTCCGCTTTCTCCCCATAACCCTAAATTCCCTTGTTTATCAGAGACCTATCTACCCGTGACTTAAATATATTCAACAAGGTAGCCTCCACCACTTCAATGGGCAGAGAATTCCAGAGACTCACCACCATTTGAGTGAAGAAGTTCCTCCTCAACTCCGACCTAAACTGCCTCCCTCCTCTTATTTTGAGGCTGTACCCTCTAGTTTCTAAGCGGGAAGAATCTCTCTACCTCTACCCTATCTATCCCCTTTATTATCTTATATGTCTCCATCACGTTCCCCCTTCAGCTTCTAAACTCCAACAAGTACAGACCCAGTCTATTCAATCTCTCCTCATAGGCTAACCCCCTCATCTCCGGTATCAGCCTAGTGAACCTACTGTGCACTCCCTCCAAGGCCAATATATCCTTTTGCAAATGCGGCAACCAAAACTATGCACAGTACTCCAGTTGTGGCCTCACCAATGGCCTGTACAGTTGCAGCAAGACCTCCTTGCTTTTATCTTCTATCCACCTTGTTATAAAGGCCAACATTCCATTCACCTTCTTGATCATCTTTTGCACCTGCAGACTGGTTTTGCGAATCATGCACAAGGACCCTCAGGTCCCTCTGCACCATAGCACGCTGCAGCTTTTCACCCTTTAAATAATAATCCCTCCCACTATTATTTCTACCAAAGTGGATAACCTCACACTTGCTAACATTATACTCCATCTGCCAGCTCCTCACCCACTCACTCAACTGCAGAGATGTCTCAATAGTTGTAATTGCTCCTGATGTCATCATGCAGGAGGTTAGTATTGGCAGGTAAGTTTGAAATGGAACCAGGTTGGAGGGAGAGAGAAGGTTCTCTATTTCCCTTTCAAGCAACTATGATATGACTTCTTTTTAGCCTGGTTAATTACAGCAATTCATTGATTGTGCTTGTTGATCCCCCTGTCCCTGTACGATGAAGTACTGTAAGAAGTTCACAACACCAGGTTAAAGTCCAACAGATTTATTTTAAAACCTGTTGAGTTTTAACCTGGTGTTGTGAGACTTCTTAATGTGTTTTCCCCAGTCCAACACCAACTTCTCCACATCATGAGAACTGGGGGAGTTCTATTTGCTGGTAGCAACAGTTTGCTGTGTTCTTAATAGGGGCTTTATCACGTGAACTTATAACAAATGTAAAGTCTAATAAGGCATTATGATAATTGTAATTACAGTCTGAACCCTCCTCCTAATTGTCTTGATAACTTTTCACACCTTAAAGTTTCTTACAAGTCAATGTTTACAGCCCAGTCAGCCTGATATCAATAGTGGGGGAAATTCTAGATTCCATTATCAAAGATTTTATAGCAGGGCCCTTGGTAAACAGTGATAGAATCAGATTGAGTCAGCATGGATTTCCAAAATGGAATCATGCTTTATAAATCTTCTGGAATTAGTCAAGGATGTAATGTGTAAACTTGATGATGGGGAACCAGTGGATGTTTTTTTTATGTTGAGAAAGCTTTCAACAAACTCCCACATAAGAGATTAGTGTATACAATTAAAGTGCATGGGATTGTGAGAATTGTATTGAGATGGATAGGAAACTGGTTTGCAGAGAGAAAACAAAGAATAAGAATAAACGGATAATTTTCTGAATAGCAGGCAGTGACGAGTGATGTATCACATGGATCGGTGCTTGAATCCCAGCTATTCACAGTGTATATTAATGATTTAGATGAGGGAAATAAATGTAATATTTGTAGATGACACAAAGTGAGGATGAGCTCTGAGGAGGATGCAGAGATGCTTTAGTGTAACTTAGAAAAGCAGATTGAGTGGGCAAATGCATGGCAGATGTACTACAATGTGGATAAGTGTGAGGTTATCCACTTTGGTAGCAAAAACAGGATGACAGCTAATTATCTAAATGGCTATAAATTAAAAGAGGGGAGTGTGCAACAAGATCTAGGTGCTCTCGTAAACCAATCACTGAAGATAAGCATTCAGGTGCATTAGATGCAAAAGAAGGCAAATGGTATGTCGGCTTTGATTGTGAGAGGATTTGAGTACAGGAGCAGGGATGTCTTGCTGCAATTATAGAAGGCTTTGGTGATGTCACACATGGAAGATGGTCAGAATTCTCTCGCCGTTCATGCTGGCGGGCTTCTCTGATCCCATCAGCAGTGCAAATCCGCCCCCAGGTTTCCCACCAGCGTGGGATGATATCAACAGGAATTTGCATTGACAGTGGTGGGACCAGAGAATCCTGCCACTAGCAAACAATATGCCACCTCTTGAAGGCAGAAAATATATAGCTGGGAGGCCAGAATATCTCACCCAGTGTGTGCAGTTTTTGTTTCATTATCCAAGGAAGGATGATCTTGCTATGAAGGATGCAGCAAAGGTTTACAAACTGATCCCTGGGATGGCAGGACTGACATGTGAGGAGAGATTGAATCGGTTAGGATTATATTCACTGGAGTTTAGAAGAATGAGAACTGAACAGAGTAGATGAATGAAGAACGTTCCTGATGATGGGAGTGTCCAGAACCAGGGTCATAGTTTAAGGATATGCAGTAAACCTTTGAGAATTGAGATGGTGAGAAATTTTGGCAACCAGAGACTAGTAAGTCTGTGGAATTTGTTACTGCAGAAAGAAATTGAGGCCAAAAACTTGTATATTTTCAAAAAGGAATTAGATAAAGCTCTTGGGATGAAGGGGATCAAAGAATATGGGGGGAAGATGGGATCAGGCTATTGAATTGGATGATTAACCAGGATCATATTGGATAATGGATCAAATTCAGAGGACCAGATGGCCTTGTCCTGATCCTATTTTCTTTGTTTCTATGTCTTTGTGTGTCAATGAAACCATCAAGTTTAATGTTGCCCATTTAGATTTGTCGAGCGCTTGTTGAATCAGAAAGATATTTTAGACCTGAGAATGTCTCCTTTTGTCTATTCATGATAAGAGAGAATGGTTGAAATCCACAAGAGAAGTCATGTAACCACAGAGTTCACTTTTGACTTACAGTTCATTTTTTGGAAACAACATTTTTAAATATAGTTTTCATAATTTATTGTACTGTCATAATAATAATATTGGCACACTTATCAATAGCATATTAAGGCAGCCACCTTATTATCATTTTTCTTCTGGATTCAATGTTGATTGCACAACTGCAGGCATGAAGATGGAATTTAGCAGAGTTTTGAAGACAATGAAATCAGGTATGCTTAAAGGCCGTATCTTATATCATTCATGGCAACCTTAATGCGCTGCTTAGAGCTTTGCGAAGTTAAAGAGCAATATGGGGAACAAACCCATCGCTACTACACTTCAGTGACACCAGATAGGCATTTAGTTAGATTTCCTCACGCTGATGCATACTAGTGGACAAGTTTGCATGTTCTCCCTGTGTCAGTGTGGGTTTCCTCCAGATGCTCCAGTTTCCTTCCAAGTCCAAGATGTGCAGATGGTGGTGGCATTGCTAATTCATATAAGAGGGCACTGTCTTGTCCCAAGTTCTGCTCAATTAAATGTAGACACTATGTTCATGAAAAGGATAATATTGAGGATGATCAGAAAAGCACAGTGTACTGGTGGGCCTTTCAAACACATGGATCAAGATTTCAACAAGAATGGAGCAGTCAGTATCAAACATGAATGTGTTGAAGTTGCATTGTGAGAATGCCTTCTTGCATGGAGTTTGCTTGTTCTCCAGGAGTTTCCTCCAGGAGCTCCAGTTTCCTTCCATAGTCCAAAGATGTGCAGGTTATGTAGATTGGCCATGCTAAATTACTCTTTTGTGTTCAAAGATGTTCCAGTTAGGTGAGTTAGCCAATGATAAATGTGCAGGGTTATACAGATACGTAGGGAAGCTGAGTGAGATGCTCTTTCAGAGAAGAATCAGTGCAGACTTGATGGGCAGAATGACCTCCTTCTACACTGTTGGGATTCAATGGTTCTATTCCCCCCTTCCCCCACAAGCAGTCAGGGATCTATCCAGTCTGCCTCTACCTCTGCCAAAGCCATAGGGGTTCCATGACATAGCAGCTGTCTAAAAAAAGAGTAAAGCTTTGTTGGTGACTCATGCAATTCACATGGGTATATGAGAGAATGCTACATTATGAAGTTTCTTTACTTTAGTATTATCTTTTAAGTTTTATTAGTTTGCAGCACTATCCTACAATATTCTTTCTTGATGGTCGTGTGGCAAAGATGAATAGAAAGATGGTAATTGATGGGGACCAGCTGGATGATATGTAAAACAGAGGCAGGACCATTTTGTGTGGAGGAGGATATGTAGAGTGACTGTTGCATATAATTCTGAAATTGGTCCATTTGTACAAGCCCAGTGAACTTTACATTAACAAGGGCATTTCTGGCATCCCAGGCACCATGAGATACAGCACCATCATCCACCTCCTCCTGCAATGCTCTGCAAAGACCAGATGGAAGGAAGGAAGGAAAAGAGTGATGAAAGGTAGAGAAAAGGGTGAAATTGCAAGGGAAATTAAATTAAATGGATGACAATGTATGGGAATGATGAAGAGGACAGAGACTGAGAGACAGTATTCGGCTCACAGGGAAGGTATCCCAGTATTTAGTAAGAAAGAAAGGCAAGAGAATGCTAGAATTGTGAAGAGTTTGAGGCAGAATGCCAACATTAAGTGAAGAGGAAAGAAGAGACTGGCAACATTAAGGGAATAGGAGGGAGTTGGGGGAATGCCAGCATTAGTGAAGGGAAGGGGAGGAGAATGGCAGGATTAACTATCAGCTTGAATATGGGTATGAAACATGAGTGACAGGTTGATCAGGATTCAAGAGTTCGAAGAGGGAGAAAAGTGTTAGGTTGAATGGGGAATGAAGATTAATACCACATGGAATTTGGTGGGGGCGGGAAGAGAAGTATACTTTTTGAACTGGAGGGCCCAAAGGAGACAGTAAGCCTAATTTTCAAGTATAGGTTTGAAACTGTTCCAAATGGTTAAGAACTTATGCAAATCCCACAAGAAAGATAAAATGCTATTTCAATTTTACAGTGTGAGCTCATTTGCCTAATTATTCACAGCACTAGGTGCTGACTCAGACAGGTTTATGGAGGACACTCGTGGCATTAGTAGAAAATTGCTGTAAATCTAATTTTAATGGATGGGGCTAATTAAAAAGGAATGTCACAATCTAGGGACTGAAGTTAAGTTTGTGTTTAGAAAGCTTCAAAAGCCATCTAAAACCATTAATGTCCCTTGCCAAAGGAATAAGAAATTAAGCAATGAGAGAGTAAATTGAGGGAGGAACTCCCGGCAATAGCATGAGTTTTTGAACATGTGGTGGAGCAGCCCAGCAATCAAACCCCTTTATGAGGATTTCTGATGTTGAAATAGTAGCAGATAACATGTTTTCGATAAGGATTGGCTGGCATCATTAAAGTTAGCAATTTAGGGCTGAATTATGTAGATAAGGGTAAAGTCCTGCCTGCAGGGCCAAAAGCAGGGTTCAGCCCTGCTTTGGCTAGCATCAGGACCTGGGACACCATATTGTCAGGGGCGGCCAAGTATAATGCTGTTTATAGGCTGTTCCCAATTAAGAATGGCAATCTGTGCCAAGGATTGCCAGTCAAATCAAAGGGCAAACAGTTCAGCAGCAACATCACTAGAAATGCTGATTACTCAGACTGCAGCCTAGTGAGACTGCATCTCGATTAGCAGGCACCCTCAAAGTAAGAAGTCTCACAACACCAGGTTAAAGTCCAACAGGTTTACTTGGTTAACAAAAGCCACTAGCTTTCGGGCCTCTGACCCTTAGTCAGGTGAGTGGAGAGTTTTGATCACAAACAGGGACACACACTCAGTTTACAGAATGCTGATTAGAGTGTGAGTTTTTATAGCTAATCAAGTCTTAAAGGTGCAGACAATGTGAGTGGAGATAGCATTAAGCATAGGTTAAAGAGATGTGTATTGTCTCCAGACAGGACAGTAAGTGAGATTTTGCAAGCCCAGGCAAGACATGGGGGTTACAAATAGTGTGCCATGAACCCAAGTTCCCGGTTAAGACCGTCCTCATGTATGCAGAACTTGGCTATCAGTTTCTGCTCAGCGACTCTGCGCTATTGTGTGTCATGAAGGCCACCTTGGAGAATGCTTACCTGAAGATCAAAAGCCAAATGCCTGTGACTGCTGAAGTGTTTGCCAACAGGAAGAGAACAGTCTTGCCTGATGATTGTCGAGTGGTGTTTATTCATCCATTGTCATAACATCTGCATGGTCTCCCCAATGTACCATGCCTTGGACATGCTTTCCTGCAGTCTATCAGGTAGACAACATTGACTGAGTTGCAAGAGTGTGTACTGTGTACCTGGTGGATGATGTTCTCACATGAGATGTTGGCATCTGTATCGATGATCTGGCATATCTTGCAGAGGTTACTGTGGCAGCATTGTGTGGTGCGGTGTTCACTGTTCCCCTGAAGGCTAGGTAGTTTGCTATGGAGAATGGTCTGTTTGAGGTTGTGTCGTTGTTTGAAGGCAAGAAGTGGGGGTGTGGGGATGGCCTTGGTGAGATATTTGTCTTTATCAATGGCATGTTGAAGACTCCAGAGAAGATGTCATAGCTTCTCCACTCCAGGAAAATACTGGACGACGAAGCGTACTCTATCCACTGTGTTTGACTTCTGAGGAGGTCAGTGCAATTTTTGGCTGTGATGTGTTGGAACTGTTGGTTGATGAGTCGAGCGCCAGATCCTGATGTTATGAGAGCATCCTTCAGTGTCTGGAGGTGTTTGTTGCAATCCTCCTCATCTGAGCAGATCTTGTGTATACAGAGGTCTTGTCTGTAGGGGATGGCTTCTTTAACATGTTTAGGGTGGAAGCTGGAGAAATGGAGCATCGTGACGTTATCCGTGAGCTTGCATTACAGTGAAGTGCTGAGGTGGCCGTCCTTAATGGAGATGCATGTGACCAATAATGCAACTGATTCCAGGGTGTAGTCCATGGTGAGTCTGATGGTGGGATGGAACTTGTTGATGTCATCATATAGTTGTTTCAGTTGTTTCAGTGATTGTTCACCATGAGTCCAAAGAAAGAAATGTCATCGATGTATCTAGTGTGTAGCATTGTCGAAGATCCTGTGCAGTGAAGAAGTCTTGTTCGAGCCTTTGCACGAAGATGTTGGCATATTGAGATGCGAACTTGTTCCACATGGCTGTTCCATGTGTCTGGATGAAGAACTGGTTGTTGAAGGTAAAGACATTGTGGTCCAGGATGAAACAGATGAGTTGTAAAACTGCATCTGGAAACTGGCAGTTGTCAGTGTTGAGTACTGAGGCAGTTGCTGCAATGCCATCATCGTGGGGGATGCTGGTGTAGAGTGCCGAGACAGCCATTGTGACGAGGTTCAACTGCTCCATGTGTGCTGAGTTTCTGTAGGAATTCTGTAGTGTCGCGACAAATACGCTGAATTGCTGAGCAGAAACTGATAGCCAAGTACCACACACATGAGGACGGCCTCAACTGGGATTTTGGGTTCATGTCACACTATTTGTAACCCCCATGACTTGCCTGGGCTTCCAAAATCTCACTTACTGTCTTGTCTGGAGACAATATGCACCTCTTTAACCTATGCTTAATGCCTTCTCCACTCATATTATCTCCTTCTTTAAGACTTGATTAACTGTAAAAACTCACATTCTAATCAGTATTCTGTAAACTGAGTGTGTGTCTTTACATTCCCTTTTTGTGATCAGAACTCTCAACTCAACTGCTGAAGGGTCAGAGGCCCAAAAGCTAGTGGCTTTTGTTACCAAATAAACCTGTTGGACTTTAACCTGGTATTGTGAGACTTCTTACTGTGTTTATCCCATCCAACATTAGCATCTCCACACCATGGGCACCCTCAATACCAGGGATGCGTTTTGGGAAAATCCAAGATCAGTTTCACTTGCAACTCACCAAGGCTTTCTTGACAGTATCTTCTGTTGAATGCCATTCAGTAGGTCTTAATGTATTCTTCATATAATTCAGTAGGTTGAATACATACTTATTAACTGCAAGAAATATGAGCATATATATGATAAAGAGATCAAACTTGAATCAATCTCGATGCTTGCATGTGGATGGCACTGTCCGACAATAAACTGACTCCTCGGTGTGGATCGTGCGTTCTCTGACATGACAATGGGACTGCACTCAATCCTACATTAACCTTATGTGTCAGATCCCTCCCAGAAGTCTTTACCCAATGTGTTTTCAATAATTCTTGTTTACTCTATGAACTAACATTGTTAATACTACCTCATTACCCTTTATGTTTCTGAGTTCATATGATCAGGCAGTCTGGAAGCCTGGTAACCTTTCCATATCTCGTTCTCATTACCATTGGAGAATGGTAGGCTCTTTCAGGGCAGGTAAACTCTGTTGAATTGGAGGTTGTGCTGATCTGAGTATCTTTCCATCCACTTTCTTCATTCCTTAGTATCAGAATCATAGATACACAGAAAAGAAAAAGACCCTTCAGCCCATTTCATCTCGCCGGTCAAAGAAAAACCACCTAACTATTCTAATTCCATTTTCCAGCACTTGGCCTTGTACTGAATTGCTCTTTGTCAATTTGGCCGTGTTGGTAAAAATCGATGTTGTTCTCTTTCTTTCCTATTTCTCAAGGAATGGGCAAATGTGTTCATCTCCAGGTCATTTTTCCTCTTTTCCTTCACCCTCTGGGTCGCTGTGATGCCTCTCTGATGGAAAGTGGCCCATTCCTGTTACGAGGTTTTTTAATAAACTCATCTTTACCTTAGCCTGTGAAGAGTGCTGTCAGGAGACTGCTACTTTGTTCTATCATTGACTGTGGCACTGTCAGATTGGCTGGGAATTGTAGCAATTACTCTGTGGTCACAGACTTCATAAAAAGTTGTTGAAGCGTAGGTTGAGGCTGTTCTCATTATTGGCTATTCTCTTGTCTATCCTCCTCTGGAGGTGTCATAGTAACCATCTAAGTTGTTGGCTCTTCTAACCACTGACGGTTTTTCAGCACCAGTAGAGAAAATGGAAAACATACTCTGCAGGGAGAGAAGACAGTTCAGACCTTATTGGAGCTCTCGGGAACTCCAAAGATGTGCAGATTAGGTTGATTGGCATGCTAAGAAATTGCCACTTAGTGTCCAGCGATGTGTACGTTAGAGGGATTAGTGGGTATAATACATAGGGATGTAAGGGTAGGGCCTGTGTTCAGTGCATATTTATTTGCTACTGTACCTTAATAATTCTGGTCATGCCTATGACCAGAAGTCAGATTCCTCTGGGCCCATAAATTGTTGTGTCTGTTGTTTGAAGCCAGAAGTCTCGCAGCTATGATTCTTTGTCCAATAACACTGGCTTCCATGACCAATTTAAACTTTCTAAGGTGCTGTTAATTGAAATATCTAATGTAGAAATTCAGGATTCTTGACCTCAATCAAGAAGCATGACTTTTGATATGAAGTTTTGAGCTCATGAATCATTCTTGGGTGTTCTGTGCATTTCAGAATTTTTGCCTTTTGAAATGTCAGATTCTCTTGCATTGAAAGGATTGTTGCTCAAATTGCAGTACAATGATTTTGCTTTGCTTTACAACACTGGCTTGGTGTCTGCTGGTCAATTTTGGTATTGATTCCCTTGGTCTGAAGTGCCCCTATTTCTGTGCTGTTCAACCAACTGGACAGCAGGGTTTCCTTTGCACCATGACTGGTTCCTAAGTTGCACGTGGAGTTCAGATCCCTTTGAATCTGGACAGCTTTCTTGAGGGTTAAATTTTCCTTCACTTGCAACATGTTTGAGAATGCGTGCCCCACTACACTGACAACTATTCTATCACCAAAAAGTTCCGATTTTAGGTTTCCTCATTCACAGTCTTTAGCTATTCTGAACAGGATGAATGAGTCAACAGCTCTCCTGGCTTACATTTGTTAAATTTCTTGCTTTTGAAGTTTTTTTTCACTTCATAGGTCAAAATGATTTTATTACTTCTCCAAATTTAACGAGTGATTCATTGATACCTTACCAAGCAATAATGTCATCTGCTATCTGGCCTACTGCGTAATGCAATGTGTTAACTTGTTGAGCTTCTGTCATTTTATCCAACTTCAAGCAATCACATATCTAAGGAATCTGTTTCTCAAAAGTCTCCAATTCTATGAATGATCTGGGCCTTGGATAAGTTCACTGACCACAAAATGAGCCTCCCATCCAAATGAATCCATCGCCAATGGGATAACAAAATTCAGCCAAGATGTTCTATGCCAAACTAACAGTTGCCCGAAGTGTATACTAGCTGCAGGTTAGCTTCTTAGTTTTGTTAAGTTGTTAAGTGCACATTGATTAGTTCATCTGTATTTGCGAAATAGGTGACACATTATTCAACTGGAGAAAGCAGCATCTTATACATTGCATTGATCAACTTTATGTGATTTTGTGAAGTATAAGGATACTTTATACAGTGCATTGATCAACTGTAAGTAGACCTGTGGAGCAGCTGGACATTTTATACAGCGCATTGATCAAGTGTCTAGAAGATTAGTAAGTGAAGGAGCAACTTATACAATGTACTACTCAATTGTCTTGCCTCTGGGGAATGCAAACTCAATTTATACAATGCTCTTGTCAGCTGTTTGAGGGCTTGAAGTACGCTATGCACATTAATGAATCTATGGAAATAGAAGAGATCATAAGAAGCTATGGCAACAGGTAGAGATCAGCAGAGGAAAAACATATGGGCAAGTACAATGATCAGGAGAAAGCAGAAAGCAACAGAGTGTAATAAAGTCAGAGGGTAAGAGAAGGAAACCCTGAGACAAAGATACACTTGAGAAGAGAGCAACAGAGTTTTAGAGAAAGTGGAAGAAAGATAGAAAAAGAAGGGAAGCCACTAATAAAGGGTAAGAAAATGGAAAGTAATAATAGGAAACAAAGCAATGGCAGAGGAATGAACAGTTACTTTGCATCAGTCTTCACAGTGGAAGACACCGACGGGATGCCAGACCCCCGGCAGAGTCGGTGGCACTCTACATGGTGAATGTAGTGGCCATCACTAAGGAGAAGATTCTTGGGAAATTGAAAGGTCTGAAGATAAATCACCTGGACCAATGGACTATACTCCAGGGTTCTAAAAGTGATAGTTGAGGAATCACTGGAGACTGGCACGGTATCGGAGGACTGGAGAGTAGCTAAAGTAACATTGCTGTTTAGGAAGGGAGGAAGGCAGCAGATGGGAAATTACTGGCCGGTTAGCCTGAGTTTGGTCATTAGCAAGATTTTAGAATCCATTATTAAAGATAAGATCGCAGATTACTTGGAAGTGCACAATAAAGTAGGACTGAGTCAGCATGACTTTGTTAAGGTGAGGTCATGTCTGACAAATCTGTTAGAGTTCTTTGAAGAGGTAACAAGGAAATTAGATAAAGGAGAACCAGTGGACATGATTTATTTACATTTCCTGAAGGCCTTTGACAAGGTGCTGCATGGGAGACTGTTAAATAAGTTAAGCGCCCATGGTATTAAGGATAACATCCTGGCATGGATAAAGATTTCCTGAATGGCAGAAGGCAGGGAGTGGGGGATAAAGAGGTCTTTTTCAGCTTAGCAGCTGGTGACGAGTGATGTCACAGTGCAGGTACCGCAACTTTTCACAATATACATTTACAATTTGAAGAAGAACTGAAGGCATGTTGCTAAGTTTGTAGATGATACAAAGATATATAGAGGAACAGGTAGTATTGAGGAAGCAGGGAGCGAGCTGTAGAGGGACTTGGACAGGTTAGGAGACTGAGTAAAGAAGTGGCAGATGGAATTCAATGTGGAAAAGTGTGAGATTATGCACTTTGGAAGGAAGAACAGAGGGAAATGGGAAAATGCTTAGGAAATCAGAAACACACAGGGACTTGGGAGTCATTGTTCAAGATTCTCTTAAGGCTAATGTGCAGGTTCAGTTGGCAGTTAGGAAGGCAGATGCAATGCTGGCATTCATGTCAAGAGGGCTATAATACTGACTTCTGAGGCTGTATAAGCGTCTGGTCAGACCCATATGAGGCATTGTGAGCAGTTTTGCGCCCCATATCTAAGGTAGGATGTGCTGGCCTTGAAAAGAGTCTAGAGGAAGTTACAAAAATGATCCCTGGGATGAAGAGCTTGTTGTGTGAGGAACGATTGAGGACTCTGGATCTGTTGGAGTTTAAAAGGATGAAGGTGGATCTTAATGAAACTTACAAAATACTGAGAAGCTTGGATAGAGTGGATGTGGAGAGGATGTTTCCACTAGTAGCGAAGACTAGAACAAAAAAGCACAACCTGAGGCTAAAGGGACAATGCTTTAAAACAGAGATGAGGAGGAATTTTTTCAGCCAGAGAGTGATGAATCTGTGGAACTCTTTGCTGCAGAAGGCTGTGGACATCAGGTCATGACTGCCTTTAAGACAGAGATAGATAGATCCTTGATTAACAAGGAGGTCAGGGGTTATGGAGGAAAGGTAGGGGAAAATGAGGATGAGAAAATATCAGCCATGATTGAATGGCTGAACAGACTTGATGGGCTGAGTGGCCTAATCCTACTCCTCCTGCCTTATGTCTTATGGAAAGTAACACATGGAGAAAAAGCTAGAATAGCAGAGACATGTGAAAGGGGTACTGAAGAAAGACAAGCTTGTCCACTTAACATGACTTTGGTTTAAAAAAATCAAAATCAAGATATTCACCCCTGAGAGATAGTATGAGAGAGAGGACTGGTAAGATTAAGAAAGATAGCAACAGATGCATACCTCCATTGATCTCATTGAGGTAATGTCTATCTGCATCAGTTAGCAAAATTGATGAACAAAAAAGAGGATCATGTCTAGATATAACTGGAAACCTCTGCCTTATGTATCAAGTTGTGCCCTTGGGGAAAAAAATAAATAAATCAATATAAAGAACAGGGAAATACCTCTGGCAGATTACAGTTCATGTAAATTTCAGTATCTCAAGGAATATGCATGCCTCAGGCTCCTTAGCATACAAAGCATTTTTTCATCAGATATTATGACAATCACTATCAGGGTATCAGGATAACAAGTGTATATTCATGGATTGGAAACAGGCTCACACATTTTCCACATTCGAAAAGGGATAATAAATCAGGCCTCAAGCAATAAAAGATACATTAGCCCTGATACTTCAAGAAGATGGAAAAGGAATGGATGCAGAAAGCTCTGGATGGAACTTCATTAGTACAGGTTTCCAGATGTCCTGCAGAAATTAATTGCAAGATGTATTTCAAATTATTTTCACCAGGTTTCCTACGCATTAGCCAGCCAAATTTATGGGCTGCTGTTCTATGGTGATAAAGCCTGTGGCACAAGTCACACTTGAGGAGCTGGTATGGAAATGGGGAGAGACCACATGGTGGGCTGGGTGAGGGTTGGGGGGGGCATTGGATAGAGAAGGGAATAGTTCATGATTCAGGGGTGAGGAGGAAAGACTCTGGTTGGTGACATGTGAGGGAATGAGGGGGCACAGCTTCTGCTCCTCCCGACCCACAAGCAGCATCGTAAATGCACTTATCTTTTAGATTCAGCCCTTGATGAGTATTTTTACCTGCTGTGATAAAAATAGAAAGCATATAAAAATGGAGGTGGCAGTCTCCTTAAACATTGAATCTATGGATCCACCTTACTCATGTTCACCATTGTCCACTTAACCGTGACTTTGGTTTAAAAAAATCAAAATCAAGATATTCACCCCTGAGAGATAGTATGAGAGAGAGGAGTGCTAACAAGAAGTGGACTCAACGGGGGCTAGCTTTCAAATTCATGACACAATCCAAGTCACCTGCTCTTAAGGTCAAAACTTCTTCTTGTGAAATCTTTGCAGAATAACATAGTAAACAGTTGGTGACAGTATTGCAAATAATTTCTACATAACATCTGGGAAACCTGAATTTCCCATCCAGAGTTTTCTGCATCCATTCCTTTTACGTCTCCTCAAAGTATCAGGGCTATTGCATCTCTTGTTGCTTGAGGTCTCATTTAGCATCCCTTTTTGATTGTGGAAATGTTTCTAATCCATGAATATATTCTGAACAACTTTCTTGAGTCCATTGCGTCCGTGATAACACCATCAAAATATTGGAAATGAAATAACCGTTTGGCAAATCAAATATAAGTATTTAAAAATAGGTAGTACAGCTATATGGCATGGTCATATATGGCGTGGTCAGTTTATTTAAGTGATTACCCATCCAAACCAATAGTTATTTCAAGGATTGCTGGAGGTTTCCACCTGAAAGGTAAATTTAAGCATTCCCAAGAACCTTGGATTCTTCTAATAATCTAGGCTGCCATCCAAGCCAGCTGATTTCCTCTGCCACAATATAAGATTCCCATGGCAGATGTTATTGTCCCATTTATTCCATTGGCTTCCAATCTGCTAACAAACTGAAAATGTGGTACTTTATCAAATATCTTTTGAGAGTATACACTGAACATCAGCTACAGAGCTTTCATCCACTATGGCTGCTATCTCAACAAAAACACTGAAACAAGTTAGTCAAGCACCATTTGTCCTTAAGAAATTCATGCCGAGTCTCCTTTTGATCTATACTTTTCCAGTGGCTGTTACTTTTTTCCCACTTTGTTTCTAAGAGCTTTCCAACCTTAGATGTTGAACTGATCTAAAATTAACAGATTTGTTCTTTCTTGCAGATGGGAAATGAGGGGCTGAATGGCCTGCCACTGTACTGTAAAGTTCTCTGATTCTGCAATGAGCTCAGATACAATTTCAAATGTACACATCCAATCCATGAAGTTGAAGTATATTTCCACAAGCATACCTTTGCTTTATTTATATTCTGCCAGACGTTTATGAGAAGTGTTTACCATGTAGTTTGAAAGTACATGGCCAAAATTATAGGCTCTGCTTCTGGCACAGAGCCTTGCTTCCAGTGAGCATTGATCAGAGAATTGAGATTGCAGTGTTAAAGCTCTATATCTGACCCATGCTGCACTGATGTACAGAGTGTCAGAAGAGCAATCTGAGGCAAGCTGGAAAGGCTACACTTGTCTCTGGACGTGCTGCAGTGCTGATCTTTGGAGATGTTGCTGTGGAATGACAAATAGAATTGTCTGCTTTGCAACCACCAAATACATTTTCATCTCCACCGCAACCGTCTTTGACTTGTGCAGGAATTAATTACTCCACAGCTTGACTCCAGGTTCATGTATTCCTCCTGCCTTGTGGCATAGTGGCACAGTGGTTAGCACTGTTGCTTCACAGCAGCAGGGACCTGCGTTCAATCCCAGTCTTGGATCACTGTATATGTGGAGTTTACACATTCTCCCTGTGGCTGTGTGGGTTTCCTCAGGTGCTCTGGTTTCCTCCCACAACCCAAAGACGTACGGGTTAGGTTGATTGGCCACGCTAGATTGACCCGAGTTCAGAAGATTAGCAGAATAAATATGTGAGGTTACTGGAATAGGGCCTGGGTGGGATTGTGATTGGTGCAGACTTGATGGGCCAAATGGCATCATCTTGCAATGCAGGGATTTTATTTTATGTAACTTGTTTGCTCAACAACCTTCAGCTTTATGACGAGGCCATCGATTCATTACAAGCTTCTTGGTATGAATAGAAAGTGATTTTGAACGGCTTATTTACGGAGGTAATTACTTTGGAAATTGGGAAATAGCCTAATATCTGATTGTATTCAATTCAAAGGCCACAAAACCAAAAGTAGGAAATTGTTTCATAGAAACACAGAAATAGTAACAGGAGGAGGCCAGTTGGCCCTTTGAGTGTGGTCTGCCATTCGTTATGATCATGGCTGATCATCCAACTCAATAGCCTTATCCTATAGAAACATAGAAGCTGTTATGGAAACATAGTTTCACCCTATAGTTTCACATTGATTCAACTAACCATAAGGTCTAATCCAACAGCATTGGAGAGTCAAGTTTTAAAAGTTTCTGGGGGTCCTTTGAATGACCCAGAGAAATACGATGGGCTAAATTTTCTGGCAGGTGTCAGGATTTTGACCTTGGGCCTAATTCACCATCTCAAGCTCACACGTCATCAATGCACTCTTGGGAGTGACCTTCAGGGAGGTGCACTCCTACTTGGTACCTCTGCATTTGCTCTCCTATTAAGTAGGGCAGGTAGATTTTCAAGGCAGCAGGCCCAATCAGAGCATTTGAAAAAATATCAGTACCCAATAGGGAAGAAAAATACTGTTGATGCAGAGAAACACAAGGGTACAGTGGTTAGAACTGCTGCTTCACAGCACCAGGGACCCAGGTTCGATTCCCAACTTCAGTTACTATCTGTGTGGAGTTTGCCCATTCTACCCATGTCAGCGTGGGTTTCCTCGGGATGCTCCGGTTTCCTCCCACAGTCTGAAAGATGTACTGGTTAGGGGCATTGGCAATGCTAAGTTCTCCTTCAGTGTACCCAAACAGGCACCAGAGAGTAGTGACTAGAGGGTTTTCATAGTAACTTCATGCAGTGTTAATATAAGCCTACTTGTGACACTAACAATTAAACTTAAATAGTTGGGAGCCTTTGTCGACTGCATTGAAGGCATCAGACAAAGAGGCTGGAGCTGGCAGGATCATTAGGGTGGAAGTGAAATCCTTCCACAGGATTAATGATTCTCTGGTAGTAGTCTTCAATTCGTGCTGCCCCCTTATTGCAGCATAGTGCTTTGGATGGTGGGACTATACCAGCTCTGGAGCTGGCAGTCAACCAGACTGCTTGGGAATGTTCCCTGCAGGCAGGAATGTTCGGGACCCCTCCCAATGCAGCTCTCCTTTTTTATTGGCCCCCGCCTGCCTCAAATCCCATTTGCACAGGAGGGGAAAATTCAGTCCACGAATTGTTTCCCTTACTGACAAGTTGGCCTGAATGAGAACAAGCATGTCTCCTCTTATTGATCTCATTTGCAGTAACTGTGTCACATCACCATTACTTCCTCTTATAAATTCAATTGAAATTTGATATTTACATTTTACTGTATCTGTCAGTTTGTATCAAACCAATACATTAAGTTAATTTAATCTACTTCATCTTGCATTGTTCAGATATTAAATTGAACATCTTTTCAATGGCCCAGTCACATTTAAGTATCTCTACCTTGCACTAATGTGTCTGCCGTGACCTAAAATAGGCATCGGGGCACTTTGGGGTCATTTAACTTGGTGTTCAGCTTCCGGCACATTGGATGGACTGCCCCTGAGATGGACGATAAGAGCCAGGCAGAAGTTTCATGCAGAAGCTGACATGCAATATCAAATTGAAGTCTTACAGTCTTTGTTCTGATGGTGATGGAGGATATAGGGAACTTCAATGGATCTCCCCATGGGCCTCATGGAGTATGAATATCCCTGTATTCACCCTATGGTTTCACGTTGATTCAACTAACCATGAGGGAGAGCTCATGCAATAGGAAAGGACATAGCTGGAGTTTCAAACCAGCTGAGCTCCAGGTTTTGACTTGTACTGTTGCCACAGAGGTGGCACTTTATTCAATGTGTAAATAAAGGGTGTTGGTGATGGAAGACTGACCTCAGTGAGATTATTACAGTCTTCATTGGAGCCCAATCTAAATGTTTACATACAATAACATTTTGTATTTTCATAATACCTCAAAAGAATAAAATGTTCCAAGGTGTTTCACAGAAGCCTTATCAAACAAAATATTGATGTCTAGTTTCAGGAGGAGATATTAGGACAGGTAACCAAATGTTTGGTGAAGGAATAAATTTTAAAAAGAATTTGAGAAGGGAAGAGAGGTACAGAAGCAATAGGTTTAGAAAGTGGATTCTAGAGCTAAGGTGTCTTGGCAGCTGAACGCATGGTGATCAATGTTGAGTGATATAAGTCTGGAGATGAACAAGAGGCTAGAATTGGAAGAGTGTAGGTATCTCAGAGGACTCTAGGGCTGGAGGCAATTACAGAGATAGGAAAGGACAAGACTATTGAGGGATTTGGAAACAAAGATTAGAACTTTAAACTGGAGACATTACCAGACTGGGAATCAAAATTAGCCAATGAATAGAGGGCAATGGGTGAAAGGAATTTGCTGTAAGTAAAGGTGTAGGCACCAAGAGTTTTGAGTAAGTCTAAGTTTATGGAGGGTGGAAGGTGCAATGTCAGATTGGACAGCATTGCAGTAGTTGAGATTGGAGTGGGCTAAGGAAGAGGAAGACAGGTTTAGCAGGCATCACTCTCATTCCATTTTTTAATCAGGTATTCAGCACATTGAGCATAAAGTAGCCCAACTATTTTTAAATTTCATTTTTGCAATGCTACTCCACACTCCTCTCTTCCTCGGCCCATGTGAACATGATATACTGTTATTGATGGTGGACAGCATATGGTATTGGAAGTTCAGATTAGCATAAATAGCATGCTGGCATTGTGAAATAGTTCTATTACAAAAAACCATTAGGGAGAGGGATGAAATCAGTGACTGGGGTATGAAGTTTGTCTTCAAACACCTCAATGTTTAAGTGGAAGAATTTCCATCTCATCCAGGACTGGATGGCAGACATGCACTCTAATGTAGAGGTAGTTGATTGGTGGAGAGAATTGTGGTCAGGAGAGCTAAGTGTCCTCAGTGTACATGTGGAATCTAATGTTGTATTTTCAGATGGTGCTGCTGAGGGACAGCATGTAGATGAAAAACAAAAACGTGGCAAAGGTCGATACACAGGGGATTCCAATAGCATGGACAGGAAGGTAGGCAGCCAGATTTCAGCCTGCTATCACAGAATTCCACTTTCCACCTTTAATAATGATCTACGAAAATAGAACATGATCATTCCTCGCTGCAGAATTTGCCAGGTGGACATAGAGTAACATGAGCAGGGGATTAAAAAAAAGTCACAAAACTGGCACAAAGGTTCATACGAACATGAGAACATAAGAAATAGGAGCAGGAGTAGGCCATCTAGCCCCTTGAGCCTGTCCTGTCATTCAATAAAATCATGGCTGATTTGATAGATGTTCAGTTCCACTTACCCACCTGCTCCACATAACTCTTAATTCCCTTATTGGTCAAGAATCTATCTATCTGTGACTTAAACATATTTAATGAGGTAGCCTCCACTGCTTCAATGGGCAGAGAATTCCAAAGATTCACTACCCTCTGGAGAAGAAGTTCCTCCTCAACTCCATTCTAAATTGACTCCCCCTTATTTTGAGGCTGTCCCCTCTAGTTCTTGTTTCCTTTCTAAGCGGAAATAATCTCTCTGGCACTTTATTATCTTATATGCCTTTATTAGATCTCACTCAGTCTTTTAATCTGCAATGAGTACAGGCCCAGTCTACTCAATCTCTCCTCACAAACTAACCCCCTCATCTCTGGAATCAACCTGGTGAACCTTCTCTACCCCTTTCCAAAGCTAATATATCCTTTCTTAACTAAGGGGACCAAAATTGCACACAGTATTCTAGGTGCGGCTTTATCAGTACCTTGTGTAATTGCAGCAAGACCACCCTGCTTTTATACTCCATCCCTCTCGCGATGAAGACCAACATTCCATTTGCCTTCTTGATCACCTGCTGCACCTGCAAACTGAGTTTTTGTGATTTATGCACATGAACCCCCAGGTCCCTCTGCACAGCAGCATGTTGTAATTTTTCACCATTTAAATAATAATCCATTTTACTATTATTCCTTCGAAAATGGATAACCTCACACTTGCCAATATTATACTCCACCTGCCAGACCCTTGCCCACTCACTTAGCCTACCCAAATCTCTCTGCAGACTTTCTGCGTCCCCCACACAATTTGCTTTCCCACACATCTTTGTGTCATCCGCAAACTTTGTCGCCCTACACTCGCCCTCTCCTCCAGATCGTCTGTGTATATGGTAAACAGTTGAGGTCCCAATACCGATCCTTGCCTCACGCCATTAGTCATCCACTGCTAACTGGAAAAGCACCCATTTATTCCAACTCTCTGCTTCCTATTAAATAGCCAATCCTCAATCTACGCTAACACTTTACCGCCAACTGTGTGTACCATTATTTTGTGCAGCAATCTTTTGTGAGGCACCTTATTGAATGCCATCTGGAAATCTAAAAACACTACATCCGCCGGTTCCCCTCTGTCAACCACACTCATTACGTCTTCATAAAAAATCCAGTAAATTTGTCAAACATGACTTTCCCTTCATGAATCCATACTGTGTCTGCTTGATTGGACCATTCTTTTCTAGGTGACCTGCTATTTCTTCCTTAATGATAGATTCTAGCATTTTCCCAACTACGGATGTTAAACTAACATACAAAGGTAACTGGCAAGAGAAAAATATCCAAGCAATCTTTTAATCGGCAATAATATATCAAAATTTCCTCAAAACCACCGAAAATATTCTTCTTTTGCTGGTAATATTGTGGGTTACAATCCGCCGCACCCCAGCTACATAAATATCTTCTTGACACCATTGGCTCAGGCAACATTCAATCATATACGCTCCTGTATGGAACAGGTATGAGTCTCTTTAAATATGAAAATTAGAGTCCTATGATGGTTGTAGGACTCACTTACAAAACTTTGGTACAAATGAGCAGAGAGTGTATCAAGGGCACCTTACCTAGTTGTCCCAGAGCACCAAGCATCCTAACCAGAGATTTTTTTTTCTTTCAAGGACTATTGCACATGACTTATAAATGGGCTCTGGAGAATTTTAGTTCTTACTTTCATGAATCCAGTCAAAGCAGGAGTACAAAGACTCCTGTCTTCCGAATCCACACACAAATCAGAGCAAAGGAGCCGACTGATTTCTGATTCTTCCCAACCAGAAAGCTCAGTTTGAACAGATTGGTGTTCCACCACATTGGTGCTGTCATTTAAGTGAATCCAAATGTGGCCAGCCAGTAGCACGAGTTTCTTCCCAGGCAGCAAGGATTTTTGCTCCTTTCTTTTGTTGATAACACTCCATTGAATGGCAAACACACTTTGTACAAACAGGAAAATTAGCTTTGTGAACTGTTCACTTGCATTTGTATTGACCTCAATGATGTTTTTACTATATTGTAATTCAGTTCAAAGCATAAGGAGATTAATAAGATTTGTATTATCCCAGATAATTATACGTTTAAGAGGATGTTAGAATTAACAGATTTCAAGGAATTTAAGAAGAGTGTTCAGAGGGATTACATGTTCGTACTTTTGAAATATGATTTAATTCATGTCCTATTTTAGAAATTAAGTTTAGAACAAGGCTTTTAATCACCAAAGGCTGTTTATAAAGTTTTTGTTAGAAGAATTAGCAATTTAATATGGACCCATGAAGGTTGTGCAGTGATCTCATTGAATGAGAAAAAATATCACACAATACTCGATCATCTGTATGGCTTGCTATAGAAGTGAATAGATATATATGTTTGTATAAAAATTAGTCTGAGGGTAGGAATTTTTGGCCGCACTTGCCCCAAGACCTAAGAATCCTGCTGGAGGCCAACAGACCTTTGTATGGTTCATGTCCCACCTGCTACAATTCCTGTGGGCAGGATGGGAAAACTCTGCTCTGAAAATCTGATCTTACAATGGGCCCGATTTTACCTGGGTATAGTACAGATCCGACTTAGAAATTTGCTTTCAAAGAACAAAGAACAAAGAACAACATAGCACAGGAAACAAGCCTTTTGGCCCTACAAGCCCACGCCACCCATTTTAACACTCAGTGAGTGCCTAATTCAAGTCCTTCATCAATCGTTGACATTCTTTTCTACCTCTAGTGGATTCCACAATAAAGGGGTGCAATTTAGGGAATTATATGTGCGCCAGATTAAGGGAGATCCAATTCAGGGACAATTTATTGACACCAATCAGCCAAAAAAGCATGTTTTTGAGGTGTGAGACGAAACCGGAGCACCCGGAGAAAACCCACGCAAGCACGGGGAGAGTGTGCAAACTCCCACAGACATTGTTCCGGAGCTCTGACCCAGGTCCCTGTAACTGCACAGCAGACAGTGATAATCACTGAGCTATCGTATTGCCCGTCAATTGGTCCAGTGGCATACATGCGATGGGTCGTGCAAGAGTTGCACTTGGATGTTGCTTTGAGAGTTGCCTAGTGCTTTCAGATGCCTCCATATGCTCTTAGCCATCTGATTCGTGTTGTGGGACGGGGCTTAGCGCTGTTGGAGAGCTCGGAGCTTTGAACTGAGCGTGCACAATTCGGAAAAAATTGGTAAAAGCGCGCCCATGTCAGATCGCTCCCGAGCCACAGATTGGGTGGGATTGTAGTCAGTGCAGACTTGATGGGCTGAATGGCCTCCTTCTGCACTGTATGATTCTATGATTTAACCAGAACTGGAAAAATGGGTACTTCTTCTGGCACAAGCATCTAATTGTTACTACGGAAACATCAGTTATGTCTGTAACAGGTCAATCAGATACTTTGGTACTTGCAGATTCAAAAGCATTTTGTGATGGCAACAATGACTGCTGGAGCATTTTCCTACACCTCAAGTGGTTTACATGTTTAAGAATGATCCATCCTTTTTGTCTACTTGGTAATTCAGAGGTCTAGTCTCAAAGACAACAATTCCTAAGATCTAACTTGATCCAATTTCAAAGTTTCATATTAAGATGAATTTTTTATGTTGATGTGATGATGGCTTATTGATAAACTCATGAGGCTTGTAAACAGCTTATCCGGTCCGGCGCAGCAAGCTGGGGAGATAGCATATGAAGTAGGGTGCAAACTGGTCCTGCACCAAAAACCATCTTCACATATTTGCTTTAGCGACACGATCAGCTGCTGTGTGCAAAGCCAGTTTCAATATTAATGGCATAATTTAAATAACATTAATGGGTTGGTTCTTGCCTCTTAGAACCTTCCTCATTGACGAGAGGTCATGCTGATGAGAATCACTCATGGCCCCCATCAAGAGGGATTATAGATTATATGCGATAGCCATTCTAGGGGGAATTGGAGGCCATTGAAGCCCCTTGGTGGTCATGGGCATGTTAAGACAGTGTCCATTGGGAAGTGCCCACCTGGTACCCTGGCACTGCTCACCAGGCATCATAAGGGGCTGGGACAGTGACAAGGGGGGGTTGAGCTGGGTAGGCTGGAGGAATACTATGGGGAGAGAAGGAGCTCTGCAGGGTGGGAGGTTGTTCAATGGTGGGAAAGAGTGACTGGCACAGGCAGGAATCAGCAATTGATGGGGCCAGTAAATGTGGGACAGGTGGCAGGAGATCTCCTAGTGAAATTGGAGATTGGGGCATCTGTGCAATGGCTTCCTGAGTGCTGCAACCAGCTTCACTGGTGAGGTTAGGCTCTGTCCCCTGACTGGTGAGTATTGTATCTGATTCTTTTGTTGTAATGAGTGTGATTAGATTGCAACCTGTGTGGCTTGCTGGGGAAAAATGTAATTCTCTCCCGTTTTCTCGCTTGTTCAGCACTTAGAAAGTTTTTGCAAGTTCACGCCCAAACATTCGCATTGATAGGCCTTAATTATGTACAATTGCAAATACATTTGACAGTTTACTGACAATGTCCAATTGTCACATGTGAAGAAATAGTCATAATATCATAATACTCTGTTTCTGGTGTTCTGGTATCACTGTGATAAAGTTTCTTCTCTTTCCAGCATTTCAATTCAACATCTTTTTCATTTTATTATGCTTGTGTTTTTCTATCTGTAGGACCATTTCAGCAATCTTATTCTGGCATGTAATTCCGTTTCTTTTTGTGTCTGAATTGCCGATTCTTTGATTAATTTCAATGTTTTTACCTCTGCAGTTATTTTCTTATTGTTAAGTTCCCCTTCTTCTAGCACTTATTTTCCTGATTCAATTCTTCACTGGACTTGATCTTATTTCTCAGTTACTTTTCATGGAGGTCACCTTGCTCTACATTGCCTCATTAATTTCTCCCATTTCCTAACTTAATTTTGTCAATTTTACAATTTTTGCAGTCAGTCATTTCATCTTGTTGTTTTAATGTCTTCATGAGAGCTTTAAATCTTTTTATTGATTAGTTCCTACTTTTTTTTGAAGTCTTTAATTTCTGCAATTCGTCTGAGGAGGAACCATCATGTTCTTATTGGCCATACACAATTAACAAGAGCAACCTCCATTAAATTAATATGCTGGGGGATGGGAACCTATGTAAGAAGTCCAAGATGGAGGGAACAAGGACAAAACATGGGGAGAATGTTCCAACTACATCAAAGTTCAGGAAAAAAGTTAAAAGGTAGAAAACTCAGGAGATGTTATTAATAGAAGTGTTAGAATTCAAAAATAAGGTACAAAAACTAACATAAGGGCACTTTATCTGAATGCTTGTAGCATTCAAAACAAGATAAAGGAATTGATGGCACAAATCATTGAGAACATGTATGATTTGGTGGCCATTACAGAGAGGTGGTTGCAAGGTGGGAGTTAAATATCGAGGGGTATCAGACTTTTCGGAGGGACTGAAAGG
Organism: Sphyrna mokarran; assembly: GCA_024679065.1. Lineage (NCBI taxonomy): Eukaryota > Metazoa > Chordata > Chondrichthyes > Carcharhiniformes > Carcharhinidae > Sphyrna > Sphyrna mokarran. Next base: position 48,224,411 of record JAGIQG010000017.1, read on the forward strand.
AAGGTAAGGGAAGTAGAATAGGTTTGGTGTTTAAGGGTGACATCATCAGGGCAGTAGTGAAAGATGATGTAGGTTCTATGGAAAAAAAGTCGAATCCAATTGTGTGGAAATTAGAAATGGCAAAGCGAAAAAAATCACTGATAGGCATAGTCTGTAGGCCACCAAATAATGACATCATATGGGGTGAGAAATAAACCAAGAAATAACGGGTGCACGTAAAAATGGTACAGCAATGTCATGGGGAATTTTAATCTACATACCAATTGGTCAAAACAGATTGGTCAAGGCAGCGTTGAGGAGGAGTTCATAGAATGTATCCATGATAACTTCCTTGAACAGTAGATAATGGAACCTATGAAGGAGCAAGCTATCCTAGATTTGGTCCTGTGTAATGAGACAAAAATAATTAATGATCTTGCAGTTAGGGATCCTCTCAGAAGAAGTGATCACAGTATGATTGAATTTAAAATATAGATGGAGTGTTGAGAAGGTAAAATCCAATACTAGTGTCTTGTATTTGAACAAAGGAGACTACAAGGAGGGAGGCATTGGCCAGGGTAGACTGGGCCTTAATGGTGGACAATTGAGGAACAGTGAAAGACTTTCAAAGTGATATTTCACAGTTCTCAGCAAGTGATAAGGAAGGACTGTAGAAAAAGAGATAATCTAAGGAAATAATTTCTAAGGAAATAACGGAGAGTATCAAATTGAAAGAAAAGGTATACAAAGTGGCAAAGATTAGAGGGAAACTTGAGCTTTGGGAAATCTTTATAGATCAATAGAAAGCCATGAGAAAAGCTATAAAGTAAGATGGATTATAAGAGTAAACTAGCTCAGAATATAAAAACAGATAACAAAAGTTTCTACAAATATATAGAACGAAAAAAAGTAGCTAAGGTAAACGTTTATCCTTCAGAGGATGAGAAGTGGGCTGTAGTAACTGGAAATAAGAAAATGGTCAAGACATTAAACAGGTATTTTAAGTGGAAGACACAAATAACATGCCAAAAATTGATGACAGGAAGGCTATGATAGGTGAGGATGTAGAAACTACTATCATGAGAGAAGTAGTGTTGGGCAAGTTAATGGGACTAAAGATAGATAAGTCTCCTGGTCCTGATGGAATATATCCCAGGGTACTAAAAGAGATGGCAGGAGAAATAACAAATTATGAGTGGTAATTTACCAAAATTGGCTGGATCTGGGGTGGATCTTCCAGATTTGCAGTTAGGGTATTTCCCGCAAATTAGAAAACAGTAAACATGATGCTATTGTTTAAAAAAGGAGGTAGACAAAAGGTGGGTAACTATAGGCTGGTTAGCTTAACTTCTGACTTTAACTTCTGAAGTTTCTGGAGTTTTATTTTCTTCTTCTGGCCATTTGGATTTTTGGGTTTTTTTCTTCTTTTTGATGTGCTGTTTTTCTCTGTCAGTTTCAGTGAGAGGCCTGTGCTTGAGGTTCAAGGGGTGTTATTTTTAAGACTTTTTAACTTTTTTAAAAAAACTTGAGGACTTCTCTTTTGAAAATTTCAGAACGATCCTACTTCAAGCCCATTAGTACAACAATTGTTGCCAAGGCACATCCACAGATCTCTGTTCCAACCAGGAGCTTGTCAGTTTCAGCTTCTTTATTTTCCTACTCTGGACACCTTAAGGCACTCTTCCCCCTTATGAAAAACATTGCTTTCTGCGTTCTCTTTTCCCTTCAAAAGCTTTGCGTCAACTCTTTTTTCTTTAACTTGCGTTCCATGGCCTTGCTTCTCATGGTTATTTTCACTAGATTTTACATTTCTAAACTTTTGACTCTACCGGCCAATTCAAGTTTGTTCTGCATCTGTCCCTCAGGATTCTTACAGGATCTCAATATCTCAAATTAATCTATTCATCCAAAGAAAGGAATTTGGGTGAGTGCTTTCTTCCCTCAGACTTTGATTAAAACAAAATACCAGCAGATGTCAGCTCAGAGGCAGTGTCACCGTAATCCCATCCTCATTGCCAGATTTATTGATGTGCTTTCACAGACTTCATTAGGATCACAAAAGTTAATTATTAATAAGAGAAATTACAGCAGAACAGCAACCAGCATGGCTGCTCTAGTCCCTTTCATGTCTACCATCAAAGGGAGGACTCCACCTCTTGTGGTGATTGCCCACTCTGAGTTCCCATTGATTCCCCCAAACCACGTGATACTTGTCCTGCTCTGTTCTGAAAGGGAAAATCATCACAAATCACGACAAGAAGGAAATTGAAAATTCTCCATTATGCATCATATTCCAACACATGTAAATGTCTTAGTTAGCAAATACAGGGAAGTTGATAATCTCCACAACATCGGAACATAATCATAATTTCAGACTCTGTTGCTTTGTATTGCTTGAAAGCCATCACCAAGATTTCAATTACGTAAGATCATTTCCAATGGATCATATGGATATCATAGCCTACTTAATGGGTTGCTTAACTTCAACTTCATTGTGGAAGTTCTGCAATGCACTGCTTCATACTCTATTATGGTGGCATGGTACAGGCTGGATGAAATTTAGCAGACTGCATGGACATAGGAATCTGAAAGATTACAGAAAAAAAATGTTGATTCATTGTCTTAAACAAGAAAATTATTTTTCCAATGATTATGGTCATGACAGTACATTCTCTGCCCCAAATCCATTCATCACGTTTGTCAGCAAGAATGTTGAAATCAAGTCATACTGCACTGTTTTCTCTCTTGGTTCTGTTGGACAGAAAGGATCATGATCTCAACATGATGGTGGGATATCCTATGTATGTTTAGCCCTGTTCACTTCAGTCTATGCAAAGGCTTCATCTATGCAAAAGTTTTATTTTAAGATATTTCTGCTTATGCAACTAACTCTGCTAAGCTTAAAAAAATAGACTGCTAACTTGACTGCATATTAAAACTCAGAAGGTTAAAGGTTAGCTTAAAATTAACTGCATTGATGAAAAGAACACAATTCAGACCAACAATAGCAGCTATGAGAAACATTTCCAGTAATGAAATAAGAATTGAAATATAGGGAACAATTCTCCCATCCCCACTCACAGCTTTTCTGGTGGATCAGGATCTGGTGCACTGCTGGTCTTGTTCTGGGATTTGCACATGCACTGGGAACGCATTGCATATCCCAGAGCTGGAGAACAGACCAAGCTGGAAACCATCAAGAAGACAGGGAAGTCATTTGAATCTTTTCAAAGTATGTTTTAAATGCAATTATCGGGAACTTACTGGTCCTGACTGAATCCCCCACCCACCAGGAATACTTCATTCTAGTGAGCTTCAGAGTAGTTCTCTACCTTCAGGGAACTAGCGGAAGACACTGTCAGAATAAAGGGGCAATCGGGACCCCACAGGAGCTTGGGCAATGGAGGGGGATGGTGCCCCATGGGCAAAGGCACCTTGGCAGTGCCACTCTGTGTCCCCTAGCACTGTCCAAGGGGCAAAGTGTCCATGCCCAGGGGACACCTTGGCACTGCCCATCAGGCATTGGGCAGTGCCAAGGGTGTGGGGTCTATTGTGGGCAGGGACTAGGGGGATCAGTGGGGTAGCTGGTCCCACTGCCACTCTGCACTGGGATCGGTCTGAGATGGAGGGAGGGCAGTAAGTAGGGTGGGCTTGGTTTTTTGGGTGGTGGGGGGTGTGGTCTATCGAGGAGAAAGCCTGCCTCCTACAGGGAGGTCAGGGGGGCAGAATCGCTACAGTTGGATGGGGGGGACTGGACATTGAGGCGCTCTGGGGTAGTGGGGAGAATCAGGGCGGGTTGGGAATTGTTGTGGGGGCTGCGATTGGCCATTGTTGGAGAGGCTGGAGGGGTCGTACTACAGGGGGTCCCAGGCTGGCCAGCGATCAGATTGTCAATGAGATTCATGATTGGGACCTCTGCAGTGCACAGAGTGCAGAGATTTGAGTGAGGTGTGAAATGTGAAACTGTTTTCCCATCAATTCAGCACGTTTGGGAGAATCACCCCCACAGTTTGGAATTGTGTGTTCAGTTTTCAGTTTCTTTTTGAGAACCTGTTCAGGCTGAGTTCAATGTGTAGAGTACAGGCACTGGCTTGCTAAGAAGCCAGCCTCCAAGTAAGTTTTTCTTTTTCTCTGCTGCTTTCATGTTAATTTTATTAACTTCTGTTCAATAAAAGAAATTAATTTTAAAACCATGTACCAGAGCTGTCCCCACAACTGTTCAAAAGAACAAATGGACCCAACAGAAGATATACCCAATCACAATAGTTTTGGATTCCAATCTAAGTGCGAGACAACTCCAAATAAAATAATAAGGTGGCAGTCTCAATTGCTCAATGTTTATATCACTGAGGGCTGTTGTGAAAGTGAAAAAATCCACTATATTTTTAATTTGAACTACAATCTCTCTGTACTGAGTGGAGGGGACTAAAATCTTTCCTTTATAGCTAAAGTTCAGTCTGAGGCTTTCTGAGAAGTGTTTTACTAAACAGGCATTCAACTTGTTAGGCAGTGATTCAACTTGCCACAATTAAGCACATGAAATTTTGACACCAAAATGTTTGCAACAGTTTGTTATAATGAGGTTTGACTAGATGTTTATACTGCATGTAGTTTAGGAACAGTTCTGGCAGTGGCATTTGTATTCTCCAGTGAATAACAGGGATCCATTTTAGAATTTAATTAAAGAGGATCGTAATGCAACCAGCCAGCCAAGCATCAATCTGTGAAGTGTATGAAGTTCAATTACAGTTTCTCTGCAACACTTTCTCTGAAATGTTGGTACTGGCTGGTTGGAATTATGTTCTGAATTCCCATGGGTCGGTAGAATTGAGAAACAGCCAGATTTTGTGTTTACTTAGGTGGAGGAAACAGTTGAGCTATCGACTGTCGACCCTTAAGATGTCTTTCACAGTATTTGCTGTGGCAGCCCAGAGAGGGTTGGTGCTTGCAGTAGTCAATGTTGTGTCGAAAGCAAAAGCACGAAGCTAGCAACAGACAACAATTAATCTAACAAACAACTGGGAAATGCTCAAGAGCATTCCATTGTCTATCTAAAGTGGATGTAAGTAAAGAATGTTGATGGATGATCAAATTGAGATGTATAAAATACCAGAAGTGTTCAATTGGGTAGACACAGGATAACTCTCTCCTCTCATAAGGAACCATAAATAAGGGCACACAATCTTAAAATTAAAACTGGGTCATGTAAGAGCAAAATTGGGAAGCATTTTACACACACATAGTGGTAGAAATGTGAAAATCTAGAAAGAATATGGAGCATTTAGTATGGGAGGAATTGTTTGCACATTTCCAATGCAGCCCTCCATTGGGAAAAAAATTTGTATTCTTTACCCTCACCTGAAACAGATATTTGGCCTCTTATTGCAGATGCAAAGGGCTTAATCCTTGCTTGAGGTGATGTCTCCAAGACTGCTTTTCCTGAGGCAGTTGGCATCACTGTCTCTGTTCTTAACATTGTAGGTAGTAGGTGGAATTGTTCATGGTCTCCATTAATAGATACTGCTGGAAGTAAACGTATTCGTAAACTCTACCTTTTATTTACCATGGGTTTTCTTCGCGTGTAACTATATGTAAACAGATTCAACATGAGGCTCTACATAAAACTGTTTCTCTCCATCTTCTTTAGTTATGTGATCTATAGACCATGGAGGGATTTTCCACTCGCATTTGTGTTTGGCAGGTTCAGAGATGGGAGTGAAAAATGTCACAAGAAGTGCAAAGTTAAGTATCACATTAGTATGAATGCATGATGTGATTGTCACCCCCTCACCTCCACCAGAGAAGAAGGTTAAGAGGTGACCTATTGAGGCATACAAGATGATCAGAGGATTAGATAGGGTGGACAGTGATAGTCTTTTTATTCAGATGGTTATGGCTAACACAAGGGGAACATAGCTTTAAATTGAGAGGTGATAATTATAGGATCGATGTCAGAGGTAGGTTCTTTACTCAGATGATAGTAAAGACATGGAATGCCCTGCCTGCAGCAATAGTGGACTTACCAACTTTAAGAGCATTCAGATGGTCATTGGATAGGCATATGGATAATATTGGAATAGTTTAGGTGAGAGGGTCATTAGATTGGTTCCACTGATCGGCGCAACATCGAGGGCCGAAGGGCCTGTACTGCGCTGTAATGTTCTATGTTCTACATTAGTGATGCATTTGAATATATTTGACATGTCATTACTGGGCCATTACTCCTGCCTGACAAAAAAATCCATACATGATGGCATCTGGCACAGAGAGTTCAGGTACTGATCATTTCTATCTGGGTACTCTCCCTAGCACCAGCCAGGCACTGCCTCCTAATACTACTTTCATACTGCCCATCCAGGGTACTGCCTGGGGAGTTCCGGGGAGGTTCCAGGATTGACTGGTTTGGTTGCTCTGTGCTGGGATCACCTTTACGAGTGATTCCCCAGATCCTGAATTTCTAAACCTGTGATGGGGCGAGTGAATCAGATGCTGCTCTGCCAGTAAGATGTTGTGGGAGCCATTCGTTGAAGTTTGTTTTTTCTAAGTTACATAAAATATGGCAGAAAGCCATCAATGGCTTCAATGCTGTTCTTCTCACCTGCCATTGGCCTTTGCCGATATTCAGGAAATTCCAACTATATACTTTCTTCTTTCATTGGACTTGATTTATTGTCACATGTATTAACATACACAATAAAAAGTATTGTTTCTAGCGCACTATTACAGACAAAGCATACCATTCATAGATAAGGAGAGTGTGCAGGATGTAACGTTTTATTCATAGCTAAGGTGTAGAAAAAGATCAACTTAGTGCAAGGTAAGTCCATTCAAAAGTCTAACAGCAGCAGGGAAGAAGCCATTCTTGAGTCGGTTGGTACGTGACCTCCGACTTTTATATTTTCTTCCCAACAGAAGAAGGTGGAAGAGAGAATGTTTGGGCTACATGGGACCCTTAATTATGCTGGCTGCTTTGCCGAGGCAGCTGGAAGTGTAGACAGAGTCAGTGAATGAGAGGCTGGTTTGCGTGATGGATTGGGTTACATTCATGACCTCTTGCAGTCTTAGGCAGAGCAGGAACTATATATAACCAGAAAATATGCTTTGTATGGTGTATCTGTAAAAGTTGGTGAGTGTTGTAGCTGACATGCCAAATTTCCTTGATCTTCTGAGAGATGTTGGTAGGCTTTCTTAACTATAATGTTGGCATGGAGGCACCAGGACAGGGTTTTTGGTGATCTGGACATCTAAAAACATGAAGCTCTCAACCCTTTCTACTTCACCCCCATTGATGTAGACAGGGACATGTTCTCCTTTATGCTTCCTGAAGTCGATGACAATCTCCTTCATTTTGTTGACATTGAGGAAGAGATTATTGTTCCAGTACAGGTTCACCAGATTCTGTACCTCATTCCTCTACTCTGTCTTGTCATTGTTTGTAATCTGCTCCACTACGGTAGTATTGTCAGCAAATTTGAAATTGCATTGGAGGGGAATTTAGCCACACCACCAATCTGAAATAACTGCTACCACTACCACCCCCCCAACCAACTGCTGTTACTGATCCCAAACCTGACATTGATCACCAATGTTCCTGATAGTCTGTCTCCTCATTTTTTGTCAACTGCTCTCCCAAAACTCCAATCTCCTCTCAATCTCCACATTGCAGCCCTTTCCTGTTGGTGCCCTGGTTCCCAGCGTCCCTAATTGCCAACACCTAATCTCTCTTACTGATCCACATCTTCCATGCTCCTACCTCATTGTGGCAACACAAGAAGCCACTTTGATACCATTGAGTCCACTTTTAACAGGGACCTCAACATCATGTCTGATTACTTCTTGAATTGGAGGTCAAACCAAACAGCACAAGACAATAATCATGCTTTTAACTTTATAATAAAAGAATGCTAAACGCACCCTGAAAGTGAGTTTTTGTGGCAACCTCTATGACATGGGCCAAGTCCAAATTACCTCGGAGTGAAGCTGAATCACAAGTAAATCTTCCATGACCTGATGAAGATGGGAGATACCAAAACAGAAGTCAAGAATCAACTTGATCCAAAAATTGGGAAGCACCAGTTGGAGACCCTCAGCACCAGACTTCAGCGATGGACCTTATATACTCTGTAGCTGCGTACTGTACGCCAGCATGGAATAGAGGTAGCCATGTTTGGCTGGCCTATGTTCAACTGAACACTGCAATGAGATACATCACTGGAGCCCTCAAGGCAATCCCAACATCTTGGCTAGCCATGCTGGCAAATGTCATCACCCCACCCTCTCCTCCCCACCAACCTCTTCCTGAGCCTCCTTCTCACACCTCCGCACACTCTACCTCTCACTGCTGTGGCACAATGACCTTCTATGAAGCTCGGCAAACAAAAAAAAAATCAAACATCTCCCCACCAACAGGACCTCACCAACATTCCTTATCTCTGCTTGAAGCCATGTCAGCCCATTTGGACCTATGCACACAATCTCAGCCAGTGTCCTTTCAACCCTGAAGAAGCTTAGAAAAAATGAATGGTCCCCACAAGAAGTCCCTGGTTTTGACCCCCCCTGTAAGGAAGTTCAGGGGATTTCAAAGTTGCACTCTTACAAACCACAGCGGATGGGGATACATGATGCACAAAAGATTAAAAACTTCCCTGTGTGAGAACAGTAAAGTAAAAGTAAGGTTTATTTATTAGTTACAAGTAAGACTTACATTAACACTGCAATGAAGTTACTGTGAAATTCCTCTAGTCACCACAGTTCAGCACCTGTTCGGGTCAATGCATCTAACCAACATTTCTTTGAGAATGTGGGAGGGAAGCAGAGCACCTGAAGGAAACCCACGCAGACATTGGGAGAAAGTGCAAACTCCACACAGACAGTGACCCAAGCTAGGAATTGAACCTGGGACCCTGGCATTGTGAAGTAGCAGTGATGTTATGTTATGTTATTGTGTTGCTCCACAGCTATGGTCTGAAAGAGCATGGAACACAGTGACTCAGTGCCCAACTCATAAATACAAAGGAAATATTCGAGGGATATAAACCGTCACTCCTGTCAAAATACTCTGGCTTGAACATCTTGATGTAAAATTATTATTGTTACTCTATACCCATCCATGCAAAAGGTGAAAGTTCTGCCCTCCCACCCCTACCATCCTGCCCCCTACCCTCAACAAAGAGGCTTTAATCCCGATTGCAATCATGGACTCACCCTCCAATCCTGATCACAAACCTGCACCTGGCACTGGTTACAGACTTATTCACTGAAAGATCACTGTGACACCGATAGCTATGTGATCTTGCATCCTTTTCACCAATGGACTTGTCCTGTTTTGTCAGCTCTACTGAAATGAAGCCCAATATCTGGTATGACATTTGCTTCGCCACACAATCAAAAATGGGTGCACTCAAATTTCAGGGGCCAATGACTCCAAGTAAATGAAAAAGGCTCACAGAAGTCAATTGGTTCTCCTGCAGAATAGATTAAGGAAAGTAGTATTAGACATTTAAAATGCTGAGCTGAATACATAATTTATATTTAAGCAGTATATTTTGTTTAGGCTGTGAGTGCAGAACTTGAGATATAGGTGCAAAATTAATGAAGGTCAAGCAAGACCAGAGATTAGAAGAAAAATGCCTCCTCTCTCAACACAGACAAGGGAAAATATAGAACAAACTCAGCAAAAGCAGTTAATACTATGTAATCTTTAAAAGCACCACATAAATCAAGAGTAGGAATAGGATTGGAATTTATGGATAAGTGCTACTGGGGCCTGAACTTTCGGTTTCATGACATGCAAAAGGTTTGGTTGAAGATAAATGGGTTTGATGTTCCATAACACCTGGGATTACTGCCTCACTGCGGTAGAATTCCAGCCTGATTTTCTAGATTTCCATTGAATTAGATGAACTACCAGGCGAATTCCATAAGAGAAAAATGATCCCTTTCATTTAATAATACATCCATCTTGATGAACCTTTGCATTCAAACAGCAGAGGTAAAGATATCCAACGATATCAATTATAAGGTTAAACAGGATTCTAGACTCCCACACACCTTCCAAAATGTAAAGGTATAGAGCACACTCGCACCAGCATTTTCTGCTGAGAGATTGCAGTCAATGCAAAGCAATTTTCCTCAGGAAGCCTCAGACTTTCTTCAGCCTACTCATTGTTTCCGTCTGTATATATATGATAGAGATATGTAAAGACCCGTAGTATTTTAACTTTGCAACTTTTTGATGTGGATTAGCGAAGTTCGTAACTTACCGTGAACCACATCTGGCCATATTTCAGAAATGCACTCAATATCAATGTTTAAATGTTTCCCTCAACTACATTTGTATTTGACCAAGATTTGCTTAATAGCTCTCGTTTTTATGGACGTGTCTATGAAAAGACACTTCTAAGCCACTAATCCTGCACCAAATATTAAAATAAACAGTTCTGTTTTGTCGTACTGCAAATGTATTAACTATTGGCATTGTTGGGTTTCTGGAGTCCTATAAATGCCTCAAGCTTCCTCACCAAGAACATAAAAACTGAATATCATTACTTCATGTTGGCATGTTTTTATTTTTGACTGAAACATAGCAATATAAGAGTGGCTCCTCACCACTTCTACTGATTTAAATAAATATAAAGCATAAATTGGAGACATATTTTCCTCTTCACTTTTGAGCCATTCTCAAATTTCATTTAACATTTTCATAGAATCCCTACAGCGCAGAAGGAGGCCATTTGGTCCATTGAACCTGCACTGACAACAATTCCACCCATGCCCTATTCCCTTAAACCCCGTGCATTTATCCTGCTAATACCCCTGACATTAATTTTCAACAACTAATTTGACTCTTGTAAAATTGTGCAGCTGTAATGTTGCATAAGTACATTTTACCTGTACAATTGATTATACATATCCAATTTAACCAACCACTTTTTTTAATTGGGTCAAAATTCCATCAATCAATTCTCAATCATCAATAAAATGATGTTAGGTATTGTTTACAGTATTATCAAGCAGTATGGACTCACAACAACCTATCCATAGATGCTCAGTTTGGGTTTAGCCAGGAACATTTGGCCCCAGAGCCCATCACATATATGGGCCAAACATGGAGCGGGAGTGACTGACATTGGCATCAAGGCAGCATTCAATTAGTTGAATTGAAGTAAATGGGAATCAGGAGGGGGAATCTCCCCTTGTGAAGGCATAGCTGGCACAAAGGGACACAGCTTTAGTTGCTAAAGACCAAAACCCTCAGCTGCAGGGCATCACTGCAGGAGTGGTGTCCTCCATCCAAACATCTTCAGCTGCTTCAGCAATGATTTCCCTTCCATAAAATGGTCTGAAGCAGATTAGGAAACATCCCACACAGCAACACTGAGACAATTTGGGCTGGTAAATCGCAATACATACAGGTGCCAGACAATTTACATCTTTGACAAGCAAGCATCCTGACCTTCAATTACATTACCAACTCCCCAGAGCCTGTCCGCAATCTACTAGCACAAATCAAGAGTATGATGGAGTGCCCTTCATTTGCTTGGATGAGTGCAGCTTCGACAGTACTCAAGAACTCAACACCATTCAGGACCAAGCAGCCCACTTGTTGAGTCCCTGTCTACCACTTTAATTATTCAGTCACTCCACTACCAATATATTTGGTTGCCATGCGTACCATACAAAAACTGCATTATGACAATCTATCAAGGGTTCTTCAACAACTCTTCCAAATCCATTATCTCTGCTGCCTCAAAGATCAGGGAAAGCGTTCGCATAGGAGTATTACAACCTACAAGTTCTAAGTCAGATGCCATTATGATGTGGAAGTGTTTAACCAATTTGTCATCATCATTGGGTCAAAAACCTGGCGCTCCCTCCCAAATAACATTGTGAGAGCACCTTCATTACCTGAAGGGTGGCGTTTTAATAAGTGGACTTCACCAGCACCTTCTCAAAGGCAATTATCAATGGACAATAAATGCTGGTCTTGCCAGCAACACCTACATCTCATGAATGAACAAAGAAATACATCTGTAACCAATTAGTCAACTGTGATTAATGTTGTTGGACAAACAGATAACGAAATTCAATATTTAATATAAATTGTAATTATTATTGCATCACAGTTGTGCAATGAGACTCTTTTACAAATTATTTTTGAATAAAGAAGGGGCAGGGGTGAGTTTGAGGCGGTGCTAGATAGTTCAGCTGACTAGACACTGAACATACAGATCAAATTAATCGCAACTGGACAGGATTCAATCCTCAACTTAGTTGTGGTAGATTTGGGCCAGCCTCCTTAGCCTACCCGCAATAAAAATACTTGATACTTAGCCAAGGCTCATTAAATAATCACCAAGGACCATGCTTCGGGAAGAGATTAAGTTCAGTAACAAGGTTTGAACAAATAAACACAAGTGGAGATAGAATTCATCAGTGACTGATTTCAGGTGTGAAGGTGTTAATGTATTCCGAGCGTGCGTCCAATCTGGGAGTCCTGAGACATGGTGCACTTGGACCCTGTTAATGTTAATTGATCCAGTTGCTGACACCTGTCACAACTCCACCTATTTGAACAAAATGAATATTGGGTCACCTGTTTCTTCACAGCAGAACGAATATAAGACCCTGCCTTTGACAGCTTTGTAGTGGGTGGTTGGAGCAGTAAAAGGAGGGACTTTGTCCTGCTTTCCACGGTAACATAGCAATGTTTTATAAATTGCTCCTTTCTTGAAAACATACCTGGTGGCCACTAGGGAACACAATAAGAAGTCTCACAACACCAGGTTAAAGTCCAACAGGTTTATTTAGTAGTAAATGCCACTAACTTTCGGGGTTTGCCTCTTCATCAGGTGAGTGGGAGTTCTGATTACAAACAGAGCATATTAAGTTTACAGAATACTGGTTAGAATGCGAGTCTTTACACTTAATCAGGTGCAAACAATGTGAGTGGAGATAGCATTAAACATAGGTTAAAGAGACGTGTATTGTCTCCAGACAGGACAGTAAATGAGATGTTGCAAGCCCAGGCAAGTAATGGGGGTTACAGATAGTGTGATATGAACCCAAGACCCCGGTTGAGACCGCCCTCGTGTGCAGAACTTGGCTATCTGTTTCTGCTCAGCGATTTTGGTCTATCGTATGTTGTGAAGGCATGTAGAAGGTGATTCACCCCCAAAATTCGAGTGTCGAATTTGTGTAAAACCTGGAGCAAATTCAAAATGAATGTCCCACATTCTGTGCACTACAGAGTGCAGTAGCATGAATCATGTGAAAATCTCCTGGCGGGGAAAAGAAGCTAGTTGGCCCAGAAACTTCAGTCCTGGGCCCATTAATGATAATCAAATTATATTGAAAGTAATATTAGAATAATTTATTCAGCTCCACCCTGATTTCTGGTGCAGAGCTGATGGCGCCTGAAATTCGGCTGCCGGAAGCTCACAAAACCGTCTCCCTTTGAATCTCCTGGCCCAAAGCGGTATAGCAACTTGGGAGAATCACTGCTGTATTAGGAAAAGGCCCAGATTTTGTGGTGTAGTGCCAGCAACACTATTAGTGTTTACCATTGTTATAACTGTGAAACTCACAATAACTTTGGTATCCATACATGGGCAGTTAAATGTTGTCTGTGATTCCCTGCTCCTCCACAAGGTGTATTATTAAAGTGTGCGCAGATAAAATTCTACAGAAATCCTTTGAATTGAAGTGAACTTGCACTTTTATATTATTAGTCTTGCTGCAAAAACCTTTGAAAAAGCTATAGCTTGTTGTACAACATGGAATTGTATTATTAATAGCGTGCTCAGCTCATTGTTTAACTACCCCAGTGGCTCAGTAAAACCCCATTTCGATAAATCCATTCCACAGATATTTCTAACAATTAATTTTTTAATAAAGTTTATGATGTTTCACCTTCCATCTTAATCCAGTGTGTGTGTTTCAGCTTTTACTCCGCTGTCAGTAAAATTATTAAAAGTTGAAGGATGCTCAGTGTTTTTTTACTTCCTGGCTTGCTGTTCGTTAGAATTCTTTGATGTAATTGGCTGCATAGTCTGCTTGATGACATCACTTTCTTACTATTTAATGGGATGTGGCAAAGCCAACGTTTGTTGCCCCTCCCTAATTGCCCTTGATGCAATGGTTAGCATTGCAGCTTCACAACGCCACGGACGCAGGTTCAATCCCCAGTTTGGTCAGTGTCAGTGTGGAGCCTGCACGTTTTAATCTGTGTCTGCATGGGTTTTCTCCGGGTGCTCTGGTTTCCTCCCATAGTCCGAATGATGTGCTCATTAGATGTATTGGCCATGCTAAATTCTCCCTCCGTGTGCCAGGACATGTGCCAGAGTGTGGCGACCAGGGGATTTTCACAGTAACTTCATTGCAGCATTAATGTCAGCCTATTTGTGACACAAATAAATAAACTTTGAAATTAAACTGAATGGATTGTTGTGCCATTTCAGAGACTAGTTAAAAGTCAAACAAATTGCTGTGGATTTGGAGTCACATACAGGCTAGCCCTGATAAAGAGGACAGATTTCCTTTCCTAATGGACGTTAGGAAAGACTGTTACCGAATGCTCGCAAAACCCCTTGCATAATGTTGGGAAAAGGGAAATCCATACCACAGAGATCATTAGAACTTTGTGGAGAAATTTTAATCAAGTTCATGGGTGGACATCAGCATGTGGCGCTGACAGCAGAACTTAGACCATTAGAGCTAAGCGTGAAGCTGTACATTTCATAGAAATCATAGAAACCCTACAGTGCAGAAAAAGGCCGTTTGGCCCATCGAGTCTGCATCGATCACACTCTCATCCATTCCCTACCCCCATACCCCTACACATTTACCCGCTAATCCCTCTAACCTACACATCTTAGAACACTAATGGGCAATTTTAGCATGGCCAATCAACCTAACCCGCATACCTTTGGACTGTGGGAGGAAACCGGAGCACCCGGAGGAAACCCACGCAGACACAAGGAGAATGTGCAAACTCCACACAGACAATGACCCAAGCAGGGAATCGAGCCCAGGCACCTGGAGCTGTGAAGCAGCAGTGTGCTAACCACTGCGTTACCGTGCCACCACAAGGTCGCGTACTGTTTGAATAAAAAAGTCTGCAGAGGAGCAAATTGGTCAAGGGATAGAAGCACACAGATCACTAAAAGAAACATCACAGGTTAATATGGCCATTAAAAAAGCATACCAAACTCTGGAATTCACTTCTGAAGGGACAAAACTGAAAGGTAGAAAATTTATCTTAAACTTGTATAAAATTATGGTTCAGCCACACTTGCAGTACTGTGCAATTAATGGTCTGCCTAGGCAGGGAAGTTTTCACTCTGGTCAGAATGGAGGCAGCTGGTGGTGGTGGTGGGGGGGGGCTATTTTTGAGCCCTTGGCTGGCGTATCTGTTTACCACCACCAACTTGC
The DNA here is from genome assembly GCA_024679065.1 of Sphyrna mokarran. NCBI lineage: Eukaryota > Metazoa > Chordata > Chondrichthyes > Carcharhiniformes > Carcharhinidae > Sphyrna > Sphyrna mokarran. The sequence goes on from JAGIQG010000017.1 coordinate 48,239,822, forward strand.
CCCCCCCCCAAAGGTATTTTCCTGCAGGCAGGATTGGAGAAGAAGGGCTAACTGCCTGCAGCGGGGGTGGTAGCCAACTGAGGGGAATTAAAAGCCAATTTTTAAAAATAACTCATTCATGAAATATGGGCGTCGCTGGCTGGCCAGCATTTATTGCCAATCCCTAGTTGCCTTTGAGACCAGACAATTTCAGAGGGAAGTAGAGAGTCACTTACTTTGCTGTGGCTCTGTTGTCACCATGTAGGTCAGACCTGGCAAGTACGGCAGATTTCCTTCTCTAAAGGACATTAATGAACCAGATGGGTTTTTTTTTTACAATCAACAATGTTTTCATGGTCTTCAGTAGATTCTTAATTCCAGATATTTTTAATTGAATTCAGATTCCACCAGCTGCCTTGGCTGGATTTGAACCTGGTTCCCGAGAACATTGTTTGAGTTTCTAGAATAATAGTCTACCAACAATACCGTTTGGCCATTGTCAATTATCAAAAGGCCAGTGGAATTTACAATCAACCTGCAGGCCAACCCACAGGGTACCCTACCTTCAGGCCAGCTGTCTGGAGGCAGATTCCTTGCAGCATACCAGGGGAGGCAGTGCTCCTGAATGCCCTTAAGCAGCTCTGCACCATCCTACTTAGCTGTAGATGTGCTGCCACATGCAAAACCTCCCCTTTTACATTGGCTCAGCAGGGCTATTTTTCATTAAAACATGTTATCGTTGTTGGTGAAAGCACCCTCTCTCCCTTTCGCTTACCTGAACTGCAGAGCTGCAGCTCCTTCCTGCTGGGCTTTCCAACTTTGAGAGCCTGTCCACTGTCCTTAATTGGTTGACGAGTTTGCACATCCCATTCATTAGTTGGCCAATTCTGGAAAGTCACTGCTGGGGTTGTTCCTGACACAGTACAAGATCAAGACCCCCATTTTCTCCTACTTTGGGGTCCAGACACAGAATACAAAATCCTGCCTTGTTGTTACTAAAATACGAAGAGGCACCAGCAGTTGGCTACCACCCCAGCTGCAAATGCAAGATTCTCATAGGTAACACCAGAAACTGAGAGGTTATACTTATTAGGAAAAGATGAGCAAGTTGAATTCTCTTCCCTAGACAAGAGAAAGCTGAAGCGAGACCTCAAAGTAATGAAAGGATTTGACAGTGTAGGTGTAGAGAAAATGTTTCCACTCATGGGGAAGTCCATAACTAGAGATCATGAATATAACATAGTTGCTAATAAATCTAATAGGGAATTCGGAAAGAATTTCTTCGTCCGAAAAATGTGGAATGCACTTTGGCGAGAAGTAGTTGCAGTAATTAGCCTTTAGGGTGAAACTAGTTAAGCACCTTAGGGAGAAAAACAATGAAAAGATTTGCAGATATCATTAGATGAAGTAGGAAGAGGCTTGTGTGGAGTATAAAGACTGGCAATGGGCCAGAGGGGCAAAATAACCTATTGATATGCTGTGCATCAGTTATATCTCAATGTAAATCTCTGCAGTAAGTTTTGAAGCCACAGCCTTTCTGACTAAAAAAGTGAGAACGCTACGTTTGATTGGCACTCCTTCCGTTAACATTCACTCCCTCCACCACCAGTGCAAAGTGTCTGCAGTGTGTACCATCCACAAGTGTGGGGTGTGCCTTTGCAAAGAAAATTTGAAGAGAGTTTGTAGCAGCATGGCCCTTGAAGAGGGGGTGGGGGGAGGCACATTTTGAGGGCCACGTAACCAGCGAGGACCCTGTGGATTTCTCCGGCGAGAATTTGAGCCAATCAGCAGGAGGGCACATACCAGGGGTCCAGGAGGGATTGGCAGTTGGAACCTGGAAGATCAGAAGAACAGTCACACTTATAGTTTAATCTTACCTTGTTGTTCCTGTATATAATTACTTTGTTGGCCAATAAAGCCTTTATAATGAAAACTTTGTCAAATTGGTCTCGGCGATGAGACAAAATAGCAAAGTAGTCAGGGTCCACAGTGTTCAGCTAAAAGGGAAGGAGACTTGAACATCGAGAATAAGAAGAAGCATATTACACTCGTTTACTATGCCTGTGGTCGAAAAGATTGAGCTATTCATCCAAGAAGTTGATGATTGGGAACAATATATAGGAATGCTACAATATTACTTGGTTGCAAATGGAATAACTGTGAGAAGCCAACAAGATGGTTATTTTGCTAACAGTCTGTGATTCACAGACTTGCAGGTGTGTGAGAACATTAACATCGCCAGACACTCCAGACATGAGGGGCTGGTCAAAATTCATTGTAACCCCTGTGCCTTGATCATTATGCTGAGGTTCAATTTTTGTGTAGCAGTCTGTGAGCCAGGAAAGGCCACTCAGATTTTGTAGCAAGACTTAGGGGATTGATGGAACATTGCAAATTCAGCCCAGCATTAGCTGAAATGTTAAGGGACAGAATTTTTGTGGAACGTACAAACAACTGGTCAAAAAAGACTACTGGCAGAGACTAAAATAACCTTGGAAAAAGTTGTGAGCTGGCCCAGGTGACAGAATGCACTGAGCTGGGAATAATAGAGTTTCAAGGAGTGCTGAACGAGGTAAATCATCTGCAACAGGAAACTTCTGTGGTGCAAAACAGTCCAGGAGCAGGTGCAACAGTGAGGGTTCAAGTGTGTTTTTGATGTGGGAGAGGTCATTCCTAAGAACTACATCTTTTCAAGGACTGTGTGCGCTTCAAGTTATGGTGCTGAGCAAATCAATCAGGACAGTCAGTGCAGAGAAAAAGACAGCGACCATTAGCTTAACTCCTGTAAACAATCTGGATGAGGAGCCGGGCAAGGGATCTGAGTTGTTTATCCTAAACCAGATCCAGCTAAATAAAATCCCCCAATAGAGATAACTTGACAGGTAAACAGCAAAGCACTAAAAATAGAAGTGGATACAGAAGCGGCTGCCACAGTCACAGGGGAACAGGCATTTTGTTACCTACAAATGGGGCTCCAACCATTAAGACTAAGTGAATTAGGTACCATTTTGACCACTAATAATGGAGAGACACGGCAGACTTTAGATGCAATAATAATAACAGTGGCATATCGGAACCAGAAGCAAAACTGCCAGTATTGATAACAAGGGTCACAGATCTTGTTTAACAAGACATGACTGGTTAAAACAGATACGGCTAAACTGTTTGGAAATTTTAAGCCTGAAAGATGGAAGTTTTCAGGATGTGCTGTATAAATACTCAGAGGTCTTCAGAAATGAATTAGGATGTATAAGGGGAGCCAAAACTAAAATCTATCCGGATCAAGGCTAAAGTATTTTCAGGCCAGCAAAACACCTTTTGCCCTTTATCAGGAGTTGGAAATAGAGCTTAAGAAACTTGAAGATTTGGGCATCATGAAGTCTGTACAGTTCTCTGAATGAGCTGCACCCATAGTCCCCATTATAAAACCTGATCAGACAGTAAGAACTTGCGAGATTTACAAAACAACTGTCAAAAAGGGAGCACAAATAAATAGGTACCCCATACCCAAAGTGGAAGATCTCTATGCTAAACTAGCAGGAGGTTTAAAGCATACAAAATTAGATCTCAGCCATGCCTATCAGCAGCTTGAGTTGAATGAGGACTAGCAATGTTGATTACAATCAACATACACAAGTGTTTGTACCAGTATACAGGATTGCCTTTTGGAGGCTCATCAGCCTGTGCCATTTTCCAATGTATGATGCAGAACCTATTGCAAGGCATCCCCAATGTAATGGTTTAGCTGGATGACCTTCTAATCACCTGAAGAACACAGATCAAATTTAGCAGGTGTGTTGAAATGTTTTAAGGAACAGGTATTAGGCTGAAGTGAAGAAAATGTATATTTCAATCAGAAGTTACCTATGGGGCATTCAGGGTGGATTCAAAAGGTGTACATCCTTGGAAAGAAAAGCTAAAAGCCATCAAGGAGGTTCTACAGCCAAAAGATATATCTGAGGTGAAATAATTTTTGGGGATGGTCAGCTAATATGGCAGATTTCAAGAAATTGTTTCAAAAAACCCACGAAAGAAGGAAATGAGGAGCAGAACAGAGAAAGCTTTCACAAAAATTAAACAGACCCTGCAGTCATCTGTCTTGTTGGTGCAGTTTAACCCAAACAAACTCTTTACGATAACACCTGATGCTTCACCATGTGGAGTGGGAGCTGTTTTGTCCCGTTGGATGCCTGATGGAGTCGAAAACCCCATTGCCTTCGTTCCAAGCACACTGTATGACAGTGAGAGGAAATACTGCTAGATAGACAAGAACAGTTTGGTTGTCATCTATGGAATCAAAGAATACGATCAGTATATTTATGGCTGACATTTTACAATGGTCTCAGACCCCAAGCCGTTGTTGGGCCTTTCCAGAGAAGATAAGGCACTGCCTTCTGTTGTCTCTGCATGGGTGTAGAGTTGGTCTCTTTTGTTAGCAGCCTATGGTTATATATTTCAGCATCACCATGGAACACAGATGTCTCATGCATATTCACTGAGTCAGTTACCTTTGCCACAAACGGTAGCATCACCACTGGTTCTTCAAGAGGTTATAGTGGCTCTGCATTTTGTTGACACCTTGCCAGTTTTGGCAAAAAACATAAAATTGTGGACAGAAAAAGGTCCTGTTTTGGGGAAGTTAAAGACGATGATCACACGATGATGGTATTATAAAGAGGTATTTGGATAGGTGCATGAATAGGGAGGAAATAGTGTGATATGGACTGAGTAAGGGCAGAAGCTTTTTTTAGTTAGGGCATAATGATCAACACAGGCTTGAAAGGCTGAAGGGCCTGTTCCTGTGCTGCACTTTTTCTTTGCTCTTCTTTGAGAAATCAGAATTGATAAAAATTCTTCCAAATAACCAGTGAAGAAAGTGTTACTGTGGGGGTCCAGAGTCATGGTTCCACTCCAAGAGAGATGACTTCTGTTACAAGAATTGCATGACTCTCATCCAGGTGGAAGTGTAATGAAGATCCTAGCTAGGAGTTACATATGGTGGCTGGGCATTGACAAAAAAATAGAATGGATGGTTAGCCCATGGTCCAGTTGCAAAACTCAACAGACTTTACCATCACCAACAAATTTGTATCCATGGGACTGGCCAGTCTGTCTATGGATAAGGACTCTTTATGAGTCTTTTTTTTAATATTAGTGATTGCATACTCCAAGTGGTTAGATGTGTACATGATGAAGTCTACAACAGCCATGACCATTATTGAAAAGTTAAGGAAGATATTCAGTATCCATAACATTCCACAAGTGGTGGTGTTGGACAATGGTACATCATTCACCAAAGAAGAGTTCCAAAAATTTCTCAAGTTCAATGGCATTCGCCATGTGAGGTCAGCACCTTCCCACTCAGCATCAAATGGGCTGGCTGAGCAGGCGGTACAAATATTTAAGCCATCAATGTTGAAAGAGATGAACAAGTTTCTTCCTTTACATGTAGCCAATTTTCTGTTGTTGTATAACACCACCTCAACAGGATTCACGCAAGCCGATGGGATATGGGTTATGAACAGGTTGGAAATGATTTTCCAAAATTTGGCAGGGAGGGTGGAGACTAGCCAAGCCTCCCAGAAGGTAAATCATGATGCGGGAAGAAAGAACAGAGTGTTTAAAGTGGAGGATTATGCCTTGGTTAGAAACTTTGCAGCAGGCCTGGCATGAGTAGCAGGTGAAATAGTGGATAGAAAAGTTCCAGTCTCCTATGTCATGGAGGTAACAAGCCTACAAGCTTATAAAACACATAGACCAACTGAGGAGATCCCTAGGCAATCCCTGCGGTTAGTTTGGAGTTGCCAAGTTTGGCTACTGAAATTTTGGTGGAGAATGTAGGGCTTGAGCAACCCTTGGGAAGGGGTAAAGAGACCAGAACCTTCTGAAGAGCATTAGATCCAGGATTAAAGAGGCTGCCATCCTCATCTGACCAGTCTGGCCTTTAAATACGAGCCTCCAGTTCACTCTGTCAGCGGCTAGCGGTGTTTGACCCTAACTAATTGTACTTTTATAGAAACACCTCAAAGTGCAACATGACCAATGTAAATCGTTTGGACAAATTGTGCTTTCTGTAATGAAAATATTGAAATATTTTTAATATTCTCATTACTGATCTGAAGCACCTCAAATTGCATCTTGACATTTGGAGAAATGTGAATATCATTGCATTTTACTGTTGTAATAAATTGAAATGTTTTGCAATTTATCTATTAGATTTTATTTGAATAAAGTATAATTTTGTAAAAAAAACTACAGTAGGAACTCACTGGGTTGCACCTTCCATTCTCACAACCATTACCATCTGGAAGGACAAGGACAGCAGATACATGGGAATACAACCAACTGCAAGTTTCCTTCCAAGTCACCCATCATCCTGCCTTGAAAATTTTCATAATGTAGAGAAGCTGACGTTGGGCTGAGGTAAACATAGTAAGAAGTCTCACAACACCAGGTTTAAGTCCAACCAGTTTATTTGATAGTAATCCCACAAGCTTTTGGAAATGGTGTTCCTTCATGAGGTGTGTGGAAAGTTCTGAATAGCAGGTTAGCTGTAAACACTTGCATTCTAATCAGTATTCTGTAAACTGTGTGTGTCTTTATATGCCCTTCTCTGATCAGAACCTTTCACACACCTGACAAAGGAACACTGTTTCCGAAAGCTTGTGGGATTACTATCAAATAGACTGGTTGAACTTAAACCTGGTGTTGTGAGACTTTTTACTTGGAAATTTTCACTGTTCTATCACTGTCGCTGGGTTAAAATCCTGGAACTCCATCCATAACAGCACTGTGGGCGTACCTATACCAAGGGGACTACAGCAGTTCATGAAGGCAGCTCACCACCATTTTCTCAAGGGCAGTTAAGGATGGAAATAAATGCACGTCTAGTCAGTGATGCCTACGTCCCATTAATGAATTAAAAAAAAACTCAAGCTGACATCTCAATACTCAATGCCTTGTTAATTTAGGGATGTATGCCACAGTAAAATCTATACACAAGTATTTGCATAGTATGCTCAGAAATATCTCAGGCACATCCATCTTTTCACATTACAATGTTTGTGTATTTCTAAAAAGGCTATTTGACTTCACTAATCAGAATTCTGCTTTCTCAGTGAAAATACTATGGAGAAATCAATGAAGTAAGAAGTAAACACAATTAAATGGGAAAACAGAAGAGGAATATCAAATATGTTGTGATCTCAAAGATCTAGATGTGGGTTATTTGAATTAATCTCATGTCAAAAACCCTGGGGCTATCTGAAACAAATTATAAATGCTTTGACTTCATTTTATGATTAGGGCTAGTTGAAAGTTGACAATAATTTTCTGCAGAGGAAAACAATTGGATCTATATTGTTGCTTACTGGCTCAAGGCAGGAGAGATGATGGGTGGATTTTCGTTGCACAATGTGAGTCTGAATGGAGGCATGAGACCTGAAAATATATCACCTATGTCCATATATCCCCCTCATCATCCAACTTGATCGAAATCTTTAAGAGGTATTGGCAGGGTGAATGTGGAGACGATGTTTTACCTTATCAGAAAATCTAGAACTGGTGGAAGAGGAGTCACTGTTTAATTTTCCCAAGGTGGGTGAGTGGAGGGTTGTAGTGTGCACCTCCAAACTCACTCATGCCAGTGAACAGGCCAGTTAAAGTTATTAGCGACTTGTCAAAATTCTTTAGGAATGTTTCCAGGACCTGCTGGTGTTCAGCAGCAGCCTGCCTCAGGCCAGCTGTAAGGAAGCAAGAACTATAACTAGGGCAACCATGGAGAAGCAAAAGGTTTAAAAAGGTAAATATTCATGTTTCTCATAGGTTAAAGGATTCTCCCTTTTAAAGTTAAAATTACAGCTGCCTGTACTAATTCAGGAGAGAAACCAACATTAATAACTTTGGCAGATCAAGAGTTCGTTACCCTATTGCCTACAAGGGGTGGCATGGTAGCACAGTGGTTAGCACTGTTGTTTCACAGCACCAGGTTCGATTCCTGGCTTGGCTCATTGTCTGTATGGAGTTTGCACATTATCCCAGTGTCTGCATGGATCTCCTCTAGGTGTTCCAGTTTCGTCCCACAGCCCGTAAGATGTGCAGGCTAGGTGCTTTGGCCATGCTAAATTCTCCCTCGGTATACCCGAACAGGCGCTGGAGTGTGGCAACTAGGTTATTTTCACTGTAACTTTATTGCAGTGTTAATGTAAGCCTACTTGTAACTAATAAATAAACTTTAAGTAGGAATGGGAGTGATGAACAAAGCTGGTGGAGTACCAGGAAGGATGGAAGTGGAAATGGATGCTGTCCCATCAGAAATTAGGAGATAAGAAGCAACCCATACAGAAAGATTAGAGCGCCAGGTAAGAAGAGGCCAGAGGAGAGGCACAAAGAGCATGAGGAAGAAGGAGACACAAATCTGAACAGAGCATAAACTGAGGCAAAGATTCCTTGACATGAATGAGAATGAGTGCTGAAAGAGATTGCAACATTAGGCAGATGGCCACAGATATCTGTGCTCTCATTGGTGTGGACCTCTGCAGTATCTCACAAGCGGTGGCAGACCAGTACATCAGGTGATAGATGCCCCTATTCACCAAAGCTAGACAACAATTAGATTCACACCTGATTAGAAATTGCAGCCTAAGAAGGCACTAGGGCCAGGATTTGCTCATATACTGGTTGATGTTGAACGGGAAAAGTGGTGTTGATTGCTGCACCACCTTTAAAGGTCACCAGGAAGTGATGGCTGCCAGGATATCTGTTCCTGAGTTCTCAGATGCTTCCATGGAGATACTGTTCAATGATGTGGAGGCTTGTTATTCTGCTATGAAGTTCCAGAGTCAGGATGAAAACAAGCCAGCAGGGTGACAAACCCAGCATGGAAGGAGTGGCAAGTGGTGGTCAGTGCCAATGCCCTGCAGAAGAGGATCACCATCCAGTAGCACAAGGGCATGAATCATTTCCTCCATTCTTCCAGGGTAAGTTACTCTTCACGTCATTCTGAACTCATACACTCGCAGACACAGCACACATCCACAGGGATCTCATGTAACGTCAGCTCAGGGGAAACCGTCATCTGTTCTTCCACACACATCTTCATCTCATATGAACATACAAATTAGGAGCAGGAGTAGGCCACTTGGCCCCTTGAGCCTGCGCTGCCATTCAATAAGATCATGGCTGACCTGATTATAAACTCCATCCCACATTCACCCCCTGGCTTATTTAGAATCTATCTGGCTCAGCCTTAAATTATTCAATGGGTAAGAATTCCTGCAGTGCAGAAGGAGCCATTTGGCCCATTAAGTCTGCAAACTTACTTATCATCCCCCTCACAATTTTAACTATGTCATCAACCAGACAGGAGTCAGACATTCACAGAAACTAATTGAGAGTCTATGCAGTGATCCCACTGCAAGTTGTCATCATCCTCCTTGTAATTGCTCCATCTCCATGACAGAAGCCTATCACAGAGGATGTATGCTGTCATCAGTCAGATACATAGAATTCCCTACAGTGCAGAAAGAGGTCATTTGACTCTTTGAGCCTGCACCAGCTCCCTGAAGAGTATTCCAGTTGCACTCTGCCCCAGCCCCCCATCCATCCTCGTAACCCCGCACATTTCCCATGGTTAATCTACCTAACTTGCATATCTTTAGACACCAAGGAAAAATTTAGCATGGCCTTCCACCTAAACTGCATTAGTCTGTGAGAGGAAACTGGAGCACCCGGAGGAAACCCATGCAGACATGGCGAGAACATGCAAACACCACACTGTTAACCAGGGCAGGTGTTGAATCCGTCCCTGACTTTGTGAGGCAGTAGCGCTAACTACTGTGCCACTGTGCTTCCCTGGAAGATAGGAGTGTAATGTTCACAGAAGCCAAGTGAAGAAAATGGGATGGCCCTCACTGTATTTCTTCATCAACCTTTAAGAGTCTAATGGCAACAAACAGGTCCAAAGATCATCTGCTTCATCTGGACATCACTGTTGCTCATGGCCAACATATTCACCTTCATCCCCTTCAACATCCTCTTCTTTGGAAGAAATGTGCACTTCTCTATTTCCTCCTCAGGCAGTTCCTCCCCCTGTTGTAGCACCAGGTTGTGCATAGTGCAGCAGACAACTACAATGCCTGTGTAGATTATATTAGAGAACTCCACCAGATAGGTCCAGGCATCAGAATCTCATCTTCAACATCCCAATGGTCTGCTCCACTCTGCCACTCCTTCACCTAGCTTTTAGTAATATATGTGACATAAACATTGTTTTGATGTGAAAGATAAATACGCTCTGTATTTGGCTTGAAAGCAAAAAAAAATTACATGTTTTGCAGAAGTAAATTTGCCAACCCAGCCCCAATGCTAGTGTTACACTTTTCAAAGAGTTAAAGAAACAAATCTTGCCGTGCTTCCACTACAATATTTGGAAATGCAATAGATCTTCCCCCATTCACATAGGTAGGATGACCCCAAATGTGGAAGAGGAAGAAACAGACTTATTGTGCAAAAGTCGATTGCTAAGCAGAACAAATCCACACTTACACAGATTCAGTGCCTCAGGCTGGGTGTTACCTGCATCAGTTGTGGAAAGTTATAGCATAGAGGCAAAATTTCAGACAACTCATTTGTATTGCACTTTAATGCAAAAAAAAACTGCCCCAGGTGCTTCAGGGAAACTTTATAAAAGGAAAAATAATACCAAGCAATATAACATGATCAAAAGTTTGGTGAATTTTAAACAGGTAAGTTTAAATTGTGCCAGGAATAAAGAAAAATAGAGAGACAGAATATTGTGGGAATTATAGAACTTAGGACTTACTGATGACACTGCAAACAATGATAGAGCAATTTACATTATTTGACCTGGAGCCAAGGAGGGAGTGATAGGTAAAAAGGACCTGTTGTTATTTAAGGCATTAGTAATAGAGGTTTAGATGGTCTCAAGTTTAATGGAAAGGTCGAATGTGGGAGCCAGGATTTCATTGGAATAATCAGGTCCAGAGTTCCAAGATTTTGGTCTCTGTGACAATGTAGAAATGGTGATATATTCCAGGTCTGGAAGATGATTGGCTTGAAGAGTAACTTCCTTATGGTGGTTATAATAATTCTAAGAGTCAGGCTGTGAAGGAATCATGGTTTCATTGCACAAAATGAAAATAAACAATAACCACAAGCCTATGGTGAACACAAGTCCCAACAGGGATTAAAAAGAAAATGGACCCATTTGGGTTCTTGCTTTATACAGAACTTGGTAAAAAAGCTCCACCTGGTTGGCTAATTGCCAGTCCTCCGGAAGCTTGTATTCAACAAGCCAACCGAGACACCAATTAGTGATTCCCCAAGCAGATCATGGGTGTTATCACACTGATGTTTTCATGTGTCTGCTGTCCTCGTCCTTCTAGTTGCTGGCGGTCGTGGGTTTGGAAGATGCTACCTAAGGAGTCTTTGTGTGTTCCTGCAGTGCATCTCTCCCTCTCTGTCTTGCTCTGCCTCCCCCTCTCTGTTCACCCCCTCAGGAATTCATCTTCTGTCTTTTTCCCACAATATTCCTACAAGAGTGACAATATTGGCGACCTGGCTGTGGATCTCTCCATTGTCTGGGATGTGGAGTTTGTCATCAATAAGCCTGTGAATGTGAAAGGTACAGTCAGTATGAACAGATTCATCAGCTCGATACTTCATTTTCCTGCCTTCTTGCCTGCCAGATTTCCAAATTTGTCTGTCTTTGACATCCCCACTCTCTCTCCCTCTCTCTGTCTCTCTTTCTCTCTCCCTCTCCTTCTCTCTGTCTCTCTTTCTCTTTCTCTCTCCCTCTCCTTCTCTCTGTCTCTCTTTCTCTTTCTCTCTCCCTCTCCTCTCTCTCCCTCTCCTCTCTCTTTCTCTCCTCTCTCTTTCTCTCTTTCCCTTTCTCTCTTTCCCTTTCTCTCTCACCCCCCTCTCTCTCTCTCTCCCCCTCTCTCCCTTTCTCTCTCTCCCCCCCTCTCTCTCTCTCTCCCCCTCTCCTCTCTCCCTCTCTCTCTCTCTCTCTCTCTCTCCCCCTCTCTACCCCCCTCTCCCTCTCTCTACCCCTATCGGAGATATCCATTCTTCCAGAGCCACTTACCTCGCCACCGAGTCTATTATTGCCTGGGAGAACCTTCCCACAGCTGCCATTGTGTATCGGTAGTGGAGGGATTGAATGTTTGCAGATGGGGAAGAGTGAAAAGAGGTGGTGTTTAAGCACATATATGTGAAAACTAATGCTATGCTTTTGAATGGTATCATCAAGAGGAAATATGTAAATAAGCAATGGCAGGGGTGAAACAAAGTTATATCCTTGAGGGAACACCGGAGTTAATGGTGTTTCAGCAGGAGGATAAGCCATTTTCATTTTTCATAAGATGTGAGCAGTGCTGGCAAGGTCAATATCCATTCCTCTTCCATAATTTGTGAGCTGCTTCCTTGAACCATCATAGTCCATTGTGTGTCTCTGACTGTAGTTAAATCATAAGAAGGGAACCAGGTGAGAGCAGTCCTATCAGTTGGATAACAGAAAAGACATTGGAGTAAAATGGTAGGGCTAACTGTGTTAAAGGTTGCAGACAGCTCAACAAGGTCAAGTGGCTACAAGAGCAGGTAAGAGGCAGGAACCCTGCAACGTGTGACTCACCTCCTGGCTCCCAAAACTCTACCACCATCTATAGTGCACAAGTCAGGACTGTGATGGAATACCCTCCACTTGTCTGGATCGGTGCAGCTCCAGCAACACTCAAGAAGCTCAACACCATCCAGGACAAAGCTGTCTGCTAGATTGGTATCCCATCCACAAATTATATTACCATTCCTTCACTGTTGGGTAAAAATCCCGGGACTCTCTCCTTAACAGCACTGAGTATACCTACACCACATGGACCGCAGCAGTTCAAGAAGGCAGCTCATCATCACCTTCTCAAGGGCAATAAGGACTGGACACTAAATGCTGGCCTAGCCAGCGATACCCACATCCTCATAATGAATAAATAAAAGACAAGAAGGGAGAGTTGACTTTGACAAGCAGAACAAAGACGTAGGAATAAGTTAAAATGAGAGCATTTCATCGATTAGACCCTAATAGTTCAATTTAGTAATTTCAATTTTTAAATTTGCTTCTTGGAGTTTAAATCTTTTCTGCACCCTTTCTAGTTTAATAATATCCTTACTATAATATCGTGTTTCTGGCTGCAAGGAAATAATGTCAAGAAAGACATTTCAAATAGTAGCACACCCTCTCATCTTGTGAGAAAGAATGAAAGAACAAGCTGTTTCGCTGTTTTTAATATCAAAGTCTATTTTTAAAGAAGTCATTTCAGACATTATGTGTATTATAGTTAATAATTGTTGGGTTCATAGCCTTCAAACTCTTGTTCATTTGGATGATGTGAGCATTTGTAAATAAAATTCCTCATCATAATCAGACAATCCAACTTTTATCCCAAGCAGTTTCATAAGCTAGAAATGTTGCATCTCTATTCATCATTACTAAATAATGAATTCATTGTAGCCAATGGAGTTAAAATGGAAAAGGCAGCATGGATTCCAAATTTCTAAGCAATTCAAAGCAGAAAATTGTGATGAGCAGGTATTTTTTAGACTGGAGACAAATAGAGGATGTTATCCTCCATTGTATTAGAACCAATGTTCCTTTTATTAATATGTATTAATGGCTTGAACTTGAGTAAACAGTAGAATACCAAAATTGCAGATTGAAACTTGGAAGTGTAGTCAAGAGTGAAGTGGAGGGCAGTAAATGTCAGGAGGACATAGATTGGTGAAATGCCTGACAAAAAACAATTTAACGCAGACAAGCATGAGTGGTACATTTTGGTCGGAATACAGAGGAGAGGCAATGTAAACCATTTGGTGCAATTTGTATCTGCACCACTGTAGGAGCCTGTAAAATTTTGTCTATGTGAAATTTAATTCATCTGTTCTATGTTAGTATTTAGCTCATGGGTGACTTTTATTAGTATTACCAACAAAGGTATAATCGCATTACGAATTTAAATTATTTCTTAAAATTTTTAATTCGTGGGACAAAGGCATCGCTGGCTGGTCAGCATTTATTGCCCATCCCTAGTTGCCCTTGAGAAGGTGGTGGTGAGTTGCCTTCTTGAATTGTGCAGTCTATGTTCTGTGGGTTGACCCACAATGCCATTAGGGAGGGAATTCCAGGATTTTGATCTTTTCCTTGTAGTTTTAGACTCCCCTACCTTTGGGAAAAGATATTGACTATCTGACTGATGTGTGCCCCTCACTATTTTATAGATTTCTATAAGATCTCCCTTCAGTCTCCTATGCTCCAGAGAAAAAAGTCCCAGATCTCTCTTTATAACTCAAGCCATCAAGTCTGGGTAGCATCCTAGTAAATATTTTCCGCACATTTTCTAGTTTAATAATACCCTTTCTATAATAACATTTCTCTAGCTGCTTCCCTCATCCTGCAAAGTGTTCCTCACCATCTCCAGGATGTACTCTACTGAAGAATTCTGTTTTTTACACCATGAAATAGACTTCCTGAGTATAATAATAGCAAGTTTTTATTAACAATTCATAGCTATGAATGTATTTACAGTAATGTTTTCAGATATCAATCTGACTGCAGTCTAAGTCTTTACCTAACTCTGTCCACCTACAGGCCCTTGATCATATGTCTTCTTACATCACTGCATGGGTAGTTCTGTATCCAGTCCCACATGAAACTTTTATGTACCAGGCAGTGCTGCTATACTTAGCAGGGAAGGAGAGCAAAACACAGGAGAGATGGATGCACAAGATAAAAAACACTGGGGCCCTAGAAAATCCTAGCCTTAAACTCATTTCAAAGATGCAAGATTATTTTCAATGCCATCACATGCACAAGCTTCATCAGCAAACTCCCACCCTCAACAGAGCTGTTGTACACATGCACAGGCACAAGCTGACTAGTCACATTGATAAGGCTGCAACAAGTGATCTTGTGTGTGGTGAAGTGACAGTTAGGTGGAGGGAGGGTGGTGACTGGGCAAACAGAGCAACAGTGCATGAGGTTCTGCAAAGGCCAGCAGAACGGATGAGTGGCACCATGGTAAGAAAAGAAGACTGTAAGGAGAAAGAGGGCAGATAGCAGGCATTATTAGGACAGGGCAATAATGTGAGAGATCAGTGTGACAATGCTTCACAGTGAAAGGTGCCATTGCTCACAGTGTGAATGGGGCAGTCTCACTGAGTGAGGTGCCAATGCTCAGTGTGAGCACAGGGCAGAGTGAATAACATGCATGATTAAGCACGAGCATTTAAACAGCAGAGGAACATTAAGGGTCTTAGAAAGGAGAGATGCACTGTAGCTCATAATTTACTGAACAGGTCCCTGGAGACAGCATGAGCCTTCAGTGGAATGGAAACAGCTGTACCAGGAATATGAAGCAAGATAACATTAGTACATTGAAACAAAAATGTTTTCCAACCACTGGTGACATAGTGACTTTTCATCTTAGGCATCATTTGCAGTTTTTAGGGTAGAAGCATTAATAGCAGAAACTCCTGTTGAGAATTGAAAAGACATTCGAAGACCGGCCTGGAACTGGTTCACTGGAGTTATCCTTTCAACCCGAGTAAAGGACAACACAATTTTACTCTGGTTCAGAATGTACAATCACACACCACAGAGCCTGAGATTATTGGAATGTTCTTGACATTTTAAATATCATAATTTACAAGATATGGTGGTCAGCATTTTATTCCCATTCCTAGTTGCCCTTGAGAAGGGGATGGTCAGTGAGCTAACTTTTTGAACTGTTGCAGTTTGTGTGGCATGTGCACATCCACGGTGCTGTGAGGGAGGGAATTCCAGGATTTTGACCCAGCAACAGTGAAAGAATGGTCTTATAGAGTCATAGGGCAGGATTGTCCGGCCTTGATGCCCCAAAACCAGAAAGTCCTGCTCGAGGTCAATGAACCTTTCCATGGTTCGCCCCTCGTCTGTTCGATTTGTGTGTTGATAAAGTACACACATAGAATCATATAGTGCAGAAAAGGCCCTATGGCTCATTGAGTCTGCATTAACAATATCTATCGCAAAAGGTGCACTAATCTTATTTTCCTATAGAGTCATAGGATAGAACATGACCACCTCGCCTGCGCAGAATCAGTGTGAGCGAGGGTCCAATAACAGAAATCTCCGTTAACTTTGGTCAAGAATTTCTGATCTCCCCGAGCAAGGCCATAAAATCCCACCTAAAGTGTCATACGGTGCAGAGAGGCAGGAAAAGATTATTTATTTCCATGTTAGGGTGGTGAATGACTTAGAGGGGAACTTCCAGGTGGTATTATTCCAGGTATCTGCTGTTCCTGTCCTTCTAGATGATAGTGATTGTGGTTAGTCTAAGGAACCTTGATGAGTTCCTGCAGTGCATCTTGGAGGTGGTACACACAGTTGATACTATGCACCAGTCATGGAAGGGGTAAATATTTGTGAAAGGCGAGCCAATCAAATGGAATGTCTTGCCTTAAATAACGTTATGTACTTTAGTGTTGCTGGCATTGCACTCATCCAGGCAGGTGGAAAATTTTTAGTCACACTCCTCATTTATGCCTTGTAGATGGTGAACAGGTTTTGGGGAGTCAGTACGGTTGGGCAATAAATATAGGGCAGTCTGTGGCATGAATGAATTAAAAAAAAGAAATATGGCTAGTCCAGTTTACTGATGACCCACAGGATGTTAATAACAGGGATTCAGCAATGGTCCTTTCATTGAATGTCAAGAGGTAATGGTTAGATGATCATTGCCTCAGTTGTCTGGCATAACTATTACCTTTTACCCACATGGGGGAGGTGATGTGCAATTGTACAGTTGCTGAACTGGTAATCAAGAGTCCCAAGGCAAGATCTGGTGATCCAGTTTGAAATCCCATCATGGCAGATAGTGAAATTTGAATTCAATAACAATCTGGAATTAAAAGTCTAATAATAACAATGAAACTATTGTTGATTGTTGTAACAACCAGGTACGTCACATGAGGTTCTTGATCCTGCTTATTGCTCTCCCTGTCTTTACTCTTATACAATCATGAAAATAGTTCCCCTACATATGGTTAACCTTCTTCTGCAAAATGTCATGATCAGCATTCTGGCTGCCTTCCCTTATCCTCACAGGTACCATAGTATCCCTGTAGCCCATTAAGACTGCATCAACTCCCCGAAAGAGCATCCCGCCCAGACTCTCCCCTCCTCCCTATCTCCATAATCCCATACCGTTACCATTGCTAATCCACCTAACTTACACAACTTTGGTTGCAAGAACATTCCAGTCAGCAGAAAGACCAGTCAGCTTTGGTCTGAGGCTTTTCTCGGATTTAGTTTCCATTTATTCCTCCTGTAGAATTAAGTTTTAATTCTATAAACTGTGTCTTACTTTATCAGTAGTTTGTCCTTCCTTGACTATTTTCCAACTTTTCACTCAACTAATAGTTAAAATTTTCTAGTATTTCAGATGGGAAACGTCATTTGTCTGGTTTCTTTTTCAGACAGGCTGAAAAATAATTTCACCAATATGATTATTCAATACTTGGGTCTTTTCATAGCTTTTTTTTTCCTACATTGACTGGTGGATATAAAATGTCCTTAAAGAAAATAAAAGCTGTTCAATTTTTTCTTACCTTGGTTAATTTGAATCTGTCATTTGCAATGGTACAAGGCCACTTCTTAAGATTGAATTACTTTCCACTGACATTATATAGTCAATGAAAATGGAATATTTATTTCTGGTAGCAGGATCTTGAACCTAGTGCAAGTTTAAAGTAAGGCTCTAATTTGTTCTGAAATGGAATTAGAGGAAATAGGTCTCGCCTTCTGCCCTATGTATGATGAGTTCCAAACTTAGCGCAAGTCATTGGGAAAGAGTCCAGCAGAGTTCAGGCATTTTCAGATCTTGGTGCGAAGAAGGGAAGCAGAGATATAGAAAGTGAAATGTTCTGGCCTACTTTCATAAACCTGTTAGCAGCTATCTGCATTTAAGATCAAATAGCCTATCTGCTCCCAAATTTGAAAGCATGTTGAATTTTACTTGTACAGATGACTTGAAAGGGAAGTCTGATTTGTTCTTTATAAAGTGAAAATTGAATTTATCAAAAGTAAAAGTTTGTCGTAGGATTTCTCTGCTGATGAATGGACCATAAATGAAAAGGGCAAATTTGCATTTACATAGCATCACATGTTCAAGGCAGCACTTATGAATTAATTGTGAGCTAAAATCACTATTGCTATGTAGGTAAGTGTGACAGAAATTTATATGCAACAAGGGAGGAATTTTGACTGGGACACCAAAATTCCTTGCTTTTCTTTGAATAGTGCATGGTGTATGTTATGCCTGTTTAAACAGCCAAATTGAACCTCTCAAGTGATTGACAGGGTCTTCTTCCTTGATTGCATTTATGATGGAGTGTGCAAATAAATCCAATTATTAATTTTGGCCTTTATACTTTGGATATACAGTGATGCATTTTTCATTTCTTGAAGCAGATAGAAAATTCTGATCTGCCAAGCATGCAAACTTCTGTTGCTGCATATACTATAATTAGATGATAGTTGCTAACTGTGTATTATTCACAAGTTGCCGTATTAAAGCACAGAATTTGTGTCATAAGAGGCCTGAAATTCAAATTTGATGCAGTGCAAAAGCTATGACAACAAATCTGCAGTCATTTTCTTTCCCATTGCATGTTTTACATTAATTCACAGTTGAATTGCACCACCTTGCTGTGTCTATGGAAAATTCCTATTCACTGTCAACACAGAATTTCTGGGCAAAAGCCAAGAAATATCAGAGGGATCAAGCTAATAATCCTTTGGTCATTTTAACTCAGTATTACAATGCTTGCCAAACAAAGTAATAAATGAGTAGTGAACGAGGACATGTCTGTGGATGTCATAGATGCAGACATCCAGAAAGAATTCAGCAAGATCCCTCACCAGCTACCATTTGTAAAAGATGAAACCCATGGAATTGAAGGCACACTATTGACCTGGCTGAACAATTGGTTGGTTAAAAAACAATAAGTGAAATTCTAAGCAGTGAAGATGGGTGCATAATAATTCAGAGATTTTAATAGATGAATTTAATTAGTAAAATTGTGGCAAATAGATTTCAATATGGGCAAGTATGGGGTCAAAAAGATTAGCCAAAAAAAGGCTGTTCAGAGTATTTTCTAACTGGTGAACTGCTAGAAACTGTGGAAGTCCAAGAAATTTGGAAATACAACTACATAGATGATAAAAATGTATAGTAAAGGTATAGAAAATTATCAAAATAATGAATGGCACGCTAACCTTTATATGTAAAGACTTGAATACAAAGGAGTAGAACTTAGGTAATAAAGATTATAAATAAAATGCACTTTCAATTTTATCTATTTTGATTTGATTATTTTTAGAACCTCCAGTCAGAAGACAATTTTTTACTCCTACTCTTTTATTCCTGTCAGTCAGCAAACTTCATATCCATGTTGCCACTGTTAGTTTTATTCCATGGTGTCAACTTTTTTGACAAGACCATTATGCGACACTTCATTGAATGCCTTTTGGAAGTCAATATCATATGAACTGCATGACACTCATCAACCCTTTCTGTTACTTTATTAAAAATCTTAAGCAACTTAGTTATGCATGACTTGCCCTGAGGTACAGACTAGCATTCATTAATTAGTCTATATTTGTTTAAATTACTGTCAGTTTTATTCTGAATTACCATTTAGAGTCAACAGGATTTATACCATGGAAACAGGTTCTTCAGTGCAACTTGTCCATGCCACCCAGTGTTTACTGTTAAGCTAGTCCCAATTGCCCAATTTCTATTCTAAAAGTTAGAAAGTCAGAGTTCAGAGTGGACAGGGCAAACCCTCAATCCATTTCCTTGCTTGCTCCAAAATAAAACAATTTAAATTGAACCCAATTCATGATCTCCACAACAGAGACATACAAAATCCAAGCTGACAAGATGTTTAAAAAAAGTAGCAGACAGAAGGCAGGGAATTATAGGTCGGTTAGTTTAATGTCTGTAGTTGGAAAAATGCTTGAATCTGTCATCAAAGCAGAAATAACGAGGCACCTGGATATGAACTGTTTGATCAGGCAGACACAGCTTCGTTAAGGGGAAGTTGTATTTGACGAATTTATTGAAGTTCTATGAGGAAGTGACTAGTGCAGTAGGTAGAGGGGAACCGGTGAATGTAGTGTTTTTGGATTTCCAAAAGGCGTTTGATAAGGTGCCTCACAAAAGATTGCTGCAGAAGGTTAGTGTGCAGGGAGTTGGGGGTAGGGTGTTAGACTGGATACAGGATTGGTTGTCTAATAGGAAGTAGAAAGTAGGTATTAATGGATACTATTCTGATTGGCAGCTGGTGACTAGTGGAGTGCCCCAGGGATTGGTGCTGGGGCCTCAACTACTTACCATTTACATAGATGATCTGGAAGAAGGGGCTGAGTACAGGATGACGAAATTTGCTGATGACATGAAGACGAGTGGAAAAGCAAATTACATGGAGGGTGTGGAAAGTCTGCAGAGGGATCTGGATAGGTTGAGTGAGTGGCGAGGACCTGGTAGATGGAGGTCCTGGCAGATATTAGCAAGTGTGAGGTTATCCACTTTGGGAGGAATAATGGTAGAAAGGATTACTATTTAAATGGCGAAAAGCTGCAGCATTGCAACGGTGCAGAGGGACCTGAGGTTCCTTGTGCACAAATTGCAAAAACACAGTATGCAGGTGATCAAGCAGGTGAATGCAATATTGGCCTTTATAGCTAGGGGGATAGAATATAAAAGTAGGGAGGTACTTTTGCAGCTGTATAGGGTATTGGTGAGGCTGCAGTTGGAGTACTGTGTGCAGTTTTGGTCGCCGTATTCGAGAAAGGATATATTAGCCTTGGAGCAGGTGCAGAGAAGGTTCACTAGGCTGATACAGAAGATGAGGACGTTAGATTATGAAGAGAGACTAAATAGACTAGGTTTGTACTCATTGGAGTTTAGAAGGCTGAGAGGGGATCTTAGAGAGACGGATAAGATAATGAAGGGGACGGATAGGGTAGAAGTTGAGAGACTCTTCCTGCTTAGCAAAGATAGCAGAACTAGAGGGTACAATCTCAAATTTAGTTGGGGGGGGGGGGGGGGGGAAACACAGTTCAAATCAGAGTTGAGGAGGAATTTCTTCACACAAAGGGTCGTGAATTTTGGAATTCTCTGCCTGTTGAAGTGGTGGAGGCTTCCTCACTGAATGTATTTAAGTCAAGAGTGGATAGGTTTTTGATTGACAAGGGAATCAAGGATTATGGGGAGAAAGCGGGAAAATGGTACTGAACCACTGCAGATCAGCCATGATCTTGTTGATAGGCAGGGCAGGCCCAAGAGGCTGGATGGCCTACTTCTGCTCCTATTTCTTATGTTCTTATGTTCTTAAGATAAGGCATTGTATTTTATGTAGAAGGCCAGGCAATGGGGATTGCACAGTTACACTTTTTCCATCAGGAAAATCCTGACTTTCCACCATTGACGTTAGACTAGTTATTGGGCTTATCCTCGCATGATCTTTTTGGACAAGGTGTAATATTTTCAGTTCACCAGCCTCTGGCACCACATCTGTGTTTGAGGAAGATATGCAGGCTAGAGTGTGGTTAGACCCAAGGGACTGGAGGGGAGGCTTGAAATTGAGGGTGCAGTAGCATCCTAATTTTGTTACTGGACTGGTAACTAGCTACTGTAAACCTTGGTTCGTGGTCCAGAATATATTTGGTTGGTGTTGGAACAATAGAAGAGCAATCATGCTATTTTCTGTGGTTTAGAGGCCACCCAATGTTGGAAAAGGAGAAATAGGAGAAGATTTGAAAGTAGTTACTTAGAGTGACAAGAACTATGAAGGAGTTATAATGGGACATTTTAATTACCCCAATAATGAATATGACAGTGTTTGTGCTCAGTGCAGGATGGTAGAACTTGTAAAGTGTGTTTGTGATAATTTTCTGGATTTATATGCTTTCTGTCCAAAGAGGAAAGAAGTATTTCTAGAACCCGACCTGGGGAATGAAATGCCACAACTGGGGAGTGCCTTGGGAATAGTGATCATAGGTTTAGAATAGTTTTGGAGAAGGACAAGGAACAATCTAAAATAGGGTTGCCTAAATGGTCAATACATGATTCTAGGCTGGATAATGTATTGGGCTTTAAAGACCATTTGACATAGTCTAGTAAGCCACGCAGCTGTGTGAACTCAGGATGGGCAATAACTGTTGTGCCTTAGAATAAATAAAAAGGATAAATAGAGTGTTAAAATACAATATTCCAGAGTTTGATGCAACAGCTATGAATTCATTTGGAGCTGCTCACACTCCACAACTCTAACATCAAAGGTGTGATGGAAAACTCATTTACATTTTGCAACATCCCTCTTGCCAGGGCTCCTGTTTTGCTTTCATGCTTTCAGAAAACCAAAGACTGTCACTTAGTCACCTCAACACAGACAGGAGGGAGAGAAAGAGCAAGCTCACATCACTGATGAAGCAGTGCTACTGGATCTGACAGTCACAGCGAGCAGCTCAGATACTGACACAGCACAAAGCCAGAGGCTAATGACACAATTACTAGATCAACACATGGTGAGTCAATGTATATGAGTGGACTGTAAATAGGCCAAAGGAGAATGATGGCTCATATGCCATCTCACCAGAGGGAGAGTTCTGCTGTAGGGGACTCAGATCAGAACTTTGATGGGACGGCATGCAGCAGCAAGTCAATGATCCATGATGCATGCTGGGTTGCTTAGTGAATTGGCAGGACTGCCGCAAAGCATCTGGTCGTTGTCACGGAACATGGCAGAGTGTGTATCCCACTTGGCAGAAGGCATCATGCAAAGCTTGAAGCCCTCATCCTTTCCAATTCTAGACACCACTAGCAGATTCACTAGAACCCAAACAGGAGACAGGCAACATCTCAGTCCTGTGGTGAAAACTCAAACTGAAGTCTTCGGACCAATGTTTAGTGCTATGCAAACCCAGGTTTCTGCCTTCATTGCTGCAGATACCCATTTTCCAACAGATTGCTAAGATTGACTGTGGTACTGTCTTGTGGCAGTAACACTCTGCAGCATGAAGCTGCCGTCCCTTCTTAAGATATGAACATTTGTGTTCTCATCACTGCCACTCCTCCAGTGCCCTTGCTTATGTCTGTCAGCCAATAATCTGAGGCTGTTGCCATCCATAGCAAAGTGATGCAATCCAAAGCTGGTCATTCAAGACCCAAAGTTGCCCAAAGCTACCCTGGAAGGCACTGTCATCTCTCCCACTCAAAGTCAGCAGTCTTAGAGGTAGCAGTGTGCAGCAGCACAAGGTCAGGCAAAGACTCTGCAAGACTAGCAGTAAGTGAATGTATAAGCAGAAATTTATATTTTTATTTGCACAGTTGTGTGTTATTGAATAGAGATTCTATGAAAAGATTTCCAGTGGTGTCTTTTGTGACTGGATGGCAACGAAGGGAATGCTGTAATGGAACATCTTAGATGGATGTGACAGTGGGGAATGATGAGTCCATACTGATCTGAGGGAATTGCCTCGTGAAATCCAGCTCACAATCTAATCTCACCTGCCATCAATTTACAGAGGATTCAAGGCACCTTCTTCTATTTCTTTTTCTTCTCCTTGTTATTAACCTCCCCTCAAGGTGGCCGATAGATGGGTAGAGTAATGATTCATAATTACAAGGTTGTGGAAGATGTAACAGTCTGCAATAAACTTTGAATCTGTCCCTGTTATCACCTCAAACTGTTTAGATGGCAGAGATGACATGTGAGGAAAGTGATTACCTGCTCTACAATGCTATGAGTAATTCCATGATTGTTGAAGGTCTATTCAGTTTGTATGATTTGATGGCAGAGGAGGTAGCCCTTGACCTGGAATAGCCAGCACTTGATTCTTCTAGAGGGCTTGACTACTGTTGGATAAATTCATTCACCAAAAATGAAGGTCTTGGCATAGTGCCACACCTACCGAGTATTTAGTGAATTAAAGCTCTTTGGTTCCTATCGTTATCCCATTGACATAAGAAACTTGTGGAGCCATGTGCATGCAGTGATCTGATCAATTGGAAATTCTGCTATCCACACAAGGCAGCCTACCATCTTCCTTCTCCCTCCTCAGTGGGAACATAGAACCATTGAATCCCTACAGTGTACTGTATAAAAAAGTAGACTGCATTGGGATACCTTTGAAGTTATATAATGTTTGAAATAATACTTGAAACTTGTACATCTTATGTGCCAAGTGTAAATTTACAAGATGTAAATTTTAAAACTGAGTGTGCAGTCACACCTCAACTGACATCCCACCCAGGTCCTGTCCCCATAACCCACACAGTGGGAGAAAATTGGAACATCTGGATACTGGGAGAACATGCAAACTCCACATAGACAGTCACCCAAGGTAGGATTTGAACACGAGTCCCTGGCGCTGTGAGACCACAGTGCCATCATGCCACCCAACATTGTGAGTCCCTTTATATTGTATGTTTAGGGGTGATGTTCCTGGTCCACTGTGCTCTTGAGTAGCGGAGCAGCCAGAAAATTTAAGCAGATGGGGAAAAAAATGGGATTCATGACCGGTATCCTAGCACCTTGGCACTGCCAGCCTGGCACACTGGCTGTGCCCACCAGGCACCCTGGCACTGCCTGTTGGACACTGGACAAGGCCATGGGGGTGGTGAATGAGGGGGCAGGGCCAGACCAGGTTTGGTGGGGGGGGGGGGGGGGGAAGGTAGGACAATAAGGAATGGGGAATCTCTGAATTGGGAAGGGGGTATGGGCTGTTGGTAGGGCCAGTGTGCAGAAACTGACCATTGAGGTTGCAGGACAGGAACGGTTGAGGCTGGCCATTGGTTGGAAAATCACAGGCCAGCCAACAGGGATGGGAGAGGGATGTAGCCATCAGGAGGGTAGGACTGGTGATCAGAGGCCAGTTCCAGCCATCGGAAGAGTGGCCATTAGTGGGGGAGGGGTTGGTGGTGTATCAGGGCCGGCAATCGAAAGAGATGCACTTGTCAGCTGATATCCCAGTATACTCTAGTCCCAGTACAGCCTATTGCTTGGGTGGGTTTAGGATTCCTGTACAGCAGTGTTAAGACCCTGATGGACTGTGACGCACAGAGTAGCTGGAGGTGATGGTGGCTTTCATGCCCACTAACACTGCAATCTTTGACCTGCTTGGGTTTCAGGCTTAGGTGGCATAGTTCAATGACCATATTGGTGTTGAGCCCAATGCATCTGGGGTGTTACTGTTAGGTCAGGTGAAGATAGGAAAATTGGTGTCTGAAAAACATTCATGGGTAATGCTTTCTGTGAACAGTCCTCTGCTTTTGCTCTTTTTACAAAGTTCTATCTATCTATCCTTTGCTCCAAATCCTGGTAATGTTGCAATCCAACAGGCACGACAACAAGAGCCCCAATAGCTAGATCAGGTATTGCTTTGTCCGCATTTTGACTATAGGAACTTGCCCCCAAAAACCCAGCACCATACTTCCACAAACTCAGTCTGAGCAACAGCAAGCGCAAAAACATCTCTCCTGAAAGTAATTGACTGATCCTTTAAATAGCATTGATGCAGGGTCTGTCTTTGTGAAATGGCATTCACATTAGTGCAATGGAACTGCATTATCCAAATTTGCTTGATGGTGTTGCATCAGGTGATGGGACTTTGTGATGTCAAAATGGCACCAAATCATTTTCTCCTGGTGCGTAGAGCTAAATACTATGTGAGTACCCTACTTATGACAATGTGTTATGCAAAATACACCAGTAGTTGCTGCCAGTATAGTGCAAAAAAGAGTGCTAATTTTCCATAGTACCATCACCAGCAGCATTACAAAAGCCGCATTTGTGCCTGAGATTTTTCTGTTTAGTCAATATTTTGATCAGATTAGGGTTAGTCTTTTCAAAAGCCAGATTATTAGGGGCTAACTTGAGTTTCAAAATACTTGCTTCCTCACCATATATTTTGCTGTACGTAAAAGGAAGGCAGATTATCTAATATCTGATTTACATTTATATTGTTTCCTAAAATGATGTTCATTTCCAATAAGAAATAAAAAAATACAAACAATTGACTTCCATTCCTCTGGAGATAAAATTCTGTTTCAATGCCATTAAAATAACAATTCCTACATTCACTGTCGAAAGCTGCAGCCTAATTTTTCCATGACGAAGTGGATGAATTTCCTTGGAACTATTTTGTGTAACTTCAGCAGCCGCTTTATTTAAATAGCAAAACATGACTGCCAAACTTGCATCCACATTAAGTTTTGCAGAAACCTCTGGGGACATTCAACATTCCCTCAGTTGCCTTGATAGACTTTAAGTGTTTTTAAAGCTTCGGCTACAAGATTGAGCCGAGTGGTGTTCGTCGTTTTGTGACCAAGATTACATCTGTGCCATGAGTGAACATTCCAAATCCTAAATGTACAACAATCCTACATTTTTCCACAGCTCTTGTTTTGGACTGTCAGAGCACCCACTTGCACGCAATGCTGAAACAAAAACAGCCACAGAGCAACCGTTCCATAACAACTTTATCCAACAGAAAATCTAATATTTTATTTGAAACTCAACTAATTACCCTTGTGCATTCCATTAGTACCTTTGCTTGGTCTACTGTTCCAATGCATTACTACCTAGTTGTTTCAATGGGTGAGACTGTAGATGGTCTTGAAGATGCTTAAATAACCTGGCTTTGGATTGTACAACCTTGGCACGTATGACAATAGTCTGGGCTGGCTGACTGATGGGCAACAGCAGGGTCATTGGTTGAATGACACTGGTAGGAACATGAAAGGTGCCAGCCTGAAGGAACAGAGCAGGTTTGAACTTCATAGGGCCACTGCAGCTTCCTTGAGCAACTCTTTGATGATCCACTGAAACATAGACTGCTTCACTACTGCAAAATTCTAAATACCTTTATATTATCTGTAACCATAGTGATGATGGCAGCAGTCTGAGCCTGCATGGCAACAAATTTCACCCTCAATCTAGGCTCCTATTGGGCTTCTCTTGCAATTTCAGACTTTGGATGGCCTCTCTTTGCTTTACAATGAAAATTGAGCCATCTGATATTGCATTATGTTCAAGTACACCAGTATTCTCATAAGGTTGGCCACCACTGCTGTGGAAAGGACGGGTTCCAGGCTCTGTGCAAAGCCCTGTGTGGAATAAGTACTCTGTTTCTTGATAGTAACAGGTTAACTAGCAGACCTGCCAATACGTTGAGCATTTTGTTGTGCATGCCCATCAATCTTTTTCTCCCCAGCAAAATCCTCATCTGAGTTCTCTATGGTGGAATTTATGAACAACCTTTCCCTTCGGCAACCGGCACCTGTGCTACCCTTTCCAATCGTTATGTTGCCTGGTGATGCTTCTCATATCGATTCTGCTTCTGTGCTACCCTCTAAATTACATGCAGAGCCAGAACTTTAACTGGACAAACCATATAAATACTGTGACTAAGAGCTACAATATTTATATGACTAGTCCAGTTAAGTATCGAGGCTCAGAATCTTATGGTGATAACTCACCACCTGAATCCCCAAAGCCTGTCCACTTGTCTGAGGTCATTAGACTCCTTTCAACATTTAATCAAAGCAAGTCTCTGTGGCTGTGACCCTTGACTTTGAGCACTTATTTAGAAGTCACCTGGCCCCTTCTGGGAAAAAAAAAGTCATCTTTCCTCCTGTTTATCTCATACAGCAGTGAGTTTATATATGTGCATGTGTGTGTTTGAGATAGAATTTGGGATAAATACATAAAGATATATTCTACTTTATTTAAATCCACACAATCTGATTGCAGATTATTCAAACTGCCCTCACTTTCATGGATTAAGAAACATACATAGATTCCTTTTTAAAAAGCACACTAATTGCAGATAGTAAGGGAAGAAAATTGAGGGCTCAGTTTTTTCTCATTCCTGTCTATAATGCAAGCAAATGCAAAGAATTTCATCACAGTTCTGACTTGTTGTCTTTAGATGGTGGTCTGCTTTTGGAAGTCAAAAGGTGAGATCCTCATCTCAGGATTCCCAGCCCCTGCCCTGCTGTTGTGTCACAGTATTTAGTGGTTTGTCTAGTTCAGTGTCAATGATAATCTCCAGTGTAATAATGGAGAATTCAGCAATGTAATATCATTGAATATCAAAGAATGATGATTAGATTCCTTCTTGTTGGAAATATTCATTGCCTGGCACTTCGGTGGTGGGAATAGAAACATAGAACAGTACAGGGCCCTCAGCCCTCAAAGTTGTGTCAAGCTATGTCCAAACTCAAGATCAACCGAACCCACTCCCTATTATTCTGGTGTCCTCCATGTGCCTATCTAATAACTGCTTGAAAATTCCTGAAGTGCCTGACTCCACTATCACAGCAGGTAGTCTATTCCACACCCCAGCCACTCTGAGTGAAGAATCTACCTTGGACATCTCTCCTAAATCTCCCACCATGGACTTCATAGTTACGCCCTCCTAGTAACAGCTACATCTACCCTAGGATATAGTGTCTATACGTCCACTCTATCCATCCCCCTCATTATCTTATAAATCTCTATTAAGTCACCCTCCTCTGCTCTGAAGAGAAAAGCCTTAGTTCCCTCAACCTTTCCTCATAAGATCTACCCTCCAAACCAGGCCCAGAATCCTGTTAAATCTCCTCTGCACTCTCTCCAATGCTTCTACATCCTTCTTATAGTGAGGTGACCAGAACTGAAAACAATATTCCAAATGTGTTCTCACTGAGGTCCGATACAGTTGCAGCATAACCCCTGGCTCTGAAACTCAAATCCCCTGTTAATAAATGCTAACACACTATAATCCTTCTTCATGGCTCTATCCATTTGAGTGGCAACTTTCAGAGATCTGTGGATATGAACCCCAAGATCTCTGTTTCTCCACATTCCTCAGAACCTTGCTGTTGACTATGCTGAACCCTGTTGTCGAATGTTACTTGTCACATTAGTCCAAGCCTGGATATTGTCCGGGTCCTGCTATACATGGAATGGACTGCGTCAGTATCTGAGGAGTTGCGAATGGCACTGATCATTGTGTAATCAATGAGCATCTCCAATTCTGACTTTATGATGGAGGTAAGATTATTGATGAAGCAACTGAAAATGAGTTTAGAGTATGGTGCAAACATATTTCCTTAGGGAACTTGAAGTGTTGATGCAGAGATGAAAGGAGAAGTGATTGGTTGAGATGCTCTGGCCATGATTGAATGGATAATTGTTGGACAAATTGAGAACATGTCCATAAAGGATGGGAGGTGTCTGTGGAGGATGTTACGATCAACCACGTCAATGGTTGTAAAGATGTCAGATTTGAATAATGTGCCACAATTGCAGAAAATTGTGCTTATCATTTTAATCAGGTCTCTTCTGTTTGTGGGGCACATGTTTGATGCAGAGATTCAAAGAGTTATGAGGAAGATAGTTTTGGACGTAGTAAATTCAAGAACTTTGGAGGAGAGGTTGGAGATGAGATAATTTGCAAGGAGTAAAGGATGTAGCATGAATTATTTAACATGGAGTGACAATTATAATTTTGGGAGAGAAGAAGATGGTGCGTGATGAATGTTAACAAACGTGGGTGCCAGGAATGTGTATTGAGTGGTTAGCAAGTTAGTGTAAAAACAGTTGAAAGAGCACAAAGTAGACAAGGTAATCGTAAAGAGGGAACAGGAGGGAGGTGAGTGAGAAATTGGAGAAAAACCGGTGTTCAAGACGAGAGTAGGGAAAGGACATGTTCTCAATTTGTCCAACAATTATCCATTCAATCATGGCCAGAGCATCTCAACCAATCACTTCTCCTTTCATCTCTGCATCAACACTTCAAGTTCCCTAAGGAAATATGTTTGCACCATACTCTAAACTCATCTTCAGTTGCTTCATCAATAATCTTACCTCCATCATAAAGTCAGAATTGGAGATGCTCATTGATTACACAATGATCACATAATTTTGTTCACAATTGAATGGGGGAGTAGTAGACAGATACACAACAATCTCCATTTGATGGTAAGAAAATCTTTTGGCTTATTGTAACTTGTGGATGTGAGGGAAAGGTGATGGAGGAGTGTCTGAGGTAGTTGGCTGTAGAAAAAAGAAGCTGACGTTTGATTTGGTCTCGAATGATCTTGGCATAATGGATTTGACAGAGAGAGGAAAGTACCGTAACAACTTGATGGCTATATCAACTGTATGTCAGATGTATTTAAGTCCACGCTTTGACTTGAAGGAGACTAGGGGCCACATCAAAGAAAATTTTTCCAAGGTTTCCAACATTTTTCAAGCTGCAGAACCCATAATGGCATCTCAAGGGTATCAGGAAACCCCAAGCATTCCCGTAATGTTGATGCCCCTTTTTTTCCTGCCATAAACATGAACACAGAAATCAACTGCAAAAAAAAATTTCCAGCTATATCTATGTATATATTAGGAATTAGGAAGAGGCGCACAATCACAAATAAATTCACCAGTTATATTAACCCCTGGCCAAGCCACCCTCCATTGCCCCATAACATTAACTGCTGGATGAAGTACCCACTTTTGGAATACATAATCCGGTAATAATTAAAAAGTTACCTTATTAAGTACTTATGTCTTACCTTTTGTCATTTTTAAAGGGGAAGAATGATGCTGTAAAGCTAATTTTCATATTAGATGGATGTACCTCTCTCCCTAATCTCATTTCCTCAAACAGATGCACTCACATTGCTTCCTAATACACACGCTCCTGTCTCTCTCTCTCTCCCACATCCATACTCCAACAGCTAACAAACTAACCTCCATCTCTCAGACACGCACGCACCCTCTTTCACACATGCTGTCACCCCCCTTTCTCAGACACACTCACATATGTCTCTCTCCCACACTGACCCCTCTCTGAAGTCCAAACCCCACCCAAACGCTCTCACTCATATCTCTGAAGCCCAAAACTTCCCATTCTCTCACACTCTTCTCCAAGGCCTCTCACCACTCTATTGCCACATATCTTTGCTGCCAGCTCCACTCTGCAGATCAATCCTTGCTGTTTGCTATGAGCTTTCTGCCCAGCAACCGCAAGATGCAATAAATCGAATGGGCCAATCAGAGAAACGTGTCATGGATCACTGGATGCTGATAAGCTAACTAATCAACTGAACACACTCTGAACTTTAGATTGTGCCATCACTTTAACAAAGAGGGAGTATTTCATTTTAACAAACATAGCAGATAATAACGGAGGGAAACATGCAATCTATGTTGGGAGTTTCTGGTGCATAGCTTAATTCAAAATGCAAGATTTAATCCTTGGTACACTTCAATATGCAACATATGTCATGATACACTTAGTCGAATTTATTGAATCAGGAGTAATTAAGCCATCTGTTTAAATCAAATAGAGCTTAATACTTCCATAGTGGTGGTCACTGATTATTGAAAAATGAAGCTATGGGTGGATCTTGACTTTTGACAATGGCACAATGTGTAATTTCAGGTATGCCACCCATTAAATTTCTCCTGATTTTAGTTTCCAAAGTGAATATCAGGAGAACTGTTTAAAATAAGAACCAACAATTCTGGAATGATTCAGTAGTTGTGAATTTCCAGCCCTTCCCACTAGTAGGATCATCTGATCCCGCTGAACGTGATGCCCCGCAGCAGTTTGTGATGGCTCAGTTGGCAAACAACATAAATGGTTAATGACTTTAGCGGGACAAGTATTAAAATTCTACCCAGTAGATCAGCACCTATGGGGTGAGAAATAGATTTAACATTTAAGGTGGATGACCTTTAATCAAAACAATAAAAAGTTAGATGATTGGCTTTGAGTGAGTTTGGGGACAGGGTAAAGGTAGGAAAGAACAGAAGGGGAAATATGTGGTAGGATTGAAGGCAGGAAACATTAACGAACAAAGGCAATGATAGTACAATGCAAAGGTGGCTGAGGGGGATTGATGACATAAGAGATGCTGTCAATTTAGTGCATTATTTGTTAATCATAATGTTATCACCTCTAAGACCAAATATAGATAGTTTTGTGGAGTACTTCCGTTCAGTCTGCAACCCTGATCTTCCCAGTTGCTTGTCATTTGAATTTCCCCCATGCCCACACTGGGGCAACATCCTCTCCCAACAAGCATTGGTGTGACCCATCCCCTGTCCCTCCCCCACCCCCACCCTGCAGACATAAGTAGAACCAGTTCCAATGGGGCTTCCTAGAAGACCTAGCCTGGCACAGCCCCCAGACACTGCCACCCTGGTCCTGCCAGAATGGGCAGAAACCTCATTGTGTTACCAGTGAGGGGTGGGGAAAATCCAGGAATGCGATCTCTCACTTGCGCTGTCACTTTTGACCATGATGAAAATCCCTCCAATCGTTTGCTTAACTTCTTGTTGTCTAATGATTCCCTTTGTTTGAATGCTTAATCTCTCCTCATCACAGAGAGCTCCCATTTTGTTCTCTTTTCCACCCAATTCCCCTCATTCCTCGCCTCTGTACTTAACTAAAACCCTGCTGCACTTCTAACTTTTTTCCAATTGGAAGAAAAGATAATCAACTTGAAACAATAACTGTTTCTTTTTCCACTGGATCTCTTTCCCAATCTGTGAAATGTTTTCAGAATGTTATGCTTTTTTTGATAACTCTCAAGGGAATCACTAATTGATCTCCCTGTGGGACTTGTGGAATACAAGTTAAAATTGAAGTTATTTATTAGTGTCACAAGTAGGCTTACATTAACACTGCAATGAAGTTATTGTGAAAACCTCCTCATTGCCACAATCTGACGCCAGTTCACGTCCACTGAGGGAGAATTTAGCATGGCCACTACACCTAACTGGAATCTTTCGGACTGTGAGAAGAAACCAAAGCACTTAGAGGAAACCCATGCAGACATGGGGAGAACATGCAGACAATGATCGAAGCCAGGAATTGAACCCAGGTCTAAGGCACTGTGAAGCAGCAGTGCCAACCATTGTGCGAGTTCCCATGGTAATAGCCTACACAGGTAGAAAACATCTCCCAAGTCTTTGATAAGGCAGACCCCGAGTGGGTCCAGTCTCCTATTGTCCCAGATGGGACTCATGCATATACACCATGAGGTTGTGGTTCAACATTTGCTTTCAGAATAAAACTCTGTTCCTTTCCAGTTGGCTTCCTGAGTTATTACATTTCTATTTTGGGTTTCCATCATCCTGTTTTTGGATTAGAGCTGTTTTATATGTAGTCAAGCCAATGTTGCATTATTGTCCAAAATCAAAATTATCCTCAATCTGTCTCAGACCCCAATGAAGTGAGCTGCACTTAGCAACCTACAAACTTCTACTCATTCAAAATTCAAACAGCAGGACACACTGCAAATAATTTTGAGAATAAAAAAACTTCAAATATGATACTCTAAAAATATATCTGTAGTCATTTGTTCTGAACTTCTAAGTGGCATCCTTGTCAGATGATTTCCAAATGCCCTCATAATTTCACTTACGTGCCACACTTTTGATGGCATCTCTCAATCAATAAATAAGCCTGCGGAATGATATAGACTTTTTTGAAGAATTATCATCATTCTGCTACCTCCCCATGGTTGGCATCAACATTATTTCAAGTCTGTTAGCTTGGAATTAATGTAAGCGTTATGTGAACTGGCAACTTTTCCC
The DNA here is from genome assembly GCA_024679065.1 of Sphyrna mokarran. Classification (NCBI taxonomy): domain Eukaryota; kingdom Metazoa; phylum Chordata; class Chondrichthyes; order Carcharhiniformes; family Carcharhinidae; genus Sphyrna; species Sphyrna mokarran. The sequence goes on from JAGIQG010000017.1 coordinate 48,273,506, forward strand.
CGACCCATCACAAATTATATTACCAAAAGGCTAAAGTGAAACTCATACAATCAATACAAGCAAGCAGAAGCGGCAGATGGCTCTGATTTGATCTTGTGATCTTTTACTTGAGAAGCGAGTACAAATCTACCAGTCAAAATTATCTAATTAGATATTCAATGATTTTATTTCTACAACTCAATACTTATTTCATTATATAGCTTTGCCCTTAATTTCTCAGTCCAAAAAAATGAGAAAAATAAGTTAACAAGTTATCGACAATATCAAATCCCTTTACCTCAAACTTTAATTCCTTTGGTGGAATGAATTATGGGCTAGATTTCTTGACTTTGATTTCAAAGTTAACGAAAATAATAATGGGAGAGTTATAAAATGTGCTGCCAATGTTCTATCACCCAATATTCTATCACCCAATATACTTGAGGAATGCAGCGGGCCAGCAAATGTCAGCGAGGGGCTTGTAGCAGGAGTCCAGCAAATCGCAACTTTTAGAGGCCATTTTTAAAACACAAATCTTAATTTTCATCTCATTAGTGAGCCGAGGATGGTATCGTCCAGGATTGCTACTGTTCTCTTCCCGACCCCTTCCGGAAGAGAGTCCCACCAACAAGGATTAAAGCTCGCCGCCATCAATGGAGACCAGATGTGAACACCTCATTGGTGGGGACAAAAGGCCATTGAGGGTCTCCTGGGAGGTCAGGGGCAGGGGTGTCCCTTGGGCCATGCCAGCCTGGTATCCTAGCAGAGCCCACTGGGTGTGCCAAGAGGGAAAAAGTGTGCTTGAGGGAGCTGCTGGAGGGATGGGGCTGATTGATGGTCGGGGGGGGGTTCCTGCTGCCACTCGGCATTTGGGATTGGTGAGGATGTGAGGGTGGGGTGATCAAGGTTAGCCATAGGGAGAGGGGGTTGGGGCAGGCTTAGGTTGGAAAGGTCAGGTTTGGACTTGGCAATGGTAGGGGTCGAGGCTGGCCTTGGGTGGGGGGAGGTGAAGTCAGTGATCAAGGGAGCTTTGGGGAAGCCAGCAATTGGGGTGGGGGGTGGCGGGGTGGGGGGAATGTTCTGGGAAACAGGCAAGCAGGTGGGGGCATAACATTGTGAGGACAGCAACCAGGTGATGTGGGTAGGGGAGCGGGTGAGGGTACAGTGCACATGTGCCAATCTCTAATTACAGATAGGTGCATGCGCAATAGCTTGCTCAATGCACTGATTGCCAGCTTCTCGGGTGGATTTTGGCCCCTCTCCCCCTTACTGGCATGAATTTGCTCAGATAAGGAGGATGGTGACAGACACCTCCAGATGCTGAAGGATGCCCTCGTGAGAACAGGATATGGCGCTCGACTCATCGATCGACAGTTCCAACGTGCCACAACGATAAACCGCACTGTCCTCCTCAGAAGACAAACACGGGACACAGTGGACAGAGTACCCTTTGTTGTCCAGAACTTCCCCGGAGCGGAGAAGCTACGACATCTTCTCTGGAGTCTTCAACATATCATTGATGACGATGAACATCTCGCTAGGGCCATCCCCACCCCCCCCACTTCTTGCTTTCAGACAACCATACAACCTCAAACAGATTATTGTTCGCAGCAAACTACCCAACCTTCAGGAGAACAGTGACCACAATACCACACAACCCTGCCACAGCAACCTCTGCAAGACATGCCGGATCATAGACATGGACGACATCATCAAACGTGAGGATACCATTCACCAGGTACACGGTACATACTCTTGCAACTCGGCCAACGTTGTCTACCTAATACGTTGCAAGAAAGGATGTCCCGAAGCATGGTACATTGGGGAGACCATGCAGACACTACGACAGCGGATGAATGAGCATCGCTCAACAATCACCAGGCAAAACAGTTCCCTTCCTGTGGGCGAACACTTCAGCAGTCGTGGGCATTCGGCCTCCGACCTGCGGGTAAATGTTCTTCAAGGGGGCCTTCGTGACACACGACAGCGCAGAGTCGCTGAGCAGAGACTGATAGCCAAGTTCCGCACACATGAGGACGGTCTTAATAGGGATCTTGGCTTCATGACACACTATCTGTAACCCCCGTAACTTGCCTGGGTTAGCAAAAAACCTCACTTACTGTGCTGTCTGGAGAAAATATACAATTCTCTAACCAATGCTCAGGATTCCCTTCACACACATTGTTAGCCACTTTAACACTTGAATAGCAGGTTAGATGTAAGGATTCGCATTCTAATCAGCAATCTCTGACTGTCTGTGCTGATGTGTGCTATTGCAGACCAGAACACTGCATTTGCCTGACGAAGACACAGAGTGTTGTAAATCTGCAAGCTTTCTATCAAATAAATCGGTTGGATTTAAAATTGGTGTTGCTAGGTTCTTAATGAATTCCCCCAGCAGACTCTGTAATGCACAGTGTGCTGCAAGTTCATTCACATAAGCACACCCCAAAAAAATTCCCTTTTTTCCACCCACTGGGCATTTTGTTTTTTTTTCCCTGGGAAAATCATCATCTTTGTTAGTGAGAAACCAAAGCATAAAATCACATGGATGGAACAATATGAAGGAGGGGATTTGTTAAATTGTGGCTATGTGGCTCCTTCAAAGAATAATTAAGTTATCCCCACTCCTCTGCTCTTCCCTTGTGTACTTCTTTTTTCCCTTCAAGTATTTATCCAATTTCCTTGTGAAAGTTGCAATTTAATCTGTTTCTAGCACTCTATCAGCCAGTGCATTCTAAGGCTCATTAGGCAATAATTTTCAATCCGTTCTCTCTGTTTATCAAACCTTCAACCAGTGCAAACAGTTTCTCTATTTACTCCATTAAAACCTTTTGTGGTTTTAAACACCTCTGTAAAATCTCGTCTTAGGCTTCACTGCACTTAAGGAGAACAACCGTATGTTCTCCAGTCCGTCAAGATAACTGGTTCTTTTTGATATGATTTGATTTATTATTGTCACATATATTGGGATATAGTAAAAACTATTGTTTCTTGTGCACGGTACAATCAAAACATACTGTTCATTGAGCACATGGGGAAAAGGAAAGGATAGGATGCAGGATATCATCCCTGGAACCACTCTGGTAAATCTTGTGTGTTCTCTAAAGCCTCGTCAGAAAGTGATGTAGGTTTAGCACAACTTGATGCTATTGTATCAAGCACAAAGCTCCATCCATATAGAAGAAGAAAGAAAGACTTTCATTTACATAACGTCTTTCACACTATTGGTTGTTTCCAAGTTCTTTAAAGCCAATTAATTTTTTTTTGAAAAGCATAGCCACTGTTGTAATGGCAGAACATGGCAGCCTATTTGCATAGCAAACTCCAACATATGCGGTAACGACCAGAGTCTCTGTTTTTTGTTTATTCGGGGTGAATACAATCTGGACATCAGGGGCAATTCCCCTGCTCTTCTTCAAAATAGTGCTATGGGATCCTTAATACCAGCAAGATGGGGTCTTGGTTCAATGTTCATCCAAAGAATGGGTCTTCTGATAGTGCAGCACTGGCTCAGTAGTGCGTTGGAATGTTGAGTTCTATTCTTGGTGCTCAGGTCCCAGAGTGGGGTTCAACACAGCACCTTCTAATTCCAAGACAAGAGTGCTACCAGCCACAACATAACTGCCACATGACAAAGTTAGTGAGACTGGGAAATAAAAGTAAAGGCTATATTTTTAATATCATTAAATCAGTTAACTACTTCATTAATCAATACATTTAAAATAGTCCAAACAAAAGAATTGCTCAATAAGTACTTCCTGTTACTGTATTCAGTGACCCTTGAACCACATACAGGGTAGGACAATGAATAACCTTACTTAAGCATCAGAAAGTGGAGTTTGACTGATGGACATAACACTTGAATGATGACAACCGAGAAGACACCATCAGAGAACCGACTTAGGTATTTGCATAGTCTTGCAGTGCCTGTAAGAAGAATGTATTACAACTGAGATTTGTTTTGAGAAGGGACTGTAGCAGACCTCAAAATAGAGGCAGAAATTTGTGTGGAGTTTTCCTTGTATCTGCCTGGTTTTTCTCTAGGTTTTCCAATTTCCTCCCCACAGTCACAAACATATGCTTTGGTGAATTGGTCGTGCTAAATTAACTCTTAGTGACTCATGCTGTGTCAGTTAGGGGATAGGCCATTGTAAATGCATGGGATGGGGACAGGGAAAGCTACTTTGCTCCTTTCTACTTTCCCTACATGGGAACTGCATATTTCTCGCCCAGACGTCTGACCTGTAGCCACTCCTAGAGTCCTTCAGTGCCGTCACCATTTATGTCATCTCATGCTGTAAAAGGGAAGTTAAAACGTCTCAGCCACTTTGACGGAGGAGAAGATAAGTGTGCAAGGTAAGGGAATTGGATGAGACAGAGTAAAGGAGGATGCCGTTCAGATGTTAAGGTGGTTAACTGGTAGGGTCAGTGGGAGAGTAATCAGGAACAGGGTGCTGGCTGCAACACGGTGGGGTGAGGTGTAGTCGGAGGAGGGGTTTAAGGAGTGGAGGCTATTTGGGTGGTCCAAGAATCAGGGGCTGGGGGTGTGGTTTGAGATCAACTGAGGAAGATGGAGAGGTCAGAGTAGTCAGTATGATAGTTACTTGGAACTTCAGATGGTTCCAAATACTGAGAATGTCTAAACACCTGAGAATTCCTGTTCAGTCCTTGCACATGGACATCTAGGAGATGCCCACTGCACCCTTCAGGCCATCTCTGGGGAACAATTCACTAGGAACTGAGGACTACTATACTGTGCTCTGATAAGAATTTGTTTTTACTTCACTAGTTCAAACTTCTTAATTTTTTCACGTCTATTGGTTCTGCTATGGCCAATATTTCTGATTTTATCTCTCTTGTTCCTTCTGTGTGTTAAATGTGTCATGCTCCATTCTGTTCCTTCTCTCACTCTCATTGTTCTAAATCAAGACTGTTTGCAATATCTTACATTTTTCAACTACGTCTTTTCTCCCTCCTCCAATCTTAAGAGTTTTTAAAAAGACCAGTGCTATGTATTCATTTAAATCTCTTTTTACTTATGATGTTGTTGCCTCACAGTGCCAGAGACCTGGGTTCCCAGCTTGTGTGGACTGACTGTGTGTTCTCTATATGTCTGTAAGTCCTTCCTCTGGGTGCTCTGGTTTCCTCCAACAGTCTGAAAGATGTGTTGGCCTTGCTAAATCATTCCTCACTGTATCCAAATAGGCACTAGAGTGCAGCAACTAGGGGATTTTCACAGTAACTTCATTGGACTGTTAATGTGAGCCTACTTGAGACACAATAAATAAACTTTGCAGAGAGATACCCTGCCAAGTGTACTTAGCTTCTTCAGCTGATCTCTCAATAATTTCCTTTGAAGTTCTGTGTTATGGACAGGGAAGACAGATAGGTTGAGATCCTCAATTCCCTTTACCTTCTGTCTATAATCATTGTGGTTTAAATTTTGATAAGGTTTTTACGTGTTCCCATCCACCAATTATTGTACAGACTGTGCTGAATTTGAATACGGAATATTGTTTATTCATACTCTCGCTCAGGAAAGACAGTAATGTACTTCTACAAATATTAGAACCAAACAGAACATTTAGCAACTCATGTGTCTGAGTATTCCATCCAGGAAAGAACTTTTCCCACTCTAGAATTGACATTCAAATAAGTGGGCTACACACTCTGCCATGCTCCATGACAATGACCAGATGCTTTGTGGTAGTCCTGCCAATGTACTAAGCAACCCAGCATGCATCATGGATCATTGACTTGCTCCTACATGCCATCCCATTAAAGTCCTGATCTGAGTCCCCTGCAGCAGAACTCTCCCTCTGGTGAGATGGCATATGAGCCATCACTCTCCTTTGGCCTATCTACAGTCCACTCATATACGTTGACTCACCATGTGTTGATCCAGTCATTGTGTCATTAGCCTCTGGCTTTGTGCTGTGTCAGTATCTGAGCTGCTCACTGTGACTGTCAGATCCAGTAGCACTGCTTCATCAGTGATGTGAGCTTGCTCTTTTTCTCCCTCCTGAATGTGTTGAATTAACTGCCGGGTTCTTTGGAAGTAAGAATTGTTCAGCAGATCATGGTGATGGGTCCTGATGGTTGTTGTAAATGGTAATAACTCCTCCAAAGCGTGGTCCCCTCACCATAAGTTCCTTTATTTACAATACAAGCTACACAAGGAGTGCTCTGTGTGTTTCCTGCTTCAGCAGGCAGAGATACTGACACACCTGCTTTAAATAGGGAACATGAAGCTCCCTGATTGGACCGTTAATTAGGACTCATAAGGGAGTTCATACACTAGTAAGCCAAACTCATTAATGACTGAAGTCATTATACTCCTACCCCCCCACCAAATTCTGAGAAATCCTCTCAGTTTGCTTTCTTCAGGGGTCTTTTCATCTATTTGCCTGCCAGGTCTAGATTCTCCAAATTCGACCTCTGATGTTAGTGGTTGTTTCAGTTGGGCACCCATCTCTTTCACAGCGAATGCCAAAGGGCTGGTTCCTCTTCGACTCCTAGCAGTAGGGGGAACTGCTGCAGCTTTGTCCCGTGCCCATTTCAGACTCTGAGATTCCCGCTAGGGGTGCTGGAGAGATAGGACTGACCTGTTGAGAGGGTCCCTGCTTATCACTAGGACTGCAGGGCTAATTCGGCTCAGAGAACAGGTGAAGGTTTGAGATACAGATCTGGTGCAGGTATTTCCTTTCAATGCTTTGTCCATGTGTGCTCAGTAGGATACCAGTCCTGTCCTGGATTCAATTGTTCCTGTCATTCATACAGGTCCCTTTATGTAATTTCTTACCCAGACTTTTTCACTGGCATCAAAGTGCCTTTTCTGGTGAGTGTTGTCATGGCCCTTGCATTGGTCTTCTTGGTATCTTTCCGCCTTCCCTCCTAAGTTTGGAAATAACAGATTCTGGTGCGGGATTGTCTGTCCATCAGTAATTCTGCTGGAGCTACTCCCGTGGTGGCATGTGGAGTTGTCCTACAGTAAAATAGCCCACACAGGAATTTAGTCTCTAATGATGCCATTGGCTGTTTTTTCAATCCATCCCTTTAAGGTCTGGACTGCTGCCTGTGGTAGCCCGTTTGATGCTGGGTGGTATGGCACCATCTTGATATGCCAAATCCCATTCAATTTCATGAATTTTGTGAACTCTAGGCTGGTGAAAACTAATCCAATGTTGGCAAATAACACTTCAGGCATCCTCTGCATTGTAAACAAGATGTGCAGTTTCCCAACGATTACCGTTGTGTTTGCCAAGTTCAGTTTGTGGACATCCAACCATTTGGAATGAGCATCTATTATGACCAAAAATATAGACTCTATAAATGGGCTTGCAAAATCAATATGGAGTCATGACCATGGTCTTACCTGGCCATTCTGAATATGCAGCGGGGCTGCTGGTGTGCTTTCTACACTTCTGTCCCACCAATTCCATTACGTACACATCCAGACCAGACCATCAGACATACCCCCTGTCCAGCATCTTCATTTTTGACATTCCTGGGTGCCTATGGTGTGGTTTGGCCAATATAGACGATTGGCCTCGAGATGGGACTATGACCCGTGCTCCCCATAGCAGTGTTCTGTCTTCCACAATGATCTGCTCTCCAATTTGGGAGAAACTGTGGCTGGACCAATCTTTCCAACTCCCCTGTTAGCACCATGTGCTTGACCTTCGCTAACACAGGGTCTCCTTGTGTCCACTGGCATATACTGTGTGTGGCCACCAGGAGGGTATACAAGAAGTTTACTGTCATCACTGTTTTTCTACTCTGGGTACCAGTAATGGGGTGTCCGGTAATCGTAATCTGCTAAGCGCATCAGCGTCCCCAGCTTGTGTTCCAATTGATATTGGTATGATGCCCAGGGCTGGATCCAGGCTGAAGCTATTGGTGGCATTGCTTTGTCCTGCTTTAGTAGGCCCAGCAAAAGTTTGTGATCTGTGACAATCATGAATTTTGGTCTGTCTCGGTAGTGGTGGAATTGTTTTACTGTGACAATTACAACCAGACCTTTTCTCCCCCCCAATTGGGCATATTTTTGTTCTGCTATTGCCAGGGCCCTGGAGGCATACATATTGGCTGTACTGTCCGTTTTGCCATCTGTGTGCCAGAACCGTGCTAACTCCAGATGGAGACACGTCACAGGTGAGCACCAATTCCTTCTTGGGGTCATGTGTCAAAACATTTTCTGATGACAGTTGCTGTTTAATTGTGTTGAAGGCCCATCCTTGGTGAGATCATTCCCAAGTTTACCCCTTTTTTTTTTTAAAGCAACTGGGTGGAGAGGATCCAGAATGGATCTGTATGAATTTTCCATAATGTGTCACCAGCCCTAAAAATGCCAATAGCTCCTGGATAGTTGTCGGGGTCAGGACATCTTTTATTGCTTGCACCAGATGTTCCAGAGGATGTAGGCCCAACTTATCTACTTTGTACCCAAGGTAGATTAGTTGCGGTGCTAAAAGGACACATCTCTCTTTTCAAAGACTCATCGGCTGCTGCAAGTCTCCTATGGGCTTCCTCCAGGTTCTGCAGGTGTTCTGCCCTTATTTTTCCTGTAATAAGGACATCGTCCAGGTAAACAGCAACCTGTTGTAACGCCTGTAGGATGCTCTTCATGGTTCTCTGGAATTTAACACAAGCTGACAATACCCCAAAAGATAATCCTTTATACTGAGAAAGGCTTTTATTGTAGCAAAATTTTGTGAATCCTCGTCCAGCTGTTGCTGCAGGTATGTGTGACTCGTGTCCAGTTTTGTGAATAGGAGCTTTGCGTAAAGATCCTTGATCCAGGAATTGGGTATTTATCCAATTGTGAGTAACAATTTATCATTTGTTTGAAATCGCAAAGATGCATGAGCCACCCAGCTTCAAGATTGGTACCACATGTGCTGCCCATTCTGTACACTGGGCCAGTTTTATTATTTCTTCAGACTGCAATCTTTTAATTTCCATATCTACGTTTTCCCTTAATGCAAATGATACTGGCTGGACCTTGCAAAATTTTGGGACAGCCTCCGGGTCAACATGTGATTTCACTTTAGCTTCTTTAATTGTTCCAAGCCCTTCCTGAAAATCTTCTGGGTAATTGCTCGGAACTAATCAGTTGCATTTGTGATGGAGTCCACCTCCATTGGAATACCCTCTAGCTCATGTGCTGTGCTTATGGTTTTTTCTAAAGACAAAACCAGCTGTTGTGGTCATTTTGGAGACATGGATAGAGCAGGGACAGGAATGGTTGTTGCAAGTTCTGGGGTTCAGATGTTTCAGTCAGAACAGCATGGCATTGTTAGTCAAGGACAGTATTTTAGTGGCAGAAAGGACATTTGATGTGGACTTGTCTATTGAGGTAGTATGGCCTGAGGTTAGAAACAGGAAAGGAGAGGTCACCCCGCTGGGAGGTTTTTTTTATATATATAGGCCTCCAAAACATTCCAGAGGTAGAGGAAAGGATTGCAAAGATGATTCTGGACAGGAGCGAAAGTAACAGGATAGTTGTTATTGGGGGCTTTAACTTTCCAAATACTGATTGGAAAAGCTATAGTTCAAGTACATTGGAGGGGTCAGTTTTTGTCCAATGTGTGCAGGAAGGTTTCCTCACAGTATGTAGATAGGCCAACAAGTGGTGAGGCCACATTTGATCTGGGTAATGAACCAGACCAGATGTTAGACTTGGAGGTAAGTTAGCACTCTGGTAATAGTGACCACAATTCAGTTATGTTTGCCTTAGTGATGGAAAGAGATACATATATACCGAAGGGCAGAAGTTATAGCTTTAGGGGAAAGGAAATTATGAGGCAATTAGGCGAGATTTAGGATACACAGGTTGGAGTAAGAAAACGCAGGGGCTAGGATCAATTGAAATGTGGAGCTTGTTCGAGGAGCAGCTACTGCGAGTCCTGGATAAATGTGTACCTGTCAGGCAGGGAGGAAGTGGTCAAGCAAGGACACTTAGTGGTGTACTAAGAAATTTGAATCTCTGGTGAAGGGGAAGAAGGATGTTTGTGACAAAGTCAGACTGCAATGAAGTTAGAGTGAAAAATCCCCTGGCTGCTACACTCTTGCGCCTCTTCAGGTACACTTAGGAAGAATTTAGCATGGCCAATGCACCTAACTAGCACAGCTTCTAGACCGTGGAAGGAAACTGGAACACCTGGACGAAACCCAAGCAGGCATGGAGAGAATGTGCAGGCTTCGCACCGACAGTCCACACAAGCTCGGAATGGAACCCAGGTCTCTGACACTGTGAAACAGCAGTGCTAACCATACCACACTGCCTGCCCCAACATGAAATTGTGCCTGGGACAAAGATGGCCAGGATCCCAGAGGGAACCCTGTCTATTCAATTTTACACTCCCCCTCTCCACCCCATCACAGGAGGAACATAAAATTCTGATCCTGAAGTAGAATGGCTCTTCAAATCAGTGGCATTGAATTTTGGGCCAGCCAAAATGGGTTTGTTTATTACTTTGGCTTTTAATTTCTCAATAGGCTATTTAGCATGCTACTTTCCGCAATACTTGAGGTTTTCTTTCATCAGCGGAGTGGCTGTGGTGCTTAACTTGCAGCAGAATCTGCACATTCCTAGAAGCCACAGGATTTCTCTTTGTTCTGGGCATGGGAAAATGATGAACAGTTCCAGTTCTCTAGGTAGCCCTTGTCTTTGTCCTGCCACGTGCCTCAGGTAAATCATCTTTGTCTTGGTAAACTCGCTTTTCGCCAAGGTTAGCCCATTGTAGGTGCTGGATACTGCCCCAACTGGTTCCTACAAATTTTGTTAAATTGCCCGAGCATGATGGCTACATTCTTCTGTGAAAATTAATGTGACTTCTCTATGTCTTGCAACATTTCTGTATTTGCCACTTTAACATCTGAAGGTTCAGTGAGCTATCTCTGGTCCCTCCTCCTCATCCGAGTCTCCCTGGCTGCTCTTAATATTGCTACTGTCTGGCAAACATCCACTGGTTGATTAGGCTCTCAGCTGTCGTATTTCTTTAGCATGTTAATGTTTGTTAACCGCTGCTGCCTTCTGCTGTCAGGTTACTTCACTAATCCTTTTGTTCACACTGAAATTGTCCCTTTAGGGATCATTTGACAATGGCAGCAGCAGAAGAAACTGCTGTCCTGGCTAGCGTGAGCGAGACAGTTTGTTTGTTTGTCTACTTTTTTTAAATCATTTGTTGGGAGGCTTTAAGATGTTCCTTGGCCACAGCACAGCCGTTAAAGATTCATTCCTAAAGGAGTAGTCCGTCTATAAAGACATACTTCAGATTTGAAGTGTCCTCATTAAGCTCCAGAAAGTTTTCCTTTAAAAGTTTCAGGGGGCCTTCCACCTAACGACTGCAAATTAATTAAAATGGACTAAAGCCTCAGGACTCATTAGTGTTGACCTCGGATTAGGATGTCAAAGCTCTTATCCCAGTCATCAGAATATTTTGAGCAATAGATTTGAATCAAAGTTTTAGAATCTGATAGTACTGACCAAATGCATCATGGGTTGTGTGTGGTAGGCCAAGAACTTTAGCTGGGCAACATCCTGAATCATTTGGGATGTGCAGTCAGTCTCCTGATATGATTGGGCATCTTTTGCTAGGGCCATACAAGTAAGGGACCGCTTGACTCACTCATGTCCTTGGTTGCACTCATTTTGAAGGAAACAGCCTGAGGTGGCCAAGTCCATTATGGTAAAAAGAGGTACAGATAGAGCGATTACCCAAAGCCAAGACAGGCTATCAGGATTCAGTCAAATGATTCACCAAGGGTTTGAGAGAAATGGGGTTAATTGTGGCTTGAGAGTTTTCCTGAAACCTGACCAGCATGACAAGTTTTACAAGTTGGCTGGAATTTTACTGTCCTATTCACTGTGGGAATCGAAGTGGGCAAGGGGCAGACAATGGAAGGATCCATTGACCTCAGGTGAGATTTTATAATTTTGGGATGAGCAAGACCATGAACTCCTGCTCTGTGTCCACATCAGGCAGAAGTGAGGTCAAAAAAAGAAGTGTTTGCTGAGGCAGACTGAAGTTTTGTGGGTACCCATGTGTCCAGCCATTACATCAGCATAGATAAGACATAAGATTTCCTTGCATTATCCTGGGGGAACTAACTCTGTGGAACACTGTCCACTCCTCATCCTCAGGTCTTCTGGGGGAGTGGGGGAATGGGAGGTCTCCACTTCCACACTACTATTACATCTCATACTTAACAACGGTCAAGAATTTGGGTGACTACTGCCTTAGAGCCAGTTTGTGTTTTGCACTTTAATTGTGTATTTTAATTAAGGCGGCTTTATTCCTCCTCTTCAGGCAGGTTTTTAAAGAATGTCTAAGCTCGCCAGAGCCCTAGTTCATCCACCTGGGGTTCTGGCTCCTCTTTATTTAAACCTGCTCATCCGACTTGGGAATTGAGTCAATACACAATCGGGTCAGTTTGGGTCCAGTGGGGGAGGGGCACGGTTTAGCTCTCGGGATAGAGATTTGAATCAGGTTAGGCCTTGGGAGAGTGGGTGTCGGGTCAGATTAGAGTTTGGGAGAGGTGCAGGTAGAGTCATAGAACGTAGAACATAGAACATTACAGCACAGAGCAGGCCCTTCGGCCTTCGATGTTGCGCCGACCAATATAAAAAGCAATGCCCCTCCAAACTAAACCATTCCCTTCTCTTCCATATACTTATCAACTAACCTCTTAAACGCCACCAAACTTGGCGCATCTACAACCGCTGAAGGCAGGGCATTCCACTCCCGAACCACCCTTTGGGTAAAGAACCTGCCTCTGATATCCGTCCTATAACTATCACCCCTTAATTTAAAGCTGTGTCCCCTCGTACTAGCTTTTTCCATCCTAGGAAAAAGGCTATCACTGTCCACCCTATCTAAACCTCTAATCATCTTATATGTTTCGATCAGGTCACCTCTTAGCCTCCTCCTTTCTAACGAAAACAACCTCAAATCCCTCAGCCTCTCCTCATAAGACCTGCCCTCCATACCAGGCAACATCCTGGTAAACCAGCTCTGTACCCTCTCCAATGCCTCCACATCTTTCTTATAATGTGGGAACCAGAACTGCACACAATACTCCAAGTGCGGCCGCACTAGAGTTTTGTACAGTTGCAACATGACATTGCGGCTCCTAAATTCAATCCCCCTGCCAATAAAAGCTAAGACTCCATATGCCTTCTTAACAACTTTATCCACTTGACTGCTACTTTCAGGGATCTATTGACACATACACCAAGATCCTTCTGTTCCTCAACACTATTAAGAACCCTACCATTAGCCCTATACTCTACACATTTATTGTTCCTGCCAAAGTGCATTACCTCACACTTTCCACATTAAACTCCATTTGCCACCTCTCGGCCCAGCTCTGCAACTTGTCCAAGTCTCTCTGCAAACTATAACACCCCTCTTCACTATCTACCAATCCACCGACTTTAGTGTCATCTGCAAATTTACTAATCCATCCTTCAATACCCTCATCCAGATCATTTATAAAAATTACAAGCAGCAGAGGCCCCAAAACAGACCCCTGAGGTACACCACTTGTCACCGACCAGTCAGACCTGGTCAGAGATGAATGGGGTATGGGGAGGGAGAGTTACCTCAAAGGTGTGGGGATTCTGTTGGGGGTACATTCCTTTGTGGGGATAATCAGGGGGGAGTGGGAGGGGATGTATGGGTAGGTGGAGGGAGCCCCCTGATGTTGGGGTGGTGCAATCTCATGGGGCAGATGGGATGAGACCTCCAGAAGGTTGGGAGGAAGGGGTTGGTGGTGGTGCAAGGATCACCTGGGGGATGCTAGAGGGAATCCCGTGGGGAGGTCAGTACGGATTTGTGCAATAGTTACCCATAAGTTAGAAGAGATTTTAATCCTTCTAACATTTTATTCATGACAATTGATGTAAACTATTGCTCCAAAGATATGCAGGTTAGTTGGATCGGCCAAGCCAAATTGCCCTTTAGTGTCTCAAGATGTCTAGGTTAAGGGAATTAGCAGGGTACATGCGTAGATTATGGGAATAGGGCCTGGCTAAGGTGCTCTGTCAGAGTTGGTGCAAAATCAATGGGCCTTCTGCACTGTAAAGATTCTGTGATCTAATTCTGTTAAATTGCATTTTCACATGGTTCAGTGCCAGACAATTGCCCAGAGGAAGTTTGCACATCTGGGCAATTGCCATGTAAACCTTACTTGGGAACATCAGAGAATATTTTCTCAGTTCACCTTTGGGGTGATTCCCATTATGACATCCTAGAGCTAGAAATCACTCTGTAAATGGACCTGATGGAGGGGAACGGACATGTATGCTCTCCAAACTCCCTTAATTAGGCCTGGCTTTCTGGGAAAATGTTACACTTTTTCTCAGCTTTGGGGATTGAGTAGCCCCTCTATCCCTGAGTGGTACAGTGGACTTGTTTGTTTTCCCAAGGGCACTGTTCATTGAAGGACAAAATTTCGTTAGCTTATGAGAATTTTGGTTAGGTTCTGTGGCACATAGAAAATGTACTATTCAGGGTGGCTAGCTTCTGAAGCAAGGGTCACTGCCTGATCTGACAGGTGCATCCTCCTCAGACCTCAACATGTGGATTTTTTTTTTAAGTCTCACAAAATTCCCCTTCAGCTTCCAGCATTCGAGTGTGTGATTTCCTATTTCATTGTATTTGGCGTATTAATCATGCCTGCACTGGCATGATGTATCGGATAACGTAACCTCTCTCCTGGTTGTGTGGGGCCTGTTCACTAGAATTGCCCATGTATTGACAATCTCTGTGTGGTCACAGAAATGACTAAAGATAGCCTGTTGTCAGTAGCAATAGCAGGATAGGAATTTGCTTTTCTAAAGTTAAAATTAAGGCGTGTTGCTGTTCTGTGTCTAGACTAAGTGATAGTTTTTGATATAATGATTGGACACATTTATTCTGCAAAATTGGCCTCCTTTACCTTGATGACTATCAAGTGAAAAGCATATTGAAAAGAAACATAGAAAATCAAGCGTAGCACACGATGAACAAAATAGCTATTCAAGCACTTTCCCAACATTATCCTTATTTGTCCTTTAGATTCACCAGACTGCCTAAAATCTCTCAATCGTCCATTTCTTATCATTTTAGATAATAGATTTCCTCATAGCTGATTAAGTGGACAAACTAATGCTGAATGAGAAAGCTGAATTAGAGTTCATTACACTTGTGGGGATAAAAAGCTTTTTTTTTTATCCTCAGAGTGGATTTCATATTTTCTAACTCTCCGTCTATCGATGTATTTAGCAAGTTTTATGCATTATCAAAAAAGGAAACCAAAGTTAAGAAAAAAAGATATTTCCAAGCTCCACTTACTTGTGTACCTGAAACTGTTGTTATAAGTGATTTAGGGATCAACAGGAGTAAAAATTTAATTTAGTATTTAAATTTAATTTACATTGTCAAGCACAGTAGGGTAGCAAGCAAAACAAGCCATAGCAATATTAAATCCATGCATATTAGGAAAATAGCAATTCACATCAAGGTAATGCATGCACTGAAGCATATATAATTAGCAATGATTCACTTGCAAGGTTATGCATAGAATTATGTCAGTTTAAAATTTAATCAGGGTTTAGAGTGTGATTTTAATGCACATTTGCAACAGTGCAGGCTAATCTTGAGGTTTTCTATTGGGAGCTTAGAATTATACACGGTATCCAAAATCAACAGGGCAACGGTGATCAAACTGGAATTAAAATATCTATTCTGGTTAGAGAGTGCCTGAAACAGCTCTGTCAGCCATACCTCACTGGAAATGCGGCAGCGGAAAGCCAGTCCAATTATCAGACTTTTTATTTTAACTACACATCCAATGCTGACAAGCAACCTCTGCAGCTTCAGACAGTTTGCACATGCCAACTCTTGCAAATCTCTTCCAAGAAATGTAATTTCTAAGTAAAATTAAGCTTCACTTGCAACCTTGCGGGTGGCTCTGAAATCTTGAGATTTTCAAAAACATACATTTCTCTGGGTAAAGCAAATGAACGTGATCTTTCCATCTTCTGCTACGTGTTGTTGTTTGAACAGTAGTCACTACTCCACAGGGTGGGGAGCCCTGGCTTCTTTTCCGTACCATAGACCATTTTCTTACACCTCTTTTTCCCTGTCTCTTTCAACAATAAGTATGAGAAGTTCATAAACTCAATAAGATCAAAACCATCCAATTAGTTGCCACCTGAAATGGTGCAAGTGATACTCTTTATCAGGAACTCAAAGACTCCAGCCCCTCCAAATGTCCTGGAGCAGCCCACTAGCTCCCCCCAATCTCTATATATCTTTTTTTAAATTTCTTTTTTTTTACTAGGGATATAGAGGACTTGGTTAGGAAGAAAAGAGAAGTGTATGATAGGTCGAAGCAGCTGGGAACCAAGACAGCATTGAAGGAATTTAGAGACAGTAGGAGAGAGCTCAAACAGGGAGTTAGAAGGGCAAAAAGGGGGCATGAAATGATTTTGGCGGATAGGATTAAAGAAAACCCAAAGGCTTTTTATTCCTATGTTAGGAATAAAAGGGTGGTTAGAGGAAAAATCGGACCTCTTAGGGACAGAGGAGGGGAACTGTGCTTAGAGCCCGAGGGAATGGCGGAGATTCTAAATGAATACTTTGCATCAGTATTCACGAAGGAGTGGGGCTTGTTGACAGCTCCTGTCTCTGAGGGAGCTGTGAACCAGTTGAGGGAAATATCCATACCAAGGGAGGAAGTGTTAGAGCTTCTAGGTAGCATTAAAACTGATAAATCTCCAGGGCCTGATGGCATTTATCCCAGACTGCTTAGAGAGGTGCGAGGTGAAATTGCTGGGCCTCTGACGCAAATCTTTGTCTCTTCCTTGGACACAGGTGAGGTCCCAGAGGACTGAAGAATAGCTAATGTTGTACCGTTGTTTAAAAAGGTAGTAGGGATAACCCTGGAAATTATAGGCCGGTGAGTTTGACGTCAGTGGTAGGGAAGCTGTTGGAGGGGATTCTTAGAGATAGGATGTATATGCACTTAGAGTGTTGCAATCTGATTAGGGATACACAGCATGGATTTGTTAAGGGGAGGTCATGCCTTACAAATCTGGTAGAATTTTTTGAGGAGGTGACGAAATCAGTGGACGAAGGGTGAGCCGTTGATGTTGTCTATTTGGATTTTAGTAAGGCGTTTGACAAAGTCCCTCATGGGAGGTTAGTCGAGAAGGTCAAGGCAAATGGGATACAAGGACAGTTAGCTAGATGGATAAGTAACTGGCTTGGTAATAGGAGACAGAGAGTAATAGTGGAAGGGTGTTGCTCTAGCTGGAGGTTGGTCACTAGTGGTGTGCCGCAGGGCTCGGTACTGGGACCTCTTCTATTTGTAATATATATAAATGACTTGGAAGATGGAGTAAGTGGAGTGATCAGCAAGTTTGCAGACGATACAAAGATGGCTGGACTTGCAGATAGTGAGGAGCATTGTCAGGCGATACAGCAGGACATAGATAGGCTGGTAGCTTGGGCAGACAGGTGGCAGATGGAATTCAATCCTGTTAAATGTGAGGTGGTGCATTTCGGGAGAAAGAATGTAGGGGGGAGGTATATGATAAAGGGTAGATCTATTAACAGTATAGAAATGCAGAGGGACCTGGGGGTGCAGGTGAACAAGTCTCTGAAGGTGGCAGAGCAAGTGGAGAAGGTTGTGAAGAAAGCATATAGTATGTTAGCCTTTATAAGAAGGGGTATAGAGTACAAGAGCTGGCCTTTAACGTTGCAGTTGTATAAATCGTTGGTTAGACCTTATTTGGAATACTGCGTCCAGTTCTGGTCGCCTTACTACCGGAAGGATGTGGAGACTCTGGAGAGAGTGCAGAGGAGGTTTACCAGGATGCTGCCTGGTATGGAAGGTATGAGTTATGAGGAGAGATTAGGCAAATTGGGACTGTTTTCCTTAGAAAGACGTAGACTTAGAGGAGATCTGATAGAGGTGTACAAGATTTTGAAGGGGATTGATAGAGGAAACAGGGTTAAGCTTTTTCCTAGGATGGACTCAAATAGCACGAGGGGTCACGGGCTTAGGGTGAGGGGGTAAGGTATAATTTGGATACTAGAGGGAGTTTTTTCACACAGAGGGTGGTGGGGGTATGGAATGCGCTGCCAAGTGGTGGAGGCAGGTACTCTGGAGTTATTTAAGAAATACTTAGATGGGCACATGAACAGAATAGGAATGGAGGGGTATAGAAAACTGATTTAAAATAGGGATCATGAGCCTTGGGAGTCCTGGGAAGTGTGTAAATAGATGATGATATTGATGTACTTGTTTTTATCCTACAGGTGCTTTGGTCCACCTTGTTGTCTAACAAGGGGCACACACACGATGGGTCGTGAGAGGGCTGCTCTTGAATCTTTCTCGAGAGTATCCTAGTGCTTCACGTCGTTAGTGTACGCTTGACCTGGACCAACTGACGGGCAACACGACAGCTCAGTGACTATCGCTGTGCTGTGCAGATACATGGATTTGGGGCCTGTGTCTGTGGGGAGTTTGCGCATTCTCCCCGTGCTTGCGTGGGTTTTCTCCGGGTGCTCCGGTTTCCTCCCACATCCCAAAGATGTGCTCTTAGGCTAATTGGCAAAACAAATTCTCCCTAAATTGTCTCAAATTTGGTTTTTAAATCCACTGATCTATAAACATGGACAAGGATCACGGGTAGAGATGGGAACATCGGGATGGCGGCGCGGGCTCGTTGGGCCAAAGGGCCAGTTTCCCATGCTGTTTTGTTCTTTGTTCTCCTTGGTTTCACGTTGTCTTCTGCCTGAGAGAGGACTTCACATCCTGGGGTGATTACCCACTCATTCCCAATTGGTCCCTCAAGCCACGTGACCCTTTTCTGCTGTGTTACCTTTAAAAGGACAATCCCCCACACCTCCCTTTCATTCACTACGTGGATAAATGTTCTCTAAGGCACCCCCTACTCTAACCCTGAGCTCTTGCCTTTCTCTAGTTTCTCTCCTAACTCCCATCAGGCCCTCTTTGACTGCACATATCCATGAGACTCACATTCATCCCCTTTGATCCTATTCTAAATAAACAGCTGATCACCCAACTTGCTGTCTTGGTCTTCACGTTAGCTGATATTGTTAATAATTCCCCCTCAAGGTGTTGTCATCTTCTCCTTTAAATCTGCTGTCATCACCACTCTCAACAAAAGACATTTGTGACCCCACTGTCCTTGCTGACAACCACCAAATTTCCAAACTCTTTTCTTTTCAAAGTCCTTGAACACATTGTCATCTCCCAAATCCATTCATATCTTTTCCATATCCGCATATTTGAATTCCTCTTTAGCTCTGCAATCTCCAAGATATCTGCGCTCCTCTCAGATCTTTTGATATCACTCTACCATTGGTGGCCATTTCTTAGTTGGCTAAGCCCTGGAATTCCCTCCCAACATCCCTCCACCTTGAATCTCTTCTTTTAAGTAACCCCTTGAAACTTACCTCTTTGACCAAGTTTTCGATCATCTGACCATATCTCCTTACGTGGCTCAATGTCACCTTTAATTTTAAGATGCTCCTATGATGTGTTTTAAGATGTTTTATTCTATTAAAGATTCCACAAAGGTTTATTATTGCTGTTGCAAGAGAACAGAAGCCTTGGAAAGAGAGTACGTGGGCCAGCAATCATTTCCATTGATGTAATAGATTTCAACAGTTGTTAGCTCTTGAAATCAGTAAACGCTGCAAGCTGATGTCTTGCTCTGAAGTACTGACATGTCTTGGGAATTAAAGCCTAGCACAATTCTTCTATTCCTTTTTCCCTTGTGTGTTTATCTGGCTCCCCTTGAAATACATCTGTGATATTTACCTCAACTACTTCTTGTAGTGATGAGATCCACATTTAAACTGGCCTCTGGAGAAGTTTCCTTTGAATTTCCTAGTTGCTATTAGATCAAATGTCTTATACTTAAAGCCCCTAAGTTTTAATTCCAGATAAGTGCCAGTCTTTTCTCTACCTGATCAAATGCTTTCCTAATTTTGAAGGACTCCATCAAGTCATCCCTTTCTATGAATGCTGTACTTCAGTGGTCCCATTCCCCAAACTGTTTTAAGAACCACTGACCTTTTGGCTAGTCTGAGTAAATAGTTAGCCCCTTAATTTCTGTTCTGTGGCTAGCTTGCTTTCCATTCTGCTACCTGCTCCCTGACTGTACATGTTCTAGTTGAGTGTCCTACATTTTAAAAATTCATTTTTGGGATACAGGCATGCTGGCTAGCCAGCATTTATTGCCCATCCAGGGCACTTGACTATCAACCACATTGCTGTGACTCTAAAGTCACATGCAAGCCAGACCAAGTAAAGATGACAGATTTCCTTCCCTAAAGGACATTTGTGAACAAAATTTTTTTTTTTCCCCACCACAATTGTTTCATGGATCAGTAGATTCTTAATCCAAATTTATCATCTGCCATAACAGATTTCAAACCCAGGACAAGAAAATTAGTTGAGTTTTCTGGATTAGTATTCTAGTGATAATGTCACCAGGCCATCACCTCCCCTACTTTTCAAAGGCCTTTTACAATATTTTACATCAACTACAATAACCTTATCTACTCCTGATACCTCTTCAAAAGGACTCAATAAATTGACCAATAATGACCCTTTTGAAATTTGTTTGGATCACTTTTTCTTTTGTTATTAAGTGCTATATTTCTGGGTAGAGATTCCATTATCCATCCAGAGTTAATATCCAGGTTAATTGATATTAACTTAGGTGGTTTATAGTTACCTAGACTATTCCATAGGTACCTCCCTCCATTACGAAAAAGATAATCCATTACACATACCTTGAGGAACAGGCAAGCAACAAGACAGGTCTCCATGAACTATAGCCCTTACAGAAATTAAACCCATGCATTTGGCATCATTCTGAGTCATTATGCTAGCAATCTGAACTAACTGATCACCACCCAAACCATTTATATAACAGTACCTCTTATATATTTGTTTTAAATATACATACTTACAATCCATCTGGACCAATAACTATACCTTCTTGCAGTTTGATTACTTTAACAACTATCTCCATCTCTCTACTTTTTTTTAATCTTGGATGTTTTAGAATCTTTTTTGATCCTTCATTTGAACATTAGCCTTACTTGTCTCCATGTTAAATACTGAGGCAAAGTAACAATTTAATGGCCTGGATTTAATGCAGCCAATCACAACAGGAACCATGTTGGCCCGGCCTTGTGGGAGCAGCCCTGCATCCATCTTCTGACAACTGGAGAACTCCCCCACTCTTTAATTGGAAGGGTAAAAGGGGGCCAATGAGGAACTCCCAGCTGTCAGTGACATTAATAAGTCAATTGACATCTATTATGCCTAAGGCCACTGAAACTTGATGCTGCCTTAATGATTTAATTGAATCTGCATGACTTTCCTATGCTTGCAGTAAGACATCTGACAAACCCTCCCAGCAAACCACTGTATTATCACATGATTGGGACACACAGCATAGGAAGGGATGGGAGACTTATTTCCTGACCTCTTCATATTCTCCTTTGACATTTTTGTCCTTTACTTTCTGTGACTACGCCCTTTTCTTTAGTTTCAGTTTTATCCTTGTCTTTTTATTCATCCAAGGCATTTAATTATTGTCTAGTTAGTTTTTATTTTTAGCAGTATATATTTCTTGTGGAGGCTATTGATCATGTTTTTAAAACTTCTTCCCAGTATTTTCTCTGTCTTTGACAATCTTTTTCTAATTGCATTTCCTTAGTTTCATTCTTATTTCCTTGAAATTAACATCTTCCTATTGGTTTCTTTGGTTATTGTCTTACTTACAACTTTCTCAGTCATGATTTTGAACATCATGGATGGAATCTTTCCAAAAAATGAAGTGTCAGTATCTGACTGAAAACTGGTGTGTTTGTCTCCAGACAAACAGGCAGGTTTTCTCTCCAGATCTTATGACACTTTGTCAAAAGAAAAACAATTCCACCATCACATCTGGGGCATATTTCACACTGTCATTTTGAGGGTGGAATCTCAAGACATCAGCAAATCTGGCTCTACAGAAATCAAGTACCCATTTTTAGACGGCCCTTGGTCAAAGCAAAAAATAACCTTCCTAATTGCTCCACGGGAAGCTATGGAAGTATCCGGGGCTTCCCCTATCCCATCCCTATAAAGAGTTATTGCCAGCATTGCTCCATTTCCCCATCTACATTCCCCACGCTGATCATTGCTGGCATCTTCTCTCATCATCCACCCCAGTCATTGCCAACATTTCTTCCCATCTTCAGTACAAGATCTTCTTAATCTCTGAGGCCTCACTATTGTTCTGCCTGACACAGGTTGGCACTGTCCATGCATGTCCCTCTGCCCTAAGGCCTATAATCATCTTGGGGTCCCAGACATATCCTTATGACAGGTTCACATCTGGGTGAGACATTAATGAACAAGATGGAGGGAAGGGATTCGTGAATTAACGTAAGCCTGAAGATGTAATAAATAGGACATGAGAGTGAAGTTTGAACCACAATAGGGAATAATGGTAACATAACTGGTTAAAGATTAGAACTTAAGTATAAATCGATTGTTAAAAATAAGCTGATTAGAATAATTAAGATGAATTAAATATACTGTATAGCCATACACAGAACAATGGTATGGTCAAAATAACTAAACATGGGACTGAGTCTTCTGTGGAGTCTGGCAAACAGTGTTGGATTGCCATTTAGTTCCTATTTTCTCACCTTGGGTGGGAACTCTACCTTTCTTGCCTGGGCTTCTGACCCAGGCCTGTCCAGAAATATAAAGCAATGCTGCTATGGATTCCTTCTGAGCTTAGAGGAAAGGAATTCACTACCCCTTTTCAGAGCACTAGCTGCTAGGTTCCTGTGCATCTAAATGTCCCAACTAATTTTGGAATGAAGGTAAGTGTGAGGAAAGTGGGCAACGGAGTAAGTTGGGTTGATGAGTGGGTGGTAGGGTAGTCGGGGGGAGATAGAAAGGCTAAGGGGATGGGATTGGGGGTCAAGAGATAGTGGTGGTATCAGAGGGTAGAGTGTAGATGGGGGGAGATGGGATAGTCGAGGTTTGTGATTGAGTCAGGGCTTGGTTTTTGGTCGGGGTGTAGATGTAAGCCAGGGTGGAGGCTCGTCAGTTGGTCAGAGATTCTGGGTTTGGTAGGGGAATAGTTAAGGGGTGGGGGAATAATCAGGTGTATGAGGGGATAGGCAGTGTACCCAGGAGATAAGAGTTCAGCAAAGGCAGTTATATAGTTGCACAAGAGTTAGAATTGGTGTTAATTCTTCCAATTTTGCCTGGGTAATTACTTTGCTTAGCAACTTAGATACATCCAAATTTATTTACTTTAAATTGGAATTTTGGAGTGTCCCAGATGGTGATTCCTGGGTTGAAACTTCCTGGGAAATGCTTGTATTGAGTCATACAAGAGGTGCCGAGTGCATATTATGGGGTAGCTCCTGGGTTATAATCTCCAAGGAACAGATCATGAGCAGAACCAAGGTTTAATAAAGAAAAGGCCTGGCCATTGCATTTATAGAATAACACATTTTGAAAGAATAGCGAAAAGAGATAGCAGGTCAGGGTAACTACTAATTAGAGGTAATATAATGGGAGTAGAATAAAGGTACATAATTGACATTAGAACAGATACAAAATTCATACGAATTAAGATTTTAAAAAAATGAATCAATGAGTGTAACAGGGGTGTTCTTAGGATCACTTTTCAGTGAAAGATAGCTAAAAAAAAAAATGTGTAAATAAATCTATGGAATGAGTGAAAGACATGGAACAATAATGGAAGATTTCAGCTACCACAAACAGAAGGCTGACAAGGAAGTTGCAAAAGGAGAAATAGAAATGGATTTTCCTAGTGTCGTTACACTGAATTCAACACTGTTTCCGCATGCAGCACAAAAGAAACTCAACCAGCGAGGAGGCATTGCTGGATCAAATAATGGGAAATGAACAAGAGCAGTAAGGCAAGTAAGCATGTGGCAATATTGAAGGTGAATCTTGAGCCCATACTCACTGTCCGTGCGAATGCTGACATGGGCTCAAGATCCGGGAATCATAGTTCCCTCCAATGATTTCACAACATTGCATGTTCCTGCTCCTCACCAGCAATGTTATCATGATGGGCATGAACCTACTTCACATGAATTTCAATTTATTTAAATATTATTAACCCCTCCCCCCCCCCCAACCCCACCACATATTCTCTCCTGTCTGTATTTTCAAACCTCACCAATGTGGCAGCAGGAAGTATAGACAATTCAATGCATAGGAAGCTGGCTAATGTAATGGGCTGGGGTATATTCACAATCCTTTGTAGTTTCCCGAGGTCTTGATCAGAGCAGGAGCCATATCAAGTTGTGATTCATCCGGAAAGGATGCTTTCTTTCTATGCTGCATCTGTGAAAATTGGTGAGACTCAGTGGACAGGTCCAATTTCCTTAGCCTCCTAAGAAAGTAGAGACATTGGTCAGTTTCTTAATGATAGCATTGGTGTGGGGGGACCAGATTTTTGATGATCTGACCACCTAGATACTTGAAGCTTTTGATCATTTCCATATCATCACCTTTGATATAGATAGGGGCATGTCCTCCACTATTCTTTGAAGTCAATGACTATCCCCTTCGTTTTATTGACATTGAGGGGAGATTATTTTTATTGCGCCAATTCACCAGATTCTCAATTCCCTTACTGTGGGAAGCTTGCTGTTCATTATTTAGCTAAATATTTGCAACTTTACTGACTACGCTTTACTTGCTTTGAAGAACTTTGAGACATCCAGTGTTCGTGAAAAATTGCATATCAATGCAGTCTTTTACCTCTGCCCAATCTCCACTCGCGTAAATAAGCTTCCTTTTTTTGTTCAAACCAACGTGTACCTTTCTATTCCTTACAGCTGGGTAATTACTGCAAGGCCAGGGATTGCACAGGAGTGCATGTTATTGTGTTTCGGCTTAATTGGTTAGATCACAGGTCCACTTGTTGTCTTCTTGATTTCACAAGACTGCACCATGTCGAGGGTTCTTATCTACACAATGGGGTTACTGATATTAATTGGATAAATAAGGCCACAAAGACACACAACAAACATACGGCTGCACAACTTGACAAATCCTCCTTGATATGCAGAAAATAACAGGCATATTTCTGAACTGATACTCATAGTACTTGTTAAAAAAAAACATCCATGACTGTAATTAAGTATGACAGTCGCTGTTAACTTTTCACAGATCTTTCTGTCAGTCTCTTTCTCCATGGGCTTCCATTGCACTTGTAAATTGGCCAAACACTGTTGGATATGAAGCCAGATCAGGTAGCTTCTGGTTAGAGGTGTTGTCAAGTGGACTAGAGTGATTGATGGCTCAACTACCTCTAAAAGTCTGATCAAAGCCTTTCCTTGATGCCCAAGACAAAAATAAATTACAATAAAAGTTTGCTCTGATAACATAAACCTTGTACTCATTACCAGGCTCAAAGACCTCACAGCCTGATGCTCCTCACTTGTAGGAGCATTTTCAGAAACTGTGGGCCCTATTTTACCATTTTAATGCAGGGCAGACTTGAAACTGGGAATGTTTCAGATCTCACTTTTAGACCCATTCACCAGCAGCTCCATATGCACTCTGAAAAATAGCAACAATTCTGAATCAAGCTGCAGAAGACTATGGGTGAGGTTTAATGCGCCCAAAGCCCTAAGGTTCTGATCAGAGCTTTCAACTGCGCACGCTCGGTGAAAAAAATATAGAAAAACCATCCCCTTTTACATCAGTCCTGGGCTAGATAATGCCTCCACAGACGTTACCCCACTTCCACGACATTACTGACCCCTTATCTGTCTATGACCCCACTACCCAGATCGCCCCTTTTCTCCCCCACTGATCACACACACACAGTCAGCAGACCTCCTTGCCCCTGGCCCCCTCGGACACCGCACCAGAGAGCCATCTGACCTGCCTCCCTCCCTGCTCTGACCAGAGAGCCATCTGACCTGCCTCCCTCCCCGCTCTGACCAGAGAGCCATCTGACCTGCCTCCTTCCTCCTCCCCGGCCAGAGAACCACCAGAAGACTTGAACTTACTTCCACAGAAGATGGAGCGTCCGAATTGGACCTTTGCAAATCATGTCTGTTTCGTGCCGAATCTGGACGGGCGATTGCAGTGGAACAGGGGGAAGTGCTGGTAAGATTGGGCGTGCAACCTATTAAGTCAATTTAAATCCATGCAAATGCATTTAAATTATGTCGCTCCTGTTTCGGGCACGGTCCCAATGGTGGCCATTTTCAGCCCTTGGTAAAGGGGAATGGGCATAGAGGCGGTCATGGATTGTGTTATTCACCTCATGCCCGACTTTACCATGTTTTCTCACCCAAAAACAGGCCTAACTTAATGGTAGAAATGGGTTCTATGTATTAAGCTAGCTTTCATGTAAAAGATTTCCCTTCATAATTGCAACTCAGCTAATGTAAAAACTCATGCAGATGTGTACTCTGGTCAAAAAAAAAAGTTCTTTATTTTCTAAGCTTGGTCAACATATGAGGGAAAGTGATTTGGGGCAGTTTCAAATCTACACTGAAATTGCATTACTCACGTGCTACAATTATACAATTTTTGAAAGCTACTTGCCCACCCCAGTTAGGTATGAGCCAATCATTGTAAGTATAGATTACATACTTTAACCAATAACATTATTGCTCCTGAACCTTAAGGGTCTTTATTTATAGTCTCCTGATGCTTGCCAGACCGTGCCCCGCTCCTTATCTGGTGTCCTTGGCACAATGTATATTCCATTCATTAGGACTGTCTGAAGACCTTGATAAGAATTACTTTTCCCCTTTGCTCAACAGCTGTATTATTAGAATGAATGTGGTTCTTTGAACTTAATTACATCGTATCATGCCTTATGAGCACATACTTTTAATACAGAATATGTTTTCAAAATTACATGTCTGAATTCTCTAATGGTGCCTATATATGGCACTATGCAAACAGTATATTTCAGACACTTTGTAACTTTTCACTCTGGTCTTATCTACCCTGATCTGCTGCTCTTTAGTCCCAAGCCATTCTGAATCCCCCCTTCCACCACTGAACTAAGGAGCCAAGTTGCTGAAAACCCAGACTGAACAGTTGCAACATTACTTAAGGGAAGGTTTTTCTACAATAAATAGAGGATTTGTATTTGTACAAAATTTTACATAAATACTTTCAGCAAAAAAAATGCAAAGAAGGCTGACTGTGGATCACAAATTCTGTAAAAGTATGTCCTTTCCAAAGAACTAACTGAAATTATATTGAAAGGGCAGCACAGTGGCACAATAGGGCAGCATGATGGCACAGTTAGCATTTCTGCCTCACAGTGCCAAGGACTCAAGTTCAATTCTGGTTGCTGGTCACTGTCTGTGTGGAGTTTGCACATTCTCCCCCTGTCTGCATAGGTTTCCTTCTGGTGCTCCAGCTTCCTTCCACAGTCCAAAGATGTATGGCTTAGATTGATTGGCTATGTGGCCCCTTAGTGCCAGGGGGGATTATTACAGTAAATATGTAGGGTTATGGGCATAGAGCCTGGCAGGGATTGTTATCAGTGCAGGCTCAATGGGCCAAATAGTCTCTTTCTGCACTGTAGGAATTATATGATTCTATGGAACCTCATATATATTACATTGAGAATGCATGCAAAATTGAATGTGTGCATTCAAATGACAGGATAAATAAAGAGGGAAAAGAAAGCTACAAATGTTGGAAATCTAAGACAAAAACAGGAAAATGCTGGAAACATACAGCAAGTCTCTCAGTATCTGTAATAAAATAAATATCAATGCTTCTCTTTTAATGCAATTGGCAACTTATTCCACCGGTTAAATTTATTTCTTTCCCAGAGTATCTCTTGTCTCTTTTTCTCCTTTGCCCTTTTTTTCTCATTCATTCTATAAAGGTGCTTACTTATCTTTCAGCTTTTCTGATATGAGAATGCTACTCACCTAAAACGACAACTTTCTTTCTCTTGACAGCTGTGGAGCAACCTGGCATGTATTTCCAGCAGTTTCTGATAACAAAACTGCATCACATTTCAGACTCATCATTAAATAACAATTTTGCACTCAAACACTAATATCTTCTGTTAGTATTATCAAACACCAGCAGGGGAATTAAATTCTTAACGTTACATTTTAAATCATAATTACTTATAATATTTTTTTCTGTTTTGCAAACCAATCTATTGGTTCTGATACGAGAAGGAGTAAAACAGGCTAGCAGAATGCATAATCGTTTGATGTTTGGTTTTATAAATTGGCTGACATAATTAGCTATTTTAGATCATTTTAAAAGGTTCTTGGTTAACTCTGACAGGTAGCTGTTGATAGTTGAAAAGTGTTGCTTGGCTATTCCATTTATCTTCTGCTCAACTGAAGTTTGAAAGACCTTTGGAAATATCTGACAAAACAAACGTTCTCATCATTTTGCTTAGCAAGATCTAAGACTCATGATATTTTAACCTAGTTCATCTATGACCCAAACCTTCTCTCAAGATTCATTAATTAAGGAGAAATATGAAAATCTATTAACACTGGATGACACTTGTAAAATAATGTTAGGATATATTTTTATTTTGTATTCAATGATATATGCCTTGTCATGGGCCTTTGGGTTGCTACATTTAACAAGGCAGTAACAACATTGATATTGGCAAGCCTCTCAATTCATTTTCAGACCTTAAAAATAATGAATCTGCATTTATAAAAGCCCCTTTCATGACCTCATGACATCCCAAAGCACTTTACAGCCAATTAGGTCCTCTTGAAGCATAGTCAGTGTCATAATGTAGAAAATGTATGAATTTATTTCACAAACAGCAATAGGATAATCACAGATAACCTGCTTCGGTGATGTTGGCTGGTGGATAATTATTGTGCAGGTGAGAGTTCACCAGCTCTTTTTTTTCCCCAAAATATAAGCCTGTTGGGGCAGCACAGTAGAACAGTGGTTAGATGTTTTATAATGGTCATACAAGTGTTGCAAAATTATTTCAAAGATTGTCTATATAGAACAAGTTACACTCTGAGATACTTCAGTATACCTGAAATACACGTTCCCTGCTCTTACTCAAAGCACTGCCATAGAATCTTTTCCCTCTGCGAAAAGGCTGGGATGCAAATGTGTAAGGTAGGCTTACTGCACTCTTTGGAATGACTCATTGTGTACTGGCCCTCACCTACAGCCAGCTCTTGCACCAGAAATATGGTGGCCTCTCCCACCATGTATGTCAGGGTGTGCAAAACCTCTGGAAGCATCTCAAACTGTGGCTCCATCAGCTTTGGATTTCAGGGGTCTGTCATTAACTTGAGGCTCAGCCCTGCTCTGAACTCTACAATCCTCTGCTTAGATGCATGTATGGTGTACTCACCAAAATGTGATCATAGATCTACTTGTGAACACAATCCCGCCATAGTCCGACTATCTGCAGTAGCGGAGGGTGCATTTATGGGAACAATGCACTAGTGCATCCTCTGAGGCTCCCTCCTCAGGTGCATCTGACTATCCCTCTGTCTCAGGAACTTCTGTCTTCATCTTTGAACTGCTTGAGATTAGTAGATATGTACATTCCATCACTCCTTTCATACTAGGCTTGATATGGAGCTCCGTGTGGCCTGTGATGGAAATATTAACACTACACCTCATGTGTGCCAGAGGTTCTCTTGTGCTCATTCATGAAGCTATTCAAATCAGTTACACATGTCTTCATTCCTGCATGGTGGCACAGTAATTAGCACTACTATCTTACAGTGGCAGGGACCTGGGTTCAATTCCCAGCTTGGGTCACTGTCTGTGTGGAATTTGCATGTTCTCTCCCTGTCTGCGTGGATTTCCTCGGGTGCTCCAGTTTTTTCCCAAAGTCCAAAGATGGGCAGGTTAGATGGATTGGCTATGCTAAATTGCCCCATAGTGTCAGGGAGACTAGATCGGATAAATGTATGTGGTTATGGGGATAGGGCTTGGGTGGAATTGCAGTCGATGCGGAGTCAATGGGCTGAAAAGGCATCCTCCTGCATTGTAGAATGCTACTATTGATGCCTTACACTGCCAGGAACATGGGTTCGATTCTGGCCTTGGGTGTCTATCTGTGTGGAGTTTGCATATTCTCCCCATGTCTGCATGCACTTTCAGATGCTCTGGTTTCTCCCACATTTCAAAGATTACAAGTCCAGTTGATTAGCCATGCTAAATTGACAATTAGTGCCAGGAGAATTAGCAGGATAAATACATGTAGTTACAGGGATAGGGCATGGGTGAGACTGTGTCAATGCAGATTAGATGCTCTGAATGGCCTCCTTCTGTACTGGAGGGATTCTATGATACTGTCTCATCACCATCGATGGAAAAGGCCCTAAGATGTTCTTCAAGTTCTAGTGTCTCCTCCTTTGTGAGCTGAGACTTCCAAGGGAGGGAACAGCACAGTCAGTCTTTGATCTCTTCTACAATCACTCTTAAATATGACATTAGCACTCCAAGTGGCAATATTCCATTTCCACCAGTGCTACCTTACAGTATGCTGCCTTCACCTATAGCGACAGTATATTAGCCAGGTACCATGGAAGACCCCTTCATGATGCCCATCCAAGCGGCAGTGCATCCCACCTCTGATCCTGGCAAGGGCACCTTGGGCATTGCCACAAAACTCAACCCTCTGTTTATATGGTGGGAGTGCTGCCATCTCTAGGTGTAAAATTGTTATTTCTCAGTCATGCAACAGGGGATGCAGTGAAATAACTTGTATTCATTACATGGCCTTTCACAAATTTATTATAAAATTAGTCAATTTTCACAGTAGATGGAGAAAACAAGTAGAAAATTAAATAAATGAGCAAGTAATATGCCTGGTGGTTTTGGGCAGAATGCTGAGAAAACCTCTGTTTCTGATCTAACGATGTTGTGTGATCTTCAATGTCCATCTGAAAGGCAGACAGATTTTGGCTTAACTTTTCATTCATAACTTTGCCCTTCCTTTGATACAGTATTCTCTTAGTACTCTGCTGAAATGTCAGCATAAATTGTGTGTTTTAAGTTCAGGGGAAGGATTTGAACCCAAAACATTTTGGAATCAAAGGCAAATGTGGTACCATTGAGCTGAGGTGATGGTAAACACCGATCATTGAGTATGAAGCCAATTTATTTGAGAGGGTCATTGTTTAAATAAGATAATTTGTACTCATGTAAGAATGCTTTAACATTATTTGTTTAATCAAACAATTCCAAGACTCTTTCCATTTAGGTTTATATTTGTCTCTATTCAGAGACCATACTTCTACAGTAAGAGAAAAGCTTCATTTACAGGGCTATAATCAAACATTGTAGCATAGCAGTGGAAACTGAATAGATTATAACACCTAACGTGACATCTATGCCTTTCTATTGAGTGCACGTACAGTTCAAAGTTGCCGAATAGTGTAAGCATGGGACATATTTCTTCTATTCGCATGGTAGCACAATGGTTAGCACCACTGCCTCACAGTGCCAGGGAGCCGAGTTTGATTCCCAGTTTGGTCGCTGTCTGAGCGGAATCTGCACACACTCCCTGTATTTGCATGGGTTTCCTCTGGGTGTTCTGGCTTCCTCTCATATTTCAAAAAAGAGTTGATTAAATGCATTGGCCATGTTAAATTCTCCCCCAGTGTACCCGAACAGCTGCCAGAGTGTGTGGACTAGGAGATTTTCATAGTAATTTCATTGCAGTGTTAATGTAAGCCTATTCATGACACTGAGAAAATAAACTAAAGTTCTGTTAGTCAGACAAACATCGCATTGGCAGGTGGAAGCCCATAGTCATGAGCCTGCAGAGCTGAAAGGCACTATCTTGCACCTAGGTTGCTTCAGTTTGTGATTTAATATTGCACTGTAGGACAAATGTATGAAATCTAATCATATTATTACTCACCGTATTAAAGCCTGTTTTGGGCAAAACATCTGCACATGATTTATAAATGGTATCATTGTCGGTCGACTAACAAGCCTTTCTTGCCATGGTAACCACGAACAAATTCACTAACATTAGCACCTCCTGGTGAGCATCTGTCAAAGATGTCAAAATAACAAGCATTGATAGTTTGGCAAAAGTCCTGGCCTCTCAGCCTGGAAGGAATATTTTGGTTATGACCACATGACAAACAGTAGCCTTTTCCAACAGTAAAATAAGAGTGACAAGTGCGCTGAACATGTTCTGCAATTCACGCATAGATGGAAAATCATTTGATTCATGTAACCCTTTGAGCAAACAGAAAATATTAACCAAAGGGAGGCAGTTAAAAAAAAATGGAAAGCTGTGATTGTTCCCTGACAAAGACAGCTAATTATAAAACTAAAAAGACAAATGGATGCAGGGAGCAATCGCAGCCAGAGGCTGGAAACTCAATTAAGATCCAGAAAAGAATAAAGAAAACACAATCTTAGCTGTGTCAGTGGATTATCTTCAAACTGAAGGTGTGTGGAAGTCAAGAAAATTAGGAGCATGGAAGACAGAGCAAAGAGAGCAGGAGAGTTTAATTAGCAAGTTAGCACAAGCAGAGAATATTTGGGCATTGAGTTACATCCTAAGACTGGAAGAACAGTGTAGTGCACAAACAAATAGACACACATACTAACACATACACAGTCGATTAAACATACATGAATCCAAGGACTGGATGAAGTAGAAGAAAAACATTATACTTTCCATTGTCCAGAACAGATGGGAGATAGGTTATACTCTGTGAAATTCCCTCAGAAGTCTCAATGCAATTACTCAATGGGAATTTCCAGGATGTTTTAACTCTCGATGTGTAATTCCATGTTCTCTGGACCCTCTGAAAAGACACCAAAACTAAAATCGGAGACTTCAGACTGTTCTGACTTACTTACCTGGTTAGTTACCCAGAAAATGTTAGACACGTTATAGCCTAGTCAAACTCCTGGGTGGCTACAAAACTGATGCCCCAATTACCCAGACCAATGTCCCCCTGCACCGCAATGACTTCACCAATGCTTCACTCACCCTGCTGACTCCTCTCACTATCTTATCATCTCCCATCTGATAACCCAGCTCAATGAGACTAGCCCCCACTACCCAGTCACTCTCCCATCTCCCCAGCCTTCCGACTGCATGACCTAACTTTTCCCCACACTGAACCCTCCAACTATCTCACTGAACTCCCAATTCCTCTTGACTAGAATGGATTAACCCTCAACCTCTGACTACCCTTCACTTTCTGGCCTTTGATTCTCTTGACTAGTCTCTGAACAGACCTGATTAACCCCACCAACGGGGTAACGTCTAAACTTCTAATTGCTCACTGACTTTCCCTGAACTAACTTCACCAGCCTATACACCTATCCCCTCTCACTGACTCACTCTATCCACTTACCCACTGTACCCCCTTATCCAACTCACCCAGGTAACTTACCTTAACCCATTACTTACCTTATCTTCTTACCCATGCTGTCTCTTACAAGGGATCAAGAGGAGTGGAGAGAGAGGAGAGTGAGATACTGGAAGTGCGTGATTAGCCATGATCATATTGAATGGTGGTGCAGGCTCAAAGGGCCAAATGACCTATACTTGCACCTATATTCTATTTTTCTGTGTTTCTTACCAGCCTTGCCCCCTTGTTCACCTCACCCAACTTTATCCAGCCTACACTAGCCCATTCACTAACCCATCCTACCCCTTCTTACCTTGCATCCTTACCTACTTATCTAACCCTGCAACCTCACTCACCCTTTCCCTTACTATCTTACCCCTTACTCACTGACCTTCTCTCCATTGCTTTTTGAAGTAACCTTTGGATATTTAAGCTCTTATTTAGCAGAATATTACAGCAATACCATAAAAAGGTTTCTGCATAGAATTTCTGTGGCATTCCTTCTTAGGATTCTTGCATAAGCTCAAGTCATTTCTGTAGGATCCTCCACTGGAAGGCTGCCTTGAAAAATCAGAGGTAGGTAGGCATGTATTTTTTTGTCTGGTAACGTTTGGAAGTAGGCTTCCAATCATAAATGGAACAATGAGGCCCATATATATATATAAAATCAGATACAGTCATAATATTTCCTCCTGGGGTGAGGCATATTGCTCTTGCTTGGTAGAGGCTGTTCATCAGTTTAAAAAAGAGAGATGGTTGTGTCTCTGGAGACAGAACCCCCTGACATCTCCACAGGGTGAATTATGCCAACACTGACCAGTTCTGAGGAAGGTGGAATCTGTACTGACCTTATTTGTAGCACCTCAGCAGAACTGGGACCAATGTCCTCACAAGGAAGTTCACAAGTGCATTGAGAGAGAATTTTTAAACCAAGTTGGCAAGGAGAATGGGCATGAGGATGGAGCATTAGAAAGGAGAAACAAGATGCACAGAGGATTTTGAGAGACTAACAGCAAGAGAGTGAGAAATAGTATAGTATTAGATGGGTTCAGATTAAGTTAGAATACAGATAGGTTTGCAATGCATGTCTAAAGGATAATGTCACCATAATCCATGATGACCATAGGCTGCGACTGGGGGTGATTTAACCTGAAAATCATCACATATCAGGCAAGGGGCAAGGTTGAGAATGTGGGGCCTTCATAAAGAACCTCAGCCAGTATGGGAATCAAACTCAAGTTATCGGTGTTATTCACATCATTAATCAGCTGTTCAGCCAGTTGAATTTTGATTTGATTTGATTTATTATTGTCACATGTATTAATATACAGTGAAAAAAATATTGTTTCTTGTGCACCATACAGGCAAAACATACTATTCATAGAGAAGGAAACAGGAGAGTGCAGAATGTAGTGTTATAGCTATAGCTAGGGTATAGAGAAAGATCAACTAAATGCAAGGTAAGTCCATTCAGAAGCTTGACAGCAGCTAGGAAGAAGCTGTTCTTAAATCGGCTGGTATGTGACCTTAGACTTTTGTATCTTTTTCCACATGGAAGAAGGTAGAAGAGAAAATATCCAGGGTGCATGGAATCCTTAATTATGCTGGCTGCTTTGCCAATGCAGTGAGAAGTGTAGACAGAGTCAATAAATGGGAAGTTTGCATGATGGATTGGCCTATATTCATGACCTTTTGTAGTTCCTTGCAGCCTTGGGCAGAGCAAGAGCCATACCAACTTGTGATACAAGCAGAAAGAATGCTTTCTATGGTGCATCTGTAAAAGTTGCTGAGAATTGTAGCTGACATGCCAAATTTTCTTAGTTTTCTGAGAAATTTATGGCATTGGTGGGCTTTCTTAACTACCTTAACTTATTTGAGCTAAACCAATCAAACTTTAATGAGCTGCAGGTGGAAATAGCCAGATGAGAATATGGAGCTGCAGAATTAAGGAAGAGTTGGCTCCAAAAGAACAGGAATGAGTGCTAAATATTTCTGGATATGAGATGTTCAGGAAAGATGGGAAAGGAAAGAAAGGAGGAGATAACTGCATTGGTTAAGAAAAGTATTGCTGTGCTGGAGAGAAAGGTTGTCTGAGAGTGGTTAGGGACAGAATCTATTTTGTTTGAGTTAAGAAACAGTCGAGGTACTGTCACATGACTGAACATATGCTATAGGCTATTTCCTTTTGAGAAGTCGTATAGCAACATTGCAAGGAAACTACAGAGAGGTGAAAAAACTATAGAGGTATGATAATAGGGAACCTTAAATGTCCTAATGTAGGACTGGATAGTCATTGTGGCAAATTTAGAATAGAGTAACAAGTTCTCGTCAATGAGGACTTCCTCAACCAATCCAATGAAGAAAAAGACTTTTGTGGATCTGGGTCAGGTGGAGCAATTGTCAACAAGGGAACATTTAGGGAACAGTGATCATATAGTATCATAATGTTTGGAATAGCTTTGGAAAAGGACAAGGAGCAATCTAAAATAAAAATACATTAAAAGTAGACAGCCATTAAAGATTAGGTAGTTAGAGGGTGGATCTGACACAGGTACATTGGAATCAAAGATTGGCAAGCAAAAATGTTATCAAACAATGGGCAGCCTTTAAAGAAGAAATAGTCTGATTAGTCGAAATACATTCCCACAATTGGAAACGGCAGGTTGACCATAGCCAGTGCACACTGGGTGACAAAAATTAGAAGCATATCATACAATTGAGGACCAAACTAAATATCAAAAGTTAAGGGGCAAAGTCTCAAGGGAAATGAAAGCATTGAAGAGAGAATGTGCGAATTGACTAGCAGCTAACATAATAAGACAGATGCATGAGCAGAAAGACCTAAGAGTATATGGGGCCAAATTATTGTAAGTCGCAAAACAGGTTGAGGAGGTCCAAAAAGCAGACGGAATCCTGGGCATTAGTAAAAGAGGCATTGAGTACAAAAGCAAGAAAGATATGCTGAAAAACTGGACTATACCTGGAGTGTAGGATCCAATTCTGGGTACCACAATTTTTGAAGGATGTGCAAGCCATAGAGAGGGTGCAAAAGAGATTTGTTGGCATGTTTTTAGGGGTGAGGGATTTCATTTCGGTTAGATGAAGAAACTGTATTTGTTCTCCTTAAAAGGTTGAGAGGAGTTTTGATAGAGTGTTCAAAATCATGAGGGGTCGAGAAAGTAGATATAGAGAAACAGAATCCGGAATCATTACGTGCAGAAAGAGGCCAGTTGGCCCATTTTGCTCACATCAGCATGGATTAGTGCTATTTGCCTGCCTTTTCTCCATACTCCTGCACATTCCTTGAGTAGAAACAATCATCTAGTGCTCTCTTGAATGTCTCAGTTGAAACTACCTGCACCACACTTCCAGACAGTTCATTCTAGACCCCAACTACTTATTCTGTGAAAAAGTTTTATTCTCATATCGCATTTGCTTCTTTTGCAAATCACTCCAAGTCCGACTTCTCATTCTTGATCCTGTTACAGGCAGGAACAGTTCTTCCTATCTAGTCTGTCCAGCCCTTCTCATGATCTTGAAAGTTTCTACCAAACCTTCTCTTACCCATCTTCTCTTCTTGGAGAACAGTGCTAATATCTCCAATCTATACTCTTAATTGAAATTTCTCAGTTTATAATATGGAAATAGGCCCTTCAGCCCAAATTGTCTATGCCATCCTGTTTTTACCACTAAAATATTCCCAATTAGCAGTGTTTGACCCATATCCCTCAATATCCATTTTACCCATGTAACTGTCTAAATGTTTGTTAAAAGACAAAATTGTACCCACATCTATTACTACCTTTGCAGTTCATTCCAGACATTCACCACTTCTGAAAAAATTGCTCCTCTGGACTCTTGCATCTGTCCCCTCTCACCCTAATCCTATGCCCTCTAGTTTTAGACTCCCCTATCTTCAGGAAAAGGTGTTGACTATCTACCTTATCTACGCTCCTCATTATTTTATAGACCTCTATAAGATCACCCCTAAGCCTCCTGTGTTTCAGGGGAAAAAGCCCCAGTCTATCCAACCTCTGCTTATAACTCAAACCATCAATCCAAGAGTATCTTAGTAAATCTCTTCTGCACTTTTTCTGGTTTAATAATATATTTTCTGTAATAGGGTGACCAGAACTGTACACATTATTCTAAGTGGGGCCTTAGCAATGTCTTGTACAACTTCAACAAATTGTCTCAACTGCCTCATTCAATGCTCTAACCAATGAAACCAAGCATGCTGAATGCCTTTTTAACCACCTTGTCCATCTGTGACTCCACTTTCAAGTAGTTATGAACCTATATCCCTTTGTTCTATAGCTCTCCCCAAAACCCTACCATTAACTGAATAGGCCTGCCACGGTTCAATCTACCAAATACCTGACACTTATCTAAATTAAAGTCCATCTGCCATTCATCAGCCCACTGCCCAATTGTTCAAGATGCCATTGCAACCCTAGATAACCTTTTCACAGTTCACTATGCCACCAATCTTGATGTCGCCTGCAAGCTTGCTAACCACGCTTCCTAAATTCTCATCCAAATCATTAATATAAATTATATCCATGGATATCCCTGGAAGCCTCTTCTGTATTCTCTCCAAAGCTTTCACATTCTGCCTACAGAAACTGTTTTAGAGTACCAAAGACAAAATGAGCCAAAAATGAAATGAAGGGATTAAAAATAATAGATCTGGAATGCGCTGCCTGAGGATGTGTTAAGGATACATTTAATCAAGGTCTCCAAAAGGGACTTGGATAAGTAAATGGAGAGTAAAAATCGCAAGAGCTACTGGGAACAGAATTAGCAAAGCTCTTACAAAGAGCTGACAATTCTCAACCAGCTAAATATCCTCCTTCAGTGCTCTCACCATTCTAAGACAAAGAAGGAAAGAAAGCAAGGGCTCTAATACCCCTTCGTATACAAAACAACTCCAGGATCTGGCCATTGGAATTCCATGAGTTAAAAATAAAGAAGACCCCACAGCAATCTGGCAGCTGCTGTGCACATTGTCAGCGTGATGAGAATGACGTCAGAACAACTGCTTGTTTGGCAATCATGAACTGTATCGAGGCTTGCAAGTGGAGGTTAGCATAGAAAGGTTGATCAGAAAGGAACCAAAAAATGAAGAATGGAAAGTGATGGGGTTTGGGGAAATGTCAAATAGAATAGCTATAAAGTTGTTGCATTATAAACAGGGACATAACAAGATACCAAGAGCATTCATCAAGTGAACGCGATATCAATAGAGGGCTGCACTCTCTCCTTTAGAAATGAATGATTTAGTGTCAGATGAAATGCAACCGGGGTTCAATACCTGATAGAGGGAGTTAACAATCAACATGAAGCAATTAGTAATATCTGTGATACTGAAATCATCCACAAGGAGGCCTGGGTATATCAGTGACTGAGCCATAAATGAGCAAATGTGCAGGAACTAATTAGAATCCCTCCCAGTTTGATAAAACCCTACATCCTGAAAGAATGAGGCTAGAAATGGAAGTATGGCTATGTAGTGCTGATTTTGTAAAAAAAAACGCCATAATTCACAGGTTTGCCTCAATGGGCAACTCAGAGCCAGTCACTACCATTGGAAAGAAGAAAATTGGATTTTCTGGTCAATGCTCTGAGATAGGAAATCAAACCTGGTGAAATATTGAGACTGGTATGATATGTTCAATGTTATAATTCAGGTCAGAAACTTCAAAGTGTTATATGAAGTCTGCCTAGGTCATACGTTTTACAAATTTGTATTTAACTAGGTAAGCATGAGTGGTTTCACTTCAACTATGATTCAAGTGACCCACTAGGGAGTTTTTAATAAACAAAGTTTATTTATGAATACATTTAACATGTACAGAAAGAAAAAGTTAGCAATACATTTTACCAATTACGAAAAAATTGGTATTGTGTAAACTTTAACAACTAAATACCATTCCAACCAAACAAATTGCATTAACAAACCCTTGTCACGGATTTAACACAGATAATATAAATACTTACATGGTGTTGGAACTTATTCCTTTGGTTGAACGCTGAAGCTCTTTTGCCACTCATACAGACAAGCTTGAAGTCAGAACATCTTCCAAAAACACCAAGGAGAGAGAGAGAGAGAGAGATGCTAGTTAGCAAACCACCAATAGCAGAATTTTCACTCCAGGAAGGCAAGAAGCCTTACTTACAGCCAACCAATAGAATTTGCAATACCAGGGAAAGCAAGAACCACTGATTTTCAGTCTGATGCCCAAATACCTTCGAATTAAAAAAAGCCCAAAACTGAAAATAAAAGAACTCCTGTCACCTTGTGTGTCAATCAATTGTCCCCCTAACAATACAGGATTATAAACAAATCCCAGAAAGTACCTGAGGCCCAGAGTAAACATAAACAAAACCACATTTAAACCATTGAAGCAGCAATAAAATGACTTCTAGCACATAGCTTGGCAACAATGAAAAAAAACCAAAGCTGCTTGACTGCAGAAAACATGATTTAAAAAAAATGAAAGGCATTTAGTAGTGTCACACTGGACACCATGATGTTGGATAACTAACTGCAGTACAGCCACCACCTACACCTTGTTCTGTTCCAGTTTTCTTACGTCCCTACCACAAATAGAATTTGATTGACATTAACTTTCCAACTCATTCTTATTCTTAATGAGACTTGCATTTTATTCCACCTTAATATCACCGCAGGATAGGTGCAAAATAATCCTTCATTCAGAGCAATTTATTTCTTACACTGAACACAATCTGCAACATAAACTGGTATTAATGAGCAGATGTTGCTGGTGGTAAGTCACAGAATGCATCATTTTATAAAAACATGAGCACTACATCATGAAATGTAAGTATAATATTCCACTACTAAGGCACAGCTGTGTTTAACTTAGTTGTCATTTTTAATGCCAGAAGACTAATTACAGTATATAGCAAGATTTGGAGACTGTATAAATTAATTGTTATTGGTAGAAGTTTGAAGATTGGCACGTTGTTCCAAAATCCTGATTCTGGGTCAGAAATGAAAATAAAATATCTGTTCAAAAAAATCATTTTAATATTTTGAAATGCAAGATCTGAATGGCAACAAACTCTAAATCTAGTAAAATCAAAATGTTGCAGATGCAAGAAATCCAAAACAAAGACTTAAAATCTTTGATTTTAAGAATGGCATGGTGGCACAGTTGTTAATACTTCCTCACAGCACAAGGGACCTAGGTTCAATTCTTGCCTCGATCACTGTCTATGCGGAGTTTGCACAACTTCCCCATGTCTGCGTGGGTTTCCTCTGGGTGCTCTGGTTTCCTCCCACTGTCCAAAGATGTGTGGGTTAGGTGGATTGGATATGCTGAATTGCCCCTTAGTGTCGGGGGATTAGCAGGGTAGATAATTGGGTTATGGGGATAGGATCTGCATGGGGTTGTGCTCTGTGCAGATGTGGTAGGCCAAATGGCATCCTTGTGAACTGGAGGGATTTTGTGATTAACAATTAAAATCCCTGGGCCATGTTTTCTGGGTTTTTTTCAAAGTGTTGTCTCAGGTGGAGAAGCGGTATGGAGCCCACTGGTTGCACTGATGGCTTTTCCTGCCAAGCTTTTAAATGCTTGGGGATAAAGAATCCCCAAGCCCACCAGCTGGCAATCAAGAGATGGGGGCATCATTCTTAAAGGGCGCATGGATGCAATAAAGCTAAAAGTAAACATTCCCCATATTCCCCCGCAGTTCCCACCCCACCCCCTCCCCACCTTCCACGGAGATGAGGAACCTGCACCCCTCCTTTCCCCACACACACACACAGAGGAAATTCCTGATCATGAACATGGGGTCTCCACTGCTCCCTTCGTGGAACTCCTCAAAGGAAGTACCCCAATACAGCCCACAGGCACTGCCAGTGTACTGCCCTTCTCCTCACCCCAGGGCTGTACTTACCT
This sequence comes from Sphyrna mokarran, assembly GCA_024679065.1. Lineage (NCBI taxonomy): Eukaryota > Metazoa > Chordata > Chondrichthyes > Carcharhiniformes > Carcharhinidae > Sphyrna > Sphyrna mokarran. The sequence continues at coordinate 48,314,832 of JAGIQG010000017.1, forward strand.
TTGTGAATCCCCCACCTCTCTCCCACAACCTACCCATCCCCCTCAATGCTGTTGGGTTTTCTTTGCCAGGTCCACATTGGTCCAGAACAGTTGAGGGAAGTCCAAATATTGGGGTGGGGAGGTGAGGAATGATAGAGGGGAAACTCACTAATGATATTAAAATGTATTTAAATGGGGTTCCCATCATCGCATGGTAAGAACTCCATTATCACTGACAGAAGCAAGGATGATCATATCACTTGCCAGCAAGAATCTTATTTTTTTCGGCCTGCCCACGATTTTGTGCCATTTACGCCAACGGATGCAAAATCCAGCCTATATTGATAAACATCTCACATGGCATTACTTGTGGTAATTTAGAAAGTACACTTCATATAGGTGTCATATGTCATGTAGTACACAACATGTTACTCTCGTAAGATAGAACTGTGCCTCTTTAAAAATTATAATGTTTATTTGATATTAAGTAAAAGAGTTTTACTTTTATCAGTTGGGCGGCATGGTATCACAGTCGTTAGCATTACTGCCTCACAGTGCCAGGGATCTACATTCGATTCCCAGCTTGGGTCACTTTCTGTGCTGAGTCTGTACATTCTCTCCATGTCTGCATGGGTTTCCTCCAGGTGCTCAGATTCCTTCCATACTCCAAAGATGTGTGGGTTAGGTGGATTGGCCATGCTAAATTGACCCTTGATGTCAGGAAGATTAGCTAGGATGAATGCATGGATTATGGAATTAGGGCCTGCGGGGGCCGGTGGTTGTGGTCAGTGCTGACTTGATGGGCCAAATGGCTTTCTTTTGCATTGTACAATTCTATGAAAACTTTGCTGTGAGAAATTTTAAAAATTCTTCTGTGGAGTGTGTCACTACGACAGAGATTTTTCCAAGTTCCTTTACATCCTAGTCACAGATCCTATCGAAAGAGGCAGATTTCCTTCCTTCCAGGATGAATTGTTCTGATCTGCCACCACAGCATTGGCAGAAAAATCACCAAAAGCCCAGGGGAGATGACATAAACAATCATAATTATCCACTGAAGTTTTGTCAGAATTTCAAAAGTTAAAGTTTATTTACTGGCCACAAATAGGCTTACATTTGCACATGTACAGACTCTACACAGACGATGACCCATGCTGGGAATCAAACCTAGCACTATAAGGCAGTGGCACCAACCACTGTGCCACCCCTAAATTTTAATAACAGGCCCCAATGAGGGTTGAACTCACAACCCCTGGTTTATAAAGCCAGAGCACTAATCACTGAGCTATCCCATGGAGCTGGCTAATCTTAATTTATTTGTAAATCTGCATAATGTTTTTAACAGCAATGAGATGATGCACTGTTTTTACAAGCATAAGTATCATATACTTTATAATCAAAATGATAGGAATAAGAGTGAGGCTATTCAGTTCCATGTCACTGTTCAAACAGTCCAATTAATCATTGCTGATCTGTACATCAATTCCATTTACATGGCTTAGCCTTGGACCGCTCAATACCTTTAGCTAACAAAAACCTATTGATTTCGGTCAAAGTGTGGAAGAGAGTTCCAGATTTCTACCACTCTTTGCGTGAAAATGTACAATTCAGCAAAAGTGAACTGAGTCTCCAAGACACAAAGTTGTTAAGGAGACAATATGGAAATCACTTGTTGCTCTATCAGCAGACTGTTAAATGCCTTTTGTGCTTATTGTGTTCAGCTGTAGATGTATATAGCAGAAATATTTAGTGCTTTTACAGAGAGACAGTAAATTATTCAGGGTTTTAATTATTGTTTAAGCAGGGAAGTTTACAGTTTGATTTGCACTCCTCAGAATGGAACACTTTTGATGCTCTGCTATTTAATGTACCCAGTTACCATAATTCTTTTTTTTTCCCCTGTCTAGCAAATAAATGGTGGATGGATTTTTCTCCCTCTACGTGGTGTTTTGCCGTGATGGGAGTCAGCACGCGTTGACTGGTGGTGGGATCTTCTGTTTCTACAATTATCAACCAGGTCCCCTGTTGAATGCATCCATCACCACAGAGAAAGGCATGGTGTGGGTTTGCCTTCGGTAGGACCGCAAAATCCCTCCGCCATGAATATTCATATTGACACGGCCATGCTCAATGTCTGTATTTGACTGTTTGCATGCTGATTGCAAAGAAACAAGTCTGACAGGCTTCCTTACAGTTTAATATAAAAAGGAGTTTGATTTTATTAAGTTAAGAAACAGCCCAGGTAATGATAGCAATATATTTTAAAAAGATAAAATCACATTCTTGAACTTTCACAACCTGCATCTACTCAAGTAAGTGAAGGTTACAAAGTTAGACCGTAGGTGGTTAGTTTAAGCCAAAATGATGTTTAATGCTGAAAAATAAAGCAATTGAGAGTGCACCTTGTATGAGTCCTCGGCTGTGTCATTGTGCTGGCAGTTGTGGTTTTCCAAGTTCCTTTAGATTATAGGAGTTGAGTTGAAGTTAATTGCAACTACAATTGCCAGTGGCAATTTCTTTTTAATCCATGATTATTCTCTTCCAGAAATCAATGAGTCTTGCATTTGAGGTTCTTTTTGCTAGAAAACTCACAATCGGTGCTGGATTTTTAAAACACGAGACTGGAATGTTCTATCCCAACAGTAGTGGGGTTTGTGTTGGACTAGAGCAGAGAACATGGGAATATTTTGAAGTAAATCATGTCTCCAATGACAGAAAATGTTAGTGGGTACTTGTGGTCTTGACTGTCATGGTGGGTTAATGGCGGATCACTATTCCCATTGAAGGCCATTCAGGACCCTTACCCTGTAATTAATAGAATTTTATTTATCGCCTCACCAAAATTCTTCCATCCCAGTGTATCAACAACTCAATCCATGCAATTTCAAACCAAAGATAAATTGAGATGGAGACTGAAATCACCAAGGATGAGAAGCTATTTGGTGTAGAGGCTAAGGAAGAAAACTTTTATCATGCTTGTTCACGTTGTAGAGAACAAAGATTTTAAATGTGGAGTGAGAGGAGTGGAACAAGGGGTGAGATACTCAAAGTAGAAAATGTGAATGGAGCAGGGTGTCAGCCAGGTATGGTGTGGTTTGTCGATAAGAGATTTACCAACTTTTCACTTGGTGGGATAGGTGGTGGAAGGTGCAATTGGTAAGTGAGTCATCGCTCAAGGGAAAGCTGCCATCAACTTGAAGCCGTATTTCCATCAAGACCAAAATGCTGATTTAATAGTCAACAATAAGTTATGATTTCAGAGGCTCTGCATACAGTGGATTGATATTCTGGAGAGAGAGTTACAGGAAGGGGAAATGAGGGAGCACTGAAGCTGTGGCAAAGACCACAGTCAGCAATGGTGAGCTAGATGGAAAGGTATTTGGTGAGATTAACCCTGGTGGATGCTTTGATGGAAGAGATTTAAGACTAAATATGTTATCTACATCAATATCCAAGCTTCTCCCATTATTTGTAAAGTCCAATGAAAAGTATTTGTTTAATCGCTTTACCATGCCTTCATCCAGCATACATAGATGCATTTGTTCATCCCTCAACAGTCACTCACTCTTCAAATATTTTTTGTAATTTTTAATAGGCTTATAAAAGCTCTCATTCTTTTATCTGTTTATCCTTTTTTTCCCCTTTCACTGTACTTGGTATTACTTTAGGATTATATTTTGTAACTTAAGCCTTAATTTTGTTATAAAAATCTCCCTTCTGAAATTTTAGATTAAGTTTCAATCCCTTTAGCAATGCAATTTTTCACTTTGATGTAACTTTTTCTACCTCATAGGAATATTTATTTTGCATTCCACCTATCAAATATTTGTAAATTTTGAACTATTGTTCCAGCAATCTGTTAGCTGAATTCTCTGCCTAATTAATGCAGTCCTGAATATTTAACTTTGACTCTTACAATCCCTACTGTGCAGAAGGAGGCTATTTGGCCCACTGAGTCTGCACTGACCACAATCCCATCCAGGCTCTATCCCTGTAACCCCATTTATCCTGCTAGTCTCCTTAACACTGAGGGGCAATTTAGTGACGCCAGTCAACCTAAACCACATCTTTGGACTCAGAAAACCAGAGCATTCGGAGGAAACCCATGCAGACATGGGAGAATGTGCAAACTCCACATAGACAGTGACCTGAGGCCAGAATTGAACCCAGGTTCTTGGCACTGTGAGGCAGCAGTGCTAACCACTGTGCCACGATGCCACCCCTTTATTATCATTTTCTATTATTGCATTGAAACTAACACATTCAGCACTTTTGGGAGAATCGTGGGCAACAGTTACAATATGGAATTAAAACAGAAAGAGAAGCTCAACCATTCTGGCAGTCTCTGAAGAAAGCAGCAGAGTAAGTGTGGGAGGGTGCTGGGGGGTGGATTTCCTGGTCTCCCCATAGCTTGTTTCTCATTGATTGCTCTCCATGCCGCAGGGAACCCAGTCATATTAAAATAAAAGCAAAATACTGTGGATGCTGGAGATCTCAAATGAAAGGAGATGCTGGAAAAGCTCAGCAGGTCTGACAGTGTCTGTGGGGAGAAGCAGAGTTAATCAATGGGTTCCTCCAGCCTCACGTAACCTGGAATCAGAAAATCCTGCCCAAGGTCAATGGACCCTTCCATGGTCCACCCCTTGCCCGCTCCAATTTCTGCGGTGGGCGGAGTAGTAAAAGTTGTCCCAATGCAATGGTTGAGTCCAATATGACTCTCCTTCTGAAGAATATCCACACTGAACTTGAAACTGTGGTTGGAATTTTTCTGCTGTTCACGCATCAGTTCTTGCCTGTGCAATATTTGGGTCCCACTGATTGTGCAGCCCCGCAATGGGTTCCCTGTCAGTGTGGAGAGCAATCAATGAGAAACAAGCTGCTGAGAGACCAGGAAATCCAACCACCCCCCCCCACTCCACATTTACTCTGCTTCTTTCTTCAGAGACTGCCAGAAGAGTTGAGCTTCTCTCCCTGTTTTAATTCCATATTGCAATTGTTGCCTGCGATTCTCCCAAAAGTGCTGAATTGGTGGGAGAACCAATCCTGACTGTCCTATCAGTTCATCTTCACACCTGCATCTCCGCATTCTGTGCGCTGAAGAGGTCTCAGTCAGGAATCTCATTAAAAACTCAGAGGTGAAGGTGGTGGGGCCTAGTCATGTTCGAGTTTTCAGTTCCGGAACTCTGCACATATGCAGTGGCCCCAAATTATCAACTTCCCAGTCACTGGCCAGCTTGGGACCATCAGTGTTGCCCCACCAGCCCTCCCCCCCTCGGCCAGATTGCAGCCTCCATAGCAATTCCTGAGCCAGCCTTGACTGTTCCCACCCCCCCCCCATCCTGGAGTGCCCGATGTCTAGGCCCCACCATTCCTCCTCCCCCCCCAGCAGTGGTGATCCTCCTATCCCACCTCACCCCAGCAGACTCCCCTACAACCCCTCCACTGCTGACTACTCCCCCCACCAAATATCAGACTCCCCCCCCACCCCTCCCAGAAGCAGTCCCTCCCTCCTCGACAGACCAGCACCCCTCTAATCACTGCCCACACTTCAGCCCAGAGCGATCCTAATGCAGAGTGGCAGCAGGAACCCCACCCCCACTGATTGCCCCTAGGCACCTCCCACGATAGGCCCCACCCCATTGGCACTACCTAGTGGGCAGTGCCTAGGTGCCCTGTGGCACAGGTTCCCAAATGACCCCCCGTTCAATCCAGCAGGATCTTCCACTAATTCCAGAATTAGAACTAGTCTAAACAATGCCGAAACAAAGTACTCCTGGCAGGGTCAGGGATTCAACTGGAACCTGAGACATCCAATAATTAACTCATTTAAAATACATGCAGAAAAGATTTAAATTACTTACTTGCCTTTCCACGGTTTCCAGCATGCTCCTGCTGCTGACTGTACACCAGCTCTGGAGATGCATATGCATTTCCGGTGCATACACAAATTACGGGATAAGGCCAGAGAAGCACATCTCCCAATGCAATCTGACAAAGAAAATTGTGGGTCATGTTGAGAGAATGGCAGACATAATGGGAAGGGAATTCTCTAGTCCTGCCCTTGACAGGAATCATAGTGGGCAGGATGGGTGGACCATGCAAACATCCACTGACCTCAGGTGAGATTCTCCAGGTTTGGGGCAAGTGTGACCAGAGAATCCAACCCAATATCTCATTCCGTTTAGAGAATAAGTTATGCTGTCCTTACCCAGTCTGGCCTACTCATGACTACAATCCACTGCAGCAATTAACTACCATCTAAAATTTGGAGTGAATGAAGTCAGGCAAATAACTATTACAAGAGAGGGATAACAAAGATGAAATAGTTGTTTTAGGTTTATTTTGTAGAAATTCATTTTCCAGAACTAAGTCAATCATACTTATTTTCTTATTGGGCTAGGAACATGCTGAATGATGCAACAGACTGAGACATACTGAATTCCCCACATCAACTACATGCATTATTTTTATTCCAACTTACCTTGGATAGTTACAATCATCCTGAAATAACTCCTCAGAGGCTGGTGTCTTTTCACTAGACTCTCCCTATTTACAAACTCTATTCCACACCTACAGTGCTTCTGGTACACAGTCAGAACCTAGAGTGCCAGTGGACCTGACTCCCATTTTAAATACAACTGAGGCTCCCTGATTGGACAGGCAATTATGATCTCAGTTAGGGAGCTCATACACCAAGGGCAACGTGGTGGCACAGTGGTTAGCAGTACTGCTTCACAGTGTCAGGAACCCAGGTTCAATTCCTGGCTTGGATCACTGTCTGTGTGGAATCTGCACGTCTGCATGGGTTTCTTTCTGGTGCTTCAGTTTCCTCCCACTTTGGAAGAAGTGCTTATTAGGTGCATTGGCCGTGCTAAATTCTCCCTCAGTGTATCTGAACAGGTGAACTGGGGAATTTTCACAGTAATTTCATTGCAATGTTAATGTAAACCTGCAAACTTCAAACAAGAGGTCAACCTCATGTGTCTTGTTGAAGTCATTGCACATCCAGGCTTTATTATCTTCATGTTGCCTCTATCGTTTTGAAGATCTCTCCTTCTATTTGATTCTTATTATTTGCTGACCTACAACATACAAATGTATTGGAATATTTACCTCGTATTTCTTAACTCTATTAACATGGATTTTCTTCTAACCTTATATGCCAGTACTAATAGAATCCTTTAATAGCATTGCTACTCTACTCCACTTTTCTCCTCTTATCTGTCCTGAAATGTTATAAACAGGAATATTCAAGTTCCTAGTCCTTATAAAGATAAGCAACATTTCCATTGTAGCTACTATGCCATAAATCTCTAATTTTGAATATTTTTCATGATTTCAAATGCATCCCGCCCAAAGCTTCACTATTTCTCTTGAGAGGTGGAACCTTATTCTTTAACTGGTTCTCTCATTTAATCTTTTGATATCCCTGTTCTATCCACAATGGTGAATTTATCTCTCATATTCTCATCAGATCAGTTGCATCCATCTTTCAGTGTGTGGGATGAGGTGCAATGAGAAATCCATGCTTCTGGATGGTGATTTCCAAAACACCCCAAAAATTAATCTTCACCTTTTCAATGATAACGTAAAGTAATCTGTCCCTCTCAGCTCCTTAATAACATTACGATATGGCTGGCATTGGTGTTCAGTTTCATTTCCCCAGTGGCAACACAGGTTGGTTGCCTTGATAATGCAGCTACTCATAAATTGTTGCCTGTAATTGTTGCCCTATATGATGCCATTACAAACACACATATATACATTTAAATACATGGTATATATATTTAAATTTTGAACAGCTTGATTACATCAATTATTCCATGAGGATGAAAAATATTTTGAACCTTCATTTATTCCGAACATTATTATGAACACTTATATGAGCAATGCAGTTCATGAATTATGCATGTTTTACAAATTACACTTGGTATTCGCATAAAGATGTCAATTATTTTTGCATGACTTTGGACTTTAGGATGTGCTCATAACAATATGCAATATGCATTGGTGAAAGGTTTCTCTACATTTGTCTTTCCCCTGCCATTAACACCCACAGATACAAGCCTCGCTGTTAATGAATTAAGAAGGCTTTGGAATTCATCTGCCTCTCTTGCCAGGTATTGATTTTAACGCCGTTGAAAGGGTCTTCACCTTTTGTACGTACTCTGGTTTATCTTTAATTTTATGTGATGTATTCTCAGTGAGTCTGTACAAATGTACCTGAACACAAGCCTAGAAATTTAACTAGGAGCTAAATAATGAGTTACTGAAATCCAATAAAAGAATGATCCTGTTAACCAAATAAAAACAAACACACACATTGAATGTGTTAACTTAAATTAGGAGGAACTCATGTTTTGGACATGGGTCAACCCTGAAAGAAAAGCAAAATGTGTAAGTGGAGAAACAAAGACTTCATTAGCCTTTCCGGAAACACAGTAGTTAATAAGGTATCATTTAGTCCTTATTGCTGCTAGCAGTAATCTCTAAGCTGGATGTCAAGGTTTAATATTTTACAGAAAAAGAATAGTTTGCAATTTGATGAAATGTCGTCAGTAGAATGTAGTAATACTTAATTGTTCCTGGAGGCATAGGTGTAAAAATAGACGACCCTGCTTGTGGCAGTAAAACGTTCAATTACTGATGAATTGCATGGAGCTGAGTTGAAGACCAGTGGCACTGAACCAAAAGTTAAACATATGAAGCTTATTACAGTTGAAGTGCAGCATAATATACAGTTAAGGTGTAATCCAGTGAATGGTTTTCAGAAATGAAACTATATTTTCAGGTTGAATATGTTATTGAATCTTCTATAAATTTCTCAACGCTGTCAGGATGTGACAGCATTGATTTCTAAGTGTATTATGCACATCTCAGTCCATACTTGCTCTGACATTAAGGCTTCCATTTATCTACCCTGACAAACCAATATTAATATATGAAGTATTATTATCTCAAGGAATAAAAAAAATGGTTAAATTTAACAGCAGGGTTGACTTAGATTTATTTCTCTAAATGTATGTTGCCCATAAGCTGCATGTTGTACATGCTGGGGTGGGAGTTGGGGCAGTATGTGTTCCATGAGCAAATCCCATTAATTTCATTGTGGCATGGGATATACATTAAGACCTCCGATACGATGGACATAATCAGTAGCACACTGCTCAGCAGTTACCTAAACTGTGCAACTGATGAAAAGCATGAGTTCCTTTCCTTGCCTGGAATTGTCAAGCAATTCTTTTTTTAAAAAGAGCATGACACAGGATTTGATAGATGCAGCACAAGTAGAAAAGACCGACAGAATTTATAACAAAGCATTTAAAATAGAACTGTAATAAATACTGTGCAATGGCACTGCCAAGGATATGCTGTGAATTTAACTTCCAGTTCTGAAAGGTCATTGATCTGAAACATGGGCAGAGTTGGTGGGTGATCAGGAAGCTCCAGCCTGATTTAATTCTCGGCTCTGTTCCCATCTGGGAGGAAGCCCTGCCTCTAAGGGCTGCAGGCCTGTTAAATAGGAGTGTCAGTTTATGTGGTGGCGGAATTGTGACCTGTCGCCCTCGAGGAATGTAAATGGGGCGGCGCGGTAGCACAGTGGTTAGCACTGCTGCTTCAAAGCTCCTATGTCCTGGGTTCGATTCCTGGCTTGGGTCACTGTCTGTGTGGAGTTTGCACATTCCCTTCGTGTCTGCGTGGGTTTCCTCTGATTGGTCTGGTTTCCTCCCACAGTCCAAAGATGTGCGGGTTTGGTTGATTGACCATGCTAATGAATTGCCCCTTAGTGTCTAGGGATGCGTAGGTTAGAGGGATTAGTGAGTATAATATATAGGGATATGGGGGTAGGGCCTGGGTGGGATTGTGTTCAGTGCAGACTTGATGGGCCAAAGGGCCTCTTTCTGCACTGTAGAGTTCTATGATTCTATGAGTCGGACTTCAGTAAGTGGAGCTGTTTTCTTCAGATTAGTGAGGCAGAAGCAGCAAGTATTTGGGAGCAGGTGGACTGGGAGTACAGTGACCCCCTGGGCTGATGTAGTGATGCAACTCCACAAATAGTTCGTCCAGGACCTCCCTAATGCATTTAAATGTGGAGGCCTTTGAGATACCACCAAAGTCACCTGTGGAGCTCTGAAAGGAGACACTGGCATAGAAATTTGGAATGGCTATGACCTTCAGTGCAATAGGCAGTTAGATGACCTCTGAGTCCATGTAGTTCCAACTTTTGGAAAACCTGGCAAAAGTGAGTAACTTTGTCCCTGGGCATTCAGAGTCTCCTCCCGCACTAGTTCACACCAGAAGGTAAGATGTTGTCTGTAAACCTGAGGTCAGTAATAGCGCCTCCCAATGGTCACTCTCTATGGCCCAATCTCTGGCAGCCAAGCAGACCCTACCAGACCTTCCTTCTCGGGGTTCTGCTGCTGCCTATGGGGAGCCAGATGTTATTGCAGGCATTGTCTCGCTTGCCTCATGGCAAGAAGGAGTACTGCCAACCCTACTGACTCCATTTGTAATAGTACGGGGAGAAAGAGTGAACATTGAGGAGTCCAGCCCAAGCATGACCTATTTGCTCATCCAACCCCAGAAGCATCCTTCCATTGGTCTGTGACTGCTGTGCTAACCACCACACTGAATTCCACTCCCATATATTCTCCCAAACTAGCCAGGACCCTACACCAGCCTCTCTCCTCTTAGCCTGACTGATGGGGTGCCAGCCTTGAGCCCTAAATTCTCATGAAAACTGCAGGCAGTACGCCCATGTTTAACTCTAAGGTCCTGTGTACAAACCTCACAAGCACCATGGGGTGGCTGCGGTTGGGTGGGAGATTGAGGGGAGTGGGTGGGGGAGGGATGAAGGAGTGGGGCGGAGGGGGAAGGGGGGCCAGTGAAGACATCATTGCAACGACCCCTGTTGGAACTGGGCAACCTGGTGAACTCTGAAACCGTTGTCCCTCATCTAGGATGCAGTAATTTTTCTTGCCCTCTCAGCAAGCGCTGAAGACAAGTTTTGGAATTAGGAATGGAGAGCTCATCGTGCAAAGGGTTAACTGGTGAGTGGCGATTAGTGCCACTGCCATATATTAAAATTAAGTGAAGGGGCATCATTGGCTCCTCTGACAAAGCTAAGGAATGTCAATAGACTGCTGGGTTACTGATTTGACAGGCCAAGGTGAGCTCACTGTTGTCATGTCTCCAAACGTGATCACTCATTGTGGATTGTGGATTGACAAGAAACATATTTCGGACACCCACCCACCTAGCCCAGCTGCCCGAGACATCCCGACCCTAGTACCAGTGCCCTTCAATAAGGCAGAGGCCATTCAGCTCTGGATTCCAGCCTAGGGTGAGTGAGCTTTGCAAGTGGCTCCGCTACCCTTTCATCACTGTGTCCTTTTTCCCAGGGTGGAAGAGTTAATTACTCAGGGGCACAGATTTAAGGTTCAAGGGGCAAGGTTTAAAAGAGATGTACGAGGCAGATCTTTTACACGGAGGATGGTAGGTGCCTGGAACTCGCTGCCAGCAGGAGTAGTGGAATCGGATATGGTAGTGGCTTTTAAGAGACGTCTTGACAAATACCTGAATAGGATGGGAATAGAGGGACATGGTCTCTAGAAGGGTAGGTAGTTTTAGTTAAGTCGGGCAGTATAGTTGGCGCAGGTTTGAAAAACCAAAGAGTCTGTTCCTTTGTTGTAATTTTCTTTGTTCATTGTTCCTTCCCCTCCCTCCCGCACGGTGCCAAAACATCCACTTCTCTCATAGTCAAACAATTTCCTCCTTCTGCCCACACACAAATGGCTTCCTCCTCCACTCTCACGTATGAACATTGCCTTTCACCACCCTCCTCTCCAACCCGCCATCGCCTCCCCCCCCCCTCCCCTCTCAGCACCACCCCATGCTCCACCTTCCTCTTCAATAAATGATCTTGACTTCTCTCTGGTGCCCCGATGGTCACATGGGTGCAATCAATGATGTCATGCATCCTAGGTGAGCCAGCTCTTTCCATTGGACTACTGTTTGTAGGAATGGCAAAGAGCTGATGGGCGCAGCAAAACATGGCATCTATAAAAACAAAATAATGCCATGATGTGCTGCAGGTTGAGTCATCCCACTCCAGTCTCGGAGGGTGGCCTGAAATGATCCAGATGTAAAAAGGTTCAATACCACTGTGAATGTCACAGGCATCAGGTGACCACACATACCATTGGATGCTATCCCTGAAGCAAAGTTGTAATAGGGATGTCACAGTGGCTTGCAAAAGGTGAACTTTCCACAGGCACGTTCTCCGTCATTTACTGATATGTCATATGCAATCTAATGACTTAATTGGCAGAATAAGCCTGCATCAGCGGGTCTGTGGCAACCTGCCCTCAGCAGCCCTCAATCCTCAGCAGGCTGGTCTCCTTCCTCCACCTCGCATGACTCCTGCGCCACTTCAGCTGACCTCTTCCTTCTCCTTCTGGTCCCCTCTCCTCCTCACAGGGGTACTCACAGTAGGTCTCCCAGAGAATATACTGTGCTCATATTGGACTCAGCAGCACTGGTGCAGTAATGATATATAGTATAGAGCCCAACAGGTTTGGGAAGCTTGCAATGAGATCTATTTCGATAGATATTCAGAGATTCATCAAAGATTTGCCAATGAAATGCCTGCCGGCAGACTAACCTGCTGAAACTAGGCTTAGACACAATCCCAGTTTGTATGTGCTCAATGACAGTGAAAAAAAATGATGTACTCACCTGGTGTGTATCATATGTAGGCATCAGATTATGGCTTCGTAATATTGGTAATATTGCAGTCAATTTGACTGTTAACAAGCTTAAACAGACATTAATTATCAACTTCAGGCAGGCTGATTTAGAAGCCCGCCTACCCATGACACTATTGCAAACTGGTTTAATGACATTGTGACACCTGCCACCTCCCCCCACCCCATATCATCACATCTGACGCTATGCTTCTGCAGATCACTTTCTGAGTATAAAATTCAACCTACAAAGGCAAACTTTAATGGAAGCACATAACAACTTATCACTTAACATTCCTTCTGCACTATTTACTTATTGTTGCTACAGCTCCAGATAGCCTTCTGAAACTTTCTGATTGATTTTGTTAAGGCATATTATTGCAATCCAAGGCTTAAAGTGTTATTATCACACTAAAATGTATCATGTTAATAACTACAATAATGAAATCAATTGGTACCTGGGCTACTGGCCCAATATTTAATACTATGATGTATATCAAAGTGAGGCAGATTGCTTTTTAATTTTCCCAAAACTATTTTAAGAAGTGCAAAAAAAAATTCCATATGGCTGATGGTTTTTGTAATCATTCTCAGACCATGGGTTCTTGAAGTTCTCATCTTCAGAAAAAGAGATGGAAGTAATCCAAGGCATTACAGATTAGCTAGCTCCATGACAGATATTAGATTCCTTTATCAAATGATGAGATTTAAACAAAATATAGAAATGGGGAATGTAATTTTTTTTTGCAAAATCAGCATCCTATTCCAAAAGGAAAACCATGTTTAACCAACCTTATTGAATTTCTCGAAGAGATAAAAGAGAAGGTCGAAAAAGGCGCTTGGACATCCTGGTATCTGAAGTGATTGGTACCTCTGCTGATCATTGATCCTTTGGTAACACAACGATAAATATTGCTATCAGTCTGGGTCCAGACTGCATTTATAGTCAGGAAATGCTTCCTTTTTCCACCTCCAGAAAATAAAAAAGACAAGAAGGGTATTCACATGGCCAAATGTTTCAAAGACAGGGAATAAAGAAGTGCCTAAAAACTGCCCTACCTTTGGTGAGGTGCCACATAAGAAACTGATGATGAATGTCAAGAAATTGTGCAGTCAGAGATTAGGTACAGGATAGGTTTTGATTTCATTTCATTATACTTATTATTGTCAACATGTACTTGAATATGGTGAAGAGCATGGTTTCTTGCACACTATACAGACAGAGCATATCGTTCATAGAGAAGGAAAGGAGAGGTTGCATAATGTAGTGTTACAGTCATTGCTTGGGTATAGAGAAAGATCAACTTAATATAAGGTAGCTCCATTCAAAAGTCTGATGGCAGCAGGGAAGAACCTGTTCTTGAATCGGTCATAAGTGACCTCAGATTTTTATATCTTTTTCCCAATGGAAGAAAGTGGGACAAAGTATGTCCAGGGTATAGGGGTCCTTGAATTTGCTAGCTGCATTGTCGAGGCAGCAGGAAGTATAGACACAATCAATGGATGGGAAGTTGGTTTGTGACACTTTGAGGTTTCTTACGGTCTTGGTCAGAGCAGGAGCCATACCAAGCTGTGATATGACCAGAAAGAATGCTTTCTGTGGTGCATCTGTAAAAGCTGGTGAGGGTCGTAGTGGAAATGCCAAATTTCCTTAGCATCCTAGAAACTTGAAGCTCTCGAGTTCCACATCATCCCCATTGGTGTAGACAGGGGCATGAAATCCAACACGCATCCTGAAGTCAATGACTATCTCCTTTATTGACATTGAGAGAGAGATTATTGTTAGGGCCCCAGTAACAGGCAGTAGAAGTTAAAAGAAGTTTCTCAGACTGGGCCCATAAGGACATAAGGATTTGGGTTGGGCTATTGTCAATCGCCATATTGACTTGGACACTGGAACTGGAAGTCTGCTGTCAATGCATTCAGATTATACCAAACTAGGAACATAATGTGGAAGACTGTTTACTCATGGGAGACATAAAAAGAGTTTTCAATGTGGGCGAATAATTGACAAATTAAATTCAATATAACAAAATATGAGGTGGTTAATTTTGGCAGGAAGAATAAAGAAGCCACTTACTACTTGCAAAGTAAGAAACTAGATGAGGCAGAGATGCCAAGATATCTATAAATACAGGCAATTAAAATGCTACAAGTAGAAATACAAGTTGTTGAGCAATAAAAACTGCAAACAAAATAATGGATTCATTAGTAGAGGAATAGAATACAGAAACAGGAAGGTATGGTTAAATCTTTATAGTACCTTGTTTAAACCAACAACAATGAACCTACATTAACAAAATGTCATTAAACAACTTCCGCACTGTTTCAAATGAACATGGCAAAACAAGCACATCACTGAACCAAATAAGGAGATGTTAGGGCAGAGGACTGAAAGCTTGGTTAAAGAGAAAAGTTTTAAGGGGCATCTGAAATCATAGAACCCCTACAGTGCAGATGGAGGCCATTTGACGCACTGAGCCTGCACCAACAACAATCCTACCAGACTCTATCCCTGTAACTCCACGTATTTACCCCACTAATTCCCCTGACACTAAGGAGCAATTTAGCATGGCCAATCAACTTAACCTGTAAATTTTTGCACAGTGGGAGGAAACCGGAGCACCAGAGGAAATGCACGCAGACACGCGACCCGAGGCCGGAATTGAACCCAGGTTTTGAGAGCTGTGAAATAGTAGTGTTAACCACTGTTCCACTGTGCCGGTCCTGGGATATGAAATAAAAAGGCAGAGTTGTTGAGGAAGGCAATTCCAGATCTTAGGGCTGAAGCTAAAAGAACAATCACTATTGGTGGAGTGATTAAAATTGGGTATGCTTCAAATGCCAGATTTAGTGGCATGCACATTGGAGGAGGTTAGTTGGAAAAGGGAAAGGGTTTGGAGGAATTTGAAAATAAAATTAAGAATTTTAAACTTGGTGTGTAGTTTAATGGGGAGCCAATGTAGGCCAGCAAGCACAGGAGTAAAATAGTGCTAACTCACGAGTTAGGACACAAATAGCAAAGTTTTGGATGGTCTTATATTTATGGAAGGTGGAACATAGGAGGACAATCAAGGGTGCGTTGGGATAGTCCCTCAAAGGCATAGATGAGACTTTCATCATCAGAAGGACAGAGGAAAGATTTTAGTTGGGTAAGGCTTTGAAATGAGAATAAGTACTCTTGATAATGTTCAGATATTTTGTTGACCAAGGTTGCAAACAATCTGATATTGCCTCAATCTGTTGCCAGACAGAGAGATGGGATTGTTGGTTAGGAATGGATTTGTGGCAAGGACTGAACACAATGGCTTTGGTCTTTCCAGTAATTAAGTAGAGGAAATTTCTGCCTCCTATGGCAGTCAATCTGTCTGACATTTAGGAAATAGTTTCCAAAATGTTCTGCCTTTGTCTGGGGCTGGGATTTTCTGATATTGCTCAAGGTGAATTTGATTTTGACCAGAATGCCAAATTTTCTGTTTGTGCTTGCAATGGATCCTGCCATGCATGAGACTAGAGAACCCCGTCCAGAGAATGAATTGAGAGCACTGATAATGAGGTTGAGGTGAGTTTCATCAGTACACATGTCAAAATTAATGTTGTGTTTTTGGATTATCTTGTTGAGGGGTAGGATGCTGTTGTGTAGTGCTTTCCCAAAGTGCTGCAGCATGCTGTAGAAGGCTGCTGGTCTTCAACTGAGGAGGACTCAGATGACCTGGCCAGGCATATTCAAGTATTCCTAGATGTCAAAAGCCAGCTGATAAGCAACTGCAAGGGCTCTGGCAGAGTGGCTGGAATTTTCCACCCATTCCTGATGGCAGGATCTTCTAGTGCTGTTGATGGTAAACACAGAATGCAGATTTCCTGGCAGTAGGGTCTGCATAGAACTGGAAAACCGGTGGAAGCATGGGGATCCCACTGCCAGCCAATGATGGACTGTTTCTACTACCACTACACATGTCACTGAGGGTGCAGGGAAATCCTGTCCAATGTGGGCAGTGGGAACAGGAATGTTGTCCTCCTTAGATAGAGCAGCAGGTCAATGTTCCGTGGAATCACTGCCAGATTGTGAGCTTTCCTACTGAAGATTTGGATAAGCAATTTGGACTCTGATGCTATTAAACCCCCTTTAAACATAGGTGTCCAAAACCGTAGTGGCTTTTAATTAAGTTTAGTTTGCAAGGCAGCAATTTGAGCTTCCACTCAGAAATTTGATGGAAATATTTGTGTGCCTGATGTCTCATAATTCCCTTATTCCAATTAAACGCTTTCCTAGTTTATCTGATCCTATCTGTCTCCAATGCCAATGTAAGGAGATAGAGTTATGATCATTCTCCCCAAAATGCTCTCCCACTGAAAGATCAGACACCTGTCCAAGTTCATTTCCCAATACCAAATCAAGTACAGCCTCTCCTCTTGTAGACTTATCCACATATTATGTCAGGAAACCTTCCTGAACACACCTAACAAACTCCTCCCTATGTAAACCTCTCCCATCATGACAACTCTGTTATTATTACATCTTTCCAAGATCCATTTCCCTATCTGCTCCTCAACCTTCCTGTTACTATTGGGCGGCTATAGAAAATACCCAGAAAAGTTAATGACACCTTCCTGTTGTGAACCTCCACCACAGAGACTCCTAGACAATCCCTCCATGGTGTCCACCTTTTCTACAGCTGTGACACTATCTCTGATCAACAGTGCCACTCCCCCACCTCTTTATCCTGCTATGTTCTCTCCCATTCAACTCTGGCAAGCTCCTCCTTCATGCCTCTGTAGTTACCTTTGATTCCAGCTTTTCCCTCTCAAACTGCAGGGTGAATTCTATCATACAATGGTCAATTCCCTCCAAAGGATTCCTTCACTTTAAGCTCCCTTCTTAAGTCTGCCTCATTATGCGTAACCAAAGCCAAAATTGCCTGTTCCCAAGTAGGGTCCACTTCAAGCTACTCCAAAAGCCATCTCATAGACATTCCATGAATTCCCCACCCACTCCTTTTCTTCTCTCTTTCTTTAGGTGCCTGATATCCTCTTGTTACTCCCCCTCCCTACCATGAAGGTTGTACTATCCCCCTCTCAATTGCTGGGGACCAAATCCAAAGACCTGCCACTGTGGCTTCCTGTCTCTGGTCTTCTCTTCTGACCACTAGCCAGGTGGTCAATGTGGTCAGCTATTGGGCGAGAAGTTGATCTAAAAATTGTTGATGTGATCCTTAGATTTGGCAGGATTCTTGTGTTCCAGGCCTCTTTGGGTTCTTCAACTGTTTTTGATCACCCCCACCACCCACCCCTTCCTTTCCCCCCCACCCCTCCCACTCTACTCTCCTCCACCCCTTCCTCCTCCCCACGGTACCTAGCCCGATGTAAACCCTGTGAACAAATGTCAAACTACGATTCCAGTTTTGTTGAACATGTTACACTCTACCAATCCACTGCTTGCCATTCATAGATTTGGTTTTCCCCTACCCTTATCAGAACAGTTGGTATATCACATTTGACAGGCAAACTCCAACACTGGTTTTGACTGATATAAATAGTACAAAGTTTCACCTTAGGGAGACCAACTGTCTTAAGAGACATCAGATAGACATGGCAAATGCTCGCCTTGGGATACATATGGAAAAGCTAAGTTTCCCATTTTAAATTGTCGGAATTTATTACTGTTTGCACTTTCACAGAGTGATAGATCTTGAAGCACAGTTGAGCGCAAATATGTTCAGCCACACCAGAGCAACATCAAGTAGCATGTTTGTAAAAAGACTGTTGTATGTAGAGTGACAGATTTAATTTGGACCTTTTGCTGAATTACTCACTATTTAATGCATGTTAAACAATTGTTTCCTCTATGATCTTTAAAGTATTTAAAGATATTTTTTGCTTTCCAAAAGATATATTTTGAACAAATCTGCATAATATTTATTGCTAGTTAATGATGAATATTTTGACATATAATTAGTGTAACAGAATCAAATTCTCAATTTTAATTTTTTATGTTGGGTTTTAATTATAATTTTAGTTTTTTCTATCTACATTCTTGTGATCTGTAGTTTACTGTTTCTAAATTTAAACAATTTTCTTAAATTTCTTACCTGTTTTAAAATATTCATTAGCAGGATGTGGGCATTGCTGCCTAGGCCAGCATTTACTGCACATTCTTAATTGCCCTGAGAAGGTGGTGGTGAACTGCCTTCCTGAACCACTGCAGTCCATGCAGTGATTTCAAATTCCTTGTTTCCATTGGCTGATGGGAACAGAATTTTTCAAGATTTTTATTTCCTGTAAGCAAGATTTAAACAAGGCAGTGAAAAGATCAAATTCATGATATTACACTACTATAACCAGATAAAACTGGCATGCTTTTCAGAACTCAAATCAGGAAGTGATTGTGGAACTCATCATTAACCCCTGTAGAGTGTATTCATTCCTTTGAATAAACGAAGATGGCAGTGGTACGACAAATTTCTTTTATTAAACAGAATTTAAAATTAAATCATTACAAAAGCAAACAGAAAGAGGAAAAGGCTAGAGAGAAAGAGAAACAGAGAGAGAGAGAGAGAGATTGGTTTCTTCTGTCAGTCCTGTACTGATCAAAACAGAACTCTGAAACAGACAGAATTAAACAAGGCTAAGCTCAAAACATAGAGATGAAATTGCAATATATGTGATTCATTATCTTGTTATCAAAATTGCTTGGCACATGCTATCTTTAACTTGGAGAAATTGACCTTGCAGATGTTGTTTATGAAAAACTTTGTTAAGCTTATAAAAAGCTTGTTTTACTAGCATCCTACTTGTCAAAAATGCTGTCAATTTTCTCACTAACCCAGCATGCCTTCTGAGTTTTAAAATGTAGTCAAGCAGAGTTAGTTAATTTTTTAAGCTTAGCATTTAAATGTAATTGCATAGACAGAAATATCTTAAAATGAAGTCTCTGATAATGAAGCAAACCATACGCAGGTTCAACAGCCCTTCTAAAACTAATATATGAACGTATGAATTAAAAACAGTTGTTCGCCATTCGGGTCTTCAGCTGTGTTCCATCATTTGTTAAGATCTGTTTGTCGTTTCAACTCCACAATCCTGCCTCCATCAGATAACCTTTCACTCCTTTGTTAATCAAGAATCTTTTTTGCTCTACCTTAAAAATATTCAAAGACTCTATTTCCATGCCTCGTCAGGAAGAGAGTTCCAGAGATTTGTGACCATTTGAGAGAAAAGATGTCTTAAATCAATGACCCATTATTTTTAAACATTGATATATCTGATGTAAGCATGGGAACAGTCATGTTTCTGCAAACTCTGGTGATGCTTAGATTTTTAATCCTTTTCCTGATGCACAGGTCATTTTATCCTGGAGTGTACACTCTGTGATATGCTCTTGGAACATTTCTGGGGGAGTATTGATGACAGAATGCTGAGGACTGTCAGGAAAATCCTTGATTGAAAAGGAGCAATCCGAGGCACCTGGGGCAGAGCTGGGTCCTCAACATGGTGGCCTCTGAGCTTGGTGCTCTCACAGATGCTGCAGGAGATGACGGCAAACATTATCAAAGTTATAGGTGACAAACTTGGTGTTTTGATACAGAACATTAATGCTTACTTGGAATAACTGCAGAATACCAGCAAAGAGGCTCAGTAAGGTAGAATATAGAATCCTCAATGTCAAAACTGCCACTTCTTTAGTTGAGGCTTGAGTGCAATTCTTAGAGAATCAGTTGCCTGGTATGTCAGGTATTCTGCTGGATCTGGAAAATCACAGCTGGAAGAAGAATATTCATGTGATTGATTTTTCAGAGGGAGCTGAAGGCAAACTCACAGTTAAATTTTTTGAAAGTTAGCTGTCAGGTTATTTTTAACCTTGATGTGAGTACATTTTGGATCAAGCTGAAAGGGGAGCATTATATCCTATCCTTGAGGCTTAGGGATCATCAACATCCTTGACCTATTATCATACATTTCCATAACTTCAGGAGCCATCATAAGATTTTGAAGGCTGCCAGACATAGTGGACTTGACTCTATAACTGGATGCAAGTCTTATAGAATCAGTTTATAGAATTCTACAGTGCAGAAGGTGGCCATTCAGCCCATCGAGTGTGCACCAACCACAATCCCACCCAAGCCCTATCCCCATAACCCCATGCATTTACTCTAGCTAGTCCCTCTAACATTAAGGGACAATTTAGAATGGCCAATCGACCTAACTCGCACATCTTTGGTCTGTAGGAGGAAACTGGAGCACATGGAGGAAATCCACACAGACATAAGGAGAATGTGCAAAACTCCACATAGACAATGACCCAAATTGGGAATTGGACCCAGGTCAGCAGTGCTAATCACTGTGTCACCATGCAGCTCTGTTTTCCTAGGACTCCTCGGAAGCAGTGCAATAAAAATGCAAAAGCTTTGATTCGTTAAAAAGCATTTGTAAGCTTCTGAAATTCAGTATGCTCTGCATTATCCTGCTGTCCTGAAGGTCATGCTTGAAAGGTCCTTTTGGAAGTTTGACAATCCTGCTGAGGTTTTGGTTTTTTTTGGAATCTGTGAAAGGCAATGGTTCAGAATCACGATCGGGAGTTCCTTGTTAATCCTGGACTGTATCTTTATAATTATCTCCTTGTGTTTATTCTGCATTGTGCTTTTTCATATTGACAGGGGCAATCCTGGGATTGAGCCATGAGGCAAGTTTCACTGATGATCCTATTTGTAGTTATATTCCACAGTTTGTTCTCATTAATCATTGAACGTATCTCCTGGAACAGCACCTTTTAATTGATTCTGTTACATGATTTATCACATTGGTAGGAGAAATCTTGTGAGCGGGAGTGAATTTTTGCTTGATATCCTGTTATCCTGATGGGTCCAAGGATATTGATTCATCCTTATCCTCTGTAATTTCATCTCTTAATTGATCCTGTTGTGTGAGTTATCACGTTAAGAAGGGAAATCCAGTGTGAGAGCATTATAGTGAATTTTTGCTTATTATCATGATATTCTGATGTTCTTAGGAACGTTAATTTATCCGTAATGGAGTGTATCTTACAATGTACTTGTGGTTCTTAAGTCGTGTGTTGTGTAAGTTGTATGTGCGATTTTTATCCATTTTCTCGTCTTATAATCCTGGCACGTATGGTGTGGGACTTTTTGAACAGACATCCTTAATTACAATTATGATCAAAATGAGCAGTGCCATTGCAGGAGGTGGGTAAGTGGGTTTAATATGAAGGCAGTGGATAGGGAGGACCCGATGATTCCTCACTGTGGGTGAGGAAAACCCCTCAAAACTTATAGGTCATATATTTTTTGCATTTTAGTTGTTTCGGTATTGTAGAATCTTTGTTTAATACCTGTTATGGTACAGACAGACTAAATGCATCATGTCCACTACAACTCTTTCCAATTTTTACAGATGCACCATAGAAAGCATCCTATCTAGTTGTATCACAGCTAGAAATGCAGCCAGAATAATCAAGGACCCCGCACACACAAGTCTTCCACTTTTTTCCATTGGGAAAAAGATACAAAAGTCTGGGGTCACATACCAAACAACTGAAGAAAGGCTTCTTTCCTGCTGACATTAGACTTTTGAATGATTCTATCATATATTAAACCGATCTTCATCTTCACCCTAGCTATGACTGTAACATTTTTTCTACATCCTCTTCTTTCCTTCTCCCCGATGTACTCTATGAACAGTAGTACGCGAGAACAATACTTTTCACTGTATCCCAATACATGTGACAATAATAAATTAAATCAAATATATCCAGGAAAAGACATTATATTGTATTTTTGGTGCCCTCATTGTTGCTTGGGGGAAGCTTCCCTTGGTGCACGCACAAGTGTAGTGTGAAAATCCATGGTGGTTTTAACCACTATTTTACTTGTGCTAATGCCCTGCAGCTCTTGTGGTTGAATAAGCAGTGATAATGGCCATTAAAGAGGTTTGCTCCTGGAATGTGTGGGGAATTCATCACCTATTAATAGGAAGAAAATTATGGTGATGATTCTGCAGTCCCATGCACCAAGGCACAAATCATATTACAGCTGGAGAGTTGCAGATGAGGGGCCAAAGATGTAATCTGGTCTATGCCTAGTGATAGATGATCCAGACCTGCATTTTTATAACAACAAACGTGCTACACTGGATTTTAGCAGGAATCACTGGCTCCCAGTATTCCCTGACTCACCAGTGCAATGGGAAGCCGGTTGGAATCACTACTGGTCTCCATAAATGGAGACCAGGCATGAGTATCATGTCAGGGGGTTAAGAGGCCATTGGATCCCCTGGGAGGTCAGGGACATTACTTGGGCAGTGCCCTGACACTAACTCCTGGCACCCTACTGTCTGAAGTGGGTACTGAATGGTTTTGAGGCCTCAACGAATGCCAAAATTGGCAGAACCTGAAGAGTGTGCCTATGGGCACTAGGAAGAAGTGGGGTGCTTAGGTGGCACATGGTAGAGTATTACTCACTCACTTGGGGATGAGGTAGCAATGCCATGCTGATACCTACATGGTTTAATGGAGGGGGCCATGGGGAGAAGGGGGTGATCCAAACATTTAGTGATGGATGGAGAGGTTGTCTCTCCAGAGTCAAGGGTTGGGAGTGTTCCCTATATCTGCAGGCTAAGTAATGCCCGTGCAGAGAGGGAAGTTGGTACGGCTGAGGAAGAACCTTCAACTTAATTTTGAGAGCGGGTCATCCTTTAAAAAGGGCACTCTAATCTCCAAGGCACTGGCTTTGAACATCTCTTTGCCAGTGGAAATCTCCCAAAGCTCAAAAGAAAATGACTAAGTGTGGATGAATTGCCATCTAGAATGTGTGGACCCACCCAACAGAATATTCACTGTTTTCCCCACCAGAAATACATTCATTTTATGAGAGGATTTCTCTTAAGAAGGAGGAATTTCAGAGACTTGGGTGGAGCAGGGACAAGAATGGATGTTGCAGGTTCCGGGGTTCAAATGCTTCAGTCGGAGTAGAGAAGGAGGTAGAAGGGGGGGAGGAGTGGCATTATTAGTCAAAGACTGTATCACGGTGACAGAAAAGAAGTTTGATGAGGACTTGTCTGTTGAGGTAGTATGGGCTGAGATTAGAAACAGGAGAGGAGAGGTCACCCTGTTGGGAGTCTTTTATAGACCTCCTAAAAGTTCTAGAGAGGTAGAGGAAAGGATTGCAAAGTCAATTCTGGTCAGGAGTGAAGGTAATAGGGTAATTGTTATGGGGGACTTTAACTTTACTAATATTGATTGGAATAGCTATAGCTCTAGCTCGTTAGAGGGGTCAGTTTTCGTACAAAGTGTGCAGGAAGGTTTTTTGACTCAGTATGTAGATAGGCCAACTAGAGGTGAGGCTACATTGGATTTGGTGCTGGGCAATGAGCCAGACCAGGTGTTAGGCTTGGAAGTTAGTGAACATTTTGGTGATAGTGACCACAATTCGGTTACGTTCACCTTAGTGATGGACAGGGATAGGCATGAAGCTGGGGGCAGTAGTTATAGCTGGGGGAAGGGTAATTATGAGGCCATCAGGAGAGAATTAGGGTGCATAGATTGGACTAGGAAACTACAGGGACTGGGAACATCTGGAATGTGGAGCTTATTCAAGGAGCAGCTGCTGCGAGTCCTTGATAAGTATGTCCCTGTCAGGCAAGGAGGAAATGGTCGAGTAAGGGAACCTTGGTGTACGAAAAAAGTTGATTCGCTGGTTAAAAGGGAAAAGGAGGCTTATGTCAGGATGAGGCTTGAAGGCTCAGTTAGTGCAATGGATAGCTATAGATTAGCCAGGAGGGAGCTAAAGAGTGAATTGAGGAGAGCTCAGAGGGGACACGAGAAGACTTTGGCTGATGGGATTAAGGAGAATCCTAAAGCTTTCTTTAGATATGTTAAGAATAGAAGATTGGTTAGGACAAGATTAGGGCCAGTCAGAGACAGCAGTGGGAAGTTGTGCATGGAGCCTGAAGAGATTGGAGAGGCACTGAATAAATATTTCTCTTCGGTATTCACGCAGGGTGATGTAAATGTAGTTACGGAGAACACTGAGGTACAGGGTTGCAAACTGGAAAGTATTGAAGTAGATAGGGAGGATGTGCTAGATATTCTTGAGGGTTTGAAGTTAGATAAGTCCCCTGGGCCGGACGGGATTTACCCTAGGATTCTCTGGGAGGCAAGAGAGGAGATTGCAGAGCCTCTGGCTCTGATCTTCAGGTCGTCGTTGGTTACGGGTGTGGTTCCGGAGGACTGGAGGATAGCGAATGTGGTCCCGTTGTTCAAGAAGGGGAAGAGAGACCTTCCAGGGAATTATAGGCCAGTGAGTCTTACTTCTGTTGTGGGCAAAGTATTGGAGGGAATTATTAGGGATAGGATTTATAGTTATTTAGAGAGAAATGAATTGATTGGGGATAGTCAGCATGGTTTTGTGAAGGGTAGGTCGTGCCTTACTAACCTCATTGAGTTTTTTGAAAAAGTGACCAAAGAGGTGGATGGGGGTAAGGCAGTTGATGTGGTATATATGGACTTTAGTAAGGCGTTTGATAAGGTGGCCCATGGAAGACTTCTGCAGAAAATGCAGATGTATGGGATAGAGGGTGATTTAGCTAATTGGATTAGGAATTGGCTAGCAGATAGAAGACAGAGGGTGGTGGTTGATGGGAGATATTCATCGTGGAGTTCGGTGACAAGTGGTGTACCTCAGGGGTCTGTTTTGGGGCCCCTGCTGTTTGTAATTTTTATAAATGATCTGGATGAGGGTATTGAAGGATGGATTAGTAAATTTGCAGATGACACTAAAGTCGGTGGAGTGGTAGATAGTGAAGAGGGGTGTTATAGTTTGCAGAGAGACTTGGACAAGTTGCAGAGCTGGGCCGAGAGGTGGCAAATGGAGTTTAATGTGGAAAAGTGTGAGGTAATGCACTTTGGCAGGAATAATAAATGTGTAGAGTATAGGGCTAATGGTAGGATTCTTAATAGTGTTGATGAACAGAGGGATCTTGGTGTATTTGTGCATAGATCCCTGAAAGTAGGCAGTCAAGTCGATAAGGTTGTTAAGAAGGCATATGGAGTCTTAGCTTTTATTGGTAGGGGGATTGAATTTCGAGCCGCAACGTCATGTTGCAACTGTACAAAACTCTAGTGCGGCCGCACTTGGAGTATTGTGTGCAGTTCTGGTCCCCACATTATAAGAAAGATGTGGAGGCATTGGAGAGGGTACAGAGGAGGTTTACCAGGATGTTGCCTGGTATGGAGGGCAGGTCTTATGAAGAGAGGCTGAGGGATTTGAGGTTGTTTTCGTTAGAAAGGAGGCGGCTAAGAGGGGACCTAATCGAAACATATAAGATGATTAGAGGTTTAGATAGGGTGGACAGTGATAGCCTTTTTCCTAGGATGGAGAAAGCTAGCACGAGGGGACACAGCTTTAAATTAAGGGGTGATAGTTATAGGACGGATATCAGAGGTAGGTTCTTTACCCAAAGGGTGGTTCGGGAGTGGAATGCCCTGCCTGCAGCAGTTGTAGATGCGCCAAGTTTGGTGGCGTTTAAGAGGTTAGTTGATAAGTATATGGAAGAGAAGGGAATGGTTTAGTTTGGAGGGGCATTGCTTTTTATATTGGTCGGCGCAACATCGAAGGCCGAAGGGCTTGTTCTGTGCTGTAATGTTCTATGTTCTATGTTCTATAAAATTGACAAAGTTCTAATGCAAAGAGTTCATCTGATTGACAAACTCAAGAAAGACTGGGTAAGGTAGAGGTTTTTCTTCTTAATCAGCCAGCAGTCAAGCGGTGTTGATTAATAAGAATCCACCTTTTAGTTTGGAAAGCTGCGCGAAAAACAAAGAGGCTAGGTATGTAATTGTTAAAGAACTAGTATATGGGGCGGAATGTATTGATAATGAATGATATGATCCCTCTAATTATATCCTGGATCTTGTCACGAAAGTCTTTGTGGACTTTGCCAAACTGACCTCCTTTTATTCACTTATTGATGGTGACTTTAATTGCAATTTTAACTCCGTTAAATGATAAACTCCTTGTTACGAGAAACTGTCCCATACTGCAAGCTGGGCGTTGGCCTTGACTTGTGAGGAACTGAGTTATTTGAATGTGTGGAGAACTTTGCATCACAACGATAAAGAACTCACTATTTTTTTGGTCCCTCATTTGTGTCACACCAAGATTAGCAATTTTTTTTGTTCCAAAGGTGATCCTGCAGTCAGTTGACTCTTGTACTCCAGGGAGTATTGTGATGTCTGACCATGCTCTAGTTTCGTTTAGAATTTCTTCTCAAGGGTGTCTACCCTTGGCCCACTTCCTGGAGATTTGATGCATCTTTACTTAAAGATCATAATTTCATTTTATACTTAAAGACTGAACTTAATTGTCTTTATTCAGTGAATTCTCTTTCTGCTGTGGGCCCCTCTATTCTGTAAGGCCTTTGCTAGACGTTGGATCATCTCATTCTCGAGGCGCAGATTGATGGAGCAGTAGTGCAATTGGAAATCCAGTGAGCTGAATTAGAGAGGGAATGTGGTAGGAATCGTTGTCATGCAAACCTGATGTAGTTAGGGTGGCAGTGGACTCTTTGTTGACCCAGTGTGCAGAGAAGAGTTTGCGATTTGCTAAGCACAAGTTGTATGAATTTGGGAATAAACCCAATAGGTATTTGGCTTCTCATACTAGAAAGAAATAGAATTCTAGATCCCAAGATTCAGTGATGGGCTCCAAGGGAAATAGGAGCATTAGGGCTGAAGGTATTAATGAGGCTTTTAAGAGCTGTTATACCAATTCATATAAATCAGACCAAACTGAGGAATGCCCGGTACATCTCTTGAGCTTCCTTCTGTCTGGAAGGATTTAATAGCAGCTTTGAATGCTCCAATCTCTGGGGAAGAGATGGTTGCTGCCACAAAGGAGACGCAACCTGGTAAGGTGCCTGGGTCTAATGGTTTTGAGTGGTGTGAACTCTACAAGGAATTCTAAGACCTGTTATTAGACCCATTAATCGTTATATATAATAATTTATTTGACATGGGTTTGCTACCACGATTGCTCCTTGAGGTGAATATTTCCTTAATACAGAAACCAGATAAGAATCCTGATCAGATACTTCTTACAGACCCATTTCTTTATCAAATGTCAATTTGAAAATATTGTCTAAGGTTCTGGCATTGCAGCTGGAGAAAATCCTTCCTGTGATTATCAAGAGTGATCAGACTGGATTTGTTAAGGGTGGGAACTCGTGCAATAAGTTTCGTTTATTTATTACTGTCATGAGCAGGCTTACATTAACACTGCAATGAAGTTACTGTGAAAATTCCCTAGTCGCTGCACTGCCTGTACACTGAAGGAGAATTTAGCATGGCCAATGCCTCTAACCAGCAAGTCTTTCAGACTATGGGAGGAAACTGGAGCACCCATCCCCTCACCAGCCCCTCTCTGTTGCATTTCAAGACTTTGCTTGATGAATGAGTATTAACTTTAAGTAATTTTCTTCCTGGAGACCCAATTCCCTTTGTTCCTCAATGCTGTGTCCCTTGCCATTAAGAGAATATTCTGATTTGTCTTCTTCAGTTCAAAATGGACAACCTCATACTTCCCCACATTAAACTTCTACCATGCTTCAGAGTTTAGCCCTTTTACTTGTTGTATTGATATCCCTTTGCAAATTCCTGCTCCCATCTGCAGAACTTACATTCAAAGAATTTTGTGAATGGGGGATGGAAAATGAACATGTTTCGAAAAACCAAAGGCAAAGGACCCACGGTTCTGTTCTTTCCTCAGCTCCATCAGCAAACAGATAGTGAACAGCACAAAGGCTTGCCAGAAGCAATGAATTTAGGATCCTACAAATGGAAAAGGTGGGTAACAAAATGGGGCTTGTGAGCCATATTGTGCAGTTTGTATTTTCTAAGCAGAGAAGGGTGACTTTTACCCATGTGACTTACATACCGTAATAATGGTAAATGCAATGTTTCCAATAAGATGGCATTTGAGCTGAGCAAAAGCAGTTGGAAGTGACATTAAAATGTTTTCATACATAAAAATCTTGTGTCTGCTGTGTGTTTATCAGATAAATTATCTGTAGGGAAGAAAATGCAGCATAGATGGTGGGTGGAAATACTCGTAGCTATTAAACATTCTTGTTACTTCAAAGCCTGGTTCAAAAAAAAACAAGATACCACAAATCACTGTCACTCAGTAAAGTATAGCGACTGAATCTCTGAAAGCCTATCCATTCAAAACTATCACCTTGTTTTCGAAAAATACTAAATCCCCTAAATCCCGTTCCAAAATGTTGCATTTAGTAACTGACAACTCATAAGAACTTGACATCAATGCAAGTAAATTATGCTTTTCCAGGTACCACATTCGTTGTCCATTCAATTATCCTGAAAATTACATTTTGAATATAAGCACTCAACAGAATATAAGCTTCTCAACAGAAGCACTAAACTTACCTTTAAGATTATGCATTCATTAGAGATGCCTCTGGCAATCATTTGTCTCACAGAATACAATATCCCTTCCTTCTCGCAAGCCTGAAGATTGAATGATCCTTCAATCTGGAACTTCCACTCTTCACTGGATCGTCTGTACCAATGTGTCCTACATTCTGCATGCCTATTTTTAAGCTCCAGAAACGCATGAACCATCACTGACCCTCAGTGTCAATTTGCACACTTTCCCACTCCCAAATATGTTCCTTTCTATTGTATCCCAGGTCTTTTTTATTGATATTCAAATATATCCAGAAGGTACATCATCACATCTCTCTTCCTGCTGTGCCCTGACTTATTATAACCAAAACCTTTTGTTCATTCATGGGATGTGGACATCAGTGGCTACGCCAGCATTTGTTGCTGGTTTCCAAGTGCTTTTGAAAAAGTGATGATGAGCTACCTTCTTGAAGCACTGCAGTCCATGCAGTGCAGGTACCTCCACAGTGCTGTTAGGAAGGATATCCAGGATTTTGACCTAGCGGCAATAAGGGAAGGGCAATATATTTCCTGATCAGATACTGGTCAGGATGGTGAGTGTCATGGACAGGAACTTCCAGTTGGTGGTATTCCCATGTGCCTTCTGCCCTTAATAAAAGCAAATTACTGTGAATGCTGGAATCTGAAAGCAGATAGAAAACGAAAGATATTTATACAACATACAGTATCTCCCAGTTTCTATGCCTTTTAGCTATGACAAAAATGGGCTGCTTTGTCCCCCAGCCCACAATGGAGGTTTCAGGACTTCCCTCCCCAGCAATCCAAGTTAGCAGTTCTCCTCCTGTGACCTTCGATCCCATCATCTCCCTCACCCTAGTCATCTGCCCCTGTACTCATGATCATCACCGATTGTCCTCCTTCTCACCACCGAATCATCGCCGGCATCTCCTGCTTCTCTGTCCTCTCCTGCCCACTATCACATCTAAATGAATCCCACGGGGGCCCATCCCTTGGCACAGGTTGGCATTTCCAGATTACTACTACCAGGTTGGCATGTTGCCAACCTCCACCAGGGGCGAGTGCCTGGGGCATTGCCAGACCACTACCTGGCCATGTTCCTCTGGATATACTAACAGTTATGACCCTGAGAGACCCCCCCCATGACAAGTTCATGTCTTGGTGAACCTGCTGTGAGTAACGTCTGTGTGATATCACACTGGTGCCTGCTGAATATTTGGTGAAGAAGAGAAAGTGAAGTCCTGAAGAGAGTGCTCAACAATGACATGCTCAGATATTAAAATAGCCTCCTGGAGTCCCCTGAAGTGTTTCATGCCATTCCATTGGTGAGGGACTGGTAATTGTGGAACTTGAAACTTGCCAGCGTGAATAGCGCTCTTTGAATTTTGAGCGTGCACTGTCATTCCTGCAGTTGGAGATTGCGAGCTAAAATCCTCCCCGTTGTTGTTGCTGCATTAATTATCCTCTATAGAAACTGAAATAAACAAGAAGTTCATTAAATGAAACATTAATTTTAATTCATTTCATTCTACTAATTTTTTGTAAATCTGAAAAATGAGATTCAACGTTCAAAAAGTTAAGAATATGCAATAATAAATTTGAGGCAGTGGATTAATGAACAGGCAACACAAACATTGCAGCAGAATTCATAAAAATACCTTAATTCCAGTTTGCAGTATTATAAGTATTGAAAGATTCTGTCGAAAAAGATCCACAACCTGTCATTAGTTTCATTTTGACCCAGTATTTTCAGAAATCGGCAATCAAACCTCTCTTGAACTGCTCTCTCATTGCAACTAGCACTCCAGACTGCAGATATCATTATTACCACATATTGTCTGAGACAAGCCAAACACTGACAGGGTCACTGCTACAGTATGGCCTTCAACCATTCCTAAATAATGATAGACAGAATTGCCAATGCTGTGATTTTTGTAAAAATCACAGCAGTATTACTCAAGTTTAAGAAAACACTTCAACATGTTGTGCGTCCTGGAGTTTATGAGAATTACGTTATTATTTTCCCAATTACCCCAGCTATCCAATCCCACTGTAATGTCTATATTGATATCAGAAAGGGCTAGGCCTGTATTTCGCTGCTGACACTTGGTCCTATTCTTTGCCTTCATTTCTGAAGCCAACCTAAGTCCAAATACTGAGTCCAAGCAGACACTGGCAACTTCCTCTTTTCTTCTGCATCATGCCCTCGTGATCCTCCTTGATCGCACCCTTCAGCCTCTTCCTCCAATCTCTCCAGGCTATGAGTACTGGCTTCAACTCCTTTCCCCTCCCTGTGCTGCTTTTGACTTCCCATTAATCCAGTCACCTTCTTATAGCCTGTACGTTGTCTCTGCTGATTTTGAAACGCTTGCAAAGTAATAGGAGTCTAGGAATGGGATGCACAAACAAATGTGATATGGTGACATACACACTGATCTCTCATACTAAATAATATCAGTGTCCAATAGCAGCTTGGAGCTGCAGGACTGATTCTGAAGGTTGGATTCTCACATGTGACAGAAGAGATTTCAGAGGTGGATGTTCTGGAAATTTTACACCATCTGCTAGGGTATCAGTTTGCTGGTATGTTTCTGTTTCTGATATAATTTGAAAAATCAGGTCTGGTGGGGTGATCTGGTTGGATGATGGCTTTCCGTCTGTAAATAGCAGGTATCCAATTAAGCCAATTACTTTTATTGGGCTGCAGCAAAAGGGAGTTTTCTTTTAAAGAAAATGATACGTTATAAATGAATAATTATTTTAAAAGTTCTTTTTACACATCCTATTGTCACTACGGCATTCATTTTAAACAGTTAACAGTGGGTGAATGGTCATGGATGTGTCCATGACAAGCATGAGGGGCCATAAGGGTAGAATCTAAACACACTGTAAACCTGGCCTCACAGAGATCAGGTGCAGTTTTTAAAGAGTGCCCTAATCTCGAAGTGAAATTGAATCACAGAATTCGTACTTAGCAGAAGAGGTTATTTGACCCATTGAGTCTGCACCGACTCTCTGACAGCCCCTTTTCCTCACCCTATCCCTGTAATGCCACACATTTACCATGGCTAATCCCACTTAACCTGCACATCTTGGGACACTAATGAGCAATTTAGCATGGCCAGTCCACTTAACCTGCACATCTTTGAAGTGTGGGGGGAAACCAGAGCACTCAGAGGGAGAATGCACAAACTCCATACAGACAGTCATTCAAGGCCAGAATTGAACCTGGGTTTCTGGAGCTGTGAGGTAGCTGTGCTATCAAACGTGCCACCAATGAGCCCCCTCTCTCTTCCCCTCCGCAAATATTAGGACCCCCCTACTGCACCTCACTGAAGGCATGTTTCCCCCAGCCCCCTTCCCAACATAGATCATTGGCATCAGGACATTAGACCCTCGTAATTCATCATCTTTCATTCTCCTTTCCCTTAATGACCCCCTTTATGACCAGGTCTCAGGCCCCACCCTTTCAGACCCCCTCTCCTCAGACCCCTCCACCTCTTATTTGTGCCTGGTCCTATACAATGGTGAAAGCTCAGCGACTAGATGTCACCCCAGCAGTTAGGACTGAATGATGTCAGAATAATATAACATGAGCTGCTGACAATACGCACACATACAGGATACCCAAGTAGGTACTCTTTTCAAAAAGGTGGCCATGTGGTTGACCCCAGAAACTGCTGGTGTTAGACTGCATCCAACGAGATGGGAAAGCTCACATAGAACTGCCAGTGACACTGTGGAGATAAAACCTTGCAACTGAAATGTCAAAAGATACCTAACTCACATATTTTAACACAAGCATAAAATAATCATTTAGTGTCCATTAGCAAGAGGAAACATTTGGAACAGTTTATTTGTGATGCTGGTACTTCAGCTACAGTCTCAACCCACCAAGGTATTTACAATTTCTTTAATACAGGTATTCGATAATGTTCCTGAGAAAGCATTCATTATCAAGAAAGCATTTAGCAAATAAAACGATCTGACAATTCAATAATAGTTCAATAAAATTTCTTCTTGCACTTTAGCTCAGAATTCTCCTTGGAATAACCTTAGAATTTGTTTTGAATTATTTCATTTTTATTGGATACTGACATGCAAATAAATTATAAAGTGAAATGGAATGAGTTCCACACTTCCCACAAATATTGGGCTGCAGATAATTCACAACCCACAGTTTATTGGATTAACTAATCATAAGCTATCCCACTCATTGTTGAACTTAATCATTGCATAAAACAGATCAGGCACGTAAAAAAGGCCAGGTCCTTTTAATATTTTTTAAGCACTATTTCCCCTTCCAATAGCCAGCCAAATTGGCAACCTGACCAGTGGGCAGGAGGAAACATCACTGGCAGGAAGCAGGCATGCTTTGGGACAGTCCCTCCAAAAGCAAGGATGGGTGGAAGAATGTAATCAGGATGGGGGGAGATGCTGATGGTTAGGTAATGATTGTGATCAGGGCTAGTAGGACGAGGCAAACAGTCAAAACTTAGGAGGAGGAAAGCCCATATTAGAAGTGGGGTGTAGAGACCTGCCATCAGGACTGAGATCAGGCCTGTGATCAGGGGATGGCAGTAATAGGCCAGAAATTGGCTCTGACTAAAACCTCAAGAAGCTACAAAGGGTTGTGAATGTGGCCTAGTCCATCACACCAACCAGCCTCCCATCCATTGATCCCATATACACTCCCTACTGCCTCAGAAAAGCAGCCAGCATATTCAGGGATCCCACGCACCCTGGACATACTGTCTTCCATGTTCTTCCATCGGGAAAAGGATACAAAATTCTGCAGACACATACCAACTGATTCAAGAACAGCTTCTTCCCTGCTGTCATCAGACTTTTGAATGGATCTACCTTATACTAAACTGCTTTTTCTCTACACTCAGCAATGACTGTGACACTATATTCTGCACTCTCTCCTTCTCTCCTCCTCTATTTATTTTATGAATGGTATGCTTTGCCTTTATAGCATACAAGAAACAAAACTTTTCACTGTATCCCAATGCATGTGATGATAATAAATCAAATCAAATAAAAGAAATCTGAATTGTGGAGGTAGGGGAGAGGCCTACGGTCAGGTATTGGGAGGTGGGGGATGAGGCTCGCAATCAGATCTGGCAATAAGAAATCCAAGATCAGATTTGGGTGTGTGAGAAACGAATGATCAAGACTAAGAGTGGCTGGTGATTGATAATCGAAGGCATGAGAGGCCAGTGATTGGGAAAGGTGTGAAAAGCCTGTGATCAAGGCTCAGGGCAGAGATCTACGCCCAACAATGAAAGGAGATCAATGATTAGCAATTGGGGTCAGGGAGACTAACAAACAGAACAAGGAGGAGGCGAGTGATCAGGGCTTAAGAGTGGGGGGGAAACGGGAAAGGAAATAAATTTGGAGGAAAAGATCTTGGGTGGAAGTATTTCTTTTCTTCCTGGCCCATAAAGAGTGCAGGAAAAGACAAATACTTTGTGGATGTGGCAGCTCCCAACTCCCATTTTTCTGCTGGGTTTCCTGACTCTTCAGAAAGCAGTAGATGATGAATGATTTTTAAATGAGTTTCAAATTGCATTCTGGGTTGCTGAATGATATATGTTAGTTAAGTGTTCCATTTCTCCACATGGGGCATACAGACATTATGATATCACAGATATGTCTATGGATAAGCACATGGTATATTAGGCACATTTAACTATTTAAGCTCCTGCCTGGTCTTCCCCTGCCCATCATGATAAGTTATGATCTAGGCAATTAATTTGGTTATTTATTTCATACAAAAATGTATGTACAATGTATAATGGGGATGATTTATGAGATTTTGGAAATGTGTTGGTTTCCAGTGAGGAAAATGGAGTGAGTCCCGTTGACGGCTTTGGTGTAATTCCTAACTGAACCTTGAGCCTGATTTTATGGCCATGAGAATCCTTGCACAGCCTTCCTCTGATTTGACCGCCTTGATTCAACTTAATTGCTGCAATCAATGAGGAATTCCACAGAGATGTCTCCCCAGCAGTCCCCGACCATTGTGGAGAATAGCAGCCAGGAAGCTCGCACCTCATTTCTCAGTGGGAACCCTGAAGTCTTTCGGATGAAGTAGAGCAGGAGAGGGATGTACTGTATACCCCCATCCTGAAGACACCCTTCCAGCAAGGTCATAAAATACCTGGAAGGAGGCCTTTTGGCCCATTGAGTCTGCTCCAACCACAATCCCAACCCAGGATCCATTCCCATAACCTCACATTTTTACCCTGCTAATCCCCCTGACACCCGGGGCAATTTAGCATGGCCGATCAACGTAACCCGCACACCTTTGATGTATGAAAGGAAACCGGAGCACTCGGGGGAAACCTACACAGATAGGAGAAGAACGTGCAAACTCCACACAGACAGTGACCCGAGGCCAGGATTGAACCCAGGTCCCTGGTGCTAACTACTGTGCCACCATCACCAACCCCATCTCGGATGCAGTGACAGCCCTGGTGAGTGCAAAGTCACTACAAGAAAGACGGTGCAGCGGTGTTGCAAGACATTGAATGATCTTCTGCACTCAGCCAGGGTAAGTGAGCCTCATGCAGTCTTTTTCTGGACTCCTTCGCACACTACTCCCATCTCTATCTTCACCTCTCACCCACCCACTTCAGACTTTGCCAACATCTGTAAAGAGGTCCTCCTCCCTACTCCCCTCACTGCCATGTTCTCCCTTACTTGCTGCTATGCTCCTCACTCTCCAATCCCTCTTCAAGTCCCACACACCTGGCTAAAGCTTTTCTTGAATGGCAAGACTCCTGCTTACACTGTCTCTGTCTATGTCATTGCACGACAAACTCAACTACAACAAGCGTGACTGGGCGCAACCAGCTGGGATGATGCCTGAGTGCAGAACCCTCACGATCTTCGAGGGAAGGGCACTCGTTCTGACCAGGGAGGAGTATGACCACGTCTATACTGATGATGAGGTGGGGGCAGCAAAGAAACATGAGATTCCTCAACACACAATTTCATTAATAAAATAGGGATAGGGATAGGCATGATGGTGGGGGCAGTAGTTATAGCTGGGGGAAGGGTAATTATGAGGCCATCAGGAGACAATTAGGGTGCATAGATTGGACTAGGAAACTACAGGGACTGGGAACATCTGGAATGTGGAGCTTATTCAAGGAGCAGCTGCTGCGAGTCCTTGATAAGTATGTCCCTGTCAGGCAAGGAGGAAATGGTCGAGTAAGGGAACCTTGGTGGACGAAAAAAGTTGATTCGCTGGTTAAAAGGAAAAAGGAGGCTTATGACAGGATGAGGCTTGAAGGCTCAGTTAGTGCAATGGATAGCTATAGATTAGCCAGGAGGGAGCTAAAGAGTGAATTGAGGAGAGCTAAGAGAGGACACGAGAAGACTTTGGCTGATAGAATTAAGGAGAATCCTAAAGCTTTCTTTAGATATGTTAAGAATAGAATATTGGTTAGGACAAGACTAGGGCCAGTCATAGACAGCGGTGAGAAGTTGTGCGTGTAGCCTGAAGAGATTGGAGAGGTACTGAATAAATATTTCTCTTCGGTATTCACGCAGGGTGATGTAAATGTAGTTATGGAGAACACTGAGGTACAGGGTTGCAAACTGGAAAGTATTGAAGTAAATAGAGAGGATGTGCAAGATATTCTCGAGCGTTTGAAGTTAGATAAGTCCCCTGGGCCGGACGGGATTTACCCTAGGATTCTCTGGGAGGCAAGAGAGGCGATTGCAGAGCCTCTGGCTCTGATCTTCAGGTCGTCGTTGGTTACGGGTATAATTCCGGAAGACTGGAGGATAGCGAATGTGGTCCTTTTGTTCAAGAAGGGGAAGAGAGTCTTTTCAGGGAATTATAGGCCAGTGAGTCTTACTTCTGTTGTGGGCAAAGTATTGGAGGGAATTATTAGGGATAGGATTTATAGTTATTTAGAGAGAAATGAATTGATTGGGGATAGTCAGCATGGTTTTGTGAAGGGTAGGTCGTGCCTTACTAACCTCATTGAGTTTTTTAAAAAGTGACTAAGGAGGTGGATGGGGGTAAGGCGGTTGATGTGGTATATATGGACTTTAGTAAGGCGTTTGATAAGGTGGCCCATGGAAGACTTCTGCAGAAAATGCAGATGTATGGGATAGAGGGTGATTTAGCTAATTGGGTTAGGAATTGGCTAGCAGATAGAAGACAGAGGGTGGGGGTTGATGGGAGATATTCATCTTGGAGTTCGGTGACAAGTGGTGTACCTCAGTGGTCTGTTTTGGGGCCCCTGCTGTTTGTAATTTTTATAAATGATCTGGATGAGGGTATTGAAGGATGGATTAGTAAATTTGCAGATGACACTAAAGTCGGTGGAGTGGTAGATAGTGAAAAGGGGTGTTATAGTTTGCAGAGGGACTTGGACAAGTTGCAGAGCTGGGCCGAGAGGTGGCAAATGGAGTTTAATGTGAAAAGTGTGAGGTAATGCACTATGGCAGGAATAATAAATGTGTAGAGTATAGGGCTAATGGTAGGATTCTTAGTAGTCTTGATGAACATAGGGATCTTGGTGTGTATGTGCATAGATCCCTGAAAGTAGGCAGTCAAGTCGAGAAGGTTGTTAAGAAGGCATATGGAGTCTTAGCTTTTATTGGTAGGGGATTGAATTTCGGAGCCGCAACGTCATGTTGCAACTGTACAAAACTCTAGTGCGGCCGCACTTGGAGTATTGTGTGCAGTTCTGGTCCCCGCATTATAAGAAAGATGTGGATGCATTGGAGAGGGTAAAGAGGAGGTTTACCAGGATGTTGCCTGTATGGAGGGCAGGTCTTATGAAGAGAGGCTGAGGGATTTGAGGTTGTTTTCGTTAGAAAGGAGGCGGCTAAGAGGGGACCTAATCGAAACATATAAGATGATTAGAGGTTTAGATAGGGTGGACAGTGATCGCCTTTTTCCTAGGATGGAGAAAGCTAGCACGAGGGGACACAGCTTTAAATTAAGGGGTATGAGTTATAGGACGGATATCAGAGGTAGGTTCTTTACTCAAAGAGTGATTAGGGAGTGGAATGCCCTGCCTGCAGCTGTTGTAGATGCGCCAAGTTTGGTGCGTTTAAGAGGTTAGTTGATAAGTATATGGAAGAGAAGGGAATGGTTTAGTTTGAAGGGGCATTGCTTTTTATATTGGTCGGCACAACATCGAAGGCCGAAGGGCCTGTTCTGTGCTGTAATGTTCTATGTTCTATGTTCTATTCCTCTAGTCTCAGATGAGTAATCAATGTTCCCTCTGTATCCCCTGTTATGCACTAATACCATCTCCCTTCTCTTGTAGGCTGAGCAGCTCAGACTCCCATTCTCGTGGCATCTGGACTCTCTGGACTCTAGCAGCTCCAAGGGTGAGCTCACAGACTCAGGACAAATGATACATCACAGCTTCACCGGCATCCAGCACCGGCACAGGTATTCTCACCTCAATGGGCCCATTAAGAAGGCAGGTCTCTGGGTCACTCACTGAAGAGCATTGGTTCACAGTGGGTGAAAGCAGAGATGTCCCAGATGTGGCACTTGGAAGAATGCTGGAGGCCAGGACTCTGCTGAGCCCCTGGCCGATGACATGCCCATGGATGACATGCCTATGGTCATTCCATAGCTGGTGAATCTGCAAAGGCAGAATTGCAAGAATTAGGAAGAAATGACAGAATCCTTCCTCGGACTGCAAGGCTCACTGGAGGAGTGCCATTGTCTTTTATACCAGGAAACGGTGCGGTCACACTGCGCAATGAGACCAACACTGCAAGGGTGGCATCCACAGTGGAGAACTTGGCACAGGACATGTACTCAGTGGTAAGGGATGTCTGAGGGCATGACCTGTATGGTGCAGGCCTTCAAGCACATGGTGTAGGTACTGATGGGAATTTGTGAGTGTCAGTGCAGAGAATGATAGGGTTTCTTTACTCCACTCCAGCTGTTCTTCCTTGGTAATGTCAGGCCCACTGTCCTCCGCATCTGAGTAGATCTGGTGCTTGCCCATTGCTTCTAGGTCTAGGTTGTCTCCTCTCTGCAGTGCTAAGTTGTACAGAGCGCAGCAGACCACAGTAATGCAGGAATACCTCGGTAATGCAGGTTATTGCTCTACCTGATGTCAAAATTCACAGCAAAGTTAATTTAAACTTCCTTTCCAATAATTTCCTCTGGTCTTGCGGCACCTCCTAACCATTCCAAACTCTAGAACAGTGCAAGCTGAAGCTTGACTTGAAATAGGCTTC
Source organism: Sphyrna mokarran (assembly GCA_024679065.1). Taxonomy (NCBI): domain Eukaryota; kingdom Metazoa; phylum Chordata; class Chondrichthyes; order Carcharhiniformes; family Carcharhinidae; genus Sphyrna; species Sphyrna mokarran. The sequence continues at coordinate 48,354,243 of JAGIQG010000017.1, forward strand.
TGTATTCTTGGGGTTTGTATTCCAAAGGATTAACATTTATGTTGAGACTATTTAATCAGGTCTAGCTCTGGATATTAAAATAGCATACCGGACTCCTTAATGTTAGAATGTAACAAGTGATAACTTTATATTGGATATAATGTGACCAATAGTAATAAGCTTTGAGGGTCAGCTGACCAATAAACTATGGAACCAGTTACAGAATGATGTGATGGTCAGCTGACTCACTGGATTGGCCCAGGGTGAGGCCCCAAGTTTGGTTTTATTAAGTTTCTTTAGTAAATTCTTCCTTTGATTTATAAGTTGGAGTAAGTTTTGTTAAATGCTGTTGGCTGCAATTTGAAGAGTTCCTACTGAAGAAACACTCAAGGAATGCTCAACCAGAAGAATCATGAAGGAATTATAGAATCCTTACAGTATAGAGGGTGGTGAATGTCTGGTCAGAGGGGGATGGTGGAAGCATCAACATTCAAGAGGCATCTGGATAGGCACATGAATGGGCAGTGAATAGAGAGATTTGGACTATATAGAGGCAAAAAAAATTAAATTAGAGAGGTATCTATATTAGCACAGACTTGGTGGGCTGAAGAGCCTGTTCCTGTGTTGTCTTGTTGTTTGTTCCTAGAAGTAGGCCATTTGGCCTATTGAGCCTGCACCAACAACAATCCCACCCAGGCCCCATCCCTGTAGCCCCATGTATTTATCCTGCTAATTTCTCCTGACGCTAAGGGGCAATTTAGCATAGCCATACAACCTAACCCCCATATCTTTGGACTATTTGAGGAAACCGGAGCTTCCAGAGGAAACCCACGCAGACAGTCACCTAAGGCTGGAATTGAACCTGAGACCCTGGCACAATAAGGCAGCAGTGCTAACCATTGTGCTGCCTGGCAACAACAATCATCATGGTGAGAGGCCTACAATAAGCTTTTCAAGCAATTTCCTGGTGAGCAGCCTCATTAATCCAGCTCTTTGATGCTGTTGAGTTTGCATTGTTGTACTGTTGAGTCAGCCTTGCATAAGAACAATTTATGCCCATTTATTGCTCTACCTGATGTTAAAATTCACAGCAAAGTTAATTTAAACTTACTTTCCAATAATTTCCTCTGGTCTTGCACCATTGACAGAGTGAAGGTTTTACGTTGCACTACTTTTACTGTCCCCCAAGTGAAAGGGTCTTTATGCCTCATGAGGCAGGATGGCTCCCCAACACCAATAACCCCACACTCCCTTTGCAGCCTGGCCTCTCTCAAAGTAGGACCTTATAGTCTCCCATAGTACTGCCCCTCTGTTGTGGCCTCCTCTCACCCAGTTTGCAGCTTCCAGCAAGGAAGGGAACCCACTCAGCTACTGTTCGAACGCTAACCCAGTATGGAGGAATCAGGTAGTGATGGCTGCTTCGCAGTCAGCATATCAGCTTGGAGCAAGGGATGATCCGATATGAAGGGAACGTGAGGCCAATGAGGGACCCAACCTCGCCAGTGAGGTTGGTCCAAGTCAGGAAATGCGATCTCACTGGTGACTTTCACATTTTTTTTCAAACTCTCTGCATTTTGAACCCATCCCTCCATTCCCACACATGGAAAGAGTGGGCTCAAGATTCTATCCAATGTTTTATTCAGTGATTTTTTTTTTATCAGACCATAGTGTGTGATGTTATTATGTCTCCCTACAACCACTTTTTCTTTATCTGCCTATTCAATCTAAGCATGAAAGCCCACATTGCTTCTGCTTAACTGTTAACCTAAGAAATGAATTCCAAAGCTTCACAACAATCTACATAAAGGTGCTTCCTCTGCCCTCTGTTCTGAATATCTCACATGTTATCTTGTATCTGTGGCTCTTCATTCTTGACTCCTCAACTACTGGAAACAGTTTACATCTACCTACCCTCTGCAATCTTTCCATTGTTTTAAACACTGCTACCCAATTGTTTGAAAAAGCTTTTATCTCAACACGTGTTTACATTGCATTGTGGAAACTCTGGTTTGACCTTTGCTAACTCATGCTCAATATCATGGTGGCAGGCGTAAAAGCATATGTGCTAGTTGAGGTGGAGGGTTGTTTTGAGGTTTGGAAGGGTTTCTTAAGAACTTTCCACTATTTTTTAACTATAGGGATTATTTGGATTGTTTCCTCTCAATTCAAAAACCACTGCAATAGAATGGAGTGCAACAGTTAAAAAAGGTAGCTCAGCATCACCATTTTAAAGGTAATTAGATTTGGGCAATAAATGCTCACCTTGCTAACGACACTTGCCTCTCATGGAGAGAGGAAGTCAGTGATATTGTTGCTCGACTATTGATCCAGAAACTCAGTTAATGTTCTGGGGAGCCGGGTTCAAATCCCACCATTGCAAATGATGGAATTTAAATTCAATTTAAAAAAATCTGGAATTAAGAATCCATGAAACTATTGTCGATTGTGGGGGAAAAACCATCTGGTTCACTAATGTTCTTTAGGGAAGGAAATCAGCCATTCTGATCTGGATTGGGCTAAATGTGACTGCAGAGCCACAGCAATGTGGTTGACTCTTAACTGCCCTCCAAGGGCAAATAGGAATGTGCAATAAATGCTGGCCAGCCAGGGACACCCGTGTCCCACAAAAGAAGAAAACCAAATAAAATAACAAATGCCTCCTGTAAGCAAATTGATCGTCGTATCCCACCTTCATTAAAGCCAGAACAGGGCTGTCTGAGGTAGGTTGGCTTCCCATTTCAGATATTCTGAACTTAAACTTCATGACTCCAATTTCTGGGGAGTAAAAGATTAGCCTGTAGGCCCTTCATGTTAACTCCAAGGCAAGAAGAGAGCAGAGTGGTCAGGTTACGGCCAACAACCAGCCAGCTTGCCAGGAAAGCAGCCAAGGAGTGCTTGAGGACTAGCTTGGTTGGATTGGAGTGATGAGCTTGGATGCTGTCAAGGAGAAATTGGGAATAGAGTTGAGGTGGGTTCTGACCACAAGTGAACAGGCTTGCATGAGTGCCGGGGGAGGCCCCCCTGCTCCTCCTGGCCCACAAGCATTGCTGTAAAGACCATTACCTGACGGGTCCAGATCTTGTCATTTACTTTCCTCTACATAGTTTTCTGAACCCAAACGCTCCTTGATATGCTGCTCTTAAAAGCAGAAGTGGAATGGGTTTGGGAGCAGGTGGAGGAGGTGTGGAGTGGGTGTGAGGGGGGAGGAGGGGTGTGGAGGGGGCATGTGTGGGAGAGAGAGGGGGTGAGTGGGTGGGGTGAGGGGTGGGCATGTGCTGCAATGATCCACACCAAAGAGATGCTTTGGAGCCCAAAATATTTTAAAAAGAATGCCTGCCTTGATTTTTATTTTCACGTCCATGGCATGACCCTGGGGTGAATTGCCTGGGAGATCCTCCTGATTGTGGGTGCCCTGGAAACCAGGGCAAAGGGCAAATGATTACAGAAAATTCTTGCAGAAATAAACCTTAAGTCCAATATAGTTGTGTGGGGTTTTTTAATGAAACAGTTACCTGACTTGCTCAGATACCCACCAGACAAGTGTCTTCAAGCCAGCTTGCCAAAAAGTGCTGTGGTATGAAGCTTATTTTCTGAATACCAAGTAAGCACAGTGGCACAATGGTTAGCACCGCTGCTACAGAGCGCCAGGGACTTGAGTTTGATTCCTGGCTAGGGTCATTGTCTGTGTGGAGTCTGCGTGCTCACCCCATGTCTGCGTGGGTTTCCTTTGGATGCTTCAGTTTCCTCCCATGGTCCAAATGATGTCCTGGTTAGGTGCATTGACTATGCTAAATTCTCCCTCAGTGTAACCGAACAGGAGCCAGAGTGTGGCAGCTGGGGGATTTTCACAGTAACTTCATTGCAGTGTTAATGTAAGCCTACTTGTGACGCTAATTTAAAAAAATTAAACTTAAACATTGACTTCCCAAGTCCAAGGCTTAGAGACACTCAGAGTTGGCATTCAATGAGCTAAAACCATGCTGTGTACCAGTGGAGGAAATTGTGCCATTTTAAGTGCATGTGGGCTTAAAACTTTCCAAAAATGGTACCTGCTTGCAAGGTTCCTGGCAATGGGAATATTCCCCTATCTCAGTATGTCTGGGATACTTGTCTCTATCTTACTGACTCAGGAAGTTCAATTAATCTTTGGTGCTGTTTATTTGGCAACATTTTTAGGCCTTCAATGCTAATTACAAATGATTTATATTATCACATTGCCTTGAAAAAGCCGGCTCTTCATTCCTTCCCTTCAGCTGGCTCTGCTCTACCCACTATCTGTCATTGCTGTCAGCCAAACAAAATAAATATGTGGGTGATCATTTAATTGAATCCTGCATTCATTAGGATCCAGTTCAAGATGCAAATTGTAGAAGTTGATTCTGGGAGCTGAAGCTTCACAAGCGCAATTGTGAAATTTCCTTTTAAAATATAAATAGATTAAGAATTTGAGTGCATTGCCATTGTAGCACTTCTAGAAATATGTTTTACAATACTGCATTCATATTTATAAAACCTTAACGGGAACTGAATTCTCAATTCTTTTCTGCCAGCTCCCACAATATAGCATCCAAGATCTGATATGGTTTAACATTCGTGGTGTGCAAACAGAAACAAGGCTACTCTGGATAGAACACACAACTTCCGAACTAACCTATCAGCAGCATGGCTCAAAAATTAGGAATTCTGGCACATCCAACATGATTGGTGTTGAAATCGATAACACTGGGTGCAGTTTTACTGACACTCTGCATAAGGTAATTCATTATATCTTCTGCAAAGTTAATCACCCAGGGTTTGTGATCAGTGCTAAGTGAACCGTACTTGTGATTCATTATACTTCTACTCGCCCTCAGCCTTTCTGAGGCATATGACACCTTCACTTTCAGCGATTAGAAATCGGTTTCAGCACAGAGTCCTTTTCAGGGTATAGGAATGTAGAAGAATGAGTAGGCCATTCAGCCCATCAAGCCTGAAACAGATCATGGATAATCATCTACCTCTATGCTATTTTCCCTCACTAGCCCCATATTCCTTGATGTCATTGGTATCCAGAAATCTATCAATTTCCTTCTTGAGTATGCTCAATGATTGATTTCCCACAATCTTCTGGGTTAGAGAGTTCCAGTGATTCACCAGCCTGCCTCATTTTTTTGAGACTGTGTCCCCTGGTTCTCGACTTGCATTTCTATCCATATCTGCCCTATAAGGATATTGTAAGTTTCAACAAGATCACCTTTAATTCTTCAAAACTTTAAAGAGTACAAGCCCAGTTTCCTCCATCTCTAAAATCTTGGAACTTGGAAAATGAACATCACATCTCATCTCCTCAACAAATCAGAATGAAGAATTTTTTCTGAATATCTAATGTAAATGTAAATTAGAATATTAATCAAAATCATATCCAGAAAGAAAAATAGAGGGGAAAAGGGTGGGATTTCTAGAGAGGCATCAAGAGACAGAACAAGTCAGTAAAAATATTTAAATGCTGACATTTTTAAAAATTTCCAGTAGAATCAGAGAAACCCTTCGGTGCAGAAGGCCATTCAGTCCATTGAGTCTGCACTGAAGAACCTATCCCCATATCCCTATCCTGTTACCACACGCATTTTACCCTGTTAACCTAAATGTATCTTGGAACACAAAGAAGCAATTTAGCATGGCCAATCGATCCAATCTGCATCTTTGGACTAAATGCTTACTAAAATTTGAAGGAATAAGACTCCACATTATTAGAAGTTAATTTCAGTGGTAAAATGTTTAAGATTTATGCTTACACTGTACTGGAACTTAATTTTATTCTGGAGAAGTTAATAGGCACACAAATGCATGAACATACAAATAAGGAGCAGGAGTAGGCCAATCGGCCCCTCGAGCCTGCTCCTCCATTCAATAGTATCATAACTAAACTTATCATAACATCAGCCCCACCTTCCTGCTGACCCTTCAAACCCCTTGTGAATCAAGAATTTATCTAGCTCTGCCTTAAAACTATTCAAATGCTCTGCTTCCACTGTCTCAAGTGTTTGCTGGATCCTCAATATGTCCCTGCTGCCAACACCAAATCTTTTCCATCTGGGAGTGGTCTCAGGTATCTCTTCCCACTTTTTCCACCTTTCTGGAAAGTTCTCTGACTTCTAGCCAGTGAGGTTTCTGGGCATAGGTCACAGCATACAATGGGATTGCTGATTCTATGTATGGGAAATGCCAAGGTCCCCTGGGTGTCCATTCTCAGGTGCACAGGGTTCATGTAGACTTTTTCCATACAAGATAATGGGGGAATTCAAGGTATCAGCAAGTTTGGCCAAAACTGGGGAATATGAAAACACTGTCCTCTTTTGGTCAGGGCTGAGCATTTCTAGTTGAGCTTCCTGGGCAGGTCCAGGCATGTTGTTGCTTGCTTCTGATCTGTCCATGTGTGTGTGTATTAAACTTGGCCTGCCCAAATTCCCATCAAGCCTGGCTGCTGTTCAATTTAGATTGTCCAATTTTATATCTGGCCTAGCTGTTCAGGCCATGGGCCATGTGTCCAAGTCTTTGCTGGATCCTCAATACGTCTCTGCTGCCAACACCTTGGCTGGAAACTAGAGAATTTTCCAGAAATGAGGTTACTGGGCATGGGTCACAGCACCCAATTGGATTGTTGATTCTATGTATTAGAAATGCCACGGTCCCCTGGGTGTCCACTCTCAGGTGAATAGGGTTCATGTAGTCCTTTTCCATATAAGATAATGGTGGGAATTCAAGATATCAGAGAGTTTGACCAAAACTGGGGAATATGCAAACACTGTCCTCTTTTGGTCAGGGCTGAGCAAATCCAGGCATGTTGTTGCTCCCTTCTGACCTGTCCATGTGTGTGTACTAGACTTGGCCTGCCCAAATTCCCATCAGGCCTGGTTGCTGTTCAATTTAGATTGTCCAATTTTATATCTGGCCTAGCTGTTCAGGCCATGGGCCATGTGTTCAACCTCATTGTTTTTTATTTGTGATTTATTCCTGTTTGATAATCTTTTTTCCATTATAATTCTTTTGTACAATTGAATTGCTCTTTGTCATTTCAGTCCTAATTTAATTTCCCGTCTTTTTTTCATCATACCATTTCACCACAGTCCCTGCACAGTTTTTCGTCTTGAATCATATCAAACTTTTATGCAATTTCCTCAATTTCCTGTGCAACAAATTATTCTTCTGTCCTCCCCAATCCTTTCCCTTCCTATAAACTGATCAGCCCATATTCATCATCACATTTGTGACTTCATCAACTCCTGACATCTCTCTGTTCCCACAGTTTTGATTACTGTTACAATCAGAGGCTAATAAGGTTTGAAGCCTCAGTGAGTGACTCAAAGGATCACTTGACAATATTTCACTTCCTCAGATTTTTACTAAATACGTTGGGTAGGATTTTCCACTGTTCCCCCCCCCCCCACCCGCCACAGTGACTCACCATTCACTTCTGGTGGGACCTTCAGGTCCCCCAGTGTCTACACTGTTTCCCATCCCTCTGTCAAGGAACCTGTTGCATGGGGTCTCCTTCAGTGACCAAAGAACATGCTGGTTATGTGCATTGGCCACACTAAATTCTCCCTCCATGTACCTAAACAGGCACCAGAATGTAACGACTTGAGGACTTTCACAGTAACTTCATGGCAGTGTTAATGTAAGCCTACTTGTGACTCTAAGCTTCAGTAGAACTGGAGCATCCTACTGGCAGGAACAGCAGCAAAATCCCAGTCCTTGGTCCTTAAGCCTCCCAAAGTTCAGTCTGCTATGTCTTCCCCTTTCTGAACATGAAACCAACTCTTACGAGCATCCTGCTCCGTTAGCTGTCACTGCTTTGCAGAATTACAAAGTTATTCTCTCTCTCTCTCTCGCTTTCTGTCTGCTCCTCCCCCTCTTTTCAGGGTCTGAGAAAACCTGCAAGCAGCAAGAACAGGGTTTCTTCCTTTGTGTCCAGGTGTGCAAGCTAGTACTTTTGAAAAGGGCTTGGCATGCACATTTGATCCCCCATCACAACAGGTTGACAAACAGAGATATTGTGGAAGACATGCCCCTTTCCACTACTCCATTTTGCCTTGAATTAAAGGAGACAGTTTAAACATAACCATTTCGTAAAACTCGCATTTATAATGTTACTGACAAGAATAATCCTTCTATGCCAGCCCCTGGGAAAAATAACTCTTTCCCTAAGTCCTCACTTCCAGTTGCACTTTGAAATATCCAACTACTTAGCCTTGGGCTTTCAATTTGCTCAATTATTCCATCACTTTCCCTTTTAATGCCTATTCTAATCAAAGCCTTTTTCAGTCAGAGCATCTCCGGCAATAACTTCTGTTCTCATTCCTGTACTGTTTCTTACAGAAATTCCAGTGATTCTTTCTTGATCCCTCTGATTTTTCATCAGTATGCTGCAACTTAGTAACCAATGTAGCTGATTTCAAATACTTTCTAAATTGGCCAGCAAGCCACTTTAGGATCCTTTTCAAACTGAGCTGAGCTTCCTACATAATTGAACATGTGTAGGGGTCAATTTTAACTCTGAAAATGTTCGGGCGCTGGGATGGTGGTTGGGGTGATGGAGGTGGAGGGGAGAGAAGGAGGGTGGGTGGGGAAGGGCTGAGCGTTTGCTGTCTGTGCAATTGCTATGGCTGGATCTCACTTTTGTTGTGGATTCAAGTACCAATTCTGAGAATTGAGCACTTAATCCCGGACAACACTTCTGTGCATTGTTAAGGATGTGCTGCATTGCCATAGTTACCACCTGTAAACTGATAGTTTAATCCGAAGCCCCCTTTACACTCTCAGATGGATGTTAATAATCCTATGGTACTATTCGAAGAAGAGCAGGCTGTTATCCCCAATATCTTGGCCAACACTTATCCCTGAACCAACAACATGAAGAGCAAATTAATTGGTTATTATCATCTTACTGTTTTGTGGGGCACAATTTGATTACTATGTTTCTTACGTAGCAATAGTGACCACACTGAAATGAAGATTTAATTGACTTAGGATGTCCTGAGACTGCAAAAAACTAATCGAAGTCTTTCTTTTCTCTTTTCCCAGTCCAGGTTATTGTAATTCCAAATTTAAATATACTCTTGTTTTTGTCAGTCTGTATCAACCCGATGAACAAGCTCTTCAAATTCCAGTTCATTTTGAAACCAAAGCAGTTTTCTCTCAGCCTGTTCTTCACGTTGACTCTCAGGTTTTTCATCAATCCATAGACGTGATGTCTATGGTCTGACTCCTGTCACTTTCTGAGGATTGTGTGGAAAGCATTCATGTAGCTGTGCACAAAGTACAAATAGTATTCAAAAAGAGATAGAGCTTCACCACTTGTCAGCTCCTGTTCTCAACCAGCAATGAAATTCCCTGTCAGTGCTTGAGTATTGCCTTGCCTTTGTGAAATGAAATGCACTTTCACAGCTCTCCAGCATTTCAAATACCTCTCGATAGCTGATGAGGAGAATGTCACTGTTCTGAAATAGGCCATAGAATATCCTACTATGCTTCCTCCATGGATTTAAAACATTTTTTGAGTTTCTCACTTCCTTTATATTGAATGTTTGGTATGCACACTGATTATTAATCTCTGCACATCAGCTGGCATTTATGCCTCAATGCATTCTACAGCACTTGGACATTGCAGTTTTCTCACAATCAGTTAGATGGTGGTGTTCTCGGGTTGCAAACTATGAAGAGAGTTTTTCTTCTAATTAACTTTGTGCATCAGCTACAGTAGACTCTATGGGGATTAAATGGGCCTCTGATAGCAAAATAAAATTGGCTCAGAGTGAAATGGCAATGGATTTTTCACTGCAGCGGTATTTATTTTTCCATAGACTTAGAAAATATGGTCACGATTTTTCACTTCAGACAGAGCAAAGACTGGAGAACAAGTTTTCAAAAAGTCTTTGAACGATTCTACTGTGCACTTCAGTAGAAAGAATTGGCTGTGTTGAAACTATCCAGGGAAGAATTTCAGCCCACACTTCCCATACACGGGATCGCCGGCACAGGAGCAAAATCCAAGAAGATTGTGTTTCCTGATTTCTCCTGCTTCTCCTCCTCTTCCTCCCCCATCTCTCCCCATTCCCAGGGTGTAGTGAATTGAAATATTATTATTGTCCCCCTCTTCTGCCTGTGACAATGATTCTTTTTAAATTTCACATCCAATTTGCTTCCCTTCGTATCCTTTCCCTCGTTGAAAGGAGTCACTGTCTGTTTCCCAAACGTTGGTTTATGAGGTTCAGTGTTAAGAATAACCCCATAGCAAATTCCTTTAGGTGAATCAAAACAAGGATTTATTATCACATTCAGGACCGAGGGGATGAAACACACCACGCATTCACACTCGCAATCATACAAGGTAGAAAGGCAGAGAAAGAAAGGGAAAGTATTTTCCCCAGGTTACTTTACGAAAGTTAAGAAGTTATCGGTATTAACACTCATAAGTAGAGTCTAACGATAACTCTTTCAGGTGACTTTGTCAAGTAGATTTCCTGAGCTTTTCCCTAGGAACTTGGTTGTTGGTTGAAGGCAGCAATGCAACCTTGTATTGTGGGAATTAGTTTGCTCTGTGGATGAAAAGCAGGAGTCTTTCTGGAGGTCTGACTTTGAGAGAGATGGAAGTCAGAGACAGGCTGCTAGACTTTATTCTTCTAAGGTTAAACCGCAACGGAAGACAAAATTCTAACAACACCCTGATGGGTGCAAGGTGAAGAACTTAACAGCATGTCTCTTTTCTCAGAAGTGCCAAAATTCGGTACAATCCCAAGCAAGAAGCAATACTAACAATATCTTTGGGTGAGTTTCTCTGGGCTCCCCTCAATGTTTTTCTCGGCGGCAGGAGGCAACATGCCTTTCGTCTTTCTTCTCGTCCTGCATTGTTAATGAGAAATCCCATTGATGCCAACCCCATGTTGCCAGGAAATCTGCATGGGGGTGGGAGTGGGGATGGGGCATCGTCGGCAAGCCCAGAGAACTCTGCTGGCATGAGTGGCCGGAGAATTCCGGCCGTCATTTTGGTTATCTTAATTCTGGAGCCTGTTCCTACAATTACTATCAGACAAAATTTCATAAAAAGATCATTCTTTAGAACCAGGAGTTCCTAAATTATCCGTGATGTCTTCCCTGAAGGATCGCCTTGCATTATTCAACATCGTAATTTCACAGAAGGCCATTTATGGAACTGTGAGAGGATGCAATTGAATGTGCAAGTTGTCAAAAGCGTTCTTGTCCTCAGAGCGAGAGAGTCATGAACATTTCAAATTCAACTGCTTTCTCAGCATGAGTGCAGAAGAAACATATGCAAATTTGCATGGGAATTCATCACACAGACTGTGAGCTGAAAGGGGATCTACATATAGATCACTTGTACAGTATTAATTACGTGATTGCCTTTCACTTGTAGTTTTTGCTTCTGTATCTTCACCAAGACCATAACCAAACCAAAGCATGTCAAATTACATGTAGAATTCAGAAGAGACTTGACTTTAGATTTCTCAGGTTAATGGCTTTATTGACTGCCGAGCTACCTTGCCTTATTTACCTCTGAAAGTTAGGGCACTGGCAAGATTTCCAAGTCTCAAAACAATCAATGTGATCCCCTAAATAACAACTGGAATTAACATTTTGCAAAGACTCCTATTTCAATAACTTTTCATTTCCCCTGATACGTATTGAGATGAAGCAATAAGAAAATAAAACAGTGTGTACATGAAAATTATTGGGAGAAAATGATTGCTGAAGCAACCTGACAAGAAGAGCAATAATTTATGATTGACTTGTCTGCAGATTTTTAATTTGCTTTGCCCTCAGCTGCCCCAGCTCATCGAAACTGAATTCAGATGCAAATTATCCGGGTTGATTTTAAATCCTCCCCATAATCTGTGGGGAATGCTTTAGGTGGAAGGGTTAGTAACAACATTCATTTATACAAATGTCCCAAGACATTTAAATACTGAGGTATTCCACCTGCTTTCCTGATGTGTTCCTAACACTGCCCAATCCCACCCACAGTCACCACCACTGCACCCGTCCCACCCCCACCAATCCATTTAACTTGGTTACATGCCAAAGATTTACTTGCATCCTGTCTGCATCATTAGGACGTGCAAGCTATAATCATGAGCTTGAAAGCAACAACTGACAACAGCAAAGATCCTGATTGCAGGTAGTCCATGTGAGTGATTGAATGAAACATTTCAAAAGAGTATATTGGACCTCATCTCTCTTCTAAATTTTGGTCTGGCCGACTATTCACAATCCTCAATGACACTGAACTTTCTGGGGACCAATTCCATGGGTCCCTGGACCTATCAATTCTTGATTTCGGCCCAGCAGCAGAGATACTATTTCATCTGTCTTTGGTAGGGAGTTGCTGTTACAGCAAGTAACTGAGGCCCTGAAGTTAAAAGCTTTCAGTTGCATGGTCCACATGTCCAGAAGGTTTGCCACTTGCTTTGAACTGTACTTCTCGCGGAGTTGAAGCTAGAGATGGGCTGTGATCATGTTGAATGGTTGAGAAGGGTTGACGGCTCTGTCCTGCTACTTTTAATGTTCTTATTAACTACAAGTGAGAATCTGGCTCAGTAGAAAAGCATTTGATAAGGTGCCTCACAAAAGATTGCTGCACAAGGTTAAGGTGCAGGGAGTCGGGGTAGGATGTTAGACTGGATAGAAGATTGATTGTCTAATAGGAAGCAGAGGGTAGGTATTAATAGGTGCTATTCTGATTGGCAGCTGGTGACTAGTGCCCCAAGGTTCGGTGCTGCGGCCTCAACTATTTACCATTTACAAAGATGATCTGGAGGAAGGGGCTGAGTGCAGGGTGACGAAATTTGCTGATGACACAAAGACGAGTGGAAAAGCAAATTGCGTGGAGGGTGTGGAAAACCTGCAGAGGGATCTGGATAGGTTGAGTGAGTGGGCGAGGACCTGGCAGATGGAGTATAATGTTAGCAAGTGTGAGGTTATCCAATTTGGTAGGAATAATGGTAGGAAGGATTACTATTTAAATGGTGAAAAGCTGCAGCATTGCAATGGTGCAGAGGGACCTGGGAGTCCTTGTGCACAAATCGCAAAAACACAGTATGCAGGTGCAGCAGGTGATTAAGAAGGTGAATGCAATGTTGGCCTTTATAGCTAGGGGGATAGAATATAAAAGTAGGGAGGTTCTGTTGCAGCTGTATAGGGTGCTGGTGAGACCGCAGCTGGAGTATTGTGTGCAGTTTTGCTGGCCACATTTGAGGAAGGATATATTAGCCTTGGAGGGGGTGCAGAGAAGGTTTACTAGGCTGATACCGGAGCTGGGGGCATTGGAATATGAGGAAGGACTGAATAGGCTGGGTTTGTACTCTTTGGAGTTTAGAAGGGGATCTTATAGAGACATATAAGATAATGAAGGGGATAGATAGGGTAGAGGTTGAGAGACTCTTCATGTTTAGCAAAGGTAGCAGGACTAGAGGGCACAGCCTCAAGATTTGGGGGCGGGGGGAGGGGATGCGATTTAGATTAGAGATGCGGAGGGGTTTCTTCATGCAAAGGGTGGTGAATCTTTGGAATTTTCTGCCTGATGAGGTGGTGGAGGCTTCCTCGCTGAATATGTTCAAGTCAAGAGTGGATAGGCTTTTGATTGACAAGGGAATTAAGTGTTGTGGGGAGAAAGCAGGAAAGTGGCACTGAACCACTACAGATCAGGCATGATCTTATTGAATGGTGGGGCAGACTCGAGGGGCTGGATGGCCTACTCCTGCTCCTATTTCTTATGTTCTTATTCTGAATGAATATTAGCCAAAATTTGAAGAGGACACATTCAGGTCAGATATCATAGCTCCAATTTTTCCAAGTCAGGGCTAAATGCCCACTGCAGCAGGAAAACTGGAATGTACCTCAATGGCGTGGCAGCATCTATCAGGTGGGATTTATGCAAATTTATACACCTCACAAATCGCAGCAGCCAGCCTGGCTTGTCAGAAATTGGGCAGCTTTAATCCCTATGGAGGCAGACCCCCCCCCACCTCCCCATCTCAACAAAAACAGAAATGGTGACTCCCCCTCCACCCCAGTGACAAGGAGAGCACCACTTACCTGTCAACAAAGAGGGGTATCACTCCCTCCAATCAACCACTGAAATAACGAGTCACTGTCCCTTCTCCCCACATCATGCAAGCATGAGGATGACCTACCCTCCTTATTCGGTCCACCCCTTGACAGTGCCAATAGTGCATTGCATCCTGGCACTGATACATTAGCCTAGCACTTTGGACCCCAAGAGGGGGGGTCAAGGAGTAAGTCCAAGGCCCATGTGCCCCCTGCTATTGCCAGGTTACGGAGGAAACATCCCTAAAGGTCCTGAGGGTTGGGGGGAGCTCAAACTGGGAATAAAGTGTTGACCTCAGCAAGGTCCCATGGGATGGGGATCCCACGGCTGGTCTGTCCCTTCTAGCCCAGGCATATCTGAAGATCACCCCTGACATGCTGATTTGAGGTAGTTTTGCTCAATATCTTCATTCCTGTCTGTCGTCTGTGAGAGCTTTGAAATGGCCTGGTCACTTTAATCTCCATACTCCCTGGATAGCTGGCAGGATTTAAAATCACAGCAGTACCCCACTCAGCATCAGAGATTTCCATTTCTCTTTCTCAGAAACTGCAGGTGTGAGCAGACCCTTTTGAAGTTCTCTGACTGTCAGAAGGCAACCACTTTCACTAGAGAGGGAATTCCCATCTACACTACCCAGCTGATCACTCAGCCCCAATGTTTTAATACTGGATTTATTTCAATTTTCTTGGGGTCTTTTAATACCTTCCAACCCTTTTAGTGAGTTACTGTGGCGAGTAACTTACCTCCTGACTCCCCAAAACCTATCCACGTTCTACAAGGCACAAATCAGGAGTGTGGTGGAATACTCCCCACTTGCCTGGATGGGTGCAGCTCTAACAACAAGCAGCTTGACACTATCGAGGGCAAAACAACCGACTTAATTGGCACCACATCTATAAACATCCACTCCCTCCACCACTTAGTCGCAACAATGTGTACTAGCCACAAGGTGTACGGCAGCAATTCACCAAAGCTCCTTAGATAGCATCTTCCAAACCCTTTGAAAACTTTTGTTTCTTTTCAATTTTAGTCCAGTCTGTTTAAATTGCTTTTGATTGATGGCTTAATAGTTTTTACTCAGCATGCAGTCAGCTGTGTGTATTTATCTTTCCCTTCACACTTGAATGCAACTCAAGTACCCCCATTGTTTCTCACTGCAATGTTTGCACAAAAGAGGAACTGAAAAACACTTAGCTCTGTTGAAGTTACCTGCGACTGCTTGATCACAAATTAAAGTAACCAGACTACTTCAAAGCTCTGCTGCCTCACAGCACTAGGGACCTGGGTTCCATTCTGGCCTCGGGTTACTTTGTGGAAGTTTGCATGTTCCCCATTTCTGCATGGATTGAATCCGAGCGCCTCGCTCTACCAGAAGAACATGCCGACTCCACACAAGCAGTCACCCAAGTCTGGAATTGAACCTTGATCCCTGGCACAGCCATCAGCCACTGTTTCCCAGTTGTCAGTGCAAATGTCAGCCATCTTCATATCTCACTTGCAACTGTCCTTGTAGTAGATGTCCAGGAGGTTATGATCTTATACTGTCTTTTCTTATACAACTGATATCCAGCCATGAATAAGATAATATGAACCAATGCTCAATACGAACCTGCACAGATGCTTTTGGCTTAGCAATGTGTGCATGCTGAGAGAATTAGCACATTCTAGGACCTCTGAGTTGAGGACCTTGTCCTGTCAAGAGATGTCAAAAATACATCTGGAATAATGAAAGCTGAACGTGTTCAGCCTTATGACTGTTGTCCATGTCTTCTCACAGTAGAGAAGTGCATTGAGGCTTAGTGGACTCAGTTTGGTGTTGTCAGTCAAGTTCCTTTTGTTCTACATTCTCTCATCAGCTTGGACAAAACAGCTGCAGCTTTTGTGATGCCATCTGTTCATTTCAGCATAAAGTGACAGATTGCTAGTGATATGGAGCTTAGATATGTGAAGTTATCCACAACCTCTAATGTCACATTGTTGATGTTGATAGTTGGTGGTATGATAATATCCTGGATCATGACAGTTATCATTTTGATGGTCAAACCAAACTCTTCGGAGGTGTGGGACAGTCTATTCATTCACTGGTGCAGCTGTTCCACAGTATGGAATGTTGATGCCACATTGTCATTTTTTATTCGTTTGTGGGACATGGGTGTCACTGGCTGGCCAGCCTTTATTGCTCATCCCTAGTTGCTTGGGAGTACTAGACAGTCAAGCACATTGCTGTAGTTCTGGAGTCACATGTAGGCTAGACTGGGTAAGGAAGTCAGACCTCCTTTCCTAAAGGATATTAGTGAACCAGATAGGTTTTTCCAATAATGGTTTCATAATCATCATTAGACTTCGAATTGCAGATTTTTTTTAATACTAAATTCAAGTTCCACTATCTGTCTCAGTGGGATTCAAATCCAGGTCCCGGAGCATTAGCTGAGTTTCTGTATTAATAGTCGAATGATAGTACTACTAGACCATTGCCTCCTGTTGCCAAAGTAGCACACTTGCTTTCCATCAGTTCTAAAATGTGACTAGACACTCCTTTGCAGATGACCTAAGGGCATATGAAAGCAGCAAAGAGAAAAATATGCTCGAGTGCTGGTGCCAAAACACCACCATGTCTGATCACAGTGTGGATCTGAAAGATTCCAATGTTACCCTGTCATAGCTGACCTTATTATAGAAAGAGAAAGTGACATTGAGCAGTTTCGGCAGAAGCCAATTTTTTTCCCAGCAGCTTAAATAGACAGCTCCTGCTCACGTGGTAGAATGAAGATCAGTGAAGGGAATGTTTAGTGGGCTCCTTTGTTTGGGACATTTCTCTTGCAGCTGCCAGATTGAGAAGATTTTGTCAGTTGTGGATCTTCCAATTCAAAATCCAGGCTGGGTTTTGGGGCAGATGTGCTTAGCCAGGGTCTGTAGACTAACAAGGTCAACTTGGAGGAATACCTTCCCTACACTGCTTGGTTGGAGGTGCCGCCATAATTATTGCAAACTCTGTGATCACCCTTCTTCTTGAACAGGCTCACAATCATTGCATCACACATATCCAAGGACTGTGCCCACTCCCTACAGGAAGGACAGAGAAGTTCGTGCTGATGCTGTAGAAATGCCAGTTTCTTGATGAGTCCAGGCAGCACCTGTACCTTTGCCCTTGGTAAAGTACAATGTAGCTTTGCTAAGTTCCTCCACTATGGTTCGACAGCCAGCTTTGCCACGGCAAGCAGGTTCTCTATGGTGTCAAGAGCTTCCTCAATGATGGTGTTCTCCCTAAAGTACATCCCAAAGTAGTATTCCCCCCAATCCCGCTACTGATAATATCTGATCAAAAATGAAGGAAGCTTCACTGTAATGTCCTTTTATAGCATTTTCAATTTAATCTTGTTCAGGTTAACATTTTTATCACTGCTTACTTTATGATTTATTTAAAAGTGAGTTATAGTGAAATGTCATGCTGGTTAAAAATCATTCCCAAGGAAGCTGTTGGCTTATACATAATATAGTTTAAGTCATTTAATAAAAGAATACTCTGGAGCATAACTGCTACAGTATTACACTTTTGCATATTTCAAATTGTATGATTTATTGCTGATATTGTGCTCGAAGTCAGAAATTAAAAACTGTTGAACTGCAGGTAGAAAGCCAGCATTCCAGGTCAAGTATCACAAAGGGACTTCAATTAACCCAAATTTTTATTTATTAACCACAGGTTCGGATATTGAGCTAAGGAATCTCAAGTTATTTATCATTTACAAATAGTTACCATTTCAAAGATGTTGGTATTGTGAGGAATCTATACATTTTTCAATGATCCTTCCTTCTGTGCAGTAGCATTCTATAATACTATGACCAAATGAACTGCTTTAGCCTACAAAATGTTATACAATTAAGATAATACTCTATAAAAGAAGATATATTATAAATGGGATAGGCACATCCACAGCAAGAAGATAATCCTTCATAAATGAAGATAGCACTCAAAAAATGAAAATGGCTTTTCATAAATGACAATAACACTCCACAAATGAAGAGAAATACAATGATTATCATACAACCATGAATGAAGACGGCACCCATATATTATGAAGTTGGCACCAACTTAGCATAGAATGTCACTCCCATTAAATGAAGATAATGCTCCAAGAATGAATGTCACACTCACAGTCAATAAAGCAAATGCTCACTAAATGAAGTTGATTCTCTTAAACAATGAAGATGTTGCTTCATACAATAAAAATGGAATGCTGATCAATGAAGAAGATCATTCAATAGATATAACATTCCATAAATGAAGGTAATTTTCTATACAGTGAAGGCAACATGCATAATGTGAAGCAGATGCCCTGATTGAGTGACAATAAATGAAGATTGAAACCCTGTAAAATGTATTGAAGCTAACACTCAGTAAAATGAAAAGAGCATTCTATAAATAAAGAAGGTACATAGCTACAATGAATAATGCATTCAATATAGAGGAACATAGGAGCAGAAATAGGCTATTCAACCCTTTGAGCCCACTCCGTCAAACAGTGAAATACAAACCATGAAAGAAGAGGGTGATGAAATACATCAAAAATGGCACCACCATTCAATAAAATGTCATTTCCCATTAAATGAGGATAATAATCTATAAATTTTAGGGTGACTTGGAATTTCTGCAACCTGTATGAATCTATTTCAGATGTGTGCGGTTGCAACCCCTCTTCCATTATCTGAGGGGACTGCACCCTCAGTTTATGGCTGCACCTCAGTCCCATGATCCTGATATTTGGCCACCAAACATGAAAAGGTGTGATCAGATTAGAAGATCTCGTAGGACTGGTACTGAGCACAATAAGATAGCCATCAGCAGGTTCAGGCAGCAAGCATGTGATAGGGTCACTAAGTTCCAACTGCCTGCCTTTCCTCCAAGGCTATGGTCATGGAGGGGTCTCCCCAGAGGGAGAGCATGTGGTGCCCACAGTTACACTTCGGTCTGGTAAATAAGACTGGTGGGCATCAGGGAGAGTGGGAAAGGGGGAGAGGGGATCCAACATTATCCCTGGGAAAGCCACTTTAATCCGATTAGTTAAGTTGCCTTTCAAAGTTTTGGTTTTCTGATAGAGTATATCAGTAGTGACTCAGTAGGTCACAGTGGTTAAGAATATAAGAGATGGAAATTAAAACGACATTCATGGGCTATTATTTAAAAGGTAAAAAGTTCCAGTATGCTGCTGTACAGAGGGACCTGGGTGTCCTAGTGCATGAATTGCAAAAATTTGGTTTGGAGGTGCAGCAAGTAATCAAGAAGGCAAATGGAATTTTGTCCTCCATTGCTAGAGGGATGGGGTTTAAAAACAGAGGTTATGTTGCAGCTATATTCAGTGCTGGTGAGGCCATACATGGATACTGCGTACAGCTTTGGTCTCCTTGAGAAAGGATAGACTGGCATTGGAGGGGTGCAGAGGAGATTTACTTGGTTTATTCCGGAGTTAAGAAGGTTGGTTTGTGGAGGAGAGACTGAGAGGACTGGGACTATACTCACTGGAATTCAGAAGAATGAGGAATTCCATGCCAGTGAAGTAGTTGAGCCTACCTCATTGAATGTCTTTAAGGCAAAGACAGATAAATTTTTCAATAGTAAAGAAATTAAGGGTTATGGTGAGTGGGTAGATAAGTGGAGCTGAGTCACAAAAAGATCAGCCATGATCTTATTGAATGGGGGAGCAGGCTTGAGGGGCCAGATGGCCTATTCCTTCTCCTAGTTCTAATGTTCTTCTGTTCTTATTCACATTCAATTAAGATGCCGCTCATTAAAGATGAAGATGACATTCTCATTTACTCAAGATAATGCTCCATGAAAGAAGATGGTATGGTAATAGAATGAAGAAGACACTCCCACAGAATGAAAGTAACATGTTTAAATGAAGAAGCAATCCCATACTATGTAGAAGACGCTCTGATTAATAAAAAAAAAGAGCTCTCATATAATAAAAACAACGTTCCATAATATAGGTTGCATTCCCTTAAATGAAGAGGACACATCCATGTAATGGTGATTACATTCATAAATGAAAATGGAACTTCCATAAAAGAAGAGCACATTCTCATTGAACAAAAATAGCATCCAGAAATGAAGATGGCACACCAATACAAAGAACAGAGCTCCGACATACAATGAAGGTTGCACTCCTATTCAATGAAGCCATTAACCGCAGTGAGACTGACCTTGCAAACCACATTCCCATTTAGCAGATCCATCGTAGAAGAATGGTTTCACCAAATTACACTTCACCATCTCTCTCCATACTGAAATCTCATTAAATCTTAAGTGTATCTTTGTGGCTTTCATCTTCTGAGGAGCACAGGAAGACTTGTCTCTTAATGTCTTTTGCCCATTAAGAACCAGGCAAGAGACGAGGGAGGCAAGCTTTCTGTGAAGGAGGGCTTGCTATTATTTCCACTTTGTGACTTTTTCTTCTTTTAGAAATGTACCTTGAGCTCAGATGTGATAAAACACAGTTTTAAGTCCTGAAATTTTGTTCCTGCAGAAAGATGTGAAGAGAATCAATATCCCTGAGAAAGTACTGCAATTACCACAGAAGGATCCACAAGAGCTTTCTTCAATGTCACCTGTGCCACAGCACGTTATTAATTAGTCCTGTTTTGTGATCTAAGAGCTCTGTCTTCCAAAAATTGATGGATGCTTATTTGGTTATTCTAACTGTTTATGCAAAATACAGCAGGCAATCAAAGACTATAAAATCAAATGGAAATTTCCCCACCAAATGTGCACCTATTCTGCATCGCCTGTCACTTCCTTGTTTGGTCTTTCAGCTGGCCTGAATTACTCTTACCTGAAACGAGAGAAGTTTTCATTTTAATACCAATCAACTGAAACATACAGAAATCAGCATCTACCTGACGCTCTTGTTTTTTTCATGTAGATTGCATGTTCTGTGATCATTTCATCTGGATAGAATGGGCATTTGAACATTAACGCATTCTGAATTGAGGAAGCCACATTTTAAAGAAAGGCAAGGTTATCTGAGCTATCTATACATGCTGAAATAATTTGATCTGGATTTGTGACAGCTGAATTGTTCAACTTCGTTCTCTTATGTTTTTATTTTTGGAGATTGATGCCCCAGATATCTGCCAAGAAAATGTATCTTTCCAGCAATCAAAATTTTAAATCTGTGGATTTCTCCCTATTGGCTTATTTTGTGGAGGGAGAAGTAGATAGAAGATTGAATTGTGCTGGATTGCTCGTACTCACACAACTGTGTTTATACATCACACCTCCCTGGAAATGCCTCCTCAATTTCTACCAACAGTGTCTGTGCCCGCAGCTTGAATTGGACTTGCAGAAAATCCACTACAGGAATTCACCTTCACTGACAGCCAAGGTCATCAAAACCATTTTAGTGTTTCTGGTCCATTTCAAGCCATCAGAGGGAGTGTCAGTAAAGTCAGTCAAACCATCAGTTCAGGAGGGAATAACTTTCTCCTGGAAAGCCTGCAGCAGAATGTAGTATACCCATGTTCTCACATCACTGGGTTCTCCAAGCCTAGGTCACTATTAATGGCATCCATGTGGCTATCTGGACCTCATATACAATCCCAGAAACCAAATGAGGCCAATTCTCTTAAATTAAGTCCCCAAGATCAGTCACTCTAGGCTCCTCAGCCAAGGGCAATCATTAAGGACAAGCATTCTGCCTCTCTTTCTCTACTAGGTTTTCATTGTCCCTTTTTTGAAAATTCATTTTACAGGATGTGGGCATCACTGGCTGGCCAGTATTTATTACCCATGCCTAGTTGACTATGAGAGGGTGATAGTGAGCTGCCTTTCTTGAACCACTGCAGTTCCTGAGATGTAAGTACACCCACAGTACTGTTAGGGAGGGAATTCCAGTATTTTGACCCATTGACAATAAGAAAACGTGATATATTTCCTATTCAGGATGGTAAATGATTTGGAGGCGAATCTTCAAGTGGCAGTGTTCCCAGCCATCTGCTGCTCTTGTCCTCCTTGTGGGTTTGGGAGATGTTGCCTAAGGGACTTTGGCGAGTTCTTGCAGTGCATTTTGTAGATGGTACGCAATGTTGCCATTGTTCGCGGTGATGAAGGGATTGAATGTTTGTGGAAGGGATAGCAATTAAGCAGGCTGCTTTGTCCTGGATGGTGTCAAATTTTTTGAGTGTTTTTGGGGCTGCACTCATCCAGGAAAGTGAAAAGTATTCCATTAAATCACTGACTTGTGTCTTTTTGATGGTAGACAGGTTTTGGAGAGTCAGGAGGTGAGTTCCCAACCATAGGATTCCTACCTTTGGTAGTTACAGTATTTTTATGACTAGTCCAGCTGAGTTTCTGGCTTATGGTAACCCCCAGGATATTGATAGTGAGGGATTCAGAGATGGTAATCCCATTGAATGTCAAGGGGTGAAGGTCAGACTGTCTCTTGTTGGAGAAGGTCATTGTCTGATAATTGTGTAGCGCAAATGTTACTTGCCACTTGTCAGACCAGGCCTAGATATTGTCCAGGTATTGCTGCATTTAGATGTGAACTGCTTCAGTATCTGAGGAGTTGTAAATGGTGCTGAACATTGTGCAGGCATCAGTGAAACCCCCCTCCACCCTTCCACCACCCTCCTGACCTTATGATAGACGGGAGGTCATGGATAAAGTAGCTGAAGATGTTGGGCCTAGAATAATAATAGTTCACTTATTGAAACTGATCGAACTAAATGGCTTCTTTCCAACTGGATGTAACTGGGCTCTGGATAAGATGATGTGGAGATGCTGGCATTGGACTGGGGTAAACACATTAAGAAGTCTCACAACACCAGGCTAAAGTCCAACAAGTTTAATTTGTTGGACTTTAACCTGGTGTTGCGAGACTTCTTACTCTGGGTAAGATGCCAGACAGTGAAGGGGATCAAATAGGAAAAAGGCAGAATCTTGCAGAGGCAATGGGGGTCTCAGCTGTCAGCTGTATAACTGATGAGACCCCTGTGTCATCGCTCTTCAGGAAGACCTACAACACTTGTTAAAAGCCAACAGCTCTCAAACTTTTCCAATCTCACCCATGACAATGCCTAAGGGTGTTGAGGCCAAAAATCTCCGTATGCAAAGAAAGTTGAGTACATTTAATTCTCTGTTTTCAGAATGAAACAGGTGGAGTAAGCACGCAGTTTCATGAAAATAACAAGCCTTCCTAAATTGTAGGATGTCATTCGTTGCACACAGGTTACTTGTGGGGATTGCATTTGAACTTTGAAATGTATATCCCCCCAGTCTCCAGTTGGTGTACGACTATACTCAGTATGAATGCTGACAAGTCATGATGTCTCCATTGTGCAACAATCCTCTCAACCAAGTTCATGTGCATCACTAAGAGAAGCAAGTGAATGACTAGTGGGTGAGAAGAAATATATATGGCCAACAGTGTCATGACGCTGATGCACACATTGCAGAAAGCCATTTTGCAGCACAAAATGCAATACAACAGATCAGTAAATGATTAAACAATGCTTCTACTGCCTGAAGTGCTCTGGTGGAGTCCTGCATTATTCAGTAGAATATATCTTAGCATTTTTTAATAGCTTGGTGGATGCTGCAAAACCTCACCATTATGTGGACAGAGCCCTTGCCACCAGGGATCTGGCAACTGGCTAAGGAAGAGTGGAGAAGACGGAGGAATGAAGGAGGAGGAATTCAACGCACACACTTTCCGCCTAAGACTCAGCTTACTGCAGTACCAGTGAAGGCTATTCAATTTCTATTCACCAATGCCTCACTTTCCCTCCGCTACTAGACATCAGTATTCCCTTGACCACAATGCTGAAATAAAAACTTCACAAAACAAATATTCTAAGCCAAGTTTAGAAATCAAACTATCCAATGCCACATTAAAAAGTCAACATGTCACTCTACTGCATTCCCATAGTGCCTGTTCTGCGGATGCCTTTGTCTGGCCTCTTGATTAATGTTACACCGGGGACTGCTGCATAGCTGGTGAAAAGTTTCACTGGACCATTCAGTGGCATAGTGCTGATGGTTGGGAAGGAGCATGTGGAGAGCAGGGTGATGTTTTGGTGGGGTCTTGCAGAGCAACCATGACTAGTTTGGTCCTGGGAAGCTCAAATACAGACTCCCCCAACCTAGTGACATGGGTGGCAGCAATCTACGCTGACTAGCTGAAAGACAACAGGCAAGGGAACTGGAGGGATGGATACTATCATCCTGAGATGGTACAGCAGGTTCATGTTACATGGAGCACTGTCATTCCCTGGCAGCAAAATGGATACAGTGCTGGAATCCTATAATATTTCTGAAAGTTACTTTGCGTACTGATGTCCACAGCTATGGTGGCAATAGTATGAGCATGTTATATCATTGCATCAGAGCAGTCCAAGCTTCCATTGCCGTAACCAAATGTTGGGTGGCTTCTGTTTGGTGTCCATACATGGGCTATCAGTTGCTGTACAATGGCTACGTCTGCATGTATTCTCACAGAATCACAGAATAGGGTATTAGAATACTACAGTGCAGAAGCAGGCCAATCAGCCCATCATGCTTGCGTCAACCACAATCCCACCCAAGCCCTATCCCCATAACCTCATGCATTTACCCTAGCTAGCCCCCCTCACACTAAAGGGCAATTTAGCATGGCCAATCCATCTAACCTACAGATCTTTGGATTGTGGGAGGAAACCAGAGCATTGAGAGGAAATCCATGCGGGCATAGAGAGATCATGCAAACTCCACACAGTCACCCAAGTCAGGAATCGAATCGGGTCCCTAGCGCTGTGAGGCAGAAGTACTAACCAGAGTCCGCCATGCTGGCATCACCGCTATGCTATTAAAGATAGGCTCCAAGCTCTGCCCAAAGCTCCTTGACTAACTAACAAGTTATCTGACAGACTTACCAATGCACCAAGTATTTCGTTGTGCATGCCTATTAAGTTTCTTTAATAGGTTGCACCATGAAAGTATTTGTCTAAGGTGTCTGCTGCAGGACCTATGTGCAACAGTGCCTGCTGGTGAGCTGGCTCATCTATTGTTCCTGCAGGACATTCATGCCTGCTGTCTCGCCATATGCAGATCCCACCCCTAAGTTATCCTTTAAAATGTGTGCATTGTTAGTGTCTGAGCTGGTGGCTGCAAGTTTGAAAATGAGTGACAGTGTTATTTCTTTCTCAATCTTCCTGCTCTTTCATCTCTTTTCTTGATAGCACTGCTGAGTGGTTTGTGTGTGATTAATTGAACAGAGACTAGTGGTTTGTTTGTAAGAAAAAGACAATTGAAGACAGATTCACTGATCTTCATCACGTGTGTGTGTTCATTAAATTTCTTGTGGCACTGCATTCATGTCTTTGGTCTATACTGCTTATATTGATTGTGATAGCTATCTGTTCACATTATCTTCCAGAACATGTCCAGCAGACTCCCTGGCCTCCTGTGGATAGATGATCTCTCATCCCCTTTAATCTTCTTTGCCAGGGCTCCTCCAGATCTCTGTTGGAGAATCTTAAAGCACCCTCTCAGCTCTATCTTACCATCAGGCAGTGTCCTATCCACTCAGAATGTTTGCCCTGGCCCTTTCCAGCATTTACTGCAGTCAGGAAGTACCTTACCTTTAATAGATGCAGGCTGACTTTAAGTAGTGCAAACTATCTTTAAGAGATCCAGTCTTGCATGAACTTGCTCCTACTGCTGACACATGCAAGCACGCAACAGTCTGTGGACTAAGGTTGCATGGCACTATTATTTCAATCAGCACAAAGTTGTGTTCTACCTGCATCAAAAGGAGCAGGTGCCAACTAGTCACTCTTCTCAATCCCCATGCTTGCTTTTGGAGATTATCAAAACTTTCCAATCCCGCCCACCAAAAAAATCATGCAAATATTTTGTTGATCTCGGATAGGATTTTTCATCTTGGAGTGGCACAGCCAGAAAATCATGTCCTGGCATCCCCATCTGTTGCCACTTATGTGACGAGGATGAGGATTGGTGGCACGGTGGCCCAATGGTTAGCACTGCTGCCTCACAATGCCAGAGACCCGCGTTCAATTCCGGCCTCGGGTCACTTCTGTGTGGAGATTTCACGTTCTCCACATTTTAGTGTGGGTTTCCTCCGGGTGCTCCAGTTTCCCCCTACAGTCCAAAAATGTGATAGTCAGGTGGATTAGCCATTGGTGGGGTTTAGGGGGATGGATGGACGGATGGAGGAGGGATACTTGGGTAGGGAATTACCTGCATAGGATGTTCTTCTGAAGAGTCAGTACAGACCCGACCGGCTGAACTGTAGGGAATCTGTGGATTCTCTGGGTAGTAAACAAACGTTTGCCGCACCTCACCTCAGTTTCAAATTGGTGTGCGTCATGTGAAGAGGCAGAAAATTGACAGATCTAAGTTTGGCTCCATTTTATGGTCCTTTTTTCAAAAAACCACCAGAATTATTCAGTTTCTACCCTTTAAGTTGTAACCAGTGGGTGAGGACCACTGTTCAAGAACTCAAAATCAGATCTGAAAATGGTACTTAAAACCAGGGACTACAAAGGAGGAGCTATCTGGCTGAACCAACACTTCAAATACCAGTCTAATTATTGTTGAGAAGTTACATTTGATGACTTCTGACAGCATGAACATGCTGTATGCTACGATATCTTTCAATCACACTTTGTTAAGCATGTGTAAGCTAGAGGAAATATTAATATTAATTTACAGACTGAACATTTTAGAAACAAAACATAAATTGCAAAATAGGCAAGTTTTTGTCCTGAATTTCTAAGACCATGAGGGGATTTTAAGCCTGTCCACGGGACAGAAACTAAGCACTTGGATAGTTAAAAACTGTGACTCCCTGGCCAAAGTCCCCTACTGATTTTCAAATGCTCTTCTGAAGAAGTAGGAAGATCATTCAACGGTTGGGGAAGGCAATGGCCTGGTGGTATAATCGTTAGAATATTAATCCAGAAACTCAGACAATGTTCTAGGGACCCAGATTCAAATCGAGATGGTGTAATTTGAATTAATGAATAAAAATATCAGGAAATAAGAAATTACAGATGACCATGAAACCATTGGATCATAGAATCCTATCGTGCAGAAAGAGGCCCTTTGGCCCATCGAGTCTTCACTGATCACAAACCCACCTAGACCCTACCCCCATTCTACATATTATACTCACTAATTCCTCGAATCTACACATCCCTGGATACAAAGGGGAAATTTCTTAACATGGCCAATCAACCTAACCGCACATCTTTGCACATTATTGTCGGAAAAACCCATCTGGCTCACTGATATCCTTTAGGGAAGAATATCTGCCATCCTTTTCTGGTCTGGCCTACATGTGATTCCAGAGCCACAGCAATGTGGTTGTCTCTCAACTGCCCTTGGGCAATTAGGGATCGGGCAATAAATGCTGGCCTGCCAGCGATGCTCACGTCCAAGAAATGAAAAAAAAGATTTGTTGCCTTGCTCTCTTCAAGCTGAACAATTCCTGGCTCCATCTTGCAGTGCAGCAAGATGTACCTCCAAGATTATACATGAAGGCAGTGTGTCTCTCTCCCACTATGCTGGGAATTGAAATTCTCATCTCATTTTGTAAATGACAACCATTTCAGGGATTTAGAACACTTGGGAGTTGAATAATTGTTCTGTTCCACTCTATTCCTAGGATGACATGTTTTGGAGAACTTCACAAAGAGAACCACATTTAAATAAACTTCATGTCAAATTTGTATACGTTCTGGGTGTTTTTTTCATTCGTGCAGAGTACCTGCCAGGGAACATCATATTTCCTTTTCAGAATTGGATCGAGATCGATACTCCATATGGGTTTCCTCTGGGTGCTCTGATTTCCTCCCACAGTCCAAAAGATGTGCTGGTTAGATGCATTGACCATGCTAAATTCTTCCTCAGTGTACCTAAACAGGTGCCGGGGTGTGGCAACTAGGGGATTGTCATGGTAACTTTATTGCAGTGTTAATATAGGCCTGCTTGTGACACTAATAAATAAACTTTAAAAATTTTGAAACAGATATTGAAATAATTGGCAATAAAGAGGGGTGGCCAGCTAATTGGTTTACTGGTAAGTGGGATAAGAACACTGACATATGAAAGATGACTAAACATAAACTACATTAAAAAGAAAACAAGATGTTCCCTGTTATACCCCCATTTTGAAAATACTTGCTATAATTATGTTTTCCAACTTTTGGTCTCATAAGATTGTGCTATAATTTCATAAAATTATCCTCCAATTTGCAGCAGTTAAACAATCAACACTAAAAAATTGTCATTAAATAAACAACCTACACTCTAATAAATCAAAAATAAAGAAGATTGACTGCCCTTGGTATCAAGCTGTCACAGTACAGCTCAAGCACTGGCATCTAAACAACAAAGTACTTGTTGCTGCAACAAAACATGACAAAACCAGAACATTCCAACTTGAGTTGATAACTGACAAGTAATTTTCACAGCGCAGAAATTCCACACAATGATTGTCTCAAACGAAGGAGAATCTCCTTATTTAAGGAAAGGTGTAAATGTGTTGAAAGCAATTCAGCAAAGGTTTACCAGACTAACACCTGGAATGGGTGGGTTGTCTTATGAGGAAGGATTGGACAGGCTAGGCTTGTATCCAGTGGAATTTAAAAGAGTAGTTGGTGACTTGATTGAAACATTCCAAGATCATGAGGAGTCTTGAAAAGGGTGGACATGGAGAGGATGTTTCCTCTTATGGGAAAATCTGGAACTAGGAGTCACTATTTAAAAATAGTTTAATTAGTAAATCTTCTCTGAAACTACTTCCAAATGCATTTACATTTTTCCTTGATTAATGAGACCAATACTATATATATAAAATACTTCAAATGTTGTCTCACCTGTATAATTGAAACATGACCTCCCTCCCCTTGCATTTAATTTCCATTGCAACAAACAACAACATTCTATTAGCTTTCCTAATTACTTGTTGCATCCACATACCAACGTTTTGTGATTCATACACTAGGACACCAAGCTCCCTCTTCATCTGAGAGTTCTGTAATACCTCAGCATTTAATATGTTTTTCTATTTGTCTTGCAATAAATATTTACTGCTGAAAAATCATTCTCATGGCATGTTTTGGACCAAAGAGCATTGCAATTCAACAGAAGGGATTAAAACTGAATGACTTGCTTGTCTGCTGCCTCAGTCTGCAACTGGCCAGACTGTTATATTCATATGTTTCACAAATAAGATAAGAATAGGGAATTGGGGTAGCACTTGTTAGTAATGTTCCTCTCAGTGCCAGGAGCCCAGGTTTGATTCCGGCCTCAGGTCACTGTCTCTGTGGAGTTTGCACATTGTCCTGACTGTTTGTGGGTTTCCTTTGGATGCTCTGGTTTCCTCCTACAATCCAAAGATGTGCAAGTTAGGTGGATTGGCTGCTACATTGCCCCTTAGTGTCCCAAGATGTATATGTTAGAGTAATTAGTGAGGGAAATATGTGGGGTATATGGATAGGGTTTGGGTAAAATTCTCGGTCAGAGAGTTGGTGCAGACTCAATGGGCTGAATATCGTCCTTCTGTGGGGATTCTATGATTTGCCAATTGCATTGTCACTGATATGTTGCCAGAGCTCCCAATCACTGTTCTTAACAGTTATTTTCTAAACAACCTCCATAACCACTGGAAAAGGCACAATTGACTGATAATCAGCTGAACCCATTGACTACGGCAGAACATATGGGAATTTCTCATTGCAGAAAGCTACTTTATAAATAAAAAAAAGTTCAAACTACAGAAAAAAGTGCCACTGCAGGGAGGTGAAATCTTGAATTATTAAATAAGGCATTAAATAATTCACAATGTAGCAAAGATAGGAAAGACTGAAGCAGGACTTCATTTTGTTCCAACTGACTGCTTGAGGCAAGTTCAACTGTTGTAATTCTTGTAAACAAAAATGTAACAATTGAAGAAAAGGGTGTCTTATATAAAAAAAATGTGGGTTTGTGTTGGTGACAGTAAACCAATGATAGGAAATAGGAATATGATAGAAAACTGTCTCGGGATATGGTTAGATAGGATCACCATTAAATTCTTTTGGGGAGTAGCTTCTCATTGTCAAGGTTAGATGAAGTGTTTGAGATGGCGGCAAATGGAAAATGGGGGAACATTTATATTGGTGGAGCAAACTAGTAGTATCAGATCAACTACTAATTAAGCAAGTTGCCTAAATGGCCGAGTGGTCTAAGGCGTCACACTCAAAGAGTGCAATTATGTCAGCCTTGTGAATTCTGGCCACTTTCTAGGGGCATGACTTCAAATGCTACTCCTGATATTTCCATTCTCAGATGGCACAGTGGTTAGCTGCGTCACAGCACCAGGGTGTCAGGTTCAATTCCGGCCTTGGGTCACTATCTGTGTAGAGTTTGCATGTTGTCCCCGTGTCTGGCCTTCCACAGTCCAAAGATGTGCGGATTAGGTTGATTGACTATGCCAAATTGACCCTCATGTCAGGGGGATTAGCGGGGTAAGTATGTGGGGTTATGGGAATAATGTCTGGGTGAGATTGTGGCCAGTGCAGACTCGATGGGCCAAATAGCCTCTTCTGTACTGTAGGTGTTCTATGATTCTATGCACCATTTGGTATTTACTTCCATGACAGTCAATGGAATCAGTTGCTGTGTAAACGGACGGCTGATCTGAGATTACTCATTTTGTGCCATCATTCTGGACACATTCTATCCCCAGGTAGTTGCCTAATGCAAAGAAATAGCTTCACAAGACAGAATAAGGGATTTAATTTTGTATATTACAGCAGCAATTGAAACAGTTCAAAAACAGACAAGTGACTACTGTAATGCTGTCCTGAAGACCAGGCAGTTCCCTTAAATTCTGGTCAATTGAAGCTGTATTGTGTGCAGTGGAGAGTGATTACACCTTTGGTGTAGATGGTTTGTGCACCATAAACCACATGGTTGCTGGGGTCCATGTGGGTGCTGAGGTTTGGTGCTGGATATGGATCCAGTTCCCTTAGCAATCAGCTGGGCAATATATTATACTTTTCCCCAGTGATAATCTTTGCCTCAGTTTTGAGTTGCTGCAAATCATGTTGAGGGTGGTGAAGATCTCACCTTTTCTGTGGCAGCGTTGACATTCCCACAGTGGAGTATTATTGGCGGCTCAATTGTTTTGCTGCTTTGGTGGAGCTCCAGTTTGTCCATCTTGCTGCTATTACTACCCTGGGATGACTGACGAGCTCCAATATTGCTGGTGGCAGAGGAAGGCTGCTGTGATTTCAATGTGCAGCATTTTGCAAAATGATTCCACTTGCCACACTTATTGCAGTTTTTATCATATGCTAAACATTCTGACAGTGACAACCACCAGTGGCAGCCACCACAGTTGGGGCAGGGCTTGCCCTACCTACATTGGAAAAGCTTCTGTTTCTGTCTAAATCTTTGCTGCTTTTTTTATGATTGTTCATTTAACATGCAAATGCAGGTGGCTATTTGTAGTATTAAATCTTTCTTTTCCAACAGTTGCTTATGGGTTACATCACTGTGGAACTCGCAGTCTATTCAATCCCTGACTAGGGGTTACAAATGCATGTTTCTACACTAAGATTTTCAAGATTGCTGTATAAAATTGTATTGATCATTTTCTCTGTGCTTTGTGAAATTAAATGCTTGCCTCTTGAGTATTATATTTTCTTACTGCTATGTAAACATTCTGAAACTTTTTCAGAATTATTTTAGGATAGTCTTTCTCTTCCTCCATTTGGAAAACATATGACTCGAGCTTCTGTTAAGTTTAGTAAGATGTAGCTTGTCCCTTTCATTATTTGTCAGATAATGCAGCACCACAGTGAATACATCGCTCCTTCTCAAACTTTTCCCAACTGTCTGCAGTGCTGTCGTGGAAGATGAGCAGGTCATTGCGGCGCAGCCCTTGTTCCATATTGTCAACTCCTGACACCATGTAGAAATGTTGGCTTCTCAAACACTGACAAGAACTTTGTGACAAGCAGTAATCTATTCACTAGCTGAACAGCTACTCCAAGCTTGTGCACTGTCCCGCCCAGACAGAACTCCTACGCTACTGTCACGTGACACTTCTTGTTGCTGCATCACTCTGGTATATACACCATTTCTTGTCTTGGTCACATTGGCCTCAGATACACTGGAGAGTGTGCCATGCTGTATGCACCTCCCACTTATAGCAACATGCAGGGCAATTTCTAGAGTTCAGTGTATGAGGGCAAACCTAACTGTAGGTTTATTAAGTTTATCATTTATTAGTGTCTCAAGTCAATTAGTTACAAGTTACATTAACATTGCAATGAAGTTACTGTGAAAATCCCTGAGTCACCACACTCTGGTGCCAGTTCAGGTACACTGAGGGAGAATTTAGCATGGTCAATGCACCTAACCAGCACGTCTTTCGGACTGTGGGAGGAAACCGGAGCACCAGGACTTACACAAACACAGAGAGAACGTGCAGACTCCGCACAAACAGTAACACAAGCTGGGAATCAAACTTGGCTCCCTGGCACTATGAGGCAGCAGTGCTAACCACTGTGCCACCACCATGTTGTTCATTCTTTGGCTTCAGTAAATTTTGGCCCAGTTTGAATATCAGCAGAAATTCTAATTTGTTCATAACATATTATTGAATCTTTCTTTCAACTTATTCTTTTGCAACAACAGGACAAGTGCATAATAGATGCAGTGTGAGGTTGTGTTGGCAAAAGATGTGTAATGAACAAACTATGCAGTCAACTAGATAAATGTTCTGTGAACTCTTTAGGATGATGAGTTGTCACTGATGGTTATAATGGAAAATAACCCTTATTATCTTTTGTTCCTTGTGCTGGTGGGGTCTTTTAATTCACTCCTTTGAAATAACTGAGCCTTCATTATGATACATTTAGTTATCATTCTGCTGCACTATACATGCTTAAGGAATTTATTGCTGCAATGATGTCAATTGGTTTTCAAGAACCATTTCACTGGCAGGTGTGATGCTATATTAGCATTCAAATGATTGGAGCATGACAAAACAAATATTGGCACGTGGTTACCCTGAGGTATGTCAATCTGTGTATTTTTATCCATGACAACCTTATTAAATCTTTTGGGTTGCTTCTTTGAATATAACTACTAATTAACTATTTTGCCTTCTGATGATTTTTTTGCTTTTCTGTAGTATGTAATTATTGTGCTTCAGTAATATTTCCAATGCTTTATGCATTTTGTGTTCTAAAGTTTCCAATATTAATGTCAGTTCCATGCAGTTTGCTAAATATGAACGTTAGGTATTTATTGACCCTTGCAACACTTGACATACCTTTCACATGGCAAACTTGTACTTTGCTCTGGATATTTCCATGTCAATGTTATTTCTTTCACTTATTTACATCGAATTAAATGGCAGCAGTGGTAGCTATTTCCTCTGTTGGGAGAATCTGAAGCAAGGGGGCAAAATGTTAAAGCTATTAGGTAAACCACACAGGAGGGCAATCAGGAAGTAATTTTTCACAGAACAGAGCAGCAGGAATCTAAACTGTCTCCACAAAAATCAACAAATGCTGTCCAAACTCATTGCAATACCATCCATCACAGTTACAGGACTAAATACACGTACCTGAAGTGACTGATGGCTACTGCCCCCATTCATGCTAGGACAGAATGTTAGGGCAGCACAGTGGTGTATTAGTTAGTACTGTTATGTCACAGTGCCAGAGACCTGGGTTTGATTTCAGGTTTGCGTCACTGTCTGTGTGGAAAATTCATGTTGTCTGCATGGGTTTCCTTTGGGTGCTCCGGTTTCCTCCCACAGTCCAAAAGATATATTGGTTAGGTGCACTGGCCATGGTAAATTGTCCCTCAGTGTTCCCTAATGGACACTGGAGTGTGGCAGTTAGGGGATTTTCACAGTAACTTCATAGAATCTCTACATTACAGATGAAGTCCATTCGGCCTATCAAGTCTGTATCAATCACAATTCCAACCAGGCCCTATTCCCATGACCCTCATTTACACTGCTAATTCCCCTGACACTAGAGTCAATTTACCATGGCCAGTCGACCTAACTTGCACACCTTTGGAGTGAGGGAAGAAACCAGAGCATCCAGAAACCCAGGCAGACATTGGAAGAACATGCAAATTCCTCACAGACAGTGACCCGAGGCCAGAATTGAACCCAGGTCCCTGGCACTGTGAGGCAGCAGTGCTAACCATTGCACTATTTCATTGCAGTGTTAATATAAACCTACTTGCTACACTGACAAATAAACTTTAAGGTTGCCATTTTGGAGACTAATAGCAACGGTGGATTGGTTTTTGGTACATTTCTGGCTGAAGGGAAGTCACACCCAATTTCACACTAATTAATTAGGCATTGGCAAATAGCTCTCCCAACCAGATGGAAGGACGAGAAGTGGTTCATCTGCCGCACCATTACTAATGCGATGAAGGTCTAGGTGCCATGCTTAAATGTCATTCATGCATACACATTGACACTCTCCAACCCAACTGTGTGAAGGAAGTATTTCAATATGACTGAGCCCAAGAAAAAACTGCCCCAAGGTTCAGCAATCACTACCCTGAGGCCCTCATTTATTGCTGCCTCACAGCACCAGGGAACCAGGTTCAATTCTGGCCTTGGGTAACTGTGTGTTTGGAGTTTGGAGTGTGTGTTTGGAGTTTGCACTTTCTCCCAACGTCTGTGTGTGAGTTTCCTCCAGATATTCCAGTTTCCTCCCATACTATAAAGATGAGAAGATTAAGTGGATTGCCCATGGTGAATGTGCAGGTTGCAGGATAAGATGGAGGGGTGGACCTGGCTGGTATGCCCTTTTGGAGAATCAGTGCAGACCAGGATGTCCTCTAACCAATGGATAGCTCCAATGTCCAACAGCCTCTCCTCAATGTATCTTCAGCATGTTTGTGATGGTCATTTCCAAAGGTTCATTATTTGACCCACTGGGTGCCCGATCTACAACCTTCCTCTGAGTGCTAGGGACCTGGGCTGTCACTGCTGTGAGATGTGCTGTGAGGTGTTACCAGAATGTGAACCATAACCCACCATGTTAACTTACCATGGCAGAGGATGAGATCATTCATTCACCACTTCCACTGGATATCATTTCTCAGGCAGGTGCCTAATGAGCTGGCCTCCCTTCTAATCACCTCCCAGGCTGATAAGAAGAGGCTGGCAATCACTGAGGCTCTTCAAAGAAGAGCCTCAGGATGTATATGTCTTGGAAACTCCCAGGGTGCCTGGCACAAACATGCATGACGTGCTTCTGATGATGCATATCAGCTGACTGTTCAGAGAATGGAACCCTTTCATCTTAGTGAACATCAGCGGCTATGCCATGGAGCTCTCAAAGCTACATTTGCACAACAATTGTGCCCTGTGCTCTAGGGAATCCTAACAGCACCAAACCCCAGAAGTCTAGAGTATTAGCTAGATTCATCAAGTGTGAACTTCATTATAATGATGAACCTTATTGTAGAGGACATCTGTCGCCTCTTTGACACAATTATTTGTTGAGTACTGTTAAATGCCACATAGGGCTCCTTTGGATCCTTGGAACAATCCATAAGCAAAAACATTGATCATGACAGTGACAGGAGATATCCTCCCAGTCCAAGGGATGTTAGATCCTCAGCAAAATGTGGCAGATTTGATCCAACATATAGCTTGCCAAACACAGACAAGCATGGTGTTGTCTTTTGCTCATCTTCAGACAGGAAAATCTTTTTCAGTGGGTAGTCTTAAGTGCAGCCTTCACTATTCAATTCTTCTTCTCTCTGGGGAATGATAAATGCAAGAGATTGATGAATACTGGGCTAATATAATGAACCACCCACTTGCAAACATAAAGCCAATGTCATGTCCTGGAACTACACGTGCTATGAGCTTTTTGCTGATGAGCACATTCATAGATCTAGGTGATCAAGGTGCCAACCCTGACACTTGACATCTCAATCCAACTGAAATTGGAAGAGGAAATAATATATGGATCTCTATTGCAACTATAAACTAATTGGTGGTAGCCATGATGCTGGCATTGGGTTGAGTGGGCACAGTAAGAAGGATGATCAGACAATCACAAGGCAGGAATGTGCCCTTCCAGTTGGGAGACACTTCAGCAGTCAAGGGTACTCAGCCTTTGATCTTTGGGTAAGTGTTTTCCAAGGTGTCCATTAAGGTACACAACGCAGAATCACCGACCTGAAACTGATAGCCAAGTTCCACATATGAGGACCGTCTCAATTGGGATTTTGGGTCCATGTCACACTATCTGTAACCCCCATTATTAGGCCTGGGCTTGCAAAGTCCGACTAACTGTCCTGGTTTGAGACATCACCCCTTTAACCTGTGATTAGCCTTCTCTCCACTGGCACTGTCTGTACCTGTAAAGACTTGATTACCTGTAAAGAATCACATTCCAACCACTATCTTGCAATTGTGTCTCTGTCTATAAATGTAATGTTTATGAACCCACCTCTCCACTCACCTGATGTAGGAGCAATGCTCCGAAAGCTCGTGATTCCAAATAAACCTGTGAGACTTGTTAGCAACAAATTGGCACAGGATCAACAAGTTAAAGAGCTAAATGTACGACTCAAAGATTGGCGTGGGAGAAGTGGGTTTGACTTGATGGGGCATTAGCACCAGTACTGGGGAAGGAGGGAGCTGTTCCACTGGAATGAGCTCCATCTGAACCATGCTGGGACCAGAGTCCTGGCGAATAGCATAACTGAGACCATAGATAGGGTTTTAAGCTAAATAGCGGGGGGAGGGGTTCAATTGCGTGGAAAATTATGAAAAAGTTAAAAGGAAGGAGAGCTCAGGAGAAGTTATTAAAATTTCTAGAACAAATAATAGAACAGAGTGTTTGGAAAGGATTAGGAATGTAACTTCAGGCTCAGCAGATAAGGGGATGACAGTCAATGCAGAACTAAGAGTGTTGCATTTGAATGTGCACAATGTATGATATAAGGTAAATGAACTTGTAGCACAGATTGAAATTGGCAAGTAAAACTTTGTAGGCATCACAGAGATGTGGCTGCAAGGGGATCAGCCTGGAAGCTAAATATCCAATCATAAAGTCAGCGGGGTTACATTGTTCATGAAAAATTAAATTAAGTCAATTGCAAGAAGAAATACAGGATTAGAAGATGTAGAATCTGTGTGGGTAGAGTTAAGAAACAATGGTAGGAGTTATGTACTGGTCTCCGAGCAGTGGTCAAGATGTGAACACAAAATACACCAGGAGAAAGAGGGTTATAGTGATCGTAGGGGACTTCAATATGCAAGTGGGCTGGGAAAAATCAGGTTTGTAGTGGATCCCAAAAAAAAATTCATGGAATGCCTATGAGGTGGCCTTTTGGAGTATTTGTGGTACAGCCCAAAGGGAGCAGGCAGTTCTGGATTTGGTGGTATGTAATGAAGCAGACTTGGTAAGGGAGCTTAAGATGAAGGGCCAGTGACCATAATATAAAACTCATCCTGCGGTTTGAGGAGGAGAAGCTGAAATCAGATGTAACGGTATTATGATTGAGTAAAGGTAACGACAGAGGCATGAGGGAGGTGCTGGCTGAAGTTGATTGGAAGATAGCCTAGCAGGAAAGATGGCAGTAGTTTGTGGGAGTAATTTGGGAGACACAGCAGAATTTCATCCCAAGCAAGAAAAAGCATATTAAGGGGAAGACCAGAGTTGACAAGAGAAGTCAAGGGCAGCATAAAAGCAAAAGAAAAGTATACAATGTGGTGAAAGTTAGTGGGAAACCAGGGGATTGGGAAGCCTTTAAAGACTGACAGAAGACAACAAAGAAAGCAATATGGGGAGAAGATGAAATATGAAGATAAGCTAGCCAGGACCCCTTGAGTCCTCTGGAATTGTGATCAACATTCCAGCCCTTCACCCGGAACTATCATTACTGATGTCCCCATGCCCCAAGTGCATCTCATCTCGCTGTGAGGCTGTGTGCACTGTCACATATAGAGGAGGACTTTCTCCAGGAGAGTTTTGAATACTCCCTTTCTTTATTACACTTTCCCCATTTACAGTCTACAACTGCTTCCTCTAATGATCACCATCCCATCTGCAGCCCAGCACCAAGGCAGATAACTCATTTCCACTGACTATGTGAGACTATGACCACACTTAGCTGCCCACCAAGACATGCTTTCTCCCATTGATCATGCAGACTTTATCCCTTTCTGGGGCGGGACTACGACATATGTGTCATGCAAAGCCCTGTAGCATGGCCAGCAAAGCCCCAGAAATAGTTTTAATTTCACACCTTGACTATGAGGTCCACAAAGCCCCAGCTCTTCCTGTAACCCCAACCTCTTGACCCCAGAGGCTGGGACCTGTGATCATCTTTCGTTTTTCTCTCTCCTTTATTTAATGATGACAGCACGCTCTCTCTACCCTTGTCCCCCAACTTCTTCTCGCCCCACTCCATAAATCTCTATGCAATCTGCCCCTCATGTGCAAACCTTTCCTCACCTCCACCTCCATGAGTATCTGTGTAATCCATTCCCCTTGTGCCCCACTAACAACCCCTAACTCACACAATCTTCATATTCCGGAAGATAAATACAGTTCAATTCTCACCCACCCACTTCCGTGTCTCCATTCTAATTTCCCATTTTGGGCTCCAGCTTGTCCATCTTCAGTCTGCTTTCTGCCTGCCATCATCCCGCACCTGCCTTCACACCCTCCCAACCAGAAACCATTGTTCCCTCATGTCACCGTCTCCCTTCACCCGTCGCCAGTGGGGCTGGAAAATTCCGCTCTTCGATTTAGCAAAGAGGTAGCCACAGAACTTTGCTGCCTGCTTCAGGGAAACCAGAAGACAATCTTGAACCCAGTAACATCAATAGTCGGAACTCTGACCAATGTAGAGGACATCAATGCTCTCAGGCAATCTGCTGTCCACAGATGTATCAGAAAGTGGCTGCAACTATACTCAAGGAATCGATGCCTGACCTCCCCTCCCACAGCAGCATAACAGAATTGTTTCATCTTGTCAGATTCAGGCTGTATCATCATCACTTTGTCCTTTCTATTGACCTTCTCTCTTTTTTATTATTTCCCTATATTCTCCTTCCTGATTCTCTGTTTTTCTCCAAAGCTGTTTATCTCTGGCATCTTTTAATGCATAGGGAATCAATACAGCGCAATAGCTTTTCATACTCAGCCATTGCATTTCCATCTGACTTCCAGATTACCCAACCAAGCAGGTGCGATCGCAAACTGCAATGCATATTTCAGCTGAACTATCTAAAATAACACCGTGAAGATGACAGTGAAAGGAATGCATAGGCATTTGAACTGATGAAGCAACGATGTAATGGATGCCCAACATTGCAAGATAACCCTCTGGTCTCGATTGGACTGAATATTGCAGTGTGTTGGGGCCAAGAGGGGGAGGTAGTTCTCTGCTGACAGAAAGGAAAAATTTGCTTGGAAGAGTAGGAAGATTGTGAAGATTGCTGAGAAGATTAGCTGCTGGAGTATGGTACTGCATTGAATGCACTGGATGCCGCTAGAAGCAGTTTAGTGATCTAATTAAGACAGGAAAAATAAGTACAATGGAACAGTCAACTACATCCTGAGGTGTATGATTTGGGTCTGTATCTGTGGGAGTTTGTGCATTCTCCCCGAGCTTGCATGGGTTTTCTCCAGGTGCTCCGGTTTCCTCCCACATCCCAAAGATGTGCTCTTAGGTGGATTGGCAGAACAAATTCTCCCTAAATTGTCCCAAATTTGGTTCTAATGCATAGGTCTATAAACATAAACAGGGATGACAGGGATCATGGATAGAAGTGGGAACATCGAGGTAGCGGCGTGTGCTCATTGGGCCGAAGGGCCTGTTTCCCGTGCTGTTTTGTTCTTTGTTCTTTGTCTTTGCCCAACAAATTTACTCTGCTACAGTATATCATCCCTTCTTCCAACTCAACCTGCAAGTGTTTCCATTCCTCTCAAATTATATAAAAACTAGGGGCAGGAGAAGAAGGAATCCTTCAAGCCTGCTCCACCTTTCATTGTATGATCAATGTAAGTAGTCTCACAACTCCAGGTTAAAGTTCAATAGGTTTATTTAGTGGCATAAGCTGTCAGACCACTGCCTCTTCATCAGGTGTGTGTGTGTGTGTGTGTGTAAAGGGGCAATGCTCCGAAAGCTCACGCTACCAGATAAACCTGTTAGATTTTAACCTAATGTTGTGAGACTTCTTACTGTGCCTATCCTAGTCCAACACCTGCAACTCCACATCATAGTATGATCAGGTTTAAGGTGCTGGGGAGTAGGTACAGAGGAGATATCAGGGGTAAGCTTTTCGGTCAGAGGGTGGTGGGTGAGTGGAATTGGCTGCTGGCGGTGGTGGTGGAGGCAGATTTTAAGAGACTTTTGGATGAGTACACAGGACTTAATAGGTTTGAGGGTTATAGGTAAGCCTAGCAGGTAGAAATATGATCGGTGCAACTTGTGGGCTGAAAGGCCTGTTTGTGCTGTAGTTTTTCTATGTTCTATGTTCTATCATAGCTAATCCCAATCTCAATGCCATACTCCCACTTTGTCCAATAACCCTTGATATCATTAAAATCTAAAAAAAATCTCCTTTTTGAATTCAATGACTGGCCTCCACAGCCTTCTGTAGCAGAGAATTCCAGAGGTTCACTACTGTTCGAATAAAGAAATTTATCACAATCTCCGTCCTAAATAGTCTATACCATTATCTAGATTCCCCAACAAGAAAATCATCCTCCCTACATCTAGTCTGTATAGCTCTGTTAAAATTTTATATATTTCAATCACATCCCATCTCCTCCTTCTAAACTCTCATGAATACAGTCCCAGCCTCTTCTCACAAGACAGTCCTGCCAATCCTAGTATCAACTTAGTGAACCTCCGCTCAATTCCCTCAATGGCAAGTATATTCTTTTGTAGGTAGGAGACCAAAACTGCAGCCAATATTCCAAGTGTGATCTCACCAAGGCCCTATATAACTGCAGTAAGACATCTCTATTCCTGAACTCAAATTCTCTTGTAATGAAGGCCAACACACCATTTGCCTTCCTAACTGCTTGCTGCATCTGCCTCTCCACTTTCATTAACTGGTGTATTGAGGACACCCAGATCCCTTTGTATATTCACACTTCCCAATACATTGCCATTTTAATAATACTCTTCCTTTCAGTTTTTCATAACTTCGCATTTAGCCACATTGTGCTGCATGTGCCATGAGTTCAGCCACTCACTCAACTTGTCTAAATAGAACATAGAACATTACAGCGCAGAACAGGCCCTTTGGCCTTCGATGTTGCGCCGACCAATTAGGAACAAGCAGTGACCCTCTAACCTAAACCATTCCCCTTTCATCCATAAACGTATCTACAAACCTCTTAAATGCCACCAAACTTGGGGCATCTACAACTGACGCAGGCAAGGCATTCCATACCCTTACCACCCTCTGGGTAAAGAACCTACCTCTGACATCTGTCCTAAAATCACCACCC